>OZ018387.1:81156280-81806504 GCA_963969525.1 Ontholestes murinus
AATTAGTTACTCATATGAATAATAATTACTATACTATTACACTTAGCTACATTTGTATATTTTATATTCGATAAAAATAATCTAATAATTGGGTAATGTATTCACTTGTTGAAAATTTAAAAATAATCAATGCTATCAATTAAAATTTTTGATTTTGTATCCAATGTTGTCGTTAAACTACCAGCATTCCCATTATTCCTAATTACACCTAAAACGACTATAGAGCTTATTCAGAACGGCGCAGTGATTAATGTAATGATAAACTGATGAATTTGGAGGAACATAGATGATTAGCCTAAATAAGTAAGCTTTATAAATTCTATGGTTGCTGAATTTAGAAATTTAGGATAATTTTGCTCTATTATGTATTAGTATTATTAATATATTAAATGTACATAAATGATGTTATCTAAGGTGATATTATTATTTATGTTTAGTTTAATGTAATATCAAAAAAACATAGAACTACAAAAATAAATCAATTTTTATTGCAAATTACATTTCTTATACAAAAAATAAGTTGAGCAAAAGTCTCATTATAAATCATAAACATGACAGTTTATGGTGCAGTTCATTGGTTGACTAAGAGTGTGCCGATTTACCAGTGGTGTCCGTGATGTCCGTGTCCAGCAATAACAACACCATGGTGTCCAGCAAGATGAGCACCAGCCCATCCATGTCCCCATCCGTATCCGTGAGCAGAGGCGCCTACAATGGTAGCTCCATGTGCAACAACGACGTTGCCGTGACCGCCGTCCCAGGAACCATCATCCCAACTGCCATCATCCCAGTGTCCGTGATATTGGCCATCATCACCATCATCGCCCCAGTGGCCGCCCCAATGTCCATCGCCGTGCCATTGGCCATCATCCCAGCCGCCCCAGTGTCCATCACCGTGCCATTGACCATCATCCCATCCACCCCAGTGTCCGTGTCCGTCTCCGTGCCATTGACCATCATCCCATCCGCCCCAATGTCCGTGTCCGTCTCCATGCCACTGGCCATCGTCGTATGGTCTGGCCATGGCAAGGACTGCCATGCAGGCCAAAATTGCTAATGTCTGAAAAAATAAAAAATAATATTAATACAAATGTAAAATGTATATATTAAATTTTAAATATTAATTTACTATGATTAATTTAAATAAACAAGCAAGTTAACGATGATATCTAATAAATATGCTATTGTATCAAATATTGTTATTTTAGTTCATATGTTATACAAGTTTCTTTGTTAGCATAGGATTACAAAATTTATTCCCATGATGGGAAGATAGTCGATTGTAGTAATTAACGATGTACACTCCCAATGTTGTGCAAATATATCAGTAATAATTGAATTAAAAAAATATATATGCTAGCCCAGACAAATTTACAGTCCGTAAAGAAACAACTGGGAAGATGGTCATTAAACGCGATTAATAATAATATCTATTTTAGTGATTAAAACTCTTAGTTGAGTTTCACTTGTTTAAATCAACAATCTACTGAATACGAAAATGATAAAATGTATTATTCCCCAATACCGTTAGCCCGAGATGGAACGGATGTCGTACCCTAATTCCCGAGGTGAGGACAGGGGAAGTATCACCATACTACAGATCCGTGTTATTCATTAAATCATTTATTATATAACGATTTATAAGCATTGTAGGTAGTAATAAAGAACTATTATGTATTAAAAGCCTATAGGTCGTTATAGAACATTACCTAATGTTCCTCTGATTAATGTAAAAATTGTTGGGTTGAGTTTACGTGAAGTGTTTTTAAAATGAAAATGACACTCAGTTAATACTCTTTATAATGCGAGCGTGATCGTTACTACTACTACTTAAATATTGCTAATTTATACTAGGTTATATTAGGCTATAAATTTAAAAGTTGTATTTTCTTATTTTAAGGAATCTACTTATTAAATAATTATTTTATTTTTTTTATGGTCATTAAAATAGTCGCTTGAAACACCAATAACTATTAAATACAAAGTGAGTTTATATATATATATATATATATATATATATATATATATATATATATATATATATATATATATATATATATTTTGGAAACAACAAAAAGCAACTGCACCGTGACAATGCTCACACATTGCCGTGACCAGGATTCGAACCTGGGTTACTACGGCCACAACGTAGGGTCCTAACCACTAGACGATCACGGCTACCGCAGCTGATGAAAGTATTTTTTTGTATATATAAATTCTTTACCAGATCTTGTAATTCCAAATTTAAAAACATTTGCAGATAAAACAGACATCCCAATCATTTCAATCTCTATACACAACGAAGGTTATTTCGGAGACACCAAAACTTGTATTATAATGACTGTAGCCGAATTATTATAACGTATAAATAATCTGTGTTAAATTGCAAAACATATTTGCTAATTTATTACAATTTAAGGGTAATTAAAATGTAACAGCTTTAGACCAATAGAAATAATAAATAAATTGAATGTAGCACGCTCGTAACAAGCTCTGAAATAAATAATCAATCCGATATGGTCTAGTGGCTACGATACCTGGCTTTCACCCAGGAGGCTCGGGTTCGATTCCCGGTATCGGAATATTTTGTTTAAAGGCAAATAATAGCATAGAAAATAAAGATAATTAAAATAACTTTAATCAGTACGGCTTATGCTCTGCATATTGTAATTTCATTTTGGAAGTGGTTGGGTGGAAAGTGCTGCACATTAGGTGTCATTGTAAGAAAAAATAGATTTTGTAAATAATGTAATGAAAAAAATTAAAATCGTAAAATATTGCAATTTACATATTGCATTTTTAAAAGGTTTTATTGTTATTATTACTAAAGACAGTTAAATCAACAAATAAATGAAAGATCTATAAAATGTATAAACTATATAAAAAAATTTACTCGAAGAATTAATATCAATATTTATTTTTTTTAATTCATTTTTTATGAATAATAATTAATTAAAACGAATTTGATGAAGTATGGTATCTTAACAGTCTTAAACTGTGCTATGCTAATGAGAACCAAAATAGACCCTTGACAAGTAAACAATAATTTCACGTATAGATTACCTTCTTCTTAACGTTTATTGTGAAGTTTCGAATGAAATTAGGAAGCAAAGCAACAAATTACAGTCAAAAGATTTATTCAAAATTTTGGACAAATATATAAATCGTCCTCCTAGGCAATTTCTAATTAACATGCACACATCTTTAGATGCGCTAAAGCTATGATTATATTTACACTTAAAAGCACCTGCCCAAATAGTAACAAAATTTCGAAACTTTTCTATTAGTAAAGTTCTTGTGTTCTGGCATGTATAGGAAATATTACCTATACAACAGTTAATGGTTAAGTGTGTAGTTGAGAACTACACTTTTATAGTTAAGTGAAATTAATGAGATATTTGAGGAATAGTAACTAGTTAGAAATATATAACCACATCCAATTCTGACACAAAGAACATCTACTGAAATTTTCTTGCTGTATTAGTTCTCTTTTACATTATTTATTGATGTAAATATTCATTGTTCATAAACATGCATCAATCCAAACACTAGACTAAATCACTTTATACATTTTTAGAACAATTTTTTTACATGCAGTAACGGTCGCAACCTTTCTTATGGTCTTACATCTATCCGATATGGTCTAGTGGCTAGGATACCTGGCTTTCACCCAGGAGGCTCGGGTTCGATTCCCGGTATCGGAATAATTTTATTTGATAGAAATATACATTAATTCAATATTATAAGTTATGCACTAATTAATATCAGGATAATCAAGGTTAAGAGACTTAACTGATTATTCTTGGATCTTAACGGCGCGCCATTCTTTCGGCAAGGATGTACTTTCGGTAATCCATCTCACCGAAAAAGGAGGTAAGATGGATTTACTGGAAGCCCTTGAAATCTACAAAGCGAAAATTAATTCCGGAATTTCCCTCCTTAACGACCAGGTTGACCTAATGTACACCCCACTGTTCGAAGCGTTGTAATAGGTATATAAACAGTTGTTATTCGTAATTTAAATTCTTAGTTTGATAATGATTACTGTGTAGTCGAAACTAGTCACTGCAAATAAAATTTAAAGTGGTATAAAAAAGTAAAAGTGTTTTCTTTATTCTTAACTGATTATGGTTAGAGGCACTTCGTTCAAAATGTTAACCAATACAAATAAAAACACTTTTACAATTCATATCACAGTTTTCTTTTAATAATGAGATAGTTTTGATCAAACAAGCTATAAGTGATAATAATCACATTGTTAATTAAAGACATAATTGTCATAGTAAAGATTTAAATTTATACTAATTTTCCGCGAATTATTGAATTATTGAATTAAGAGTAGAGAACAACCGTCACGACAATAAAGCAATTTAAAAACTTTAGTCTAAGAGATCATAAGTAAACTCCTTTTGCAGATTTATATGAGCCCAAAACCTCTGATTAAGGTCGACAAAGGCAATTGAAAAATAAGAGCTTAGCTTATAAAAATATTTTAAAATTTATTGACCGAACCAAGTCAAAATTTTAGGGTAACTTATCCAAAAAACACAATTAACAGAAAACACCTTTCTGAAATATCCAATCCAAAACTAACCCTAAATAAAATTATTTTAAAAAATCATCTGAAAAGTCATATCTGAAGATAACACTTGAACAATAAGACAAACAACCCCTCCGAGTAGCAATTTGAAGATAACATTTAAACATCATATTATTTAGTGTATACATATAGAATACTTATGCATGTACAATCAACAATGAACTCTGACAGTGTACCAGCTATTTTCTCCAAAATTGCATTTACTCATTATGTCGTCCTATTCACTCATAATTCATTAAATTACATAGATGTACCACTAAATTGGAAATCGAGGTATATTACACCTATTTACAAAAAAAGGTCCAAAGAATGTTATTAATAACTAGAGAGAGGTGGCCATCCAGTCGTAATACCTAAACTTCTTGATGAATTTGTGGCCTGACAATTACAATGGTACTCCCGTCATAATATAATTAACAACCAGCATGGGTTTATGGCTAACCGCTCCATTATTACAAATCTTCTTGAATATAAATAGTATCTATCGAATGCCTTAGAATCACAATCTCAAGTAGATACAATTTACACTGACAACTTTTCTAAGGCATTCGATAGAGTAGACTGTAATTTTCTGCTGGACAAATTGAGGGCTATTGGTTTTAATTGTAACACTGTTACAATTACTATCAACTTTTTTATCAGACAGGGTGCAATATGTATATACAATACATAGTTTCAAGTCAAAAGCACAAACATTGTTTCTAGTCACTAAATTTCGGGTTAAGTAATGTGAAGTTTTTTATATTATAATGAAACGAAATAAAATTTCTTACTTCACTTATGTAACTGAATGTTATTAATAAGTGAAGTAAGGAATTTTATTTCATTTCATTATAAATACTTCTAGTGTTCCACAAGGATCAAATTATGATCCCTTAATATTTATTTTATTTATTAACGACTTAAATTCCACACTCAAGCATTATAACTTCTTAATGTACCCTGATGACTTGAAATTATTTAAAAATGTTAATAATATCACTGATTGCCATTTGATTCAAGAAGATGTAAACCGTCTCAAGGAATGGTGTTTCAAGAACAATTTATAGTTGAATGTTCGAAAATGTTATGCTATATCCACCACTACAAGCCGAACTAAAATTGAATTTGACTATAGGATTGGTGATTGTTCAATTGTTCGTGTTGACACAATCAAAGATCTTGGGATGATTTTCCATTCCAAACTGCCTTTCGTCTCTCATATTACGACAGTTATTATAAAGCATTATAAATTTGGAGTTTTATATAGCGTGGTGGCAATGATTTTCATATAGAATGATTGAAAACACTGTATTGTTCGTTAGTGCGTTGTCATATTGAATTTGGTTCTTGTATTTGGACACCATCAACTAATATACATTCAATTGAATCAGTACAAAAAAATTTCTTCGTAGATCGAATTCATAGAAGGTGTGCGACATGAAATAGGAAAATATGATAAAATTATGCAAGATCTTAATATTATATTTCTAGAGAATCGTCGGAAAATAGCTGATTTATGCATTTTTAAATAAAATTTTTAAATGGGTCTTTGTAGTCACGCTTATCATTAGGACATGCATTATTTTCCGTCCCTAAAAGAAGAGCCTGCCATAATTAGCTACTTTACTTTGAGACACATACAACATCTCTTAGTTTCCATAACTCGAAATCATGTGGAAACGAATATTGTCCTAATAACTGACTAGATATTTTTAATATAAACCTTAACCAGCTAAGGCACTATCTAACTCATATATTTAGTGTATAATTTAAATGTTTCATTTATTCTGTATTACTTGTATTTATAAATAGTTGCGGACGTCGATACTTATCGTATTTAATTAAATTATTAAGGCATTGATATTAAGTAAATGCTACCCTGGCAATTATATTAATTACTTATTTTGTAAAAAGTTTTTGTACCATTCATTTAAAATAAATAAATTAATTAAATACGTTTGAGTTAAAGAACTGCAAATGACATTTTAAAATTCGATGATTATAACCAAGGTAAATATAAAAAAGGGATTGTGAAGGTATTTAATGGTATAACAAATATTCTATTAAAAGTTTTTTAAGAGAACCAAATCATAAGAAGAGCACTATTTGCAATTACCACTATTTTGGAAAAATACTGTACAATTGGTGTCTCTTTCAAGAAAAGTACTTTATTATATGATACGTTGTCATTGGCTTCAGTTTAAAAAACGGAATATTCACATTTTATTTAAACACTGTTGTTACGTAGATTACGTAATTAAAACATTTAATTATTTTTTTCTTGTCAACAACAGCCATGAACCGGTTTAGATAATTTTGGGTCTTATCAATGCAATGCAGTTGAAGACTAAGATACGTATGATTATTATTTCATTATTTTATTGAATTCTAGTGAATTGTATAGTTTTATAAAGTAATTAAAGTCAACGAAATCCCGCCTTTATCGAAACAACAAAAAACATCAATCCGATATGGTCTAGTGGCTAGGATACCTGGCTTTCACCCAGGAGGCTCGGGTTCGATTCCCGGTATCGGAATATTTTGTTAATTAATAAATAGGTAAACCAATAATGTATTGGAAATGTGCGTGTTTTCTCGAATTAAGATTAGTTTTAAAAAAATATATCATACTGAATAGCCTAATTTATTTATTAAACTACGAACGAATTACAGCTGACAAAAACATATGCGAATTGGAGAAGATCATAGGTCAAGCAAACTTATCGTTAATAGAGATAAGACATTTTGCTCACAAAGCAAAATATTTAAAAGTTTAAATATTTATTAAATAGATTTTATGGTTTTATCGTGTCGATGATTAAATATTTATATTTACTAACTACTTTGGTAGCAAGAATCAGGAGAGCGAGGTTCATTTTTCCAAACGAGCATGCCCTTGAAACCATTTTCTTCTACTGTGAACTGATTATTCATAACAGTTTCGGAATGATGATTTACAGAACTTATATATTAATACAATTAGAATATTTTTTGATATAAAAGAAGCACTAAGTAAAGTTTCTTTAATACTAACAAAATAATCTAGGACAAGCAAACTTATCTCATATATCTTCTTAATTAAGATCTATAGGAGAAAAATTTATATTTCTAAAATTTAATTTTTAATGAAAGAATAAGTATGAAAATTAATCACCAAGAGTTGAATGAGAACATTGGCTTTTTTATTCTTATTGCAAGTTCCTTCTATAGATGATGAACCTCCAAATTAATTGTTTTGTGAGCTGCATTTTCTAAGTAAAGATATACAATCTTAAAAAGATATCACTATAAACTTATTATAGTATAGATAGAAAACTTGTAGTTATTGCTAGTTTTAATTATTTTTATGATTTGTTGATAAATACATTACACATCTACAACTACATAAAGATAATTAAAAACAATGTACCATAATCACTTTAAGCACATTTATCAGTTGTCTGCATTAGGGATGTATAAGAAAACATTTAAACAAGTGTAAATAAATATTATTACTAAAAAATAATGCATTTTTTTTAGGTCCACATTCAAAAAACATACATACTATAACTATCTGGTTACATAATTTTGTTGTGTAATAAAAAAAGAATTATATGTTGAACGTGTTTAATATCCATCCGATATGGTCTAGTGGCTAGGATACCTGGCTTTCACCCAGGAGGCTCGGGTTCGATTCTTGGTATCGGAACATTTTGATAAATTTAGAGAAGAAATATTGGTTTCTCGGGAATCTTTGGATGTTCGTTCTTAAAATAAGAATGAAATAAGGATAAATTATTTTTGACGTCCTAAATAATCTGTGTGTTCGTCGTAACCATAAACTAAACATCACAACATCGCCATTATTTATCAATTCATTTCATCTTGAATCATAGGACTGACAACCGCATTCGCTGACAAACGATGACGGGCTTTCAGACCATAGGTCACTTGCCAATGAAGAAGAAGAGAAGCAGCATAATATTTGTTATATCGTATTACTATTGTAATACAGGATCCGGCAGAGAAGTATGAAGTTTTTGGAACGGGTATAACTCAGCGCGGGGTAGCCTAACGTTTTCTGAATGGTTGATATGTGACCATCCGACCTTGCCATTTTGTTTGGTTTAGTCGTTATGAAATCGTGGCTTCTAGAACAACCCGTTTTTAGTTACGACACTTAGATCGAAACTGGGCGTTCTGTTGTTGCTACAGAGCGCATATTTCGAACACAATTCAATCTTGGAAGACACGGTCATGTTTCTACGCGAAACAGCATTCTGAAGTGAGTACAAAACCTTTGTACAAGAGGATCGTTAAAGCTCGAGTACCTAGAGGAAGAGAAAGAGGTGTCAGAACTCCTGAAAATGTGGCTCGAGTTAGGACAGCTATGAAATAATGTCACCATGCTGCGTGATTTTTTTCTTTATAGAGTTAACAAGGCGTTTCAGCAAGATGGGGCAACTTCCCACACCTTAAGGGAGCCTATGGCATTTTTGAGAGAGCAATTTCTAAGACGACTCATTTCGCTACAAGGAGTTACCGAGTAGCCCACACGATCGCCTGGTATTACGCCCTGAGATTATTTATTCTGGGGGTATCTTAAGGCCCGCGGATTTGTTAAGAAACCACGGATCCTTGATCAGCTGTCCAATGCTATCACCCGAGAAATTCAAGCTATTCAGGCCAACATGTTGGAAGGATGTATGAACTCAGCTCAACTTGAGGAGTGTGTGGAAAAAACGCAAATCACTTAGATGACATCTTTTTTAACCATTTTTCACATGAATACAAAATGGCAAATCCACACCTACCTATTATGAGTTATGATTTTTTCAAAAACGTCATACTTCTCTTCCAGACCCTGTACTTTGTTCAATAAAGATGTTCATCTCTCTAAATTATTATTACGTAATTATTTGCCAAGAATGCAATTTTGGTTGGACTAAAATGATAATATAATAATAATGATGATAATGATGACGATATCCAACCTCCGATGGGACACAATACCAGAGGAAGAGGAAGAAAACGATAAGGAAAGGATATTTTGTTGTGTTTTATTATTATTATTTATTTTTTATTATTCCCATAATAGATACAAGACAAGTAAACAAAAGCTAGAAATCTTAGCTAGAAAATCAAAAATTAGAAATAATTTCCTTATTGATGGATGTTTGATTCACAACAAATATTTAGAATATTTTTAGTTAGAAGTTAAGTCTCGTATGGAGGATTATTTAATAGGCAAGGAATAGTTGAGTTTCTAAAATTATTAAGCATCAATTCATAGTGATACTTAATCTTTTTTTTTTGAAGCATACGTTATTTGGGCCATCTATATAATTGCCAAATGTATTATTAATTCTACTAAAATTAATATTAATTTAAAAAATTCTAGTGTAATTAAGGAAAGAGTTTCGGGAAAAGATTTTCATAACACGATTCATTGGATTACAACAGACTCATAGTTCATTTACAAGCAACACACTTTTCTAGATAAACAAGATGCTTTGACAATAAGAAATTTAAATCGCAAAGAACGTTAAGATATTTAATTTCTCCTAAACTCTCAAAGACATGAAGTAAATATTTACTATACATGCTGAAGATAAAATAAATATTACATCATATTTATATAAAAGCTTTAAAGCTATTGATAATGAGTGCTTTGCACTCTAAATGTATACATTTAGCGAATAAATAATATTTTGTGAAAGAAAGTGTTATCATTATTTTCTGTATAATTATAAAAGCTTTCTATTTTGCGGACGAATATTAAGGTTTAGAAACTCATAGCTCATTAGATGTGCTAAAGCGCTGTCTACCTGCTTGAGACGACAAGGAAAAAAATAGTCATATTAAAGGCCTAAAATCAAGGCAACGACATCCACATTCAATTGCAGTCAGCAAAAGACTATAGGGAAACAAAACATTTCTTTAATCAAAAAATATGCAATTTTTCACTCAGCGCCTCTACTAGGAAAAAAAACTCAAGATAGTCATTAGGGAGATACACCAAAATGTCAGAAACAGAGAAATTATCGATTAATTACTCGAAAAGGACTTTCCAGTCATCTCTGTAGGTCAAATGGGCAAAAATACCCATAAATTCAATATAGTTGCCGTCAGCCTACAAAACAACGAAAAAGGCGAGAGAAATCCTCAAACTTACCAAGCTATGCTATCTGAACGACATCATGGTTGAGCTAGCAGTCACCCCAGTCAGCTTCAATGCCATCGTTGTCAAGATTTTGGCCACGGCGCCCAACGATGCAACCTAGTCCCTCGCTGCCTAAAATCCGCAAAAGACCACCTCACATTGGATTGCAAACGCAATCCAGATCCCGACGGTGACCCCAAGTGCTGTAACTGCAATGGCCACCACGCAGCCAACTACAAGGGATTCCACAGTTTCCCAAAAATAAACCAATCACAAAAAGATAAAGGCTGTCCCCCAAACCCAACCACCATCTAGCGCGAATAACGCTAATATCAAGAGCACTCTAAAAATACTCGCAAGCCCTAAAGGATAAAATTAAACCAGTCATCGCTTCTCTATCAGCAATCATGCCGGGCAATTAATCACACTTTTCTTCAAAAATATTTTGGGTAATACAACCGAATTTTAACTTATAAACTTCCATTACGATTTAAAATTCACTAATGGTGCATTTACTCAATCAATCCAAAGACATTAAAAGAACACTAGAAAAGTTATTAAACTGATTTATTAGGCAGGGGGATAGGAATTTTAGTCAGTAAGAATCTGACACTACCTAGAAGATCGGCCTTTAGGTGTCTTACGAGACGACTAAACGATCTCCGGGGCGTACTCGAACTTCAACAATGATAGGGTGAACATGTAACAGCAAAAATTATAAGTGTCCTTTTAGTAGGAAGTAAATGTGTTAGACGGCAAGAGTTTCTTTATGAATTGACTAATCTCGCTGTTTATGCGCAATATATTAACATCAATCAAACAAGATGAGAAACATGTGTCTCAAACATAACTAGCATAAACAACATAGCTTAATAGAACAATTCAGTTTCTGATTTATGGGTAATCACCGACTAAAACTTCTACAACCACTGGATTTAACTGTTTAAAAGAAAACCTATATTGACACGTTAACACTGCTATACAATACACAGAATATTTCCCCAATCCTTCTTAACTGTTTCTCTTATTCCAATCTGGTCAAAATTTATCTCATCTCAAAACTCCATTATCTATTCATTCATTCTCTTGTTAGGTCACTATCAACTAACTACATCAAGCTTTTTCTCCTGACTAAGTATTGTTACATAAATATCTTGATGTAACATTCCATATAGCTTCTATACCTACTACCTCTCAAATATAACATTATATCAACTCCTTGCAATACATTCGTGCCTTTTATTATGTATTTATTTAATAATAATAATAATAATACCACAAAGTAACGGTCACCACTATCCTGTTTCTTAATAATAATACATTTAATTCCCAACAAAATTTACATTCTTTAACAGGGAAAATGTGTCAAAAACTATGATTAACAATACTATATAACATAAAAGATATATTTGCATACAATAACAAATATAACAGAATATAACTCCAGTTATTGACTTACATACTAGTACTTGGACAAGTTGTATGCAGTATATTCAGTAAAATTTGATAAATTTGTAACTGTTGATCGTTTTTGAACAAATCTATGCTGCTTAGTGGTTATATACTGTTCAATAATGGGATACATTCTGATACTCAAGATTGATTCGAAAATTTATTTGATAAACGGATTCACCAATCATATAATCAAAGCTAGAAAATAACAGTTAAGTACAATATAAATCAAAGTTTGTTTGAACTATTTTTAAGAAAAAGTAACATAGCAGAAATATGTTTAAGATAACATTTTCAAGCAACCTAATGAGTAAGTGAAGAAGGATTTATATTATGATAATATTAAATTAACTAGGCTTTATCTTGAAAAGAATGTGTAAACTGTTAAAAGTTAATTAAAGGTAAGTCGTTTCCAAATGATTTCCAAGTTGAAATATCCTAGACAAAGGCTTATTTTTGCCATAAGTAGATGTATGGAAGCCAACTTTAAAGGTTGTATTACTTCTTATATGACGATCAGATATTGGCACTACTAATCTGATACTAGATACCAAATACTCACTATTAATTACACCCTAAAAAGTTTATGTAAAACATGTAAATCATAACAAATCCTACGCTGTTACAATGTCTGAAAATTTTGGTTTAAACGCAATCTCTCCAATAAATCACTAGCATGACTGATATTAAATTGGTATACGTAAACACGAATATATTTATTTTGAACTTTTTCTATTTGATAATAAAATATATAAGTCCTTACATTGTTGAAAATTCACTAATAATTACGCAAATTACTTTTGTACCATTCAATGCCTGTCGAAGTATTAGCTAGAGAAGTAGTTGTTTCAAAAGTGATTTGTTTGTTGTAGTCTTAATAAGACTCATTTGTTGTAGATTTTACGAAATATTTTCGTGTTTTTTCTAATTATTTTTCTATTTGGTTAAAATATACCTTGCCACGGATTCCACACTGGTGAACAATATTCAATAATTGAAATATTGAATTAAACTAAAGCTTTTCATAGAAAAATGTTTACCAATTGTAATGACACCATGATACCAAGTATTTTTATTGCACTAACTTTAGACCCAAATGAAGTGCCAATAGATTAGATAAAGTAAGTTAATCGGCGTAATTTTCCAAAGGATACGACTTGTCACTTCTGTAGGTTAAGTGGTAATTTATTCATTTTACACTAATTGAAAATATTGTCTACGTCACTTTGAATCAAAGCATGGTCAGAAGCATCATTCGAATTAGTTCTGAAATGTTTCAAATCATCCGTAAACATTAAAAACTGGCATGATTTTATGGATAGTAAGTCGTTTATAAAAAAATGAAACTGTCGGCAGTGAATACTTTGTGATACTCCTGAGGATACCACCAGTTTGTGCTGTTTTCTCTTTATTAGAAAGGAATGTAACCACTTTACAACATTGAATCCTAAAGTTTTTAATTTTGACATTAATATAGTGTGATCCAAGGAACAGGATTGTGGTGACCGTTACTATGTAGAATTTTATTTTAGAATGTAGGATGAAATAAAACACGACTTTTTATAGGTTTCTTACCATTGTATACTAATGTAATTTGTAAATCAATTCACTTCATAATGACTTGAAATAGTCGAAACTATAGTCGAACATAATTTATTAAAATCATTAATATTCAATGGTAAAAATCGTGTTTTATCACTTTATCAATTGCCTTCGAGAAGTCGGTGTACTTCGTTTTCATACAGTTCCTTACCTTGCCCTATATTATCTTTCTTTCTGTTTTTAACTAAAGTTTTTTAAACTCCTTCATCATCATTAATCTTATAACTTTTAGATTAACTTTTAGATTCGAGTACATAGTACTCGAAATGTACATCTGGTATTAATAAAAATAATAAGTGAAGTAAGGAATTTTATTTTCGTTTCATCATAAATATAACTTGCTGCTTTATTTGAATGAGGATAGACATGTATAACGACTATAATGACTCCGAATATGATTGCATTGATAGATAAAAAGAAGCTAGATTTGATTCCGAAGGTAATAATGATATCTCGGTTGTATCTACGATATAATAATAAAGTTAGCATACGAATGGTTCTAATAATATTCCCATAATGTAGGAAATTCCCTCTGAGAATTTGAAACTAGAGAAAGAGTTGAAAAATGTGGTTCATAGGCGACCTAGCAATAATGACGCCAGAAAGGAATTTCGATTAAAAAAATAAGACAAATAGAGAGTAAAAAGGCCGAAAGGCCGCAGCTCGATAGCCGTTAGAGAAAAATACACTTTTGTCTCATATTATTGTCACATATTGTATTCTTTTTTGTGTAAATAAAGATGTTTATTATCAGAGAGTAAATAAAATACGTTTGGCGTTTTATACGTACAATATCACTGGCAAAATAAAAACCAAACCTAAGAATCTATTTATAAGATAGAACGCAAATGGTTATTAAACTTCATATTTATTTAATTGATTTAATTCAGCATCTTTTGCCTTCTTTACAAGTTCTATTTAAAAATTACATTAAATACATACACAAATGCACTAACTTAAAAATTTGAAACATAGAACTTGAAGACAGAGTTCACATGTCCTCGTGTTCTTCCACTGGACTTATTATAGTTGGTTACTGGTGATCATAATTATCAAATAATACTGGCTACTGAGGCAATATTTTGGCATTTTCTGGCTTATTTAGGTCTAATTTCTGTAGACCTTATTTTGTATGTTATATGAATCAATCGAGCAAAATCAAACACAAAATACCATGTTAAAACCTAAAAAGGTATTGATGCATTTAGATGAATCCAAAAATTTTGAATGATTCTGGTAATTCAATATATTTTTATAATTTTCAATAGTCAAATTTTCTGAACTAATAAATTCTGAAACTGAAGGGTTCAAAAGAAAAAATATTAATTGATTCCTTTCAGAAAAGCTAAAATGAAGAAATAAAGAAATAAAAGAGGAAACATTATATGAAATATCACAACCAAATATTAAAACAAGCAATAAAATTTAATTAGGTTTAGGTTATTTAATTATCAATTTTTTACAAAAATTTACAATTTCAAATTTTAGAAAATGATAGACATTACAAACAAAAAATTATAAGAGTATTATATTATAATATAATTATTATATAATATTATTACATCTTGTTAAATATCAATATTGATTACAAGTTAAAAGATTTTAAGGCCCGAAATTTTTGCGTGTACATTCCAAGTACCATTGCCCATTGTATAATATAAATTATTTTATTGGAATAAAATAATTTAATTTAATATTCTTATAGTGGCTCACATGTGTGTTATTTAAGAAAGTAGAATGATAATTTTTATATAAATGTCACTATTTGAATTGAATATATGATAAAACCTTTGAGGCGATATCTCTTGCCAAAAATGTGTAATCTTTATTATGTAAATTTTGACAAATTCCTGCTCAGTTAATAAAAATATATACTTATAAATATTGATTTGATTTTTTGTAATAATTATATATCTGAATAGTACTTTTTTTGTACGTATCGGGACAAATATTTTATGGATTTCTACTATAACCATTTATTTAATTGAAGATTAAAATTGTTAGTTTAAGGAATTCGAATGTTTCTCTTATAAATATGTTTTAATATTTTATATAAAAGCGCATAAAAATCTTACCAATGTGTTCATTGTGTTTCTAGAGAGATCTTGTTAACTACAATATCCTATAATGTGATAACAGGCGTATATATAGAACTAATCGGCCTTCGGTGACAAAAGGAAATTTCTTCCTGTAAGGTCAGTGTGATTGTAAATTAGATCATTTTTACAGAAGTCACTTTTCCGAGCGGGAAAATTCTGCACTATCATATGGGCGTTGCGGAAAAAGTATATTGTTATCCTAGGACGACGAGGCTGGTGGGTGGTTGTTTGTAAGATTCCGCTCTGGAATGTTAATTGCTTTATCTAAACAGTTGTGGCAATTACTCACCAGTTTATAGAGGTAATTGTCGTACGATTACAGGTTATTATTATGCAGGTTGTTACATACACAAGGAACGTTATTATTTACTTTTTTATTGGAATTCCAATAAATGAAATTGTATTTATATAATTCTTACAGTAGTAGTAGTAGTAGTGTTAGGCTATCGACCACGTGGTCCTTCCGCCATGTGTCATTTGTGTATTTGTGTGAGTGTAAATGAGCTTGTTACTTTAAAGGATCGCCCCCGTCACTCTAAAGCACCATTAATTGTATTCCAATGGTGAATGGTACCGGTCACCCATCCGACTACTGACCCGAATCAACGTTGCTGCACGTCAGTTCGGGGCCGTAACCGATGCGCCACCACCGGCGTGTTAATTCTTACATTTATAAATTAAAAATAAAACGTTAGATATATATTATAACTTATTAGGAGATTTTTCTGTTGGTGTAACTGTATTTACTTATTGCTACTTCGCAATTAACTAACGTAATATTCATATTAGTACTATTAAAATTTTGTCTCTGTAAGTAATAAAAAATATTTAATAGAGTTTTTTATTTTACTGTTTTTATGAGATTGGAGAACTGAAAATTCTTCAACATCATTTCCAATAACTTTATAACATCCGAAAACATTTCGTAAATCTACATATTTTTATCTACGACGCTTTCGCATCATTTTTCGTTTGTAAAAGTGGCTTTTTAAAGCACTAGTGGGTTTTTATTGCACGGTAATGTCAAATTGTTTTTATTGCACAGAACTGTCAACTCTGACACAAAATTTTAACGAAAAATTTTATTATTTATTTATTTGTATAAAAAATAACTATTAAACTTGATAATATAAATGAAACGGCAGATTTGGGAGCTCTGAAGATATAATTTAATACAAGACGAAGCGATTACAATAGAGCGAAACTCTTTTCCACAAATAATAATGGCATCTGACATTTGTGCAAGTTATTTACTGGTTGCTAAGTAACGTTTTCAACAATGCACTGTGGGTAAAATATGTTTTCATTCATTGTATAATTGAAATAACATTAAAATATTACTCACATGAACATATTCTTTGGAAATTATTGCACGATCGAAGATAAAATTTTGTAAGGCACACGTGTAAAAAGTTTCTTTATTGCACTCCTGGCTTTAAAAAAACTCGCTCGTTCCTCGCTCCTGTTTTTAAAGGCCAGTTCGTGCAATAAAGAATCACTTTTTACACTTGTATCTTAAATAGCTATTATCAATTTATATATATATACAGGATGAGTCGGGAGGAGCACACCAAACTCTAGGAGTCTATTATACACGTGAAAATAATGTAAAAAAACTCATTTGTTCTTATCCGATTGTCATTTGTTTTCAAGTTATGGCGTAATTAAAAATGTTCATCTAGCTTTCCACTTCTATCTGAATTTTAACATTATCAAAGTATGCCATGTTCGAGGCTTATAAACATTTGATAATTCTGACGTTTTGATGAACTGTCAGTGTACGGTGAACAGTAACTGAACGTTTAAGTTCGAATTAATGTGATTGTTAGTGTTGCAAAATGCCACATACTTATTCAAATTTAGAATATGCAAAAATGGTGTTTGTATATGGTTTCTGTAATGGAAATGCTACAGCTGCTGTTGAAGAATATCGTGAACGTTTTCCACACCAAAGACATCCTGATAAAAACATATTTATTAGGGTTTTCAACAAATTGTGCGAGACTGGTAAGCTTCCCAGTGCTAACATAACATCTGAGCGCGCTACTCGACAAGATTTTGTAGAAGTAGAAAATATTCTGAATCTAGTAGAAGAAGATGCAACTACTAGCTCACGGAGAATTGCCACTCAATTGGCAATTCCACAAAAAAGAGTGATGAACACGCTACACGAGCAAGGCTTATATCCTTATCACGTTCAGAGAGTACAGCACCTACAACCAGGGGATTACGCTAACCGTACGGAATTTTGTCGGTGGATAAATAATAATCATCGTAATGTATCGAGTATACTCTTTACGGATGAAGCTACATTTACCCGTGATGGCATTAACAACACTCGTAACTCTCATGTATGGTCTGATGAAAATCCCCACGCAACAGTCGAAAGCAATTTTCAACATCGGTTTTCTGTAAACGTGTGGTGTGGTATGGTTGACAGTTATTTAATCGGCCCTATCATTTTGGAGAATCGTCTCACAGGAGGCAACTACCTCAATTTTTTACAAAATGAATTACAAGGCCTGCTAGAAGATGTTCCTATAAATATTAGAATGCAGATGTACTATCAGCACGATGGAGCTCCTGCACATGTCGCTCGTCAAGTCAAGCAACATTTGGACGAACGTTTTCCAGGGCGTTGGATTGGTCGTGGAGGTCCTATTAATTGGCCTGCAAGATCTCCAGACCTCACACCACTAGATTTTTGTTTATGGGGCTGGATGAAAAATGAAGTCTACAAAATAAAAGTGGACACACGGGAATCACTAATTAGACGAATTGAGAATACTGCAGCCCATATAAAAGAAGAAAGAAATGAATCAATTGGGAGAGCAACAAACGCTCTTCGTAAACGAAGAAGAAAATGTTTAGAAGTCAATGGCGGTATTTTTGAACATTTGTTGAAAGAACGCTATGATTAAGAAATTTTTTTGTATAATAACTTGTTTATTTGTTAATATGCTATAACTTGAAAACAAATAAAAATCGGATAAGAACAAATGAGTTTTTTTACATTATTTTCACGTGTATAATACACTCCTAGAGTTTGGTGCGCTCCTCCCGACTCACCCTGTATATATATACAGGGTGTCCCGTTAATGCGGGGAAATGGCTGGACCATAGATTCCTGAGGTCAAAATATGACGATTTAACGCAACTTATCTATATCCAAAAATTTACGGTTAAGCCGGAATTTGGCTTCAAAGTTTAAATTTTTTTTATTTCTTTTGTATATAACAAGTGAACGCTTTATTTGATTTGAATGAAATTTATTTTTAATAACTACCATAATATAATACATCATTTCAGTTATTATGATTATTATTGGTTAACAAGAAGTATAAGAAACAGTAGTACCACCACTTAAAAACTAAAATATTTTTTTATTGGTGGATCTAATAAAAACTAAAAAAATTCTGCTTGAAAGACCATTTAATTTAAAAACTTTTTCATCTCTTAATAATATTTGATATCTTTTACGGTTTTCTCACAAAAAAATAAAATATATATTTTTTATCTAGTAAAAACAAAATCTAGTTTTTCATCGAATCGAAAATAAATGTTTTTCGTGGCCATCTTTGTTTAAAAAATGTAAATTATGTATAATAATAATTATTAGGCAGAAAGACCTCTGGTCGATAGCCTTTTGACGAACTAACTCACTAACACATCATCCATTATTCATTATTTAAATGTAAATATGTATAGTTTGTCAATAAAAATGTGTATATATAATAATTATTTAGTGTCTTTTTACAATTAATTTTTAACTTTATTATAGTTCATAAATATTCATATATGGAACAAACAGATATCTTGTTTGTATTAGGATTTTGCAAAGAAAATTGTTTGAAAAGTGTTAGATGTTGTTTTGATTTATTTTATTAATTTATATTATTTAATTTTTATTCAATTGAGTAAGTTTATTTACTTATTAATGAGTGCATAATGAGTATACTATATTCATATTTTATTTTTTTGTGCAAAAACCGTACAAGATATCAAAAACTAGTAAGAGTCAAAAAAGTTTTTAAATCTAATGCCCTTTCAAATAGATTTTTTTGAATTTTATTGGACGCACCAATAAAAAATATTTTAGTTTTTAAGTGGTGGTACTACTGTTTTTTATACTTCCTGTCAATCACTAATGTCCACAATAACTGAAATGATGTATGATATTATGATACTTATTAATAATAAATTTCATTCAAATCAAATAAAGCGTTCAATTGTTATAAACAAAAGAAATAAAAAAATTTGAAAGTTTGAAGTCAAATTCCGGCTTAATCATAAAGTTTTGGATATAGATAAGTTGCATTAAATCATCATATTTTGATCTCAGGAATCTATGGTCCAGCCATTTCCCCGCATTAACGGGACACCCTGTATATATCTTTCCAAGTAATAGTTTAGATATTCGAATGTATGTATGTAACTATGAATTCAATTTCAATTAAGAAATGGCCTTTCTCCATATATATTAATGTATTATGTATTTTTAATTCTTCTTCAAAACTAAATACGGTTTTCAAATGAAACTTTAACGTTTAGGCTTTTATTGAGATTTTGGTGACTTCTAAAAATTGTGTTTTTTCTAGAGAGATACTTAATTATTATAATTATAATTTTAAAGGACAGTAAAACGATAAGTACAGATAAACAGTACCTCCCTACTTATTTGCCTGCACCAAAAAATAAAAATAGTTTTGATTCAGACTTTATCAGTTTTATATTTTGTCGATACAATATTTCTACACATCCGTTACTTGCGTCCATTAAAAGTTCAGCATTATTTACGATTTTAAAGTAATGATATCCACTTTTAACTTGTCCAAAATGATTTAAATCTTTATATAATGTAAAATATCACATTAAATAGTAAATTTGTTTTACAATTGCTGCTTCATTTTAAAACCAACCACAAATATAAAATCTGTTCGAACATATCAGTAATTTTCTGTAGTTTCTACAAATTTCAAATAATTAATCAAAACCCCCAATATTTGTTGAATTTGCTTCTCGTTTATCACATGGAGAAACATTTTTAATATTAACAACAACTATTGTTTAAAAAATATGAAACCAACAAAGCGCCTTTCTATAAACAACCCTTAATACAAAACCCCGAAGATTGTATTGATAAATCGAATCTTACTTTCAGATCCGTAGATTTATATATTAATTTCCCAAGTTTATTTTATGCCTAATTTGTAATATATCAAAAAAATAAATTCATATTGAAATTCGAACAAAATATCCAGATATACCATTCAGACCTGACTTTGATCAACAGCAATAACAAAATTGAATTTAATATATACTAAAAACCTACCAATATAAATTCTACTATCCCATATAACTTTAATAAATAAACTAACATTTTTCGAAAAAACAACAATTTTGGTACAAGGAGTTTTGAGAGGATTAATTTTGTTCATTGTAACTGTTCTCAACTCAAAGTCAACTTTCGAATTTTTGATGTTACGGGAAAGAACCAATTTGCAACGTTTCGATCAACGATCGCCGCTTGAGGAACACCAATGCGACTAGATTCAATATTTCCAATGTTTCTACTTTATTAAAATCGACTCATTCTCGTGCGGGTCTTTTACTTGGAAGGACCCACGTAATAAGGGTATAGCATCACCGATGAGCTTTGAGACAGCGATACTCGTGTCTGTAGATTGCCTTACGTAAAATTTCGTGAAGTTTCTAAAAACGACAACATTCACGGCCGAAGTGGAATGATTAAATAAAACACTATTTAATTTGATTGTTGAATTAATACAAAAATATTGGATTGATTGGCGAAACTCCATTATGAACTTATAATAAAAAACACGATTGTTTTGTAGATACTGCTACAATTGTTTCACCACACAGTGGCTTCATCAGGCAGATTTATAATGATTTTAAAAAGATTACAAAATAAAAGCTAAACTCAAAACAATCGTGTTTTTCATTATAAGTTAATACAAAAATGTTTCACCACGGGTTAAGTGAGAAACTAATTCATCATAAAACACTATTTTTCATCACTTAAAATATTTAGCCAATTATTTAAGGGCTTAATCATAGAATCCTACAAAGTATATACAATATGTACATGTGATCGAAAAAGGTTATGTTGTAACTTCCGATATGTTGTTCCATAATCATTCTAAGAGAGCGATAAAATCATCTATTAAAATGATCCACAGTTTGAAATAGACTAATAGTAATTACAATACATGGATGGACGTCCACATTGCATTGATGCAATGCACATAGCTTTGTTTGAAAATAGTCTCAACGCCTTCAACAGACTTGTTCACTAGGTTCCCAAGCCCAGCAATGGCGGTAAATTAAAATCATTTAAAATTTTAAATAACAAAAATTGAATTTAGTTGATTCAATAAATAAATAAATTTAAAATTTAATTATAACAAACGAACAGTTCGAAATTTTAAGATTATTAAGATTTAAAATGTATTTAAATATAAGTTAAAAAGTTGGAAAACTATTGTTGCAATTTCGAAATAATTGACATTTAATAAAACTATAATAACCTAGTTGAGAGAGCTTCCGCAATGCAGTCCCTTGGTAAAAAGTAATAAATGGTTCATTGAAAATTTACCATTGGAACACTGTTATTAACATAATAAATGATGTGTAAAAATTAATTGTAGTGTAACTCCACTTTAAAATGAGAGAAGCACTGAACTGATTAGCAATAGGTGACAAGATAAAAATATATGTAGCAGGTTTTGTAGAGATCCATACACAGAAAAATGTGAAATATATATCAGCAAACAATAAAAACAAAATTACCAGAGGTTTTGTATGTCAAGTTTATCGGACAAATAAAGCAGGACATCGAAACAACTATTGACACATCTGCATACGGAGCGGCGAATTAAATAGCATATGTGGAGCTTAGACCCTCGAGATCATAGCGGGAGTTTATCGCGCTGAGCTACTTGAAAATATAGATGTAGAACATTTTCAAGAACTGTCTAGAACAATAATGAGAATTCCGTTCCAGCACCTCAGCGCCGCAATGTCCAAATTGTGTAGTGAAGAATTCGCGTGTGCCAAGGCACATAAATTCTTCTTTATTTTAATATCACTCCGGTGCTGTGTGTGTGATTTCAGCCATTGACCCGTAAGTCGGCATACTTCCTGACACAATCCCTACAGGATATTCTATAAATAACACAGCTTATCTGACAAAAGTTTACTGTTTGTTTTTAGGTTGTATTTGATTATACGGATGTTTTTTAAACAAATCACACAAACGAGCTCTGGAATTTGTGGTAGTTTTCTGTATTTAATTTGAGAAGCGTTTATAGGTTTTGATGGAGGAGCGTCGATGGTCTGGCCTGGAGAGTTGTATACAATTCATTTAACAAGGTGGGGGAGGTTAACATTATTGATGGACACGGATTGTAACATTTTTAGATTTGGAGGCAATAGGCTAGGGTGACAAATTTTAAAACCTTATTTTTAAGATGATAATTTTCTATGGAGTAGGGTGGATTGAATGAAAGTTAATGTGACCTCCGAATTACCGTCGTATCTAAAAAAGGTACACTATTGTTTGATTCAGTTTCGACTGTAAATTGAATATGTGAATTGAAGTGTCTGAAGGAGGGGGTCTCCCCGAGGGTTTGGAAGAAGGCAAAGCCCCAGAGCCTACAGACCAGTATGTTTAGAGGACGGGATGGCCAAGCTACTAGAGGGGCTATCAGCAGAAAGACTGGACGAGACAGTAAGCAACGCCGGACTCTCCCCTTACCAATTTGGATTTAGAAGGGGCAGATCGACGGTGGATGCCATAAGGATAATGTAGAAATCTGGAAGATTGACCATGCATGGTTAGGTACCGCAGGGGTCAGTGCTAGCCCCCCTATTATGGAATATAGCTTTCGACAACGTCCTACGGCTGAAGTTGCCTCAGGGGTTCAGCACGGTTGCGTTCGATGATGACCTGGCATTGGTCAGCTGCATGACCACACTAGAGGGAGCCAAAACGTTGGCGGCACTGGCGGTCTCAGAGATCGCTCGATGGTTAGAGGACGCGGGGCTCACTTTGGCGGTGCAAAAGACGGAAGCCGTATGGCTCTCCATCAAAAGGGCAGGCCATAGGGCGGACAGCAGCATCACCATACAAGGGGTGGTAGTGGGATACAAGAAGGCCGTGAAATATCTGGAGATATGGATGAGGTCAAACTCCAACTAGACGGCGCACATTCAAGAGCCTGCAAGCGCGGCTGAAAGAATGGACGCGGCGGTGGCCAGGGTCCTGCCCAAATTAGCAGGGTCAGGAGAAATGAAGAGGAAGTTGATGGGGAGGTGGCTTGGGTGAAACTCCTATATGCGGCACCGACATAAGCAGAAGAGACACGCACAGCTCTCCATTGCGAGAGAATACGAAAGGCGACTCTGACAGGTAACATTCGGGTGACGTCGGCGTACCGGATCATCTCGACGGACGCAGTTGAGGTGCTGGTACCCGTCGACCTACTGGCTAGAGAGCGGTTGCAGGAGTACATGGACCGAATGAGGTGGTGCACTAAGCAGGATGCTAGAAGGAATGCCAGACGAAGGTCGCTGGGAGAATGGTAGACGAGGTGGGGAGCCAGTAATAAGAGGGAATGGACGAGGCGACTGATCCCGAACCTGGGGCCATGGGTACGGAGAAAGCAGGGAAGAATGGACCGCGGAGACCTTAGGAGAATGGGGTTCGCAGACAATTATAGGGCACATGCTGCATGAGGAAAATAATTGGATTTCCATGGCCAAGTTTGCGCGGGCAGTGATGGGGAAGAATCTGGATAACAGCCTGGAGGGGAATGAGAGGCAATCGAACGTACTTAATTAAGTTAATTGCGTAATTGTTTGTAATTTTAAATTATTGGTGTATAATAGTGTAATTTGTAAATATCAATAAAAACGATGGAGGTGTTGCAAATGGACTGAAGGGGCGCCGGGAGAAGAATGCTTCGGCGATACCACCGGCGTTCGCGCTTCCCGGGGTCGACTACTGCGCCGCTTGCGGACAGCACGTCCCTAAAAAAAAACAAAAAAACAGTGGGACTGCCAGGATCAGGTCATCAACATATTTTTAATAAATGATATTTGAAAAGGAAGCAATGTTTGCTATAATTGGGCTCAGGGATGAGCCCCTTTGTGTGCTAAAAATCTATTAAAGGTAAAATTCATCCCTCACAGAAAAATAGATTGTATTGAAAATTAATGTAAGTGTTTCAATTAATGATATACCATTTATCTGTGATGGCTCTAATGTCTAAGTCAAGAGAGATATTAACGATCTAACGAGATGATTGATTACATAATCTATTGGTAGTTAGTATTGATTAAATTCCTATGGAATTCATAAGAATTGATGGTGTTATAATTTCAATGGGAGGACAGCGATATGGTGAGGATATCCGAAACAAAAGTAGAAAGTTTTCCTGAGGGGGTGTTTAGTATAGCAACAATTGGTCGCAAAAGAATCTTAGTTTTGTGAATTTTTGGTAGACCGTGAAATTTAGGCTAAGTGGAGTTGTAGACAATCAAGGACTTAGACGTACTTTCTTCTATGGCGCCCTTGTCCTTCAGTTTGTTTTAACAAATTTATTATTCTTAGCATGAAAAGATACTGTGGGGTCATGTTAAGTTTTTTGTCATTGATTAATTGGTCTAATTTTGGATTATAGTCTGCTATATCCATCACAACAATGATGGCATCTTTGTCGGTGCTAAGGATAGCAATGTCTTTGTTATTATTAATAAATTATTTGCAATTGTTCCAAGCATTCCCAACATATGGCCGCCACGACACGTTGTCCAAAAATTTTGTTATAAGGTAGGTTCCATGAGCTCTCATTGTCTCCTAAGATTCAGGGGGGGATATGTTGACAATTTATTCAACGTTGGCTAATAATTTGCTTACGTGTAGATCTTGTTTATCAATTGGCATCCCAATCAGATATCTCAGTAGACTCTCAGCAGAGCTAAGTTTACGGAACTACCTCTCCTTAGAATTAAAAAATGTATCCCTTACCTGGGACTGTTTTGTTTTTCCTTGGCACGGTCCAGTGTGAAATAAGGTTAATTGTCTGTTATGAAATTAATCTATTCAACTATGTGCAATGGTAAGAGTGTGATTTCAAATCGCTAATCGTCTTTTTTTTCAAATTTCGAATTTCTGAGTAAACAATGTCAATTTCATGGATTACCATGGAAGGTTAGGAAGCAACGTATTAAACTATACAGTATGGAAATGCCATATTGAATAAATCATCTGACCGAGCTTAAACTATCGATTGGACTAAATAACATTTATTTTTAATTTTTCCAATATTTCTGAGTAAATTATTATATTTTTATTTTATTCTTTCATATTATAACAAAAATAAATTAAATCCCAAACGTAACATTGATAATAGTTTATAGGAGTAAATTATTTTGAAATAATTTCTCCATAATATTATGTGCATAATTATTAATATTGAATGTTCAAAACGACAAATTAATGCCACAGATTAATTAATGGTGACATTGCAAATAGTTTATTTATTAGTAGTTCAATGCTGAATTTGCATTCGGTGAATTACAAATGCCTTTGACGCATGAATTGACACACAACAAAAAGTCAAAAATAAGATAAGTTTTGCATTTAAAACGCATTTGCGTTTAATCCACTTTCAACGTTAGAGTTATTTATAATTCACTGTGGCATGTAAATTATGCTACGCGTTACATATGCTTCCAACGACCTGATTTTCTATAAGATATATTTAGATTAAATTCTATTTATAAACAGTATTAAGTTTAAAGGCGAAAATAGTAGATTTTCCTGAAATTTATTTTAAATATTTCAATTAATAAATATTATCTTTTATAAATATAAATTGTTCCCTGTCAACAACAGCCACTGGTTTCGATCTATTTTAGATCTCATCAGCGCAGCGCAGTTGGGGACAGGGAAAAAGTTTTATTTTGAAGTATCTAATTCTTAGGGTAAACCATCGATTAAAATATTTCCATAAAGGTACCATTTATTATCAAAGCGTTGCACTAGGTTCCTATGAGTGGATAATCAAGGGAACTGTCTATAACTTAATCAATTATCTTTTAATATTCGACAATAAACAACCTCATCAATCCACGATTATCTTATATTATTATACAATTTAATTTAAATTATTATCTTATGCAATATATATAAAAATTTTGGTAATATAAAAATAAATGCAGTCACTAAAATTATGTGCATTTAAATGATTTACACAAAATGTGAAAGGGCAAGAAGAAGAACAAAAAAAGACATGTTGGTACTTGTTGGATTGTAAGAGTCCGCGAAAATGTGCCAAACTAGTGTTTTATTTAATTAATAACAAAGAAAAAACGAGGTGGTATGATGTAAATTGAAAATGGAACTAAAAAAACATATAAAAAATGGTCTCTTCTGCCAGTGGCACCAAAAATATAGCTCTATGTCCTTTTTAATTGCTTATGTTTTTGCATGTATCTATCTATGGGTTATATTCTATAATTAGGCAGAAAGTGGTGATGTAATGTTAATCTTTGGATAGGAAATCAGTTGATGACTCCTACCCTCTTATTTCCCTAGACAACTGTAAGGTTTTCGAGCATATTTTTTACTCGATAAATATATTTCATAGCTTCTTGGCAAATTTCTCAGCCTATAGCTGATTAAAAACATGTGCATTCTCGACTTTCAAACAAGAGCGTTTAATCAATACTTAAAAGATCAAACATCATCATTTTTCAGTAATTATAATTTTTCAAGCTTGTTTGTTTTGAGAGACCAATAATCACGAATTTATCCGATTTTTCTATAAATATAACACAACGCGAACTTCCGTACATATAATCGGAAGGTGAAATGGTTTGAAGGCTGGCAGAATAATGTACATAACATATTCTTAATTTAATATATACGTATACATCAATGGAAAAATATTCTATTACTTTAGTCAAATCCACACTTAAATCAAAAACGCCTGACCTTATAAAATGCCTTAACTTAACCTCCACAAGTTTTTTGTCCAGCCTTTAAATTACAGATTTTATATAGTTGTGTTTTTTATTGAAATTAAATTATCCAATAAGATTAATATTAATATTAATAACAGCAGCTAAAATATACTATTTTTTAAATTGTCACATTTTCAATGCCAGAGTTAAAAAGTTTTTTATCTTAACATATAACAGGTCATAGTGTAACGTAATCAAAAGTTTTCAGGTTTTCATGCCACACTCTATTTTATGCAAACTATTATTTTTTACAACAAAGAGAGAAAGTTGATATTTTATTAGTGTAGTTAATTCTACCTATTAATAAAATTACTTTATTTTCTGATGATGATAGTCAATAATGGTAACAACAAAATCAACTATTAATTGTAATAAATTAATTAAACCCAATTTTTCTGCTTCTATTAAGACAAGCATATCTGTTAAATTTATATTTCAAATTTAGGAAAAAGTTTCATATTTTATTATCGTGCTGAATAAAAGTTTTATTGTTGATTGGGTTTTAAATGAGTCTCCACAAAGTTATTGTAAAGATAAATTTATAGTTAATAATTCCGGATTGGATAGAAGTTCCAAAGTCACAGAAAAATGACTAGAAATATGAATTTAACAAAAACACGCGATAAGAAGTAAACATAATTGATACTGTCTAAATCCTATCTTCTATATATAATAGTATTTAGTTTTTACCATTCAAAATACTTCGTATAAGTACTTTGATTTTTGTAGTAACGCTAGTTGCAAAGGATATTATAGAAGAAAGATAATATTTAAGTTTATTTAACTGTTTTGTTATGTCTTGGAATTTAAGGACTTAAAGTTAATATTGGATTAAAGAGACTTTTACTTAGTGAAATTCTAGTATGTACGTAGTAAATTAAATATAACTGTTAAGAATTTTACATAGATTCTTATAGAATTAACCGTAGTATTTCATGAAGGTGAAATACTTCAAAGAAGTAGCTTAAAATTGGTAGTGATCATAATACTGTACTTGGTGTTTTCTTCTAAAACAAATACTTTGAAGCCTAAACAGCAGCAACTTCCCCAGGTACTCGTTATATATCGTTATGATATAAAAAATGAACTGCTATTTCAAAACATATAACTGAGATGAACTTGTGCATCGTCAAAGAACAACTGATTCTATTAGGAATCTAAATTCAATAGAATTCCTTACAGCCGTACTAATAGTCAGAGATTAATTCACGGATTGTAGAATCCTAGATTCATTGTCAGATTTAGTAACTTTTTTAGTAACATTTAAATATCACTGGTTTTACGTAGGTGTCATGGAACAGCTGACGTGATTGTCAGTAAAGAAGAACGTAAAATGTTTGTTTGCAAAGTTAGTTTGTGCAAGAAATAAGCATTGTTTTTATTTAATCAAGATTAAAATAAGTACAGTCGATTATTATTTTCAATGAAAATTGTAGAATTATTTTCATTTAATGTTTTTGCAAACAAACTTTGCACATGCTCCTCAACTGACAATCACGGGTTATATTGACAATACCATCAGCTGTTCCGTGATACCAACATAAAACTAGTGATATTTAAATGTAACTAAAAAAATACGACAATTAATCTAGGATTCTACAATCCGAGAATTAATCTCGGTCTATTAGTACAGCTGTTAGTGTGGCCGAATTTTTCGATAAATCAGATATTGTTTTCCACTTGTCGAGGAAAAAACTATGAAGTTTGTCATCCGTAAAAATCCGGTATTAATGTCGACCGATAAAGTTTATATATACTTATTTGCTTAAAACATTGGTAATTGCCGTTCTCCGTATGAACAGATTTGGGGTTAGTCAACGTTAACGTAGAGAAGTACAATATGGATAAAAAGGTGCTTTATGTCACTCGTGTTCATATGCTCTTCGTCAGAGATGAAATTAAATCTAAAGGCAGCATTCAATGTCATCACTGCCAAAAGTTCAGTCATTCTCAAAATTACTGTCGAAACAAATTCGTTTACGTTAAATGCACAGGTAACTATCACACTTTCGAGAGATATCTGCAGATATGGTAATTGCGTTATGGTAATTGTAACGGCAAGTACCCGACTAGCTAACGTGGCTTCAAATTTTTTCCAATTCTGGGCGAAACAAGCCCTCTCGGACCTTATCTCAGAGGCTTTCCAACCCCGATCGCAGTTCCGATGAGTATAAAAAGCTGTTACAGATGCTCCTGGCAACGGTAAAAACCGATGCCGAAAAGGCTACTATCGCGTTCGCTCTCAATACAGCTTTTGTCTGGCCAAGTAAAACGCCATGTGCTTGCAAATCCATTTATAACATTAAAAATTGCTTCTCAGAACAACGAGAGCTTAGACTTTCTTCGCATTTCTTTTTGGAATACGAGTGGACTTCAAGGACGTATTGAAGAGCTCGAACTTTTCGTTCAGGAGAATGACATTCATGTCATGATTAAGTTACGTAACGTACCAATAACCCAATAACAATGACCTGAGTAATAGCGGTACCGCCATTTTTATTAAGAGGGGGCTAGATTACTTAGTTTCCGCTGGGCAATCTGGCGACTCTTCACGCTACTGCAATTGTTCTAAACACGGAACATAGTCTTTTAAAGATCGCTTACGCATACCAAGCACCATCACATCCATTATTACCGATGCTTTGAATCTTTTATTCAATAACAATATGTCAACCATTATGGCCGGCGATTTAAATTCCAAAAGCCCTGAGTGAAATAGTAGACTTACCAATCGCAATGGTAGAACTCTCCGATAGTTTATTAATAACTCGAACGTGAATATTAGAGCGATATGCCCTGAAAGTCAATATTTTCCTTAACGTCATCTAGGACCATGAGATCTGGTCTTGAAATAAACTCAGTTTTGACCGCAATTAGGGTTTCCTCACCTAACAGTCAAAATAGTTAGACCATTCAGAGATATTAAATCTACCATCTGGCCTAAATACAAATTGAAGGTGGAAAATTTTATCATTCCCCTTTCTGTAATCAATTCGACGATTGATCTCGAAGCAGCTGTCTATAATCTTATCGGTCATGCTCGCAGATCTCAAAGAGTCTACCGTGTACAGGTTCCTATTCATATCCCCTCTAGGCTCAAATCTCTCATTAGTGACAGAAAGATCGCTCGCCGTAGATCGCAAAATACTCGAGATCCATTCTTCCATACAAAAGCTAAACAACTCGCTCGCCGATGAGTTCAAGACAGGACACCTTAGTAACCAAGCGTTACACGGCATGAGATGACTAGCCTTTTCCGATACTTTAAACTCTAGCGATATGATGACTTCATTAATGATGTCAAAAGATCCATCAAAAATTACATTTCTAATTAGGCCCGCGAGTGGTCCTGTGAAGCAATCACCCTAGACGAGCTCGATAGGCTGATTAAACAGCTCAACAATTGTAAACTCCTGGTCGCGATGGCATTTCCACCTTAATGATGGAAATCATGACCAAGAGGGTAAGGGTATAGCAAATGTGGCTATGTTTTAAGTTGGCCATCAGGGTCAACTTTCTTAGGGCGGGAATACCTCCAGCATTTTCCCAAAACTAACGCCCAATTAGCTTACTTAGAGTTCTAAGCATTTTTCGAAAAAAATCCTGCTAATGCGATTATCGGTCTTCACTGAAAACCATAAAATTATTCCCAATTCCCTGGTCGACTTTCGAGCTGAAATGTCCACTCATTATCAGCTGTTGAGGGTGACCGATTACATCACTAAGAGCTTTGGCATCAAAAGAGATACTGGCGAAGTTTTTCCAGACGTCTCAAAGGCGTTTGACAGAGTTTGGTACCGCGGCCTTTTCTATAAAATAATCGTTCTTGAGTACCCCGAATACCAAATCTGGACCCTGTACGATTTCATTCCTTACAAGAAATTTTGTGCCAGGGTGTATACTACATTTTCCACACAGCGTTCGATATTAAATGCTATTCCACAGGGATCTGTCTTGTCCCCGGTTTTTTAAAATATCTATACCAGCGACATACCGAATCTGGCTCCGGTAATGATCGCACAATATGTTGATGATACTACTCTTCTGTACAGAGAAATAACTAAAATCCACTTAGAGAAACTCTCTAGAGCCCTGTACTTCTTCGGGGAGTGCGTTCATAAGTGGCGTCTAATTATTAATGCTGACATCAACTTTTCAGAATTTTCTTTCGGAAGAAAGAGTCGGTAATTCCTATTCACAATGATTTCAAATACCCTGGAATAATTTATGATTAACATCTAAATTGGCCGAGAAAATTTCCCTATTAACAGGACAAAAAGTCACTTTCAAAGCAATATCCTTTGATAAACTTTGGAGTCAATTTTTACATACATTTTTACTGACCTATGCAGCTTTCGTATGGGCCTACTGCAGGCTCTCTCAGACCTCGAGACTCCAATGATATGACGCGTTTAAAACTCTCTGCTATACATCTGGAATAAATTTCCATAAATACGATGTCGATAAAAACAACAAAAGCCCCGAAATGTTCTAATTGGCACACAACCAGACCAGAATTCTCAATGAGCCAACGCGAACCGCTCGGTGATGGTACTCATGTAAGAGGTGAGCGTAACGCAGAATGATCGGTCTCTATAATAACACAGGCCGACATGATTTTTGGTGTTTTGAATTTGATAAATGTCCTTAGCTAATACGGGTACGTTGATTCTGAATGTGAATTTGGTTTGAGCCCATCACGTGAAGATTTTTCACAAAATTATAAAACCTTGTGAGACATTTTGTACTAGAACAGAGAAGTACCTTTATGATATTTTCTAAATTGCATTAAAATTATTTCTTTAAAATACTTGATACATGGATAGAAAATATTTTAGTATAATATTATATTTATTTCATTTCAATAACAACACTGTTTCATTTTCGCATCTGTCAAGATCAACTTGACAACATCGGCAGTTTTTTACGAAATAGTTAGTTAGCGTCAGTAATGTCATCAAGAAAGTGCAAAAATAGTCCTGATATATTTTGTTACGTGTGTGGTGATTTAACGATAGCAAAACATCAACAAAACGTAACAAAATTTATCAAGAAAGCTTATCACGCTTACTTCGGTGTAAAGCTTGGTGATGAGGACAAACCTTGGGCTCCACACAAAGTGTGCTTTCAGTGTGTCGAGCTACTAACAAAATTGGCAAAAGGTACACGTAGCTCTTTACCCTTTGGCATTCCTATGAGGAGGGAACAAAGAGAGTCGACTATTTTTGACCCTGCGATGACAAGGGTTTCAATTAGAAAAATAAACATAAAATTCAGTATCCTGATTTACCGCCTGCTAAACGACCTGTACCTCATGGGCCAGGAATTCCCATTCCTCCCCCTTTTCTTCACACCTTCCAACAGTAATCATCAATGAAAGTTCAAACGAAAAAACCGATGAAGAAGAATTCAATCCTGATATAGACCAACCTCGACAGTTTATCCAAGCTGAACTAAATGACTTAGTGAGAGACTTGGGCCTATTGAAGGATGCTGCACAAATCTTAGAATCACGACGAAAGATAAAAATCTGTTGGCTCCAGGAACCACATTTTCGTGGTATACGTATCGCGAAAAAGAGTTAAGGGGGGTTAAGGGGGTTTTACCTGAACCACTGCGGACTCCCTACGTTCGTGGAATATTTCTCTCAAGAGGGTTCACTGGTGTATTGTAATAATATTTCTGAAGTAGTTATGAAACTGGGAGCTGAAAATTACGATACCACATTTAGGGTGTCTTGTTGCACAAAGGTAATACTTGTGCCTCGGTGCATCTCAAAGAAACGTAGGAAGATCTTGAGCTGTTGCTAAATACAATAAAGCTTTTGGGTCAGCAGTCTTGTTTCACAAAGTATACATATTTTTTGTGCGAGTGGGATAATCGAGCACGAAATTTACATTACGTTAAGAAATAATGGCCACTCACACTTCACAAAAAATTAGGATTGATGAAGCAGTTAGTCAAAGCTTGAAATAAACAAGGTGACTGCTTTAAATACATGTGCGATAAATTTCTTGAACTGTCTGCAGCTAAACTTAAAAAAGGATTGTTTGTAGGCCCTGAAATTCGAACCTTAAAATGAATCTGAAGCATGGAGTTCTTTCGTAGAAGTCATAGACGGTTTCCTTGGAAACAATAAGTCTCCAAACTACAAAAAATTGTAGCCAACATGGTCGAAAATTATTTAAAAAAAACTGGGATGCAGATGGGATATGAGCGTCAAACTTCATTTTCTGAATTCTCACGTTGACTCTTTTCCCGAAAATCTTGGAGCTGTCAGCAAGGAACAGGGAGAAAGGTTTCATCAAGACATACAGGAGATGGAGAGACGTTACCAAGGAAAATGGGATATTAGAATGATGGCGTTGACTCTTTTCCCGAAAATCTTGGAGCTGTCAGCAAGGAACAGGGAGAAAGGTTTCATCAAGACATACCGGAGATGGAGAAACGTTACCAAGGAAAATGGGATATTAGAATGATGGCTGATTACTGCTGGACCTTGAAGAGGAACTCGCGCACAAAAATCCACAAAAAGAAAACTACAAAACGTGGTTTTGAGAGAAAAAGAGAACGATTTTATTAAAAAACAACGATTTTCAAACGTAGCTTATACTGCATTGTCTTTTAATGAACAACTCAATTTTGCAGTGTAGAGTTTTAATAAATATTTTCTCAATATTGTTGGCAGTTTCTATGAAAAATTTCAAACACACTTTTCCTGAAAACCTAATCACAGATTCGTGATCAGCACACCCCATTTACTATAGGACACCTATTAAACTTGAAACAATTTTTCATGAAAAAAGGCCTGTGTAATTGATCTAGCAAAATCTCGCTGAAGTCCCTGACTAGAAAAATCCTTTAGCATTGAACCAGTCTCAAAGATAGTTTCCTGGATGAGAGGTTTAAGTCGATAAGAGTCCGGCACTATCCTACTATAAGTGTGTCCATATAGTGAAATTCATTTTCTTGCATCAAAGATGTTTCTTTAAGTAAGTTCCACTTTTGCTAGAAAGCGCCTAATGGTATGATCTAAACAAATGATTTGTAAATTCTACCTTTCCCTTAAATTGACCTTGAGTGGTTTTGTTATGGTAAGAAATCAACACCAGATGAATTAGGTTAACATTTTTTATAGATAATAGTACGCTCACAGATGTGTATAATATATTTTGCAAGATACTCTTAAGCTATTCTCTAATTAAAGATTACATCATCTTAGTGCACCCAAATGTTGTTTGATTTAAAGTTTTATCAAATTTTAGTACATGAATACACAGCTAAACGTCTCTGCGATATCTCGATGATAATTTAAGGCCGGTGACAGTCCTTGAAGCTAAGTAACCTTACTTAAAGTCTTTGCCTCTCACTTATTTAAATATTACTTATTTCAAGAAGTTGTTAAAGCTAAACAGCGGCAATTCTACGATCTCTAAGATTGATAAGTATGACAAAGCGGTATTTGGCCACACATATTAACTACTACTATAGGGTTTTCCAATTAGAGGTTTCATTTTGATATTTAAGAAAAACGAATATATTTTAAAAGAAATAAATGGATATTTATTTCATTGTAAAGAGAAAGATATGCCATTAACGATGGAAAATGATATCAGCCAAATGGCCGCCACGACTACGGTTGCAGCACCATATCCTTTTCATGACATTTTCTATGACCAATTCGCACATTTGCGGCTGTATGTCCTCGATAACCTCACGAATTCCATCTTTAAAGTCTTGAATCGATTGTGGAGCATTGGCATAGACCTTATCTTTCACGTGAAAAAAGTCTAAAGGTGTTAAGTCACAAGATCTCGGGGGCTAATTGTGATCACCTCTTTGCGAAATAACACGGCCAGGAAACTTTTCTTTTTTGAAAATAAAGGTCGTCCACATCAATATCTTCCAATTGCGGCCATAAAAAATCATTAATCATAGCTCGATAGCGCAATCCATTCACCGTAACAGTGGCACCAGCCTCATTTTCGAATAAGTAAGATCCAATCACACCGCTAGTCCAAAAACCGCACCAAACCGTGACACGTTGAGGATGGCGAGGCCTTTCAATAAGAATTCTTGGATTTTCTAGAATTCTGCTTATTCACGTAGCCTCCGGGGTAAAAATGGGCCTCATCACTTAAGATGATTTTTCGGTGAAAATCCGGACCATTTTGATGCATTTCAAGGACCCAATCAGCAAAAATACGACATTGCTGGTGATCGACCGGCTTGAGTTCTTGTGTAAACTGAACTTTAAAATTGAATAAAACACGATAACTTTGTTTGTATAACTTGAAAAACTTTTTATTGTGACTAGTTTCGACAAATTTAGCTTGTCATTATCAAACACATAGTAAATTAAAATACGGTTACAACAGGTATATATACAAATACGAAAAAGAGGGATTACAAAACAGCTTTGAAGATGGGTGTGTACATGAGGTCGATCTGGTCGTTAATTAAGGGAATTCCCAGATTAAGCCTGGCTTTGTGTATTTCCAGGGATTCTAATAAATCCATTTTACGTCCTTTTTCTGCGAAATGTAGAACCGAAAGTACATCTTCGGAAAAAGAATGTCTTTCGTCAATAATGTGTTTCGCGAATGTTGATTTTACCGGTTGGTTGAGGCGAAAAGAGCGTATATGTTCGTGGAGCCTATGTACAGTCCCTTACAAGTATGATACTTGTAAGGGACTGTACATAGGCCAGTCTGGTCGAAAATTAAAAACTAGGCTCCACGAACATATACGCTCTTTTCGCCTCAACCAACCGGTAAAATCAACATTCGCGAAACACATTATTGAGAAAGACATTCTTTTTCCGAAGATGTACTTTCGGTTCTACATTTCACAGAAAAAGGACGTAAAATGGATTTATTAGAATCCCTGGAAATACACAAAGCCAGGCTTAATCCGGGAATTCCCTTAATTAACGACCAGATCGACCTCATGTACACACCCATCTTCAAAGCTGTTTTGTAATCCCTCTTTTTCGTATTTATATATATACCTGTTGTAACCGTATTTTAATTTACTATGTGTTTGATAATGACAAGCTAAATTTGTCGAAACTAGTCACAATAAAAAGTTTTTCAAGTTATACAAACAAAGTTATCGTGTTTTATTCAATTTACAAAAATGTATAACGAAGTTGAAGCCTCCAACATATGAACTTTAAAAGCCTTCAAACCTAAGTCTTTATGCAAAATACGGTGCAATGTCGTTTTTGGAATGTCTAATTCCAAAGATCGACGAGGAATCGACAAACCTGGATTTTCGTTAACACTATTGGCTACAGCAGCAATATGCTCAATTGTTCTTAAGCAACGCACACAGTTTAGATTCTTCACTTCACTAAGTTGTCCCAACAGCCCCTATTTATAATGTTAGAAACATCTTTAAGCTGTTTCTTTTATTTCTAAAAATATTTACATCAAATGTTAAAAGCTATTAAATTAATGTAATCTCCATCAGGTTGAAAATTAAGCAGCTTCATATTTTCTAATTCTTCAAAAACACATTGAAAATTACTACTTATGGTTAATATATTTACTTGTCCTACATACTCATACATAACAAATTTCACCATCACCGTCAACAACTATATTGCCGTTTTTTTTTCTCAACGGCGAAATTCCAGCACGTATTATATAAACAACCCACACAAAAATATCTGATTTGAAATAGCATTCGTATCAATTACTTATTCAATCAAAGTAAAACAAGAAACGGTAGCACACGACGGCCTTCGCACAAAAAAAAAGCTATTATGAGAATTAGAACATTGGTAGCCACTGTGTGAATTTATTTCCGAAAAATAATTGCAATAAATTCTTCGTAAACTGCCTCAGAACTGGAGTAATAATAATTTCTTTTGTGCTCGGTAACATTTTCTGGGTGTGTCCGCGCATATGTAATTTGTTTATTCATATTATAATGAATGTGTGAATGTAATGATGGAGTAAGAAAACAGTATGCATAATAATGTTTTTTTTCTTCGTTACTGAATAATTAAGTATAATTGTTATTATTTGTGTTTGAATATGAATTATTTATTAAAATTAAATGTTAATGCCTCAACTTGTTATTATGGCAATAGAAAGAAACCTTAGTTACACATTTTTCGACATTTTCGTTGTAGAAAAATTGTGCATTTCTCCCATAAGAAATTGTATAAATCAATAAGATAACTTTAAAAAAAAAAACATACCAATATGTTAGTAAAATAATTAAAAGTATTTGTTATTAATTAGTTATTTGCTCTTTAAACTGAAATACTATAAATGCTTAGAAAAATTAGAAAAAAATAGTTCATTTTAAGTGATTATAACGAATCACCACAGTTGTGTAATAATAATTAAAAGAGATATAAATACAAATATAATCGATATAATCGATACATGTTCTGCTACTCTCTTGATGGAACCAAATTATCAAATTGGGAGAAGTAAAACTCTTGTTATGTTCCATTTCTTTATTTTCAGATAATAATAATATTGATCCGTAAGGACCGAAACAGGTTTCAGCTACCTGAAAATAAAGAAATGGAAAATATTAAGTGTTTTATTTTCCCCAATTTCAAATAGAATATGCCTTCTAATGCATAAATAATAATGCAATATATACATTTATACATTTGAGAAATCTAATGTCGTCAAATAGAAAAGATTGTTTCCATTAATTTTATCTTATACCGTAAAAGTATATTATCGGATAATTTAAAAATGAAAAAATCAAACCAATTTCTAAATGATATATTAAAGTTTATCAAATTTTTAAATAAAATATTGTCACTCATTAATAAAAAAGCTCTTTATAATAATTTTAGATACAAAACTGACAATTCAAATAATTTTTACAATTTTGTAAAAGCACTGAATTTTCAGTTAAAGAACATCCCTTATTCTAAGAGCTGAATATTTGTTTTGTTAAATAGGATGAATATTTGTTTTGGTAAATAGGATTGCAACGCCAATTATAATTCGCCCGGGAACATTAAAATTAACTGATTTCGATATTTTTTTAATACATCAAAGAAATTCTGCTCTTTAGTTGACTAGCGTTGGAAAAAAATTACTGCGTAAAGATAGTTTTTGATTTCGTTCGTCTCTTCTGGTAAAGAATTATTACAAAGATCTAGGGTTCTATTAGTTGCTCCTGTCGCCGAATAGATTGCGATAGCTCAAGCATTACCAAAGAAATAAAAAATACACCCTGCGCAGTATATGGGTGTTTAACGCTTTAATTACAAAACTATTTATTATTAACTTCCTGAATAAAGTTTTTACGATTTGATAAATCTTTCTATGACATTTAGTTTGCGATATAAAATATTTTGTTTAAATTATTTTATAAATAGCACGATAAGCTACATATGATGATTATGTTTACTACAACTTCTTAAACTAGTTCCAAAATAGTGTATGAACTTAAAATCTGTGCCTTTACAGCTTGCATAATTAAAAGTAAATTTAATACGGTTTCTAAAATCTATGTAATCTTTAAGAATAAGCAAAATATTGCTTAAATTTCATAAAAGTTTCATTGATTCCTCATTAATATAAACTTCTTTTTTTATTCAAGGAGAGATCATCCTCATGGACGCCCTTAGAGTAGAGTGTCGGACTCTTACCCACCTAAACCTCTCCTCCGTGGAACTATCATTGAGGGACTGGTACAGTTCCATTGGGTTTATTCAGTCAGGAACATAAGTGAAAAAAACGCTAAAACGCTAGATGAATTATTCTAACGGACTGTTCGACCTGCGCAATGCTCTTCTTGCTTTGACCATTTTAGATGTTGGTTGAAAATTATTCCGAGGTATTTAACCTTATCAAATATTGATTACGGACCTTCCAAAAGATAATTCAGGAGAGTCGATGATTATTTTTGTTGTGCACGAAGACACTTTTGTCAGCATTAATCGCTGATCTCCACTTATCAGACCACTCCTCGATGGAGTCAAGGGCCTTCTGGAGAGTATTCTCCAAGTGGAATATGGATCGCCCTCTGTACAAAAGGGCAATGTCGTTAGCATATTGTGCGATTATGACCGGGCCAGATTTGGTATATTGCTGGTAAAGATATTATTCAAGGCCGGAGATAGGGTAGAACCCTGTTCAACGACTGCTAATATCGAACGCTGGATGGAAAACTTAGTGTTCACCTTGGTACAGAATTTCCTGTTACGAATGAAGTCATACAAAGTCCTGATAAGGAATTCCGGGTTCTCAAGTCCTATAATTTTATAGGTAAAGCCATCATGTCAAACTCTTTCAAACGCCTTTGAGACATCTAGAAAAACTGTGGCGGTGTCTATTTTGAGATGTTGAAAATTCATATTCATTTGTATATTAAAGTTGTAAATAACTCAGATTTTCAAAAATGGGTGTTTATTTTCTCTACAATTATTTCAATCTAGAATAGAATATAAAGAATAGAATAGAATATAGAATAGAATATAAATTTATTCAATATTTAGTGATACCATAACAATACACACTAATTTGAACACGTCACTAGCAGTAGTTACAATTAATTAACATAAAACATAGCTTAAGATAAGAAATAATGAACATAGACCTTACACTTAATTTAAATGAATATATATAGTGGTAAACTAAAATTAAACTACTACTAAAAATCATTAATACTATATAATTCTTTCCTAACTAATAGGCTTTAAACATGTTTATGCTTGAAATGCACTGCAGATTGTGTGGCAATTTATTGTATATTTTTAGAGCATTATATAGGGGTGTTTTTCATACAATGTTAATCTGTGTGATGGATATCTATATAGGTGTATGTTTCTTGTTTTATAGTTGTGATGTATTTTATTAGTTAGAAACTTATGCTTATGTTTGAAATTGAAGATTAGAATTTCATATACATACAAACTATAAAATGAAAGAATGTTTGAATTTCTAAATAATCCCCTGCATGAATATTTTGGATTGGATTTGGTTGTAAATAATTCTCAGAGCTTTTTTTTGTAGAATAAATATTTTATCTGCGTTACTTGACCCTCCGTAGAAGATAATACCGTATCTAATTAGAGATTCGAAGTTTGCTCTATATATTAGTAGTAAGTTTTCCTGATCTAGTACTTGTTTTAAAATCCTAAGCGTATAGCATACTTTATTTAGTGTTTTTGTCAAATTGTCGCAATGAACTCTCCAATTTAAATGAGCATCAATGGTTACACCAAGAAATTTTGTAGTTTCTATTATTTGAAATGTTACTCCATCTAAATTTATTAAAGTATTAATTATTTTCTGTTTCCTGGGCGAAAAAGCAATAATATTTGTTATATAAGATTTATTTATTAACAATTTGTTTTCGCGCATCCATTGATTTATTGCTTGATAAGTTAGGCTTGCATTGTAATTTCTGGTGCCTGCATCCTTCCCATAAACTACAATATTTGTGTCGTCCGCATACGTTGTTATTGTACACGGGTAATTCTGTAGTCGATTTTCTAAATCATTCACGTATATTAGAAATAAAATTGGTCCTAATATACTTCCTTGAGGTACCCCTACATTTACATATTTTACACACGATTCCTTATTGTTAATAACTACTTTCTGTGTTCTGTTTCGCAAGTATGATTTTATAATTTTTAATGCAGTGCCTCTTATGCCGTACATGTCAAGTTTATTGAGCAAAATGTCATGATTCATAGTATCAAATGCCTTAGAGAGGTCTAAAAAAATTCGAAGAGGATTTTGTCCCTTCTCCAAGGCACTTGCAATATTGTCAATATATTCATATATAGCAGTAGTTGTGGATCGTTTCTTCATAAAACCGTGTTGCGTTTCATTAAACAAATTGAATTTGTTAAAAAAATCTAATAATCTGTTTGCTATAGCCTTTTCAAAAATTTTGGAAAATATGCTCAATAATGTTACTGGTCTATAATTTTCCATCATTTCAGGATCTCCTTTCTTATAAATCGGTCTTATAATCCCTAATTTTAAACAATCGGGAAATATTCCTTGACTGAACGAATTATTTATTAAAATAGTTAGCGGATGCACAATATCATGTGATATCAATTTTATCATATTTGTATTAATTTCATCATACCCTGTTGATGTTTTATTTTATAAGCTGTGAATTATATTAAAAATTTCCGCTTCGGTGACGGGGTTAAAAAATAATGATTTTGGATTTCTTTCTATGTTGTATGTTATATATGTATCTGGTATATTTTCCACACAAGATTTAACTATATTACAAAAAAAGTTATTAAAATCATTTGAGCTGTGCTTGGATTTTATATTATTATTAATGGATCTACCTAGATGCTTGTTAACGGCATTCCAGGTTGATTTCATTTTATTTTCGCTAGTCAAAATTCTATTTGTAATATCGTTTCTTTTTGTCTTAGTTAATAATTGGTCATATTCCTTTTTTACAATTTTATACAAATCGTTAGCTTCTTTGTTATATGGTTTGATAATTAATAAACTATCTAGCAAACATTTACATTTGATTATATCCTGATTATTGTAAATATTTATTTTCCGCCCACTTCTATGATTTGGAGTGTTAATTTTTGGACATGAGTTGTCTAAACATTGATTTACAATTATTAAGAATTTTTCCCAGGATAAGTTGCAGTTATTTACGTATGTATCCTCCCAATTTGCATATTTTATTAATTCTGCAAATCGATTCAAATTTTCTCGTGTATATAGTCTTTTTTTAATATTTGTATTGTTAACATTTTCCCTTTTTCCTATCCATGAGACTTTCTGCGCAAGGTGGTCCGAAATGTGTGTTTCGAAAACACTGACTTTATGTTCATGTTTACTAATTTTATAGTAAACTTTCATTCACCTGAAGAAGCAATAAATTTGCGAAACAATTGTAGTGAAAACAAACACACATTTTTGAAAATCTAAGTTATTTACAACTTTAATATACAGTGTCTTTTTTGATGGCAAAATCCTCATAGATACTCGGCCACCCTCATCAGGGATGATTCTTTGGTATTTAGTGAAGGCCGAAAGACGCGCTAGCAGGATTTTATCAATTTTTTTTCCTAAAGAACTAAGCAAACTGATTGGGCGATAATTTTGGGGGAAAGTTAGTGATATTCCTACCATATGGATGTTTACCACAGAGGCCAACTTCCAAGTTGATGGAAAATAACCTAATCGCATTGAAGCGTTAATAATATGGAGATAATTTTTCATCGTTAAGGTGGAAATACACTCCATCAAATTCGTCCGGAGTGGCTGTTTCGCAGGACCACACACGGTCGATTTTAAAAATGTCGGATCAGACGGATCTCCTAACTTCATTATAGAAATCGTCGCCATCGCCAAGATTAAAGTGAAGCTCCAGAGAGTCAGCGAACGCTTCTGCTTTTTCGGAAACTGAGAATGCGAGTCCACTATATAGAACATCTATACAGAACCTGAGAGGAGATCCTGCATACCGTAGACCCTTTATGAGCTGTGAGCATGACCGAGGAGAGCCTAGAGACAAGGCCAATGAAGCAGCTCACAGCTCATAAAGAGTCCACAGTGTGCAAGATCTCGATCTCATATTGATGACTGGAAGAGACACGATAGAATTTTTCACCTTCAACTTGTAATTAGGCCAGAGAGTGGTTTTAATTTCTTCAGTGGGTATAGATGCTATGACTAAAAAGACCAAATTATGTTCGGAACTGAGCTCATTGAAAGACCAGATCTCATTGTCCCAATTGACGTCAATAACATCAGGCCGGAAATTGAGTGAAATAAAATAGAGATTATTGGACACACCGCTCTTATATTCAAGTTCGAGTTGTTAATGAACTGGCGGAGATTTCTACAATTTCTAAACTAACCACTAATAAATTTAGTGGTAAAAACATAGTCAGGCTTAAGCCAAAATGAGTTTCGCTCATCAGCATGGTATGAATATCAATCTCCTGAACCAAAAGTTCGAGCACGTCAATACGATCTTGAAGCCCATTCGCATTCCAAAATGCAATGCAAGGAAAGTCTGTGTTCCATTTGATCAATTTTTGTACAGCCATTTGTGGTTGAAATTAGTGGTTGCAACTGAACTGGCCTTTTAGTTGGCAGGAGAGATAATGAAGTAACAGCGAACGGGGCATAAACTTCATAAATATATCCTTTAGTATATTTAATTTTATAATAATAATAATAATAAACTTTAATCAAATTAAAGAAATCAATATAGAGTTGCACAATAAAGAATAAGATAACTTAGCGTAAACCTGTAGGTGGACTCAATTGAGTTTACACTCTACTGTGCTTCCGTCCAAACCTACCAAACTAAAAGATCAATTTCAATTTATAAATGGAAACTCAATATAAGTAATAAGTACTAAAGTAATCTAATAATATAAAATAAAAAGATATTGATAATAAAAGGAAATTATATGAATTCATTCCAACCAAATTAAAATAATGAAAATGAATTGCATAAATTATAAAATATAATTAATTTATCCTGTACCGTTAAAAACATGATTTAAAACTGTTTAAGGTTAATTGCTTATAAGATGTGGGCGTAATATTATATGACTTATAAATATTATAGCTAAAAGATCGTTCAAATATCGCAGTTCTATGTTTAGGTGATATCTAGGACAAGTACGAGTAGTAAATATTCTAAAGTAAAGGTAAGTCAAAAGGTTAATTTGAATCTTGTTTTAAACATAAAAGTGAAACTTTTGCAAAATTTGCAGTTTCTCAATATTTAGTAACTTTGATACTAAGTACAGATGTGAATATTAGTTTTAGAAACTGTAATAAAAAGTTTCTAAAATTAATATTTGGAATATTTAATGCCAAACCATATTTATAACTAAATACTATGGAAAAGAATCACTACCCTATATATGTGCTGGGTTTACAATTAAAATTAAAAAAAAGAAATTTATTTAAAAACGCTATAACATACAGGTATACATGTTGCTTTTAATTAGTTTTAGTTTTGCGCAAATTAAAATTTGGTTACTTTTCAATTCGCTTATAACTGCTAATTAACACAAATATTATGGTCTCCAAAAATTGGACGTAAATATTGCAAAAATGTTACCTCAATGGCTGCAGTCGCCAGATGGATATTATCACCAGCTACAGGGTATACTGTGTCGAGTGAAAGAACACCAGAATATGTGAACTCTGCCTTCAAGATTTATACTCTAAATTTTAGTGATTTAATGTATCGATGAATGTATTTTATGTATTATTTTAATAGATCTTGTAAAGTAAACTAAACTGAACTACATAATTTTCTAAACCTGTTATGTTTTATTGTAATTATTAAAATTATTCTCCCCAACTTATAAAATCTAGTCAATAGAATCATAAAAACCAGAAATAAATCATCTCGAAATATCTGTAAAGAAAGCAAAACATAAACATTTTTCCTGGTCATTTAATTTCTGTAAACTACTTAAAACTAAGAACCCTAATCGTGCAAAGGGCTTATTACTCTCAACCTTCTCTACAAGGCCTTACAATCAGCCGGATATGGATGAAACGAGATCACCATCACTTATCCTCACTAGTGTCCTTCACATCACATCATCATCCGAAATCTTATATTGAGACCCTCCATTCGGTATTTACGGTCCAAAACGTCTCTTTCTCTTCGAGGATACCCTATTTCATGGCTACTTCACGCATAATATGAACCAACGACTCAGCCTTTGCTTGTATATCTAACCTCACGCGCTAACCGGTCTATCATAAGCACATAAAAAAGCTTTTCCAAATATTGCCGCATGCTTTCATATAGCAAAAATACCCATTGTTTCTTTCTGTCCCGCTATGGTTGATGTAATTAATTAAACGCTCAGCCATGGGTTTTTGTGGATCGTCTTGCACCCACTCGTATTCATCTGCCTTTAACAAAATGGTGAAGTCCGCTAGAACCTATGATTGATGCGGCCTCTGTGAAGATCTCGGTACTCTTAGGCCACAGGTGAAGCTCCACTTATTCATCACTTTTTCATATATATGCAACATATCTGTCTAGATAGGAACTCCTTATCTTCAATCTTTATAATTTTGTCTAACATCGGGCTATGCTTCATAAAGTAGGATCCTGTACAGAATCCTGTAGTAGCCCAATTTTAACACATCAGCTCATTTCCTTCCTCAAAATGTACCTAGTTACCGATGATGACTTCAAGATAGTAACGAACTTACATAGTTAACTATGTATTATAATACTCATATTGTAAAATATTAATAAAGATGTTTGTCTTTTTAGAATAAATATAATAATATTAATTTTTGATAACAGAATGACTATATTCAAACAATATTGTAATAAAATTTTAAAATTGAGTCAACTAAACCCCATTTTCACATTTTTACGATACAAAAGAAGAATTAAAAGAAGCAAATCAAGTTGATATGCAAAGAGAAGATAAGCTAATTAGTATGAATTGATGATATGGTAACTATGAGTTAGATAATTAGATCTTTGGTAAAGAATTTAGGAGAAAAAAGTTTTAAAGGATTTAACTGTATATAAAAAATGAGGTTTATTAGAAAGGAAGAAAAGGAATTAAAAAAATATAGGAGTAACACAAGGGAGTTTTCTAGGTTTTAGTATAAATTAATATTCAATAAGAAAAATAAAATAAGTAAAATTTCAGACATGTTTATTAAACACATATACAATATATATACAATCTAAAGAATTATCAGAATTTCGAGGCAGTGTCCGTCTTTTAAATAAATTGAGCGTTGAGACTTTGTGCATAAACACTCATTTATCACATATAGATTTAATTGTAAATAAATTGCTGATACAGCAAAGATGGAGGTTCGTATGCAGAGTGTTTATGAGAGGTATTGATTTTTGACTAAAGCATTTTGATTTACCAGTGGTGGCCGTAATGTCCGGCATAGACACCGTCAGTTACGATGGAGCCAGCTGGCCCAACAATATGAGCACCGAGTCCGTGACCTCCCCAGTGTCCCCATCCGTGTCCGTGGTCGACTGGTCCGGTGATGACGGCGTGTCCACCTCCTGGAGCAATAATGGTAGCACCATTACCATGAACGACATGTCCATCGTGCCAGCCACCCCAGTAATCACCGTCCCAATGTCCGTCATCCCAGATTCCATCACCGTGCCACTGACCATCATCCCATGGTCTGGCTGTGGCCATCACGGCCAAACAGGCGAAAACAGCGATAGTCTGAAAATAAAAAGAATACTTATAGTACATCTGTAAGATTTTCATGAAGATGAAGAGTAATGATAATACAATTGTCCTTTCTAGGCGCAATCTGGTGTTAATAAATAATTAGTTGTAGAAAAACAATTCTTGTAATCTAAACTATAAAGTAATAAATATAATAATAAATTTATTATTACCGTTTAATTCATTGTGTTAGATTTATAAAATGTTTTCGTGTTTTTCTAATTATTAGTTAATTTTCTACAACGTAAAGGACTTACAATTTTATGTTTTCAAGTATATAAAATAATTCCAAATTGTCGAATAAACATATATTTTTCAGTTATGATTTGCAGGTACTACAAGAGATCTCCAGCTGTACAGTAATTGTTTAAAAAAAATATTAACACAGGCAAATTGTTTAGAATAAATAAAAAAATATTTAATTGAATTACTGTATAAAATAATTTATAAATATTATTAAAACAAATTACTTACCAGAGTGTTCATGATGATTTCTTGAGAGATCTCGTAGAGCCTTGATGACTGCACAATATGTCGTCTGGGATGATAAGACGACATTATATAGTGCATTTGTGACCTTCATTAAGGAAGTGCTTGGGTTGGTTGCAAGATAGATCGCATTTTTTATCGATTTACAGAATTGTCTCCACCCAGAAATATGTTATAAAATATTATCACCTGTCCGCATCACTAATCGGGCGATCCCAGTTGCAGAGTTTTCCGCTGCAGAGAAAAGTCGTAAATATTCATGATAATGGTAATTTCTTCATTTGCATCGTGATGGATTTTCCTGACCATCAGGACAGTATCAATATGTACCAACAGTGTGTGTTCTTTGTGTACGCAGAATGGTAAGTTTATAATAAGTTTTTATAACCTCTTTTGATGCTATTTAATTTACAAATATATACATATATATACAGGGTGTCCCGTTAATGCGGGGAAATGACTGGACCATTAAAATATGATGATTTAACGCAACTTATCTATATCCAAAAATTTAGGGTTAAGCTGGAATTTGGCTTCAAAGTTTCAAAAATTATTATTTCTTTTGTTTATAACAATTGAACGCTTTATTTGATTTAAATGAAATTTATTATTAATAAGTACCATAATATCATACATCATTTCAGTTATTGTGGACATTAGTGATTGACAGGAAGTATAAAAAACAGTAGTACCACCACTTAAAAACTAAAATATTTTTTTATTGGTGCATCCAATAAAATCCAAAAAAATCTATTTGAAAGGGCATGAGATTTAAAAACTTGTTTGACTCTTACTAGTTTTTGATATCTTGTACGGTTTTTGCACAAAAAAATAAAATATGAATATAGTATACTCATTATGCGCTCATTAATAAGTAAATAAACTTACTCAATTGAATAAAAATTAAATAATATAAATTAATAAAATAAATCAAAACAACTTCTAACACTTTTCAAACAATTTTCTTTGCAAAATCATAATACAAACAAGATATCTGTTTGTTCCAAATATGAATATTTATGAACTATAATAAAGTTAAAAATTAATTGTTAAAAGACACTAAATAATTATTATTATACATAATTTACATTTTTTAAACAAAGACGGCCACGAAAAACATTTATTTTCGATTCGATGAAAAACTAGATTTTGTTTTTACTAGATAAAAAATATATATTTTATTTTTTTGTGAGAAAACCGTAAAAGATATCAAATATTATTAAGACTTGAAAAAGTTTTTAAATTAAATGCTCTTTCAAGCAATATTTTTTAGTTTATATTAGATCCACCAATAAAAAAATATTTTAGTTTTTAATTGGTGGTACTACTGTTTCTTATACTTCTTGTTAAACAATAATAATCATAATAACTGAAATGGTGTATTATATTATGGTAGTTATTAAAAATAAATTTCATTCAAATCAAATAAAGCGTTCAATTGTTAAAAACAAAAGAAATAAAAAAAATTTAAACTTTGAAGCCAATTTCCGGCTTAACCGTAAATTTTTGGACATAGATAAGTTGCGTTAAATCGTCATATTTTGACCTCAGGAATCTATAGTCTAGCCATTTCCCCGCATTAACGGGACACCCTGTATATTATACCCATGTACACAATAATAAAAAAAAATACTCTTGATGTGTAAGAAATGTAATATTAAATTTAGAGCTTTTTAAGATTAATATGTCTTAAGGATCAAATTTAAATAGGACATAATAAAAATATATAATATAACATTAATTGCTTTAAAGTTGGAGACTATTTGAGCAGTGTATTATTTTATGACTTTAATTTATACGTTTCATAAATTATTTAATGAATTTGCAATCTTTAAAAGTTATTAATAATTATATTTTTTCATAAATTGTGAAACTGATGATAAATTCCTAATTTTAATTTAATTAATTTCAAAAACAGAAAAAATATGTGTTATCTTGAAAAATTCAATTGATTTCCTTATTTTTATTTTCATATTTAATGCCTGCTATTTCTTTCTTTAGGATTTCAAAGATATAATTTTTTTATTACTTTTAATATCTACTCTAAAGGTTCTAAATTAATATTTAGGCTAATAATTTAACGGTTAAAAGGGAAAATATTGTCTAGTTAATAACCTTAGAAGTTTATATCCATTAACGCCAAAAAATTCAACACAATATTTTTAATGTAACTTATATTGTTCGTTATTAAGATTTTATTTAGTCCTCTAAATCTTGTGTAGAGTATGAGCAAGAATAGGATGTTGTATGCATTTAAAGATAATAGTAATTCATGCTCTTTGGTACACACATGCTTAATATCCAAAAATTATTCTTTACCGTTTAGTGTTAATAATTTTGAGTACTTAGATGTAAATTGTAACGTAAATATTCAAGTACTATAAATGAAAGATTGAGTCTCCTTTCTTCATAAAATTTATTGATTGATGTACATTTGCGATCAATAAATTTTGTGAAGAAAGGAGACTCAATCTTTCATTTATAGTACAGTACATCTTCACGTAACTCAACAATCATTAAAGTAAATATTCAAGTAATTCTGGAGTCGATGAGTGGCCTCTAGTTACCTTTCAATTCGTAAAACCTACAAAAGTTTTCAACCTTTGTACGCCATAAAATGTGCAGTTATAATCATAAACTATTGGAAATGTAGTTGTAAACTCTTCCTATTTCTCTGGTACATCACTATAATACATGTATAAGCTAAAATCCTACTATCTTTGGAGTAGAATTCAAATCTGAAATCTAAAGCAAATGGTGAACATATGTATCAGGAAAATATCTGTTTATATCGGGCGTGTAGACTGCTCATGGCCTACAGTAAGGGTTGCTTCCCTGAATACCATTATAGACTATATCTAGACTATACCAAATTACATAACAATTCATGGTTAATAAAGCCTTTTTTCATTATAAAATGTGCTGTATTTATCATAATCTATTATAAATATTGTTGCAAACTTATAGTTTTCGCACATCACTAAATAGCACGTACAAGCTACAAATCCTATTCTCTTTCGAGTTAACTTTAGAAATTCAAATCAGAACTAAAATAAAACGCTGAACATATGTATCAGTAAGAGACTTTTTCATATAGACCTCTTCGACCTACAGTAACGTTGGCTATTATATTGCATTGTTTGATATAAACTTGTTTTTTTGTCTTCGTACAGAATGGATCAATACAATGACTACAAATATTCAGGAGACCTAGAATATATCTAGATGATACAAAATTACATAGCAGTGCAGGTTAGGAAAACATTTTTCTGTGCTCAGCATTCGTGTAACTTTCCATTCTAATATCAGTCTACGAGCAGGCAAATTGAACCATCACAGAGAGAGTAACAGAATGTATATCCATCAGTATTTTCTACTTTATAAGTGTGTTCATACAGCCATTATAATTTTGTAAATAATAGAATTAATAAATACAAATGATTACCATACAAATATGATATAAATTAAAGAACTCACATAGCACTAGCTACATCGTTGCAACTCTAATAATTCTTATGTTAAAAACAAATTTTACTGGTTTATAAGTTTATACTCACAGGAAAGTTAATATTCTTAAGGTTCTACTTTATACTCTTGCTAGTATTTATTCATTCTTTTTTTATATTGTACTTACTTATATTTTACAATATTCATTTAATATTAGATAAAAAAAAACTTTATAGATATTCAATAATGATTACCCAGGACTTGCGAGAGCTTTAATCATTTGTTCTTCTGCTTAGACCCATTCTTGTGATTCGGATGATGGAAATCTGTCAGCAATTTATGTTTACCCTTTAGGTAATATTTTGACTATTAATGGCATAATTATATCAATTGTATATGGAGCTAGTTCAATGACATTTGATTGTCATATTTATTACTGTAATAGTTCTCTATTTAATTTATTTTTGCTGACTTTTTCATCGCAGCTTTGAATGCAAAAACGGCATATTTAAATCCGAGTGGAAGATTCTAATGTCTGGACATCAACAGCATAAGTCGAGATGGACCTACAAGCCCTGTCCTCTCTTATTACTTCCTATCTGAGGACAAAGCTAAGTCTGTGTACAATACGCTTTTTTTGCGAGAGGATGAATGCTTTATGCACCGTCTCTTCCACAGAGGTGTGTGGGACTCGTCCTGCTCCTTCTGGGTAGGCCCTACCCACTAAACCTCCTCTCAGTGTTCTGGGGGAACCGGTGGTATCACCAGGTATTCTTCGCCCGGAACCCCCCTGCCAACTATTATGGCCTTCCTCTTATCTGTTATCTACAGATCTGCCAGAAGGGCTTCCTTTCGGCATATTATTGTCCTGGCCATCTCCGCAACGGCTTCCCATTTTGTTTGGTCGGTCAGCATTGTGGGCACAAGGTTTTCGGCCGTCAGCGGCACCCCCAGCACTCTCTCCAGCTGTGTTCTTTCGGTGTTCCACCGCCCACACTCGAGCAGCGTGTGACCGGCGTCATCAGTAATGTCCACACACCAGACGCACCTCCCACTTTCGACTTTCATGATCCGCTGGAGGTACGCTCGGAAGCAGCCGTGTCCTGTCAACATCTGGGTTAAATGGTATGTCAGCTCGCCATGTTTTCTTTCTATCCATGGTTTTATTTCTGATATTAGTTTCCTCGTCCATGTTCCCTTCAGAGACTCACTCCATCTATTCTGCCAGTCCGCCTCGAGTTCGCGTCTCGCTGTCGTACTAGCCATCACCTTGCCTGTCCCCTCTGCTACCAGCTCGTGTATGCGTGCACGGGTTTTAACGCTTAGGTCTGGTGACGCCATTGAGGCTAGTACCTCTGCCGCTGCCGTCGAGACTGTTCGGTACCCGCGTATCACCCTGAGTGCCGCAGATCTCATGGTACTGCCGAGTTTAGTGACGTTCCTCTTGGAACCCAGGCAGTTTGCCCATGCTGGTGCGGCGTAGAGTAGTCTCGATGTCGCCGCTCCCATTAAAAGCCTCCTGGTGCCCTCCATCGGGCCACCCTTGTTTGCTATTAGCCGAGCTACCGCTCTTACCGTCCTGGCAGCCCCTGCTGACGGTTCCAGTACCTGCGAGCTGCAAAGTGGGTTAGCCTCTAGAATGACCCCCAGGTACTTCAATTTCTTTGGACTTCGATCTCACAGCCCAGCAGTTGCACACATTCACCTGGTACCCGCCCAGCCCTTCTCTGGGAAAGCCAGACTGCCGCCGTCTTCTCCGCTGCCACGACGAGACCGGCTCCGTCTAGCCACTCGGCGACTGTCTCGACCGCCTTTTGAGCCACTACACGTAGGTCCTTAATGTCTCTTCTGCTGATAACTATCAGCAGGTCATCGGCGAAACCAATCGTCTCGGCTCCTTCGGGGAGTGGCAGGCGGAACACCCCTTCGTACGCGGCGTTCCACATGAAAGGGCCTAGCACCGATCCTTGGGGACGACACCGGTCGTCATGACGCTTTCTTCTGTCCCCGAGTCTCCCGAAAATACGATCTCCCTGTCCCTTAGGTAGCTCAGGAATATATTTATGAGGTACCCTGGCAGTCTTTTCCCGTGCAACGCATTTATAATTGTGTGTCTCGGTAGGGTGTTCAAGGCGTCCTTGATATCAAGCGCTATCCCCATACAGTGCTGTCTCCCCTTAGTTGGCCCACTGTTTGCCCGTTCCACTATACTCTTCACTCTGAGCATAGCGTCCGTAGTAGACCTGCCGCGTCTGAAGCCGTATTGGTTTTCGGAAAACCCTCCGATTCTCTCCAATGCGGCGCTGGCTCTACCAACCAGCAGCCTCTCCAGAGCCTTCCCCTCGCCATCCAGAAGACATATGGGCCTGTAAGCTCCCGGCGTGGGAGCGTGGCGTGTACAATACGCTTAGTCCATATAAAGAAGCCTTGGCAAAAACCGCGTAAAATATCTTAAACCCAGCAACCTCTTTTATATAGGACATACAATCAATGTTAAAATGCGGGGTATTAAGCATTCCATACGAGCAGTACCTTTTGAGATTTCTGCAACTGAATTTGTTTTTATACTCACACCCTAGGGAGCTATATCACAATATATCCAAGCAACCCTATGATTTGGTCATTCTCTCTAACCGATTGTCGCCTGGATAATCAAAGTCCCAATTTTGAGCCTTTTAAAAGTTAAAATTTTTGTTAACATAATTTATGTTGGAGTTTCTAGTATTAAATTAGATATTTCTAGTAGTACTTTGATAGATTTAAAATTTACGTTTGTTCGATCATGATTTCAAATTCACCAGTGATATTTTTTGTTTCAAAATTCCTTTTTCTTAGGTACCTACCTACCTAATTCGCCTTAATTAATTCCCTTCGTTTCTATTTTTATTTCGGTTACCCTTAATGCCATATATCTGCATTAGCACATAATTTTTCTTCAAACTTTTGTTATCATAGTACTCCTTGATTCTTTCTTTATTTTATCTGATCTGTTATTTATCTCTTTTCAGTTTAGGTTTAGGCTTGTGTATTAATTAAATTTGGTGAAGTAAGACTCTTGTTATGTTCCATAGGTTTATTATCAGTTGCCTGACACGTGTTTCGATCGTTTCCGATCATTTTCAAAGTTTTAACTTTAAACACGTGTCATAATAATAATAAATCTATGGAACATAACAAGAGTCTTACTTCACCAAATTTGCATATCTTATTCCATCAAACGTTTAGCACAACAAGTATCCATTATATTATATATATATATATATATACATAAGCTGAACTATTACAATACAAAGATAATTTTTTTGCGTAAACAGATACGAAAATCCGTTAACGAAGATTACAATGCGTTTATAAAATCGGCAGAGGACTCTATTATCTTGGATCTTAACGGCGTTCACTTGGTGGTACATTTCAATATTAAGAATAAAGAAAACACTTTTACTTTTTTATACCACTTTAAGTTTTATTTTCAGTGACTAGTTTCGACTACACGGTAATCATTATCAAACTAAGTACTTAAATTACGAATAACAACTGTTTATATACCTATTACAATGCTTCGAACAGTGGGGTGTACATTAGGTCAACCTGGTCGTTAATGAGGGAAATTCCGGGATTAATTTCCGCTTTGTAGATTTCAAGGGCTTCCAGTAAATCCATCTTACCTCCTTTTTCGGCGAGATGGATTACCGAAAGTACATCCTTGCCGAAAGTATGGTTTGATTCCAATAAGTGATTATCAATGATCCGCAAAAACTATGGTCATTTCTCAACAAAATGAAAAATTCCTCACGTATCCCGGGTGTTATGTATTGGATTGCTCATACATATAATAAGCCACCTAAGATTGTAAATGGATTTGCGAACTATTTTTCAAGCGTATATAAACAGTATACTGCAGGAGATATTAGATATCCGTTTCAATATGTTAATCTCTGAATTTTATATATTGACTCGACTAGTTTCGCTTGTTACAGCATTTTTAAGAGTAATTATTAGAAGAAAACCTTATTACATGAGTATAAAATCTTAAAATTATTTATATCTATAAAGTGATTATTATTGATACAGTGTTTTGAAATGCCCGTACATGGTTTATTATATAAAATCGATTTCTTGTGTTTACGAGGTTAAATGTGCTCAATGTGACGCAATATACATGAGACAGACATGCAGAACTTTTCATACAAGACTGTTGGAATCATGTATCATGATATAATATTTGTAATCTGTTTCCACAGTAACTTCACTAAAATATACATATAATAGAATTTTTGCGTACCAAACCAAATTACAAGTAATTATTTCTTAAATTTGACATATTTTTTTCTATGTTTTATTAATTGATTTTGCTACATACATCATCTTATAATAAATGTCTACTAATTTCATTAGATGATAGTATTTTAATTGAAGATCTTTTTTATAGGGTAATGTTTTAAAGTTTTGAAACGCAACATTTTATCCTATTATAACTACCACAGTGGTTTAATTTTGAATAAAGTTTTAGATTTAGGTTTTTCATTCAAATATTTCATTCTGTCTGCTGTAAATTTTATCAATACCAAACACAGTTAACGTTACCGAAATTCATCTAGCAAAAAAATATATAAAACTGCCAAACTATTATATTATTATATAGTATAAATAATTGTGTCATTTTTATTTTCATGTACTTAATTAATTCAATAATAGATTTTACCTTTTTCTCCTGTGGGGACCGTATTCTTTACAGATACGGATGCACTTCAGCCTAGGTGGCTTATTATACTTCCCCATATTGCCTTACTTACGCAACCATTCCAAACACGATGTCCTCCCCTAGCTTATACGGGTCCTTCAGGGGTTGCGCATGGAAATCATGTGGACCATTTGTCTGTTACCAAATGTGAGCTATCTTTTGTTTTCCAGCGCATTACATCTGCACAGAATGTGTATTGCTGTTTCCGGTGCCACATAACTGACAGCTGGTGTCTCCGTTATGTAGACCGATTTTACTCAGGTATTCTTTAACAGTCATGTGGCCTGTTAATAGTCCTATAGTTGTCTTCAGATGTGCCCTACTTAGTGCGAGTAGTCCTGCAGCTTGGTTAGAATCAAGCCCTTTTATGATAGCCTTACTGTGGTTAAGGCCTAGTCTGCTTTCCCAGTATTCCCTGTGTTTGTTGCGAGTCCACTTTCTAACTTCAAAGCGGCTCGCCTTTTTTGTTATGCCCAAGACAGATTCAGGTCCCATAAATGATATGGGGGCTCCCTGTCTTGTTAATTCATCAGCTTTTCATTTCCCTCAAGTGTTACCTTGTTCTTTCTGGCTAGGTCATTCAGAGTATCGAAGCAGTCTGATGCCAGTTTGGATGAAGTATTTTAGCTTTAGAGAGCCTTCAGTAACATAATATAGATTTTACCTTTTGCTTTCTAGCAAATTCAAACATTTAACTTTTTTTTTAAATTTCTCATCACATTTTTATTTGGTAAACTCTTTGTTTTTTACTTAAGTAGCTCTTTTTCAGTATACTATCATACTTGAAATCTAACAATGCATTGGTTACAAAATATATCAGCATGCTAAATATTGTAGATTTATTAATGCTTAAAGTAATTTACATCATATTGGTGAGTATAAAAACATTGATTTATTGTTTCGATCTACTTCGGATCTCGTCGATGTACCTCAGTTGAAGACAACGGAGTTGTATTTTATAACTTCAGATAGCCGTAAATATACAGAAACAATTTAGATTATAGCGTAACATTATATTTTCCTGATCACCACAATCATTAGGTACATAAACAGCTAAAATTATAAGAAAAATAATGTGAAAACATTGAAACAATTGATAATTACCTTCTGAAAATCTACTTATTAATTAAAAAATATTAACTGGAGGAATAACTATTGCCTTGAAGGAACAGTCTCCTAATACACAGTCAAATGATCTTCGAAATTCATTCGAGGCAGGGTAAAAACCTCACTATTTTCAAAAGATAAAGAGATTCCAGCAAATACAGTTATAATTTGATATTAAATATTATACAACTCAACGATAGCAAGTCATAATTGTAAAAAAAATCAACGTTATTATTAGTATAACAATATGAATGGAAAACGGCATGGAAATATTAATCATTTTAATTCGTATGTATAATCAAAAATATTCCGGTACCGGGAATCGAACCCGAGCCTCCTGGGTGAGAGCCAGGTATCCTAGCCACTAGACCATACCGGATATATAAGTTAATAAATCAATAAGTATGAATTATTTATATATATATTGTATTAGCGAAAGGATTAGTGAACCTGGATTTAAACTACAATTTAATAAGATAGCGAGGCCTTTGGCCGATAGCCTTTTGACAGATTAACACACTAACTCCGTATTCATTATGTTAATTCAGATATGTAAAATTTGCCAATAAATATAATTATGTATCTATTTCGCTAAGATAGCGAAACAATTTTGTAAAAATATTTATGTTATATTATTTAGAGTTATAGAATACAGACTAATTATTATATTGATAATTTAATAACCGCCATAAAAAAACTACGGCTCAACTCTTAAAAAATTACTATTCAACTTTAAATAAATATTCAACAAACAAAACATTCCGGTACCGGGAATCGAACCCGAGCCTCCTGGGTGAAAGCCAGGTATCCTAGCCACTAGACCATACCGGATAAGTACTGTTAAATTAAATGTTTTTTCGGAGAAGGTTTATATTTATGTTATAAATTGTATTAGTGTAATAACTAGAGAGCGGATAAAAAAGCTTAAAAAATGCGGAAAAAGCACTTAAAAAGGCACAAAATATAGAGAAAAAAAGCATAAAAACAGGAAAAAGGCATAAAAACACGAAAAAAAGCACAAAAGAAAACTATATTTTCTTAATATGTTACACGTTTATCAACATGTTTTACATAGAAATTCTGCTTAAAACTAAAATAAACATACGCAATATATAATATCATGTAAGTATTTAAAAATTAAATTGTAATTTTGTATTCATTTCAAAATAACTAAAATCTATTCATGAAAACAGTAGATCATTAAATGTTGTTCTAGGGGTTTAATTGTAAAATTATTACTTCTGTCGTTCAATAAATTTTTGAAAGTGGAAAAGCTTCTCTTTATTTTAAATTATAGCTGGATCCATTTGAAAATTGCCATTCAAAATCAAGTTTAATTTATTTAATATTAAAAATCCTTCGTTTTCACCGAATACTTCTTTCGATATTATTTTGATTTCTTGGCCAATGCGTCCAGGTATTTTCTAAATTGAATCAGCTTTTATAAAGATTTGATTGTGTTGCTCATAAAATTTAAACGCGATTTTGTGTAACTAAATTGTTTTGAAGGAAGCTCTTCTTTCTTAAGAACCGTTTGACAGTCATTAATTGATTTGCTTATCGTTTCGGGAAAGTTGTATATAACCTTATTCAATTCTTCAAAATTATTCGCATAGTACATCGCAGCATATAGCCAAGTTCCCCATTTTGTTAGCACTGGTATATGGGGCAGTGAGATATCAGGTAATGTCTCCTTGAATAATTGCACTCACAGAAGAATATAAGAACTATTTTTCCATATTTAATTAAATCTACAAATGGAAAATTCATTCTTATAGTTTCAGAAATTCGTTTCTATCCATGTGCTAAACTTGTGTAATGCACAAAATGCATTATTAGTAAAATTTTGCTATAATTTTATTATCAGTTTTCTTCAATTCTTTTGTATATATCAAAATACTGTTGTCTGATGTCTTCATGTTAAACTCCTATTATTAAATTAAACAAGCGTCTGTGGTTTCATCCACCCCAAACCACATATACCATAATTGTTGTTAATAATATTTTTAATATTTTGTATGGTTTCATAGTACGCAAGAGCTACATAATTTTTTTCTCAGGAATGGGCATTTTACAATATTTTCCCAAAAAAGATTTAAATGCATTTTTTTGTAATTTTCTTAGTATTTTGCACAAATGTGAATTTAATTTAAATTGTCCATCATTTGTTGAAGATGATGCTAAAGATTGTGAAATTGTCTGCTGTTTTTTTAGTTCAGCTTTGAACTTTTTCAAACGTTCTTGATGTAGTGTTGTTATACATGTTTTACATACAAGTCTTGACTAGTTAGGATGCAGTTGGGAACTAAAATAAAACTTACTATTTTTAAACATGCCTTACAAGATAATGTATTATTTTCACTTGTTAATTCTGGATAGTCTCTAATTAATTCTTGTATTGTGGTTTTCACCTTTTGCATTATGTGTTAAATATACATGTAAATTATATAATATAATTTATCTGTGATTCCCCCACGTTAATACGATTCACGCATATAATAATTTTTGATAAATAAGCAACGTTTTTGGAATGTCAATTAAATAGTACGGTTTATGAATGCGAGTTTGAATATAAAAATTAACGAAAACGATCAATATGCGCCAGTCGTCCCATCCGTATTTTTGCCGAGAGTAGAAAATTGATACGTTTGTAGAACACCTGATTATTAGCTATCACTAAATTTTGTTTACATTTAATACTTACTGGGGCCCCTGTTTGGGCCTAGTTTAACGACGTTTACATCCGGAATATCGTAGGTGTAATTCCTATGAAACGTTCGTCTGTATTATCTGAATAATGAGACGGTCTATTATATCTACTTATTTATAAACGAATCCATTGTAAAATGGTAATTTATTCTAATATTTATTATTAATAAAATTCATTATAATTATTGTATCATATTATGAAGATTTTAAACAATTATGTTGTCAAAAGACACGAAGAAAATATGTAATACAAATATAATCTATAAATGATGGGATACAGATTTTTACGAAACTTCTCTATATTAGCACATTAATTTAATATCAGCGTGAAATGTTTATTAAATATTTTTTAAATATTTAAGAAAATGCTCTAAATAAGTATCAGAATCTAAAAAAAAGCATGAAAATAAGCACCATTGACTTTTTGTGCTTATTTTCATGCTTTTATTAATAAGCACAAAAAGTCAAAATAAACAAAAAAAAGCATAAAAAACTTAGCGCTAATCACATTCTTCAAGATTCGTATAGATATTTAGAAATTTTTTCGATGCTATTAATATTATGGATAGATTAAGCATAGAAATAAATTATTTATTTATTGTTTGCTTCGTGTCTCTTCTTAAATAAAATCTCAAATACATACTTCTATGAAAACTATTACTATAATTTTAATTGAAGAGACCCGAGCGGAGTTCATTTATTCGAGATGTTCTTCCACTCTGACCCATTCAGCCTATTCTCGTGAAGAATTATTTGTTGGTGTTCTTCCGGCGGCTATTATTCAGCTCATTTGTATTTTAAATTAATACTATTTCCATCAAAGTAATTTAAATTTCAATATGTAAAAATAATTTGTATATTCTGTCAACATGACATATTTAATATGAAGAAAGGACGCCATAGTGTTATTTATATTGATATATTGGGTGTACCGATTCTGCCAAAACGACAGTGAATATTAGGGTACCTCACGGTTTAATAATTTTCATTTATTCTGTATATCAATGATCTGCAATCCTATCTTCCAAATAATGTAACTACAGTTCTTTATGCAGATGACAGCTTTTTAATCGTTTCAAGTGAAAAATCTAAGCTTCTTGAAGAAAAACGCAGCCAAACACTAAAACTTACAGCGTACTAGTTTAATGATAGTTTATTAAGCTTAAACAGTTTCTACTATTATCAATTAAAATAAAATATAGACCTTGATTTAGCCATTGCAAGTGATACATTTGCCTACTCAAAACAGAGTACATTTTTAAGTTTCCACGTAGATGAAAACATCAACTGGAAATGCCACTGTACCATAGTTATATCAAAATTAAATTCATTATTATAACTATTTAGAAATCTCAAAGAGGTACTTACCATACCAAATCTAATTGTTATTTACTTTTCTCAATTAGATTCATTGCTTAGATATGGTGTAGCGTTCTGGGGTTATTCCACAATAGCACCAGACGTGTTTATTTCTCATAAAAAAGTTGTGAGGACAGAATTAGAAGTGTCCCAAACTACCTCATATAGAGAAATATTTTCAAAGCACGGACTTCTCACTCTATGTTGCCTGTACATTTTGGAAATATAAAACATACAATCTCGCAAAATACTTGGCATCTTAATGTGTATATCGCAGAATATCATATTATAGGCAGAAGGAATAACTAAATTAACCATTGATAATGAATATATAGTACCCGAAATGTACTGATATTAATACAAATAATAAGTGAAGTAAGGAATTTTATTTCGTTCATTATAAGAAGGAATAACTTCAAAAACTCGGAACAAACGTCCTGTACCTAGTGTAAATGTTACTATAAGAAGTAACTCTTAATATATATGCAATACTTACTGCGCTACTCCCTTGATGGAACAAAAAGTTTAAATAGAGAGAAGTAATGTACTTGCAGTATTCATTTTTTTTTTATATCAGATAAACTGAGACGAGTTTCGTAGCTCATGGATCATTATTAAAGTTTGAATTGATTTTAAATTATATTATTATTATTTCTTGCTTGTTATTAACCAGATATTACCCCCTTGCTGATGGTACATTTGATCTCTAATCCCTCTAATAAGTTTAAGTCCTTTTCTATAAAATTATATTGGTATGTTATCTTCCATGTGGTTATGCAATGGTCTGCTAATCTCGTATTTGCCGATATATTTAAAGTTGAGTATCTGTGTTCGCGTTGTCTTGTTTCAAAATTTCTTCCTATTTGTCCTATGCAAAAACCTTCGTAATTTACACACTTAATCTTGTACACCCGAAACCTTATATTGATAATTTGTTGTCCTAAATTCCTTCTCTTTACTATTGTTTTTGTAATGTGCGATTTTAATTGTTTATTCATTTTTGTGTTGATTTTATAACAAATGCTATAGCTACATATATACTATCTATTTTTGTCTATGGTATTGCCTGGTCCATATAGTAGTCGTTTTGCTAATAAACGTTTCTGTCCCTTCAGTACTTTCATAACTAGGTTTTGATTATATCCGTTGTTGTCGCAATTTGAATTATGGTATTGAGTTCATTATTTTAAGCTTTCTCAAGGAATGGAATGTTTAAAAGACGATGGATGTAGTTGCTTGATTTGTTCTGATTGAAAATAAATATTCGATATTATGCCATCTGTTGTGGTGGGTTTCCTATTTTTAGCATATTGTATTTTGTTATTGTAAATATTTATTGTTAAATATAGGTTGATTTTACCATTATTTTCTTTCTTTATCGTAAATTTAATGTGTTTATTAATGTTATTAAGTGTTTGTAAAAACAAATCCAGGTTGTCTATCAGAACCTTCCCATATACAGAAAACATTAACACATCGACAGCAGTGTATGAAATTATTACTTATTGGGTTTTTGTAAGTATAGGTGAAGTTGGAGAACCGTTTAGAAAATTATCTTATAAATAAGTAATTGTAGAGGCTTTTACTGCGTGTTACATTTTATGATTCAAAATAAAATAAAACGAATAACTTTGTTTTTATCACTTTTTTAATAACACTTGTTACTATAGTTTCGACAACTTCAGCTTGTCATTATCAAACAATTAATTGTGTTATTAAAAAAGTGATAAAAACAAAGTTATTCGTTTTATTTTATTTTGAAATTATCTTATATTAGTTTCTCGTATACAGTGTTATCCTATTAATTCCTTAATTATCCCTTTTAATTCTAGAACTGGTATTGACGTGAATAAACTTTTTATATCGAATGATATTAAAATCACTTTTTATGTTATATATTTTGGAGGCATCTACTTCGCTATTCATTTTTGTAAATTAAATAAAACACGATAACTTTGTTATTTATTTATTTGTAATAACTTGAAAGCTTTTTTACACAATAAAAAAGTTTTCAAGTTATACAAACCAAATTATCGTGTTTTATTCAATTTTCAAATAACTTATTGGTTAAACATTAGGTGATTTGTTGTGTTGATAAATTCTATTGAGTTTTTATAGATTTAATTGATTGGTAAGGTATTAATTGCAGTAATTTTTTTGTTGATATATTTGGGTAGGCGCTTGGCAATATGACACTACTGGTTGAATGGGTATGTTCTCCTTACGTCTCTTTGGCATTCCATCTATGGTTGGTGCATTTGCTTAAGTGAAAAATTTTCTTTTTCTGGTATACTTGAAAATTGTTGTAAGATCTCTATGATCTATTTCATAGTATAAATTTTTGTTAAGAATTGTGATTGTACTTCCTTTATCGGCTTTACATATTATAAGATTGTGTTTAATGCACTTGTCTTTTATATGTTTAATTAATTGTTTGTTTATTATTATTAGTTTTTTCTTGCCTTGAGTTTAGTTGATATTTTGTCCTATATATTTGTTATCCCTGCTCTGTTTATGGCAATTTCAGTTTCTAATTCTAATTCTTCTTAGTTATTTTTAAACGTAGTTAGAGTAGGTGTGTATTTGAGTACTTTTTCCATTAGCCTAATCTCCTTATCTTTAAACATTATGTATTGTACAACCACGGATATAATTTAATTATGGGTGGTGTTAATCTGTTATAAGCATTTATTGTTCTATGTTTCTTTTAGCTTATATATTTTTTTCTTTTTTTTAGTTATATATTGTTCATAATATAATCCGTTTAGGTATTCAAAAATTGTGGTAAGAAAACGATCTGGGGAAATGTCTAGTCGTTTTGTGAGTTACATATGCATCACTTTAATATGTTCTCCTAGGTAAAATTGTGTTATATACCATTTTCTCTTCTTAAGTTCGATCCAATAGGTGGTTGCTTTTGTTGTTGTCCGTTTTAGTTTCTATTTTCCTGAACTTTGTTTAATTTTAAATTTGAGGCACTGAAATTAAAAGTATATATGATTTGAATATTTCTTCATTTTCAACTTCGTTTTTCTATACAACGTAGCTAATTTTCCATCACTTAGGCTTTTAACATGTTGAACACTTGCTGCGCTACTCTCTTGGTGGTACAAAAAAATTAAATAGGAAGAAGTCATATAATGTACGGTACTCTAAATGTTAATCAAATGGGAAAACAAATCTTAAGTTATCATTTACTGAGTGGCACTAAAAAATGTAACTACAAAAAAATAATAAGATAATTCCAATAAAACACAAAGAAACTACGTGGTAAATCATCCTATATCTTCGAAACAAAGTGGGGTTCAAAGATAATCAAAGGACAAAATATTTTTTTAATAGTCCAGACTTTTATTTATGGGGTACCACTAAAAACGAAGTGTTTAATGCAATTTTAAAAGAAAGAGTAATATATGTGCTACGATTAGTAAACGGAAACATGTTACGTATAGTTTATGACTCTGTTAGAACAAGGAGACAAAAGTGTGCGGAAAAGAATGATAGTCATATTCAACAATTTCTTTAAGTGAATATGAAATTTAAGTATTGTTTCTTTACTTTTTATTTCTATCGTTTCGTTAGATAACAGTATTATATAGAAATATCTTTCCACTTTCAATTGTCATATTAAAGATTAATTTCTCTTTTTTTAATATTTTGCTTGTAACTAAAAATTTTTCAGATATGTTATACAAAAGTACTCTTTAAGCACTATCTAATAAACCCAAAATTCATAAGAAAAACAAAGGATAGCGCTAATAACCTAGAAATAAATGCGAATCGAGGGTTTCTGTTTACACCAAAAAATTGTCCTAAAAAATGTCTCAATAATGTACAGGTTTAATAGCGGTCGCGTTAGGAGTTATCGAGTTTTTGACGAAAATTAAAATTGGAAAATTTGTTTTTTTCAAAATATCTTAAAATTGAAAAAAGTTAAGGTGAATTTGAAATGGGTTTTGTTATGAGCACTGATTTCTGCAAGATATTCCCCATTTAACCGTTGCTCGATTTCTTCTAACAACAGAGATACTAATGGTGAGCATCGAAATTGGGACACACTATTATAGAGGTTTTATAAATAAAATCCACTTGATTTATGTTACTAATTATTTTTTATCTAGTTACGGCGTAATACCATTTTAAAGAATTATGAGAAAGACAAACTAAGTCAATTTTAATTATAAAACCTATATATTAACAAAATGTTTCACCAAGTGTTTAATGAGAAACAAGTATATGATATACTCTGTTGTATAGTTGTATAAATTGTTTTATACATTTGTTTATTCAAAATCTGAGTACAAAGCAATTAAAATTTTTTCTATAAAAAAAAACGCATGTGATTAATAACATATAATTATTCGCGTGATATTTCTTTATTAAGATATCGTCAATTAAGGAATGCACATGGCGATCCTTCCGTGCGTCCCACATCTGTTGCAAGTATTGAGGGTGAGGCGTTTGGGTGAGGTCACATTATTTATTTATCGCAGCTCCGCGCATTGGATAAATAACAATTGTGTGCAGGCAATTTCAGACCAAGGTCCAATCCACCATCCTCGATACAATTTAAACCGATGAAAGTACATAAATATGGCATTACATAATTGGTATTCATTTTTTCCTATCGATCGTAATTAATGTTATTATTGTTCTTGTTGCTATATGGAACGGGAAGTAAATTCTCTTGCACAAATGAGTGCTACTTTATATTGCTCAACGATATTCATTGTAATACATCGATTTGTACATGAATTATTCGACTTTTTAGAGATTATTTATTAGTTTATGTGGTTCTTATAATGAAGTTGAAGTTAATAAAGAGAATGGTTGCGACCGTTACTACGTGGTAATCCATACTTACACTGAATTGAAAAATTCACTATGTTTTAACCACAAATAATTATTGTAAAAATATTATATAACGTGTAGGCACAATTATATAAGTCTAAACAACACAGCACGACTCGAGTTTCGACGTTTTATCGTCATTATCAAGTGAATTATAAATTGATGAAATTGTTATTTTATACTAGCTATTTTGGGGTGAGGGAATATACCTGCCGCTAATTGTTTGCGGATTATCTCGGGAGGGTAGTACCAGATTAAAAAGTGGCGAAAAGATTAGTTCGGTCTGATCTTCTTAATGAGCAGACCGAACTAATCTTTTTAATCTGGTACTACCCTCCCGAGATAATCCGCAAACAATTAGCGGCAGGTATATTCCCTCACCCCAAAATAGCTAGTATAAAATAACAATTTCATCAATTTATAATTCACTTGATAATGACGATAAAACGTCGAAACTCGAGTCGTGCTGTGTTGTTTAGATTTATATAATTGTGCCTACACGTTATATAATATTTTTACAATAATTATTTGTGGTTAAAACATAGTGAATTTTTCAATTCAGTGGAAGTTGAAGTTTATATAATATTTTATTATAAGTAAATTATCTATTGGATACATAGAAAATAAATATAAAATTATTGCGTTAATGATTTTCAAATGATAATAATTAACTCCACTAGAATAAAGTAATATAAATGGATTTAAAAATAGCAAATTAGCAATAAAAATGTATTCCGATAAGTCCTTTACGTTATATAAGAAATATTAGTAAACTAGTTTTCAATTTGCATTTTAAATTGAAACAAATTTTTTTTATGTAAGAAGCTTAAACTTAAACTATAATACAAAACATGAAACATTACATTAGTTACTCTAATTTTTGTATATTTTTGACAGAAATATCTTTTATACTATATCTATATAAAAGTATTGTAATCGTGTATATTTATAATTTTTTTACATTTTATTTTTATTTTTAAATTTTATTATCTAGCATGATTACATTAAATGCAAATTAATGAGATATTAAAATATTAAAGGAAATATACATATAATAATATAATCTAACACCGTATTTCTAAAACGACTAGAGATTTATATAGCTAATGAAAAAAGCCGAAACCATTTTCTTTAATTTCGTGAATAGAGAAAATTAGTATTTACTCGAAGCCCTTTTAATTTTTAAAAGTTTCTATTGCGTAAATTTTACAATATGTTCTATAATAAAGAAAGAAAAAAAATACTTATCGAAACTAAATAAATAATTGTGATTTGTGAATTAAAAACACAAGTAACTTTTAAGCACAAATAAGATCGTCATTCTCGAATTATATGTACTTAAAATTGCGGTTGTCGCACAATTTATACAATATTAGACGGCATTGAATAAATAGGCTTTTACATACCTCTTTGTTCAATGCCATTTAATATTGAATAACTTGTGCGACAACCGTAATTTTAATTATTTATGAGCGGAATTTCCAGTTTAAAAATTTTGAGGAACATAAATAAATCCATCTTTAAGGCTTTTAGATAAAATGAATTATATATATATATATATATATATATATATATATATATATATATATATATTACATATAATTATACCTCGAGTAGTTCTTTGTTAAAGTTATGATTATTTTCATGTAGATGGTTAGCAAAAGTTGAACTGTCATTTAAGTTTCTATAGGAGCTTATATGCTCTTTGAAATTTATTGAAATTTTGAAATTAGTACCTGGCTGTCCGAAACATAATCCTTTACAACTTTTACAAGTTGGTTTGTAAATACCTGATTTGCATTTTTATATTCTATTATATAGTTTATGGGGGAATTTTAGAAAAGCGCATGTGTTGTGTTTTTTAAACATTTGTAATTGTGTTCTTAATTGTACCATAAATATCAGTGATTGAAATATTAAGGGCCCTTTTTTATTTTTTGCGTATAAGTATTGTTTAATTGAATCTATTTAAGTTCGTTTATTTCGGAATAATTAATGATTTATATAATATTACAGTGGAATTGCCTTTATCTGCTTTTGTTATAATTAAATATTCTGTTTTTACTTTATGTTTGATGTTTTTAATTAATTTTGAATCAGATGTGTCAATAAAGCCTGCTTGTTTAATAAGATTTGCAATTTTCTCTTTGTTTAATTCACAATAATTAATATTTTTAGTGCAATTTCTATGGCTGATATAAGTTACGAAAATAAAATAAATATAATAAAATCACTAGGGTGTACTTGTGTAAATGGTTCACAAAGCATATTAAAATTTGCTTGAATATTAAAAGCAATAGGATAACTATCAGTGTACCTAAATAAATAAAAAAATGTTGTATAAAAATAAAATTGTCAATGGCCAAGGAAAGAACAAAGAAACATAATAATATTTATTATATATTTTAATAAAATTTTATTTCTTTGTTGATAAAATTTTAACTTTTTTAGCAAACTAAAGTAACTGGTTTCAATGAAAAGGTTTCTTAAATCTATATGTTTAATAAATTTCAATTATCTATCTTTAAAACTTCTCAGCTTTTGAGTAATTTTTATAATGTATAATTTACATGTTTTTAATTAAATAATAACAATATTATTTGGAAAATTACATATCTACATTTATATATACATAACGAAGACAAATTATGTGGTATTAGTCCGTCTGGGCTATAGACCTGTGGTCTTTCTGCATCTTCGGTGTGGTGTAAGATGGATGGACGGAGTTGATTGAAGAGGATTGAACCATAATCTAACAAGGGCCGGCATATCGATGTGTATATGTGTGTGGCTGTTTTAATTGATATGCTTTCTGTTTTGTATGTCAGTGATGGGAAATGTCGGGCCATATTTTTGATTTTAGTTTTTATAGATTAGGCATGGGGTTTGAAGGAAAGTTTTGTCTCGAAAAGGATGCCTAGGTATTTGCAGGTATATGTGGGATGAATTGCGATGTGGTTTATTGTTATTGAAGGGCACTGTGGTGGTGATGGGTTAAAGTACGTTAGAACTAGATTATATATGCCATGACAATATACACGGTCCTGCAACAGTGCGTCAGGCTTTCCTAGCGCCTTTCTCGTAAGAGATAGAAAAAAATGTTTCGTATAAAAATTTATTGATTTAAAAATCTCTATGCCGTAAAATTATTTTAAAATATACAGGGTGTCCTAATTTTGCGGTATAACAAAAGCAAACATTCTTTTAAATGGAACACCCTGTATATTCTTTTATTTTCTAATTTGGATAATATTTTATTACTTGAACCTTTTTTTGGTTTTTAATTTCGATATGGCATTTCCGAGTTATTGACGTTTTTCTGAAAAAAATGTAAAAAGCGGAGGTTCACAAAAAAAAATATTCTGATGTTCTATTTAAAATTTAAGAAATTTTCTTATTCCTATGGTTGGTCATAAGTACTGTTTAGGTACAAGTGTTAAAAATTTTCACTTTTGAGGAACTCTGCCTTTGTATCAGACACGCCATTTTCTAAAATTTCAAATTGTCGTAACTCTTGTTTTTTAAATGGAATCATATATTTTTATTAGGCAGACTAAATAGTAGTACATTACACATTCTGCTTCGCCTATCATTCATTTCAACAGCGATATTTTCAAAATAGTCTTCATTAGAGGAAGCGGTATGTTTACACTCAAATCCATTTGATTCAATAGAACGATGGTAAATTTCCAATTTCTTAATTCTAGAATGTTCATGATAACCGATCTCATTTCATTCTTAAAAAAGAAAAAAAATATTATCTGCAATGATATTTTATAATTATTAAAACTTAATTAATTAAAATATCTACATCATTTTATTTTTGGATTGCCAATTTTAATTTCTATAGAATTATATACATAAATTATTTAACGTAATGTGATATTCAATAATGCCTGAATTAGCTCATATTCACATAAATAAATACAAAGTTACAGCCATTCAATGACCTACAAGATTCTTAACATACCGACAGCAATTTGTTAAAAGAAAGTACCAAAACCCTAATAACTATATTAGGTGTACCAATTCCGCCAAAACGACAGTGAATATTGGGGTACCTCAAGGTTCAATACTTTCTTCTTCCAAACGATGTAACTACAATTCTTTATGCAGATGACTGCTCTCTAATCGTTTCAAGCGAGAAATTTGGGCTTCCTCAATATATCCACAGCGGAGTGGTTTAATGATAATTTATTACCCTGTATATTCTTTTATTTTCTAATTTAGATAATATTTTATTACTTGAACCTTTTTTTGGTTTTTAATTTCGATATGGCATTTCCGAGTTATTGACGTTTTTCTGAAAAAAATGTAAAAAGCGGAGGTTCACAAAAAAAATATTCTGATGTTCTATTTAAAATTTAAGAAATTTTCTTATTCCTGTAGTTGGTACTGTTTAGGTACCAGTGTTAAACATTTTCACTTTTGAGGAACTCTGCCTTTGTATCAGACACGCCATTTTCTAAAATTTCAAATTGTCGTAACTCTTGTTTTTTAAATGGAATCATATATTTTTTTAAATTTTATATTATTCTGCATCTAATTTCCTACAAAAAATATTAAGCATACCCTATACCTAAAATTGATATTTTTCAAGATATAAAAGGATTTATATTTCAAACGGTTCTTAAATACGAATTTGTTTTTGAATAAGTAGCTATCACTGAAAAAAATGCATCTGTCAATTAAACAATAAGTTTGGTATGTATGGTTGCATTGTACGTCACGATTATAACAATGCAATTTTTGAGAAGAATTAATTGATGTGATGTATGCTACTGGAGAAGGTAGAATTAATTGTTTGCAAGCCTAAAGAATTTATGCTCAGCGCTACCCAGATAGGGGAAAACAATTATTTTTCTATAAGTCCTTTACGTTGTAGAAAGTTCATTAATAAATAGAAAAAACACGAAAATATTTTCGTAAAATCTACAACAAATGAGTCTTATTAAGACTACAAGAACAAATCACTTTTGAAACAACTACTTCTCTAGCTAATACTTCGACAGACATTGAATGATACAAAAGTAATTTGCCTGATACAAAATTGTACTGACTTCTCGCTTATGCCAGTTCCTTCACCAATGTCTTTGGTTTACGTTGGGATGCTCAGTTGCTGTTAATAGCACTGAAAGTTGGTTTTCCTCGTTGATGATAGGCTTTCTTCTTTCTTGTTTTTTTGTAATTCACACTTCCCATTTCAATAAATCTATTGAGTAAGTTCCTAAAACATTTCTCCTCCGTTCGCCCTTTTCGAAATCCATGATGATAATTTGCTGTCTACTTATACCGCGAAACGGGGAGAATCACTTTGCAGCAAATATCAGAGACATTTACATGTCAAACTAATTGTTTAATTGACAGATTCATATTTTCAGTCATGGCTATCTATTCAAAAACAAATTCGTATTCAAGGACCGTTTGAAATATAAATCCTTTTATATCTTGAAAAATATCAATTTTAGGTATAGGGTATGCTTAATATTTTTTGTAGGAAATTAGATGCAGAATAATATAAAATTTAAAAAAATATATGATTCCATTTAAAAAAAAAGAGTTACGACATTTTGAAATTTTAGAAAATGGCGTGTCTGATTCAAAGGCAGGGTTCCTCCAAAGTGAAAATTTTTAATACTGGTACATAAACAGTACTTATGACCAACTATAGAAAAAATAAAATTTCTTAAATTTTAAATAGAACATCAGAATAATTTGTTTTGTGAACCTCCGTTTTTTACATTTTTTTCAGAAAAACGTTAATATCTCGGAAATGCCATATCGAAATTAAAAACCAAAAAAATATTCAAGTTATAAAGTATTATCCAAATTAGAAAATGAAAGAATATACAGGGTGTTCCATTTAAAAAAATGTTTGCTTTTGTTATACCGCAAAATTGGGACACCCTGTATATTTTAAAATAATTTTACGGCATAGAGATTTTAAAATCAATAAATTTTTATACGAAACATGTTTTTCTATCTCTTACGAGAAAGGCGCTAGGAAAGCCTGACGCACTGTTGCAGGACCCTGTATATTATACAGGAGGGGAGATAAGGGAGAGCCCTGAGGAACAATTTTAAGATAAGGAACGAGAAAGTGATTGTCGGATTCTTACTTGGCTGGATCTATTGGAGAGAAAGTTGTGTATAAGGATAATTAGATGACAAAGAATGTTTAATAAGTAACATTTGTATAGGAGGCCAATGTGCCAAACGGTGTCAAACGCTTTTTGTATGTCCAAAAATAGTATGGTTGATTTTTGACCTTCAAGATGTTGAGTTTGTATATTGTAGGTAAGAATGGAGAGTAGAAGCAGCGTTGATTTTTTAGGAAGGAAGCAAAATTGGTGTTTTTAATTAATTTCAACGTTTTTGTTAAATTAATAACTTTTCTTACATGTTTGTTTTTTCAGCTATTCTGAATTGATTAACTTTTGAATAATCTTTCATTGCTTTTTAAAAATGTTCAATTCAATAATTCTAATAAATCCTCCTCTTTTTATATTTTATGTAGAATTAAATTATTTTAAGCAACTTTTTAACTGATTTTCTACTTAAACTTTTATTCTTTTATCATATTTTAAGTGCATTTCTTATGTTTAAGCAAGTTTAATTTTCTAGAACGTTTTTAATTACTTTTTAAGATGAAGAATTTTAATTGGTTGTTTGTTACAATAATTTTGAACCGTATTTTAAGCTTTTTTCATAAAGTTTTAAACTCTCTCTGCTAAAATTTTAAATTCCAAGCAATTTTGAGTAGATTTCTACGTTTTTTTCTTGACACATTTATTTATTTTCTACTTTACAATATCCTGTCTATATTAGACATATAAAACATTTAAATTATACATTAATAATTTCAAAAATTTAGGTCACAGGACTTGCGGGCGGAGTTCATTATGTGTTCTTCCACTCTGACCCCTTCTTCTGCCTCAGATAACGGAATTCTCTGCCTGCCAAGTGTTTTTTGGCATAGAAGCAATATTTAACGGATTTTAACTATATTTTTAAAAAAAATATCAATTGATTGTAACAATTGCTAAAAATTATTTTAAATGTTTAAATCTGTACAGGGTGACCTTTTTTAGATGTTCTATATGGGGATCTCGGAAACTATGAGACATAAGAAACGGTTAAATCGGGAAAGAAGTGTAGATTTGTGAGACGAACAAAATTCCAGTTTTCAAAAATGTCGAGGGTAACTAGTTATTTTGAAAAAAGTAAAAAGTGACAATTTTTTCAAACCAATATATCTAGGTTATTATAACAAATAGAAAAAAAACTGTGAAAGACAAAATTTAAGATAATTTTATGTAGATTAATAAAAACATATTCAGAAAATTTATGGTGGACTCTTTGGGCATATTTTTTAATATTTAAATTTCTCTCCTATTATTATTTTGATATTTACATAAGTAATTTATGCTGCTTTTTATTTTGTTTATCTCTGTAAAACTAATAATTACAATATTTCTATTATTATTAAGAACTACAATTGTTTTCTTTCAGATATTTTGAATTGATTAATGTTTTGCATAATCTTTCATTGCTTTTAAAGTGTTTAATTGAATAATTTCAATAAAGCATCCATAATCAATTTAAATGTTTCTTTTTAATAATAGTTTAATTCATATTCTTTTTATGTAAAATTAACTTATTTTAAGCAAATTTTTAACTGTATTTGTACTGTTACTTTTATTCTTGAAAGTTATCATATTTTAAGTGTATTATTTTTATGAATTACCTTTTAAAAGATTTTTAAATGATTGTTGCAAAAATTTTGAAGCGTATTTTAAGCTATTTTCTAAAAGTTTTAAACCGCCTCTTGCTAAAATTTTAAATTTCAAGCAATTTTAAAGGGGTTTCTATGATTTTTTCTTGACACATTTATTTATTTATTTATTTTCCACTTTAAAATAACCTGTTTATATTAGATATACAAAACTTTTTAATTACGCATTAATAATTTAGAGCACACTATGTGTTCTTCCACTCTGATTCCTTCTGCCTCAGATAATGGAATTCTCTGTCATCGAAGCATTTATTTTAAATGCATCATTTAACATTTTTTAACATGCTTTTTCCACCGTTCAAGCACTTTCGAGCGTCTTTAATTATAATTTTAAATAAACTATCAATTGATTTCAACAAATGCTTATTTTTTATTATTATATAAATTTAAATTTTTCTAAATATTTCTTTATGTTTTCTACTTGTAATTTTACAATTTCTATTTTGCTTTTTTAAAAATATGTTTACCTATATTTTCAATTATTTCAAGTGAGAGAGAATAACATCTTTTACAAATGATGCATAATGGGTTAGTCTGTCCGTATGGGCTATCGACCATAGGTCTTTCTGCCCTGTTTTGACTCTATATATAAAATAGATATCTTTGCTAGCAGCTTAACGGTCTGGATGATTCGAACTAATGAACTGATGTAGGGTGACTGAAGGGTGTTTAAATTTAGGTGGGATTTTGGGATTTTGGGGAATGCAAAAATTATTAAGGAGAGCTACATTAAAAGGATTATTGGCGAATTTACGACTTAGGCTGTATATACGTTGGGAGATAGGAGTAATCTGGTTGTGTTTATAAAGGAGCTCATTTGAGGGGTTATGGATTGGATTATTTGGATGTCTCAGTTTGGTGAAGGTTCGTAGGGCTGACCTTTCAGCGACGTTAAGGTGATGGAGAGTGGAGGGACGGATTTGGTTGAAAAGGATTGCACCGTAGTCTATGGTATAAAAGGTCGACATATAGATTTATAGATTTTTCGTAGAAATTTCTTGATTTTTATATGTCAAAGCTCGAAAATGTCGAGCTCTACACTTAAACTTGACTTTTATAGCTTGTGCATGGGCTTTGAAGGAGAGTTGGGAGTCAAACTGGATGCCTAGGTATTTACAGGAGTAGGTAAGGTAAATTATGCTATTATTTGTGGTAATGGAAGGGGAGTGTGGTGTAATTTTATGATGGGGAATTAAGTGTTTAGATTTAAAGGGGTTGACTTTTATGGAGCCCTGAGGCACCCCTTGGTGGATTGGGAATGGTTGGGAAAGTGTTTGCTTGATTCTAACTTGACTGGATCTGTTGGAAAGCAAGTTGTGTATAAAGATTATTAAGTGGTAATTTCTGAAAATCTAGGAATAGTATTATTGATTTATGGCCTTCCAGCGTTTTAAGTGATTTTTAGAGTTTTTAAAATTCTATTATTTTGAACTGCATAAACATTTAATTATTTTATGTTATATTATAGTTTTTTACTGTTTATTAGCAAAATTTTAACTGTTAATGTTTTATTAGTTAAATAAATTAAAAAATGCTCAGAAAGTTTACTAAAAAAATTAAAACCTGCTAAATATTTAGAAAGATAATGTTGAATTTTTTGAAAAATGTTTAGAGTGCTTTCATCCTATTTGATCAATTGTTTTAAAATAATTTTCTAAACGTTTTTTTTTTTTCATTACTATATTTAATTTTACGATTTATTTTTCTACGAGAAATAATTCAGTGTTCTAATTAGGAACTTATTAATTGTTTTTATTTTATAGAATTCTATCTATTTCAGACAAACTTTAGTCTGTCGTTCAACTGTTTTTCTTAACAAATTTTAATTGTATTAAATTTGTAAAGTTTCACAATTTTAAGAGAGATTTTGGCAGTTATTTCTTACTAAACTTAATTTTATTTTTAAACATTTCATCTGATTTCTAGCTAAATTAAATTCAATATTAATCATCTGCCTGATGAAGTCACTGTGTGGTGAAACGTATGTCGCAGTTTTGACATTAAATTAGTGAAATTACATAGTGTTTTATTTATTTATCCTCACTTCAGCAAACATTTTGAGTATATTTTATTATTTTGTAATATATTTTTTGTGATATTTATTTTATAAGAAAGGAGTACAAAGCTATAATAAAGATAAATTAAAAGTTTTCTAAAAAATAATTTAAACGTACATTTATACTTCAATTGTTTCAATTTTTTAACTATTTTTAGTATATTTATTTAGAATATTACTAAATTAAATAATTTAACCAAATTTGTCTTTTAAGAAACTCTTTTCGAGCAAATGTTAAATCAATTGTAACTGCTTTAAGAAAAGCTTTTAGCTTCTTATTAACTTAAATAATTTTAAAGTAAATATTTTTGAACAAATTTAATATTGTTACTAACTGATTTAAAAAAGCCTTTAACTCCTTAAACATAATCTTTTTTTTACAATTTTCTTCCTCATTGGGAAATATATCATTGTGCTTCGCAGGAAACATTGAAGTGTTTTTTTTTTTAATTCTAGCTATTTTAAATAAATTTAAGGCTGTGTTTCTGGTTAAAAATTATATCTTTATTTAAAATTATTTTATTTTAAATAGTGTGTTTTATATATTGTCAATATTTTTAATTTTTAATTTTGGCTTTCAAAGTTTGAGCTTTTATTCATTTTCAATTGTTTCTCTTAACTTCAACTCATCTCCAATAAAATGTAATGAGTTGCATGTATATCCTTATGAACACATTAACTTAGAACATAAAAAGGTACTATTAAGTCTATGATTTTTGATAAATATATTTAAAATACAATACTTATATAACAAGCAATTGTACGGAAATGCATAATTAGCAAGGTTTACAGAATACTCAGTTTAGATAAAGTTATACCTTTTTAAGTCAAGAAAGTACAATGATAACCACATAATTTTATCATAATTTTATTTTTTTTTACTGATTAATTCCATTCTTTTAAAATAACTACTTTACACGTCGGATGAATTTTAAAATATTAATATTTCAGTAATAATTAAAACTGGCATAATTTTCAATGCTAAATTCACCGTTTAGATATTCATATAAAGTGAAATGAGTTACAGTGAAAGGTGTAACAAAAAACTATAAAATAAAAAATTACTCCAGTAAATCAACAATTATATATTACATCATATCACAATAAAAAAAACAATAACATTAAAAATATAAATACCCTTAGGTGAAGTCATGATACATTTATGATACATCTCACCTTGAAATCCGAATCTGTCGTTAATGTTTCAATTTGCTCCTTATTTCCTAATTGTATTTCGTGAACTTGCCCCAGAGAAAGGACTACGATCTAGGCGTGTTGTTACAATTTATTTATCATGTTTGTAAACATGTACTGCTGTCCTTGTGTTTCGCTCCGGTGGGTTTGTTTATATTTTTTTATATATAAACGGATTGTTCTATAAGAGTAATACCGGACTTATGACCAAATTTGGTATTCAATTTTATTAAACGTAAGGAAGTGTATTACATATTTTTTCGCAACCGTAAATGTGTTAAATATTTAATGTGTTTTAAAGGACGACATAATAATGAATAATGTGAAAATGATGCTAATATAAACATATAAGTAGAAACTGTATAGGAAATTGAAAATTTAATTTTAAATTATAAAAAAAGTAGTTACAATTACAATATGTATTTATTATCATGTGGCATGGCTGTTACCAAAAAGGTAGATTATTAGATATTGTAGAGATTAAGTATGATATTAAAATAAAAAATAAAGTGAAACGAACCAAGATAATTTTTAATCAACTACCTATTATTATCATAAGCCAAGTGATAAATGAGAAACAAATACAAGAAGTTCTGTTTTGAAGATTAATGATTATTGTATTAAAAACAAAACAAAAATATACGATTTTGCTACTTATAAGAAATTGAAATTTTGAATAAAACGTAGGAAAAATCAAATTTTGGTATATCTCTATAGAACAGTTTTGGCTTTTCAATTTTAGATCTTTAAATCTCTTAGAAGCCATAGAAATTAGCAAATTCAGTAAACGCGGTGTATTATAAAATGATCAGATAGATATTAACCGCCTCTGCTTAATTTAGATTCCAGTTTGTAATTTTGCATTGCATACCAAATAATGTAAAATTGTATAATTTTATTCTATATTGTTATTTATTATACTATATTATCTATCTATCAAATAAACCACCCAAGATCCTTAGTTGATTTATATGTTCTGAAAAACTGAGTGTGTCATCAAGGATAACACCTAAGAATTTGGTTAATTAATAAATTAGTATCATCTTTTGGAGTTCTGTAAACTTAGACTATAGTTATTGTTTCTCCTTTTGTAATAATTTGAGCACTCGCAGGCACTTTCAATTATGAAAATAAACACATCTCCATAGCTCTAATTGTTTCTTCGATATAAAGAGCTACACCTCCGGGCTATTTTTCATCCCTACAAAAATATGTTATTCATTTTAAATTTGATAATTTAACCATTTTTAATTGATCTTCTATAATCCAGTATTCTGTAATACATAATATGTTGCATTTTACTTCTTCTGCTAGGTATTTAAATGGAGTTAATTCTGGAGCTAGACATTGCACGTTCTGATAGAGTAGCTTCATTGTGATTGCTTTAGAAACTATCTTTTGAATTGTATTTCCGAGTATTGAAATTTTGTATTATTGTTAGTTCTGGTTTTAAAAAAGAATCTATTAATAAATATACTTTCAATTCATAAAGTTCCTGTTTCTTCAGCAGTGAATGGTATTCTAATTTTGAACGATGAGTACGATGCACCTACATATATGGGCTTTAAGTTCCTCCAACAATAATGAATAATCGCGGGTTTTCAGGAGATTTTTTCTTATTTGCTCAGGTTGAACATCTCTGTGAAACTAAGACTCACAAATCCATTTACGTGAGGGTATTTCGTCGACAGGAAGATCTAAATTGGTGGATTTTCCATTAAATTTAAAAGATTACTTATTTTGTGTTCTCTTTTCACTACATGTGTATTCATTCCGAATAAGAAGAGATATAGTAGTAATTGCCCGAAATGGTTTAACAAAGGGACAATTAATTTAGTTTCCGAAAATAAAAGTGTATATAATAATTATTATTACTTAGTATTTTAGAATTTAAGAACTCAGTAAGGAATTATGTAATAGACAGTACTCTAAATATATTTTGAAAATTTAATTTAATATAAAAAGTAACTAATAATTTTTAAATAAAACACTTTCTTTATTGATATCACACTATATGTTTACTAGTGACTCGAGTTTCAATTAGAAGCTGATCATTTTCAAACAAAACAAAGATAGTATCTTATTTAAATATTTAAGATGTATCACGAAGTAAACGCCTCAACCATTAATCTAATTTTATTTATTTTTAAGGCATCTACTTCGTTATACATGTTGAACACTAATTAAAACATAGAGTTTATGTTTGATAATGGTACGTTTAGTTACCGAAACTATAGTCACAAAATAAATACAGTGTTATACAAACAAAGTTAATTAGTATTAATCTAATTATTTAATGGAATTCCCATCTCCATGACATATACTGATAGCTCTAGTAATAATGTATAAGAAACGGTAGATTTATTTGAACATTTTGCTGCAATATTGATAAGTGACGTTGGTGAAGTACTGATACTTGCTTCTGACAAGTTGATAAACTTTAATTTCAAATTTACAATAAATTCAACTTAAAAAGTAGTTGTACTTGTGGCCCAGATGGAATTCCTAGCATATTTAAAAAAATGCATATATTGTGTAACTTCTCCAATTACATATATTTTTAACTTGTCCATCAAACAGGCAATATTCCCATTTTTTTTTGAAACGGAGATACATAACTCAAATTCTCAAACTCAAAATCTAAGTCAGGTAATACTGATGAAGTGACAGATTATAAGGGAGCTTGCATACAATCGGTGATTCCTTTTATACTCGATTTTCTTCTATCACAACTTCAGTGGTTTCGTATTAATATTTTCACAGAGAAGCAGCATGGATTTCAGGGAGGAAAATCTACAACAACCAAATTGACTCTATTGGAATCTTTTATATTAGAAGCTTTGGAGAAACAACATCAAGTTGATGTAATCTATACCGATTTTTCAAAATTTTCGATAGAGAGAGTGAGTCATAAGATCTTGTTAATAAACTGCTTCTTCTTGGTTTTAATGGTGATATTTTGAACTTGATAGATAGCTTTATTTCAAATAGGAAACAATTTGTAAGAATGAATGCAGTGCTAATTAAACAATTCACCGTTACTTCATGTGTGCCCCAAGGATCCCACCTAGGCCCAATTTTATTTAATTTATTTGTAAATAACTTTGTCAACCAAATAAATTATTCGCACATATTACTATATGGTAATGATATTAAATTATTCTGAATAATACGCAATTAAATTTTTAACTGGTGTTCTAGTAATAATTTGCGTCTTAACATTAATAAATTGAAATATATATAAAGAGAATGATTGCGACCATTACTACATACTTACACTGAATTGAAAAATTCATTATGTTTTAACCAAAAATAATTATTTATCGTTAAAACATAGTAAATATTTCAATTCAGTCAAATATATATATATATATATATATATATATATATATATATATAATTTTTCAAATATAAAACATGATTTTGATTGATTTTATATACGCAATAAATAATCTACCCTTAGAACGAGTTAGTAAAATGAAATGAATCTTGGGGTTACACTCAATACTAAAATGAATTTTCAGAAACTTAACAAGTAGAGCCATGAAGATTTATTTCACGAGAAAGTTCTTAAAGATTATTGCTTACAAGTTGAGAATAGCAGTAGTAAATATCAACTACGATCATTTATTATCCTTACTTAATATTCAGCCATTAACTATCAGACGATATGTAGCAGATTTGTGTAAATTCTCAAATAACTTGCCATGAGTTACGAGGACAAATAAATATTTGGGCTTTGTTCATGCAAACTAGAAGTAAAGCTATTTTTGTCACTCATTTCATAGAAGCAATCATGATTAAAATAATCCTATTTGTAAAATTATGCGACTTGACAACAAATTAAATTAAATTTCATCCTTTTCTATACATACATCTTTATTTGGACAAACATAATACATACAATAATAACAATTAATATGAAACAGATAAATGGTGTTAGTCCGTCTGGGCTATAGACCTGCGGTCTTTCAGCCCTTCCTTTGCTATTTTCTCATGCAGTCATGAAAGTTTTAGATTTTATCTATTTAGAATAGATTGAGGCACTGTGTTTAGTTATTTCGTTGCAATAATAGTTTAGTTTCATATTAGTTCAAATTTTGTTAATTAGTTATAAGAATTTTTTCTTAGTTTTTATAAATCTTTGTATTTAAGTCATTGTTCATATATATACAAGATTGTATATAATTTGTAAAAAAAGGGTTGGCCCTTTAATAAATGATTATTATTATTCCGTGTTTTATTGTGGCTTCTGTGTAGATTTTTATTTATTTATTTATTAACCTTTGGCCTCCTTTCTTGATAATTACAAATATTACAAATAAATAAAATTTGAAAACAACATTTTGGCAAAGTTCACAATTACAAATCGTCAAACCTGTCCTCTTCTATGATACTGAGGGAGCAAATGGAATTCTTTTATTCGTACTTTTACTTGCTTTTATCTTCATTTCAGGGGAGACATTTTAGCTGTTTATGTCTACTGTATCATTTATTTAATGGCAGAGGGTTTTTGTATGTCTGAAAATTCTTCCACTTTACTTTGTACTGATGTTTATTTATTTATTTATGTTTTAAATTTATTAATAATGCCGACACAAGAAAGTTTACATGCGTCAAAATTAAATTCGATATAGAAACATAAATACATTTTAAAAATAGTCAAACAAATAAAATTATAAAAAGTATACCATACTTAGTAAAATGGTTGAGACATACAGATACATGTTAAAATAGTTAAAATATAAAAAGAACACAATACATAGTAAATTATTATAATATATAGTACATGTTCAAAAGATTAAAATATAAAATACACAAATATATATTGGTTGTCTATGATGAGGTGTTAATATAAAGAAGGATGAATTGTCGAAACTACCGTATATATCTAGAGAAAAAACTCATAATGTATTGAGCTGTACACTTATTAAAGCGGCTATATTGTAGAATAATATAAATATAGTCTACCTATAAATAATATAAAATAGTTCTAGACTAGTGAAGTTAAATAGTTTTAATTTAAATACGAAAACATTTCGTGAATCTACAACAATGAGAATTACTAAGACTACAAAACAAATTAATTTTGAAACAACTACTTCTCTGGCTAATACCTCGACAAACATTGAATAAAATAAAATTAATTTGCGTGTTACAAATAGTACAACTATCAAAGCAACACTAATTTGAATGAAATTATTTCTGTTGAATAAACTAATAAATGATAAAATGTACTTTAGATTGTTTAAATGTCACTGTCGTATCATCAGCGAATAATATTACATATTCTAGCGTCTTTTAAATAATTTTGAAGGTTATTTATAAAAATTAAAAACAAAACTGGTCCCAAAATAAAAGCCCACATTATTTAATACTAAGATTTTATATATGCTACTATTTGATCTTTCAGTATGATCTCTACTATTTTTGAAATAATGGGAGGAGACTTATAGGCCTATAGTTATTTGGATCGTTTTCATCTCCATTTTTGTGGATAGGGATTACTATGGCTAGTTTCAATAAATTTGGATATATATTTTCGGCTATTGTTAAATTAATCAATTCGGTAAGGGGACCTACTCAAAATTCTCTTACCCCCTTTATGATATTGGAATCTAGACCATAAATGTCTCTTGATTTACGATTTTTTAGTTAAGCAATTTAAAAGAAAACTTAGAATTTATTGTTTCAAAATTATTTATACACGTGTTATTTAGTACTGTTTGTAATTGATTATGTATGTTGGATGCAACACTAGCAAACAAGTTATTGAACTCATTGGCTGATATCTAAGTAGAATTATGTTTATTTTGTGAGATATTTCTATTGCTATTGACCACGGCTCATATTACATTTTGTGTGTTGTGTGACTGTTAAATAAAGCATTCATTCGTCTTTTTTTTATTTCGGTTTTAAAAAATTTCCGAAAACTGTATCTTGCTTCTTTTGTTTTAGTAGAAGGATTCATGTTATATTTTTCCTGTAACAATTTCAAATTTTCTCTCAAACTCCGTAATTTGTTATAACCATGTTACTTTCATTTTTGAGTTTACTTTTCACTTTAATATTTTACATGGGAACTCTATTTCAAGAGACTGTAATAAACTATGATTGAAGTGCTTCTATTTGTCATTTAGAGTATTGTATACAATCATGTCTTCAACTAACTTGTATTAACAATTACAAACTTGACGCTATTAAAGCTCATATGTGCCATCAGAATCGGATATAAACTATAAACCTGAGAAGACAACGCTAGTGCCTCAGACAACAAAAAAAATATGGAACTAATATTTATTTAATAGACTAAAAAATACGAAAACATTTCGTAAATCTACAACAATGTCTCTTATTAAGACTACAAATCAAATCACTCTTTGATACAACTGCTTCCTTGTCTAATCCCTTGACTACTACTTCCATCAAACATTTGTGGATTAAACTATTATTAAATCAAATTCATATATTGTAGGTATATTATACAGATCAAGAAGAATTCCTTTGATATTTTGAACATTTTATGTTATAATCTTTTATGCTATAGTCTGCACAACAATTCTCTTTAGGCCATTTTACTTAAATTTATCAAATTTAACCACGAAAGCTCAGAACAAAAAGTTTACTTACAATTTAAATATAAACAAGCCCAATGACATAAAAACCATTTCCAATTCGTTTTACTTTTTTGACTGTTCTGAATTGAGATGTTTCAAAAATTACAAACTCAATCAAAACAAATGCATTCCGACATCAATATTCGAATTACAAAACTATGCATAAAGCAAAATAGATTTTCCGATTCGATTGTAGTACCATTTCCTAAAACTAAAGCAAGCCTGAGACTAATTAATATTTTGCCAGTATTATCTAAGATATAAGAAAAAATTCGTTATTCCAAGAGTTCATTTAAAAATTTAATATTTTAACTCCTCAATAATCAGGATATCAACTTGGATATGGGTGTAGCACCCTTTGCCATATAATGGATAATATCGTTCTATCTACCGATGCTAATGAAGTAACTGCTTTAATTCTTTTAGATTATAGCAAAGCATGTTAACTTATGAAATAATGATTAATATATTTGAGTACATCGATTTATGCTCAAATGCGTCGAATATTATGGTTAGCTACTTACATAACATAAAACAAAAGGTGATATTAGATATAGTGTATTTTTCTTACCATCAGTTGTGTAATTCTGTAAGGTTCAATTATGAGACCACTTTATATTATGTATATATACACAATTTACACTTGCTTATTACATTTGGTAATAAATCATGCTTCTTTTCATCTCTACGTAGAGGATACACAATTATATTTATTCTTCAACAATAGGAATTGTAATTCAGCACATAATCAACTTAATAGTGAATTACAAATTCTTATTCTTCCTCATTATATCACTATATATAGTATATAATTTTATGCGATATGAGAATAAAGGATTAAAATCGGTAAAGAGTAAGAAATAAATTAATCGATTTTATCATTTTGCATGATTATTGAGATCTAAAAATTTATATATTTACTATCTTCGAGATTTGATTAAATAATGTAGAAATAGTTAATTATCGTTTCATTTACTTGTGATTGTATAATAAATTATTATAAACTAGTCGAATTATTTTCTGCATATTAAAGAATTTTTGTAATCCTTCAGAGTTCTAACTATTTCACCTCTTTGCCACTTGCTTTATGATCTGGTAAATTATTTGTTTTGTCATTTGAAATCTTGAGCCTTATAGCTATTAATTGCCACCGATATTTTTATACATTTATTTATTTATAATAATTTATATATGATTTAATATGATTAATGCACTTATCAATCTATTATAAAAGAGCTTTGATTATCTTATTACCAAAAGACGTTTCATATTTTGTGTTGTGTACAGTTTCTACCTTTGCATGCCGTAATTCGCGATACAGTATTCTTCATGACCATGTCTTCTAATCCGTATCTTCAATAAACTCTATAGGTTTTATAAATACTGGATGCTAAATGGCATCTTGTACTTCAATTTTCAATTAATGTTACTATTTCAAAAAGGAAGGCCACACTTACCTCAGGTACCATCTCCCAAAACAATCTCACTTTCTTCTCTATTTTCATTTAGAGAATTTTTTTTCCTCAGGATCAGCTCTCTTCAAAACCTCATTAAACGCGACCTTTTCACAAGTTTACACATTTTTTACTAAAGTCCGTCACATCCAAGAAATTGTTAATAATTCCACTCCAATATCAGTAATACGGTATGTTAAATTTCAGTACCTGAATTGAATTAACAGTTGTGTCAATTTGCCATCGCATGATTGACACAAGGAAAACAAGTATAAAGTTTGTTATGCTCATTACCCAGTCTTATAATCACTTAGAAATTATTGAAACCGCAAAATTTCTATCTGTATACACTCAGGCAGTTTTAAAACTTAAACCAATCAGGCAGTTTTAAATCTTAAACCAATCCGAATATGAATATGATCTAACTACTCAGAAAAAACTTATACAGTGCTGGGTGATTATTTATCATTATATAGTTCCTAAATATGCCCACACTGTAAACATTAAACTTTAAAAAAAAAGTTATTCATAGCTAACTATGCTATTATTAAATGTGATATCGAAAATGGAATTATAATAAGATAGGAAATTGTATGTGTAATGCAATTTTATATTACCATTTTTCCTCAAAAATGATTACGTTAAGAAGAAGGATAGTTTTGCAACTAATGTATATTAAAAACATGAGTTAAAAATCACTTACATATTTATTTGAACACGATATTATAATACAAATTATGTACAGACAAGTCATAAGAACATGGCGGTATGCGTACATGGTACAATAGTTAACGAGGAGTCATTAGCAACAAATAAACACATCATCAATAATTTCTAGGGAAATTAACGAACATCACAATTAAAGGAAAGAGTGAAGAACTAGAAGAGCTAGAAGAGGTAAAGAATAGCCAGAGCCAGAAAGAGAGAGAGAGAGGTGTTTGTAAAGAGTTTAAAGGTTGCATGCATTAATTAGTTTACCAATGACCATGACCGTAACCGTGAGCATATCCTCCGTGACCAGCCCATCCACCGTGACCACCCCACGCTCCATGACCGGCCCATCCAGCTCCAGCCCACGCACCGCCGTGACCGACAGCAGCTGGTCCTACAATGGTGGCACCTCCAGCGTGGACTACATCAGAGTGTCCTCCGTGACCGCCCCAGCTACCATCATCCCAGCCACCCCAGTGTCCGCCATCACCGTGCCATTGACCATCATCTCCGTCCCAATGGTCATCATCTCCACCCCAGTGACCATCATCTCCGTCCCAGTGTCCGTCATCACCACCCCAGTGGCCTCCACCCCAGCTGCTGTGTTCGCCACTTGGACCTACAGCTCCATGGCCGGTTACCACTCCACTTGGTCCTACTAGAACTCCATGACCGTGGCCATGTCCAGAAGGTTTGGCCGCGGCGAATACTGCCAAGCAGGCAAAGGTAATTACTGTCTGTAAAAGAATAGAGTTTTAATAAAATAATAATTTATGTAATTGCAATATATAAAACAAAGAAGATAATATGAAGAAGCTGAATAATTAATTAATTTAACTAGTAATTACTTCTGTATGATTAAACTTTACTAAGCGAAATTAAAATCATGTAGTTAATATTTTTGGTTGCTAAATATTAATATTAACTAATTATTGACAATAACTTAAATTTTGATGTTGAGTGAAAAAATACATAACATACATATTTCGTGCAACTCTTTTCAAAATATGAAGCACTTCCACTAGGGAAATACAATTTATGATAGAAGGCAGCCAAATTGTTAAAAAAGAATAATATAATAGTTTGATAGGTTTTAATCATAAAAAATCATCTTTATAAATAAAAAAATAATTTCATATTATATAAATATATTTTTTTAAATTTTTAATCAATTCTCAATTTCAAAATCGCAGCTGACCTTCGTTCTAATTTTATTATAAATAAAAATTAATTTCATACAATACATACTTTCAAATTTCTTAATCAATTCTAAAAGTTAAAAGCACGTTACCTTCTTTTTCTTTTTTATTTTACTCCGTAAATTAAAATGCACCTTAACAAACCACAATTGCTACATATTGCGGAATAAATATAATAAACCAGTTCAAGCGTAAATATTAACACATTCACACAATGTCCTTATGCAAATGTAATTAAAAAAACTTACCAACGTATTCATATTTAGTCTCTCTAAGATCTTGCGTTGTCTTGACGACTTCACAATATGCCTAGGCCTATATCATACATAGTATATATACCCGCTAATTCGACCTTCATTGACCATTATAATAGTTCTTTCGATAACAAGGGTATTGGAAAATGCAGTAGGCGACCTCTCCCGATCTAATTTTTGCCCGTTTTTTTGTTATTATCGAATGTCTAATTGCGATCAATTTACTGTTAGGTATTGGACGTTTTGCGCTTTGCATGATTTACCAATTAATGGTAAAAAGAATGCTTTACTATAATCTATTATACAAGTGAGTATGGTGCAGTGATAAGATTTTAGGTAATGTGAATTTCGTGTGGCTATTATATCGGAAATGCGAATTTATTGTTTATTTAGGTCAAACTGTTTAACATAATACATAAATAATTACTATGTACTGAATGAATTTATTTATAATTGTATAATACATAGTTTATAATATGTATCCGCCTCTTCAATTCAATAACATATTTTATAATATAATTATTCCTGTGAAAATTTTACAGTTGCTTTTAAATGTATAGTAAGATTTTTATTATCGGTCTAAATCACATCTATAGATAGATGTAAATCATAACAAATTGCTGTGTTTTATTAACTATTTTTATATTAATTTATAATAATTGTATTAATACAATTTGCTGCCAAAACGTATCTATAATAATACATATTATCATAATAATATATAGAACTAATATTAGGCAATTAATCTTCTACATTCGTGTTGGTGTATAACTAATACAAACTATTTGATTATACAGTTCACAATGCATAATGAAAAACATATAATTACATCTTTAAAAGACATGTAATTAGGGAAATTAGGTTTGTCAGTAAAAATTTGAGGAATAAAGTATATTTAATAAATTGATGAAATGTATTACACAAAAATAATATTTCGGTTGAGAACAATTTCACGAAAACCATTTCTTTCGCCCTCTAAAAATTTCCATAAATTTTACTAAAATAACAAATACATAATTAATTACAAAATATTTTTGGAATTTTATCTTTTTATACTTCATTTCAGAGTCAAATATTTAAATATGTGCAGAAGAACAAATGAAAATTAGTTAAAAAGCGGCTTTAAATTAGATAGAAAAAAAAAACAGTTAGAAAACAAAATATTCAAAGGCAAACCGCTGAACTGAAACATCAAACTTAATGATTTTAGTGAAATTTCGCCTAACTATATATAGACAAAACCAGTCGGAAAAAATTAAAACAAGTGAAACAAAACCAAGCCTTTATTCAAGAATTAATTCAAATACTTTTCACCGCAGATAAAGTGAGAAAAAATTCGTTGTGTAACTTTCATTAAGACCTATTCCTAATTTTTGAAAAAAAAATTGACAATGAAATAAATACTTCTAAAAATTCACAAAATAGGCAATTTATTAATTTATTTAAAAAACATATTTCTGTAGAATACATGATTTTCGAGAAAATTTCGAGGATTACCATTTCGCTTTCTTATGTTGTGTGAAAAAGAAATTAAATCCATCAATTTCTTTTTGATTAATAAATAATTTGTCTACGGTATAGTTCAGTTCTGTATTGAACTAAATATTCAAGGTTGCATACCAGCTAAAAAATGAAACAGTAAAGTGAAAAATATGTTATATTTTGGTAACTATCGTTCACCAAATATATTTATTACGTTTTTTTATGTTTATAACACTATTAAATGTTCCATTATTTTGTAGAAATTAACATGTTTTGAAACTTTTCAACTTATTTTTTAATTTATTTATTTATTGCTGTAATGGGCATGAAACCCCACTTAACGTGAACATATAAATATACATACTAAAATTAATATAAATATAAATTTTAAATTAAACTATTTCTGCTTACACCGGGTGTGGCACTTAAGACTCCTCGGACCATAGCTCCCTTACGATAAAAGCTATCGAAAAAAATCTAAGAGCAAAGTGGTGCATAATTACCGTCGCTATGTTTCAAAAATATTTCTAATCATAAGTGGCGTGCCGTACTCCAGTGGCGTACCAAACTTATGTTTTTTAAATGGAATGCCCTATTTTTTATTGCAGATTTGGAAAGTGCTCGGAGAGTACTTATTTTTTTATCTAACATGTTATACCCTTCACTTTAGCGGTTTCGCTGTTATAACCCCTTCTTTCAAAATTGCGCCCCATTTTTTAGATTTTTTTGTAGAGAAACTAATTGACGCCGGCGCCTAAATTTTGAATTGAGGTGCAGGTTAAGACCTCGAATACCTTCACATATTTCTTTTTCGGGTAATTTGTGGAAAAAAAATAATTTATCTAATTTATCTACGATCGTACAGAAAGTAGACGCTTTTTGCATCATTTTTCATTGTAAAAGTGGCTTTTTAAAGCACTAGTGCTTTTTTACGTTTTTATTGCACGGTAATGTCAAACTGTTTTTATTGCACAGAAATGTCAAATTTGACAGATAAATATTATAGCACAAATTTTCGACGAAAAACTTAAATTTTTATTACTTGATACAAATAACTTATAAATTATAAATAAAATATATAATACAAACGAAATGGCAGATTTAAGAACTCTGAAGATTTCATTTAATGCAAGTCGAAGCGATTACAATAAAGCGAACATTTTTTCCATAAATAATAATGGCGGCCGATATTTGTGCAACTTGTTTACTGGTTGCTAAGTAACGCTTTCATTAGTGCACTGCGGGTAAAATAGGTTTTTATTAATTGAATTATTGAAATGACATTAAAATATTACTCACAAGAATATATTCTTTGAAATCCTTTACGATCGAAGATAAAATTTTGTAAGGCACACGTGTAAAAAGTTTCTTTATTGCACTCCTGGCTTTAAAAAAACTCGCTCGTTCCTCGCTCGTGTTTTTAAACGCCAGTTCGTGCAATAAAGCATCACTTTTTACACTTGTACCTTAAATAACTATTTTGATTGATCTTCGCATGTTGTCATTTTTTTCGAAAATTTCAAATGCCACCCCCCTAAAAAAAAATACGGCGTTGTACAGCCAAAACTCTAAATTTTTCATTGGTACAAAAAAATACACATTGCATAACAAAATTTCGGAGAAAAAGGAATTTCATCGCAAATGTCGGGAAACGTTTTCCGTTCCCAAGTGTGCCATGAGAAAACAAAAACACAAATACGGTCAACATAATTGTATGTACCTATTTATTCAACATGATATGAAAAATGCAGATAAAGAAAATTTAACAACTTAAACTAAATGTTCGAAATGACGACCTTCCTGCTGGAGGCATAACCGTAACTTCGACCCACAGGCTCTAGACACTGCCCTAAGGACTTCTGGTGATATACCGCGGAAAGCCGCGCGGATTCTCTCCCTCATATCCTCGACAGTAGTTGGTACCGTCCTGTAAACCTCGTCTTTGATATGGCCCCAATTGAAGAAGTCAAGGGGAGTGAGGTCTGGTGATCTTGGCGGCCACCTCACAGGACCCCCACGCCCAATCCAGGAGTCCGGAACTTTTCATCGAGAAATTCCCGAACGACACGGCTATTATGTGCAGGAGCCATATCATGCTAGAAAACAATCTGTCGTAGAGCGGCTAGAGGGACATTTTCCAAGAGATCATCCAAGTCGTCGCGAAGGAACCTCAAATAACTGTTGCCGTTCAAGTGCCCCTCGATGAAATAAGGACCCAAAAGGTGTTCTCCAAGTATGCCTCCTCAAACATTCAGCGACCATCTTTGCTGGTGGTTTATCATTCGCATGGCGTGTGGGTTTTCATCGGCGTAATAATGGTAGTTGTGGTGATTGACATGCTCATTTCTATGGAACGTCGCTTCATCAGAAAATAATACGCGCATAAGAAATGATTCCTCCTGCTCAATTTTGTTGATAGCCCACATGCAGAAATCTTGCCTTGCATGAAAATCTTGAGGTTGCAATTCTTGGTGCAGTTGAATCTTAAATGGACGGAATTTGTACTTTTGAAGAACACGATGTACGGATCGCTTTGAAATATCGTGATTCCTACTAATATCACGGATACTGGTATGAGGATCTTCAATAACTGCCTCCAGAACCTGCAGTTCATTATTTTCGGTAAAAACTGCCTTCTTTCTAACTTTCCCTGGCCGTTTCACACTTCCCGTAGTAGTAAATCTCTCCAACACTTTTTGAAACGCACGTTCATTTGGATGTGCCCTGTGCGGATATCTCGCAGCGTACACTCGTGACGCCAAGAAACAATTCTTGTTACATTCTCCAAGAATAAATATGATGTCAACCATTTCCTCTTGAGTTCGGAACATTTTTAGAACGTTTATCAAAAATGACTTATGGCTGCTACTGGCGTCTAATAATTTACTTTGACAATTACCAATCTTGGGAACGGAAAACGTTTCCCGACATTTGCGATGAAATTCCTTTTTTCTCCGAAATTTTGTTATGCAATGTGTAATTTTTTTTTATTCCAATGAAAAATTTAGAGTTTTGGCTGTACAACGCCGTAATTTTTTTAGGGGGGTGCCATTTGAAATTTTCGAATAAAATGACAACATGCGAAGATCAATCAAAAATTTTTTTTTCCATAAATCATCCGAAAAAAATTATGTGAAGGTATACGAGGTCTTAACCTGTACCTCAATTTAAAATTTAGGCGCCGGCGTCAATTAGTTTCTCTACAAAAAAATCTCAAAAATGTGGCGCAATTTTGAAAGAAGGGGTTATAACAGCGAAACCGCTAAAGTGAAGGGTATAACATGTCAGATAAAAAATAAGTACTCTCCGAGCACTTTTCAAATCTGCAATAAAAAATAGGGCATTCCATTTAAAAAAACATAAGTTTGGTACGCCACTGGAGCACGGCACGCCACTGATGATTAGAAATATTTTTGAAACGTATTATGCACCACTTTGCTCTTTGATTTTTTTCGATAGCTTTTATCGTAAGGGAGCTATGGTCCGATTCGTCTTAAGTGCCACACCCGGTATAGTGTTTTATGTTTCTTCAGTTCTCTTTTAAATACATATTAAGTTGAATTAAATACATTGAACCAAGGATTTAATTCATTTGCCGATCCTAGAATTCTACTGAGTGGGTTATTAAGCAAAAAAATAAATTTATAAGTTTATATCAAAATTATTATTTCTAAGTGATTGGAAATAAATCGAAGTACAAAAGTTAATGTCAGATAATAAGATAATATGAGTTTAATAATCCATGCAAGAAACATATGTCAGTATTCTTTCTTCGATCGATAATATGCCGATAACAGCCTGTACATGTTGTTGACTAATTTTTTATTCCATGTTTCTTAAAAATTTATTTTGACTATTCCACTCCTATTGCATGTAGCCAATGAAAATGAGGCATGTGATATTTTTTAGCCAATCACGTCAATTTATAAGTGAATAAACACCAAGTTGCTATTTATTCACCTGAATAACCTGAAGTTAGCTATTTCCCGACAAATGAATTGAATTAGCCTTGATAAAAAAAGCGAAAAACGTTGTTTCTACGTATGTCAGTTGCAAGTAGGTTATAAAATCAAAAGGTTTGATAACACTTCATCATCCATAATAAATGCGACCGTGACAAGTTCTGCACCAAAAAATCAAACTTAAACGAGATCGTGTGTTTGGAAACGATTTGAAGAAATCTGCGCCGATAAAAACTACCAGTTGTTAGCAAAACTTTAATGAAAACTCTTGCCGCGATTATGATGACTGGGCGTATAATATAAAGAAGGTAAATGCAAATGATTATAAGGGAGGTGTTATTTAATCAATGTCGAATTTTTCAACCAAAATACTGCAGGAGATATATCATAAAAATTTTAATATAAACATTGAACCATTCACCGATATTCGTTTCAAGTCGTGGAATAGTCTTTCCAAATACCATTCGTGATGACAATTAAATCAGAATAAATTTTGTTTTTAGCGCATTCAAGTTTGTTGCTTAATCGCGATTTTTATTCGAGCAACTGATAGAAAAAATTTTTCGTGACAGTTGCTCTCATTAAAATCGCTAAGCAACAAACTTTCATGCAAAAACAAAATTTATTCGAGTAAATTGCCATCACTTATGGTATTACTTTTGAATAGACTCTAAATGATTTATATCAACTGCTGTATAAGGTGACTATACTGAGAAAGCTTATTCAAAATTACATTCATCTACTTCAAAAAATGCCATACTAAACCCCATAAGGTCACTGTTTTGTCACATATGCTTCGAATGTGATACTTGAAAGATAGGCGGCTACTTAATAGAACACCTAAATCTTTTACTGATTCAATATATTTTAAAGGAATCGAATCAACATAATATGATGCGCGGAATGTACAACTTCCTCTGTAAAATGAAATGGAAATGCATTTTTCACAAATCAGAAATAATAAATTAGCATTACACCATTTGTTAATTCTTATATCCTAGTTAATCTTCATATCACCAGCAGACAGTAAGCATTTAACAAAATTTAAAAAAACTAAACTTGTGAAAATGAAACTTATTATTATTAATTATGACGCATTTTAATGTTTATATAATCTGACAGTCTTAAAAACATTAAATTATAATTTGATTTTATTTTAAATTTTATTTAATATTTACTTACACAATTAAAAGCCACTTAATTAAATAAAATAATTTCAATTGAAACCAATTCCATTTCAAATTAAATAAATTTAAAAAAATATATAACTGTGTCTAGAAAATAATTTATACAATTATTATTTATGGTTAATACATTCAAAACATTCTTCATTACAAGAAAAGTGCACACGGTGTTTATTAAATACATAACATATATTTGTTCATATTTTCCTCTATATATAGACTAAAGGCAAAGAAAAACTGACCGATTTTAATTAAAACGTATGTTTAGAATAATCTAAAGGATCACGTTGATAAGCGTGGAATGAAACACTAACACAGGTAATTTTTATTTGAGCTAGATATACATTTCGGTCAGAAAGTGACCATTATCAATAGCAAATCATGTTGACGTTGAAAACAATACTAGGATAATTCTATGATGGCCAGAGATAGTGCTAGTGATTAGCTATCGAAAACGTGGTTCTTCCGCCGGATCCAATGTGTATTTATTTAACGTCGATTGAGAACAAAAAAAGCTGCCACTAATAAAAATTGGCATAAACTGCATCAAAGCAAAATGAAAAAATCGTTCAAAAATGATCACAGGAAAAATATAAGGGACTAAAGGAAGTGAACAAAAGTAAATATAGAAGATTCTGAATGTGTTTAAATTTAAGTGGGAGAAGGTATTGAATTGTTAATTCCACCTGCACATCTTTCATCCAAAATTGTATGTTCGGTTTAATAAAAAATTTAATTACTTTTAATTTATTTGCATATGTATTTTTCAAAAATTCAATTCTTTAACTTTAAAGAATTGTCCGGTAGCTAAGATAAGCACAGTTATCCGTACGGTACATGTTGGAGTAACTCAACTCAAGACTATAAAATAAATTTTTATGCAAGTTGATTATATGATGTTAACAATACCCAACTACAGGATGGCACGCAATAGCTTAGAAATTGTACGCTCAACTTTATGCAGTTCATCATGGAAATTACGCCAAATGTCGTTCATCGCTTCTGTTGTGAGTCCGCCATTTCAGTTTACACAAAAGACGAAGAGTGTGTTACTGTTCTCGGCGACAAACAGCGTTACATTGACACAGAGAAGGTTTCCTGCTAATTTCGGCATACGGTGGGCTCCCAGCCCACAGAAAATACTTAGATGACATCAAAAATTTGAAGGGACTGGATCTGTTTTGGAGTGTCAGCGGTCACATGCACGTACCGTATGTTCGCCGCAAAACATTGAAACACTTCAAGTGGCTTTGACTTGTAGTTCGGGTAAATCAACAAGAAGATCAGTGCTGAGTTGGGAATCAAGCCGATCTGTGCAAAGAATTTCTTAAATTCGACCTTCGCTTGTATCCATACAAGATGGCTGTGGCACATAAGCTTACCGCGAGAGATAAGGAGCGGAGACTGCAGCTTGCAAGGGCAAGGGCAATCGAGCAAGACCAAGAGACAGGGCTACACAACACATGGTTTTCTGGCGAAGCATATTTTTACGTGAACGGTGTTGTGAACAAATAGAACGTTCGATTCTGGGTACGTGAACCTGCGTTAAGAATCCATACGAAAGACCCCTAAGGGAGGAAAGTGAGCGCGTGGATCGCGATGTCAAGCCATGGAATCATTGGTGCGTTCTTCTTTGATACTACAGTAACCAGTGAAGGTCTTCCATTGCGAACAGAATTGTTCATGCAGGATGGAGCACGCCCCCATACTGCCAACGTTGTGCTTGATTTCCTTCACAAAAGACTTGGCCTTAGGGTATTGTCAAACGTTATGCAGAATGAGGAATGTGGCCGCCCCACAGCCCGGACTTAACCCATGTGACTTCTTCCTTTGGGGGTTCCACAGAAAACCCAAAAATGCAATGCCATCATTGAGGAGTTATTCCCCGCCATTCCAGAAAATTTGTGTCGGAGAGTCGTCACAAATGCACACGTTCACTAAAACGACAGTCATATTAAACATGTGATTTATTGGGTTGTATTTCCAAGCTATATTCTTTACTTCTGCATCAATAAATTACAAATTTTGTTTGTGTTATTCATGAAACAAATCAGGTGAATTATCGTGTGCCATCCTGTATGATTTGATAAAGATACTATACCACTGAAAAATTAATTATAAAACAAAACAACTGTTTAATTTACAAATCCACCCCTTTGATATATATGTGTTAGCATGTGACGCCGTTGATTTCTCACTGGTAAGATGACGTCACTAGTTTTGGTGCGGGTGAATTGTGAAATAAAATAAAATATTAAATGCACTTCACTGTACATATTTACCGTAATAAAAAAATAATTACAATTCGTGTACAATTGCAACAGTTTAAGTTTACTTTTAAGTTAAATGTATAAAGGTGTAAGTTAAGAATATTTAGATTTTGATGTTTACTGTTCGAGCGTTTAAAAGTGTTTCCTTCAAATTTGTCAAAACAGCTAAAGTGTGAAAATGCGTGGGGGTGAAAATTAATCTAATTGGTGGTCGTAATCCTTAGGGGTTGTTGGGCCGGGCTACCCTTGTTGGTAGGTGAAAATGGTGGTAGCGTCTTCCGCGAATGGTCAATACGTGACCTAACAAAGGAGTCTGGATAATTGATTTCTCCAAAAATATTTTGAATGGCCCAACAACCCCCTGGAGTTTTGCAACAATCCCCATGAATTTTCACTTTAAGCTGTTTTATGGTTATTTTCTTAAAATTACTTGATAACATAAAAATACAAAATTAAAAAACGTAATAATAGACGGTTCGTAACAATATGTTTCATCAAGAATGTAGCAGAGGAAGTATTAATTTTAAAGATATTATACAAGTTTTTTTGCCAAGACCTTCCAGTTAGTTGAGTTGTTTTCGGTTTGCTATGTTTGGATATCTAACCCTAATGCTATGACCTAAGATATGTCGTAATTAAAATTAAGAGCCTCTTGAATTACTAGTTTAAATTATACCATTATTTTCTCAATGCTGTTTTGTAGCCATCTACGTGGTGAATTTCAAATAATAATTTTATAGTTTATTTTATTTTAATTTATTTTATTTTTACCTAACAGCCAAAAAGGCCAATTACAGAGTAAAATTAGGATTAAAAACTAAAATTATGATACAAATTAATACATGAACATAAATTATAATTACTTAACAAAAACTTTCTAAACAAGCAACAACAGATGATTTAAGGGCAGTAAAAGATGGACAATATAAATCAATAAAGGGATTAAACTGATTGTATAGACATGAAAGACGATAAAGAGGAGAGTTAAGGCAGTGGTTAGTGTTCAGTGTGCGATAAGAGAAAATTTTTGCATGCCGAGACGTGAATCTAGGTACATTAAAATTTTGTTTTACTAAGAAACTAGGGTTATCAACTTTATTATGAATTAACTTATATAAGAAACATAAGTCAATTAATGTACGTCTTTAATGCAAAGATAAAAATATGAATTCTTTCAGAAGATCCTGATATGAAATGTCAAAACTATGGTACTTATAGTTTAATAAAATAAATGTATCTCAAAAATCTCTTTGGAACACTTTCAAGAAATTTCAAGAAAATTAATTTATAATAACAAGGTGGCCATACCACCGAACAATAACACAACTTGCTCAGCACAAATGTGTCAAATAATTTTACAAGAACATCAATATTCTTGAAAGATTTACAGTTCCGAATTATGAAGCCTAAAATTCTATAACACTCTGCAGAAAGTTTTGCTACATGCGTATTAAATGTGAGTTTATTATCAAATGTAATACCCAAATCTTTAATTTCGTTAAATCTAGCGAGTGTTATATTATCAATTACGTAATCATATTTTATTACATTAAACTTTTGTGTATAGGATGTTACTGAACATTTACCAATACTAATATCCAATTTGTTCATATAACACCAGTTTACCATGGCATCCAGGCTTCGTTGCAAATCTATACAATTAATGTTAGTGGTAATAATATTTAAAATTTTCAAATAATCTGCATACAATAAAGTTTTACATTTAATTTCCGAGAATACGCTATTAAAGATAATAAGAATAGAAGAGGCCCCAAATTAGAACCTTGGGGTACATCACTAGTAGCTAAGTACATATTAGATTGAATGCCGTTAATTTCAACAATTTGGTACCTGTTCTGTAAATAGGAGCGAATCACATTTAAAACGTTAGCACTCAAATCACAATCTTCAAGCCGCGATATTAACAATTCATGGTCTACCTTATCGAAGGCCTTAACTAAATCAGTGTAGATGACATCAACCTGCTGACCAGTATCCATAGCTTCAAATATAATTTGGGTGATATTAATTACGTTGGTTGTTGTAGAACGCATTCTTACAAATCCATGTTGATCTTCATGAGGAGTGGCACTGACATTGCTGTATATATATCTGTTAAGAAGAGATTCGAATAGCTTAGACATATTGCTCAATAAGGTGGCGTCCAAAGTCGCTTACAGGTCGCCTGCTAATTTCGTTTGGTCAAGAGAAATAATATTTTAAGGAAGTTTTTTTGAGGAACTTGTAATAAAGTTGTTTTATATATAACCGGTTATTGTCTTACTTTCATAAACTAAACTAAATAGAAACTTTTCTTTTACTCTTATTATTTCTTATAGACAAAAATACGATTCAATGTTATTTCTTTTAGATTTATAAGCAATAATTATTTTTAATAGCAGGTAGTTGATTAAAAAAAGGTGTTTCGCCAAGTAATAAATGCGAAAGAAATAGAACAACTATTATTCTTATGTACATTTAATATGAATTAAGTTTTTATTAAAATATTCTTAAATATGTAATAATAAAGTATTTTTAATTCTATGTAAGATTATAATAGAGGTAAACGTAAAATGTTTACCAATATTGTTTTCTTATAATATAGTTAGTTAAGTTTGTACTCATATAACCTAAATTTGTATTTAGTTATAGCTAAAGATCACAAATAAATTTACCGTAATTAAATCGTCAAAATAATAATCAACGGTAGGGTTTATTTCATTACTAAAATAACATATGTAGTGGTTATGAATATAAAAAATGCATAAATTAAAAAATAGTATATATTTATTTGAACATGATAATATAATACAAATTATGTACAACACATAACAGAATGATCATAAAACGAAGCAATTTGCATACAGGAAACAATAGTTAACAACACGTTGAAAATAACACCTATAAATATGTACGGAAGAGAAAGAAATAATAGTGAAGAATGACAAGAAGATAGGTATTTTTCGTAGAGTTCGTTTTAATTTATTTACCAACCATGACCGTGACCATGACCAGCCCATCCACCGTGACCTCCCCATGCTCCATGACCGGCCCATCCAGCTCCAGCCCATGCACCGCCGTGACCGACAGCAGCTGGTCCTACAATGGTGGCACCACCAGCGTGAACTACATCGGAGTGTCCTCCGTGACCGCCCCAGCTACCATCATCCCAACCACCTCCCCGGTGTCCACCATCGCCGTGCCATTGTCCATCATCACCATCCCAATGGTCATCATCTCCACCCCAGTGACCATCATCTCCGTCCCAGTGTCCACCATCACCACCCCAGTGGCCGCCTCCCCAGCTGCTGTGTTCACCGCTTGGACCGACAGCTCCATGACCAGTCACTACTCCACTTGGTCCTACAAGTGCAGCACCATGACCATGGCCAGAAGGCTTAGCTGCGGCGAATACTGCCAAGCAGGCGAAGGTGATTATTGTCTAAAACGAAAACAAAAATTATTACGTTTTTCTCATTAATAATAAATTGTTGATTTTCAAAATAATTATTCAATTCACTACATTATTAATTAGAGATAATTTGAATTTTCAACTAAGTGTCTCGTTAATCAGTTTATTATTTTTTGTTTGTTTGAAGGTACATTTTTAAATATAAAAAAATGTAAAAAGAAATTTTCTTGAAACTACTTTGGCATAGAAAACAGCAGTTAAGTTTCTGCTAACTACGTGTATAATATAGCAATATTAAATATTAATTGTTCTTAAAACTATAATTTTATTCTTTCGGCAATTGAATTACTGTTTCCTATAAAGAGAAACAACAGACCGGTTTTGTACTACTTTGATTTCATCCCCGTAATTCAGTTAAAGATAGGAAAACCAAGATTTACTTTTAGATTTTAAACTCCCCAGATATCCATAAAAGCACTATATTTTTCAATCTCAAAAAATATTTTACTAGAACATTTTAACGTATTGTTAGAGACGGTAAATCCGTCCAAAATTTTAGAGTTGATAGCACTATCTATATTTTTAATAGATATAATAGATTAGTATACTAATCATCAACAAAAATCGTCGACGAAGTAGGTGCTAAATATCTCGAGTTACTTGTGCGATTAAACATATTAACATGACAGCCAGTACTCTAATGCAGACCTTAGTCTTTTTTTGATTGCTTTTATATTCACAACAAAACTTGATGATATTTTGCTTATGCTCAAAAAATTACTTTCCCATGTCATAGTTACTCATACACAGTTTTAAACTGTCTTCAATATTTTACAAATAATTGCAAATGGTAAGTGAATTTAAATTTAGTAAGTATCTTTATTAAAATTATACGACCGTATGGTTCCTGTATTTTTATTGCCAAAGAACGAATATAAGTGTGACGTATAAGTTAGATATAAAAACATCAAATTACTAGATTATTTCTTTGAAAAAAATCCAAACCATGATCGAGATAGTGTAAAGGCCAATAAAAGAAGAAAGTTCAATCTTTACAGTAGACATACATTTATTAATATTGGTTATAATCAAGAGTTTATTGAATGATTAATAAAATAAAAATATGATCAATATGGTCTTCATTAATTATTTTTTTCAAAATATCGTTACTTTTTTGTGATTTTAAATACAAACATTTATAATAAAGCTGTACTGAAGAGAGCGAAAGTTCGATACACGTGTCTGCAGATGATTATAAACTTGAATGCTAGATTTTTTAATTGCTTTTGCTAATTTAATTTAATGAAATCAGTTTAAAATTCATTTTTCGTAATTTTTCATGTTATAGTTACATTTGAACAATCTAAAGTACATTTTATCATTTATTAGTTTATTCAACAGAAATAATTTCATTCAAATTAGTGTTGCTTTGATAGTTGTACTATTTGTAACACGCAAATTAATTTGTATTATTCAATGTCTGTCGAAGTATTAGCTAGAGAAGTAGTTGTTTCAAATTAATTTGTTTTGTAGTCTTAGTAAGACTCATTGTTGTAGATTCACGAAATGTTTTCGTATTTTTAAATTTATTATTTAATTTTCTACAACGAACTAAAGGATTTTAATACATTTTATTATTCCTTAAATTTAAAATTCCAGCTCTATATACGGACAGATATACATGTAAAGGAACAAAAATAGTAAAACTTGTTAAAATGGTAAAAAGTAACAAATAATAAAATATAAAAAAAAATACAATTTTAATATTTTCCCTCATTTATACAGAAAAGGAACAATTAAATACACTGAAACCTTAATATATTGGACCACTATTATATTCCAATGGCCATTATATAAAAATGTATTTTCTGAATGCTAATAAACAGGTTCACATTTAAAGTAACTAAGTTATTAAATTTTACACAATGGTTTTTATAAATATTTACTTTTTAAATATGGTTTAAATTTTTTCTTAACCTAATCTGCCAAATAATGCTTTCCATTTCTATATTTTCATGATTTAAAAACTGTATATAATAATAAAACATTTTTTTCTATCTTACCACTGTGTTCATGTTTTGGTTCTTGCTGGGTCTTGACGACTTTACAATATGCCTATGCCTATATCATACATAGTATATATACCCGCTAATTCGACCTTCGGTGGCCATTATAATAATTCTTTCAAAATCAAGGGTACTGGGAGCTGCAGTGGATGACCTCCCCCGATCTAATTTTACACAGTTTTTGTCTTATTATCGCACTTCTAATTGCAATTGAATTTCATTTTCTATTCGGCACCGGACGATCTGCGTACTGCGTGATTTAACAATAAAAATGAAAGGAAATATATATCACGAATCTCGGATATGTAAATAGGCGCGGAACTCTATGGGAGATAATAATTTGGGTATTTTTATAGATTGATGTATAGATAACGTAGATTTCGTATTATTAAGCTTGAAAGGCGAATTGAGCTATGTTATTTGTAATAAATGTTATAAATAATTGTTACTTATTTCAATCCAATCTGGATGAATTTATTGAAAAAACTGAATTGCATATTTTATACCTGATAATACAATCTTTGGCAAGCGATTCTTGGTAGTGAAATAATATTTTTATTTATCTAGAAATTTGATTAGAGAAATTATAGATAAAGTTAAAATTTTGTAAACTTCAAATAGTTCAAAGGGTAAATGAAAATAATTTTGACGTTTTTATACCACTATTTATTGTATAATATACACAAACAAAGTTTACAATATATAATTGTATTTCAACACTTTGCGAAGGTCGAAACTATAGCTGTGTCAAAAATTGATAAAATATTGTAAACTTTGTTTGTGTATAATATACAATAAATAGTGGTATAAAAACATCCAAATTATTTTCATTTACTCTTTTAAAATGAACTACCACATAGTAACTACCATCATTTTCATTTTGTTCAAATAGTTCATATTTATATTTGATTGACACAATTTTAATTGTCTTTTGGTTATTTAATGAGATTTAAGATCTCTTTGTATTATAACAAGCCAATTGGTGACGAATAAACTTAGATAGAACTAATACAACCCCAGAAGTATACATCACAAATTGGTAACCTTTTAACAATTTTTAGTATTTTCTTGGATAGTCTTCTAAATTAATTTGTTAATAATATAATAACTTTTTAATTTCTTTTGCAGTACTTACAATAAAATCAGTACTATTTTCATTATATGAAATTTTTTAATCATGTTATTAAATAATAATCAAAACATAATATCAAGTACAAAAGCAACTAACAAAAATTCAACAAAAATCGACGACAATGTTAGCGTGAAATTTAAAATCACCTCTCGATTTTTGATGTACACCTTATCATACTGAAATTGATATACGGCAATAAACGATGCACGGTTGACTAAATGATGAGTTAATACCTATTTAAAAATTGCGCAAAAGTTTTTGCACCTGTTACAAGAACTTCAAAAAATTGCCTATCTTAAAATAGTTATGTTTTGGTTACTTCAAATTTTGATGAAGAAATTCTTGACAAAATCTTTTTCATAGCTGAGAAAGGGTTTTATTTAGTCTGGTATGTAATTTAGCTCAATATCTAAAGATAAATCCTACAACGTTGCAAAATGTTTTTTAAAACTGAATAAAGCAGATATAAAACGTTGCTATCGCAGAACTGGCAAGAACGAAGATATAATAGTCGAGCTTATGGAGGAGGCCGGAAAAAGAAGGATATTACAAAGACGGAAAGAATTAAAAATTGGTAAAGTTAAAGACCTTGGATTAAGTGGCGCAAATAATAATATTTATATTAATGAGCAACTAACTAATTACAATAAAAATATTTTTTATGAAGCTCGGAAATTAAGAACGGAATACGGATATAAATATGTTTGGGTTAAAGAGGGTAAAATTTTTGTTAAATTTAAAGACGGAGATCGAGCCATACACATTATAACAATTGACGATATCCAGAAACTATGCATTTCAAAAAATTAAAAATAAATTAGGAAAAATATAGTGATATATGTAAAATTTTTAAGCCTCCTTAAGATAGGTCATTTAAATATAAGGTCTATATCCAAAATTGCTTATGTAAAAAATATTCTTATAGAATATAATTTTGATTTCTTTGGTTTAACTGAAACCTGGCTTCATAATGATATTGACAACCTTTTAGTTAATATTGATGGGTACACCCTTTTTAGAAGTGATAGGCAGAATAGAGGTGGGGAGGGTAGCTATTTACATAAAAAATAAATACTGGGTGCGACGTCTTATAACCTCTCAGGATATAGAGCAAATTTGGGTCCTGTTTACTTTAAATAAAAGTAAATACGGATTAGGAGTTATATACAGACCACCATCATGCTCACATGTACAATTTCTTGATATTTTCGAATCAACATTGATAGAATTATGTATTGATTCTACCGATATAATATGTGTTGGAGATTTGAATATCGATCTGCTAAAATTTGATGGCATTCCTACTTGTGATTTATTAAATGTACTTGAAGTGTTCGAGTTGAAGCAGAGCGTGCAGTCTCCAACTCGTATAAAGGCTACAACATCGTCATTATTGGACTTAATAATCACTTCTAAATCGCTTATAGTTACGGCATTGGATACTGTCAATGTGCCAGAGATATCTGATCACGAACTTGTACATTGCACTTTAAATATTTTGGGTAAAAGTGAGCCAAGTGTTATTAGAACATATAGGGAGTACAGCAGACTAGATTATAATCAATTCAAAGCGGATCTGGAATCTATACCATGGAATAATATTTTTGACATAGATGATATTAATGAGAAAATACTTTTCTTAAATAAAAATTTATTGACCCTATATGACTTACATGTTCCCTTAATAACTCGTCGTTTCACTAAAAAGTGCAGTCCATGGATTACCGAAACTATTAAAAAGCTTATTTCAGATCGCAATGCTGCATTAAGTAGATATAAGAAGACTAAGTTCTGTGAACACTGGGAATTTTATAAAAATCTTCGTAATGCAGTTACATCTTTAATCAGGCATAAAAAGAAAGCGTTTGTTGAATATCAGTTACGAGCTGGCAGTAATATGTGGCAATCTTTTAATAAACTGGATATTTATAAAAAGAAGCCCAAAGTTGAAATTCCAGAAAATTTAAAAGATGCGAATAAACTAAATGAGTTCTTTATCAATTCCATTATGACAAATGAAAATTATAATTTGGTAAAATTTTATAATGAAAACAAAATTAGGGTTGAGGAACTTCATTTTGTACCTATAACAGAAATCATGATCTTAAAGTATATTTGTAGCATTAAATCTAAAGCTGTGGGCCATGATGGAATTGACATAAGATTCATAAAATTGTGCTGTCCTTTCATACTTCCATTCTTAAGAAACATAATAAGTTTTTGTATTATTAACTCGGTATTTCCAGATGTATGGAAAGTGGCACATGTAATACCTCTGCCGAAAGTAACGACACTAAAAGATTTTAAGGATTTAAGACCAGACAGTATTCTGCCAACGCTATCAAAGGTTATTGAAAAGGGGCTAAAGGAACAATTACAATTATTTGTTGATAGGAACAATGTTTTACCAGATACGCAATCTGGTTTTAGAAGTGGGCATAATTGCTGTACCTCTTTGCTAAATGTTGTTGATAATATTGTTAGGGAAACTGATAACGACAAATTAACAATATTGGTACTACTTGATTTTTCAAGCGCTTTTAATACAATAAATCATAATGTTCTGCTCGCCATTCTAAATTACATTGGTTTGAGTCCACAAGCAGTATTACTGTTTCAAAATTATCTATGCAATCGTTCACAACAAGTTGTTACTAGTAACGATATTTCGCTACCATTATCCGTCCAGAGTGAGGTACCCCAGGGATCGATCATCGGCCCCTTATTGTATATAATATATTCGTCGGTTTTAACAAAATATCTTAAATTCTGTTCATCGCAATATTATGCAGATGACACTCAAATATATTTATCTTTCCAAAAGGACGACATTGCAGGCGCTTGTAATAAGATAAATGAAGACCTGCAGAACTTATATATAGGTTGTTATAACCATTCATTATTTTTAAATCCGAATAAGTCTTGTGCCATGGTTTTTGGAAGAAAAAAGACGAGGGAACTTGCAATGGAATATATAAATGGGACAATTTGTATCAATAATGTACCAATAGCTTCTCAGAGTGAAGTTAAGGTGCTGGGAGTCATAATAGATACAGATCTTCGTTTTAAAAGTTATGTTGCAAAATGTTGCCAACGGGCCTTTTATCAATTAAAAATATTGTATAGATCTAGGCATTTATTACCACGGAATTGCAAACAAATTCTTTGTGAATCTCTTGTGCTATCAAACATTTCTCATTGCGATGTGTTATAAGGGCCGTGTCTAGATGTTGCAACCGCTAATAAAATTCAAAAATTACAAAATAGCTGTGTACGTTTCGTATGTGGAATACCTCGAAGGCAACCAGTTACTAGGATGGCTAAGTATGTAACAAACACGACAAATACACCAAGTATTATTATTTAAAAAAATAATTACTCACAAGTGTCCTCAGTATCTACATAATAAAATATCAATAAGAGAAGACGTTCACAATATTAACATTAGATTTAAAGGTACATTAACACCCGCTAAGCATAAAACAGCCTTTTTCTGTCGTTCTTTTTCTTATCAATTTTGTAAAATAATAAACCAATGCCCGACTTATATATTAGGATTTAGTAAACAAAAATTTGTTCTGCTCTATAAAAATTGTTTTATTAATGTATAAATTGTTGAGAATGATCTTTTTTTTTAATTGTAGTGGACTATCTATCGCTTTTCGAACAGATGAATGTTAAGTTTTAATGTCTTAGGTTAATTTGAAAAACAGCTAACATATTGTAAGTAAAACTGAACTTATTTCTACACACATAAGTATGTAATTAAAAGTTTTATTTTATTTTATATTTTATGTTGTTAACAATGTATGTATTCTGTATTATATATTATGTTTTGTTAAAATAAAAGACAATTATTATTATTATTATTATTATTATTAACTGTCTTAGACAAAGAAGTATGCCATGATAGTAGTAATGGATTTGTGGATATTTTCTCCACTTCTTTTGTTGTTCTCTAAAATACATTAAATTTGGCTACCTCTTCAATAAAATTTATTTTTTTCTTATTAGTGCAAATATTACAGAACATATCTAATGTTAAGATAATTGTTGATTTTTGTTCAATGCATGTTCTATTAATATTTTCAAATTTACTATCGGGCGTTTCCTATTATATTGTAACTTCTCTACATTTAAAATATAAAAATAGTCATTCATAAACTCCATTCGCTCGTTTTAATGTTAACTGATGATTGTGACACGAAGGAAGCAAACTTTAGTAACTCTAATACCACTTATCCTGCACTACTGTTAGACCAGTTTAGCACTTTTGTAAGCTATTCAGCACGTAGACTTTAAAAATTGAGATTAAATATACCAAAAATGGCAAAAATGTTGCCACAGTGTCTCCAATTGCCTTATAAGTATCATGGTTGCTGATGATATAAGCGTAATGGGTTGAGTGGAAGAACACGAGAAAATATGAACTCCGCCTTCAAGTTCTATGCTCCAAATTTCAAACTGATTTAATGTTAATGTATGTATTTTTGCGTTTTTTTTATTGGATCTTGTAAAGTTAATAAACTAAACTAAACTAATCTCAAGGAGAAGATGCTTCCATCGTCGGCCCCCACGGTCTTTAATTGTAGGACTATAAGGAGGTCATGTTTCCCTTGTTGGACCACATGGAGGACATGCTTCCGTTGTTGGACCATCCGGCAGACATGCCCCGTTGTAGGTTCTTCCGGTGGACACGGTGGTGCTGGAAGGTCTGGCTTTATTGGAATTGGCTATGATGCACATGAATACGAACATAGATCTGGATGAATTAATGCTGGATATGGTGGACATGGTTACGGACAACAAATTACGTACGCTGTTATAGCATTACCTAAAATTATAAAATTGCTGCATCGCATGGAGAAGATGCTTCGATTGGTAGACCATCCGCTGGTTTTGCCTTCGTTGACTATCTGGAGGACACGCTTATATTTTTGAGCCATCCAGTAGCCACGCTTCCGTTTGTTGGACCATCCGCTGGACACACATCAATTACCGGACCATCCAGTGGCCATGCTAGTATTTCAGCTGCTTCTGGTGACCACGCTTCGCATGGAGGAATTACCGAAAATGGTGTATTAGTTAAACCACATGCAATCCCAGCCACAATAAGGACTCTCTCCGTATGTGTGGAGCTGGAAACTCAGTACATTGAAAAATCATCAATAATAATAATAATATTTATTGATGTTACTAACAAAGAGTCTTACATACGTCAAGTGGAAAATTAACATTGATATTACATCTTATTTACCTGCTATATTGGTATAAATATTATTTAATGATAACAATAAACTAGTTTTATTAGGACAAGCATACTATACGCACATACAAATACACACTAAAAGAACAAAATTGTTACTTTTAATTGGATTATGCCTTAACTAACACTTTAAAATACTTGTTTGGATTAGCTCACTGAAATCACATAAAAGGAATTCCTCAATGGGGTAAAAAAGCCTTGTGAATAAAAAAATCTCTCAAACGAGTTTGAAAAATTCGAAAAGGTAAAGTTTGAATTGTTTCAGGCAACACGTTAAAATATTTTACATAAATATACTCTGTACCATTCATAGATTTGGACAAGCGAGCTGGATGTTGTCTGAAGTTGTTTCTCCTTCTGATAAGATGATCGTGGCTGAAGCTATTTCTCTCGTATTGGTGTTCATGTTTCCTAAAGTAAATTTAACATTCTAAAATATATATGGAAGGTACCGTTAGTACGCTAAGTTATCTGAAGCTGTGCTGACAATCATCCCTATAATTTAATCCAGCCAATATCCTCACTACTCGTCGCTGAAGCCTAAAAGCATATTTTAATACCGTTGAGTGACCCCACACTATTATGCCATAGCATATATGCCTATGTATATATGCAAAGTAAACCGATTTTACCATATTTGTGGAAACTAATCGTGCTAAGTTCCGAATGAGGTAAATATTGGACAATTTATGTGATAGTTTTTTACCATGATGTTCCCATGTTAGTTTGGAGTCTATCATTAGGTCAAAAAACTTTACAAAAGAAACTCCAATTCTAGGTTCCCGTTTTAAACTTAGAGTGAATTCAATGGTTTTTGACGCATTTAGTTTAAGTTTATTGGTAACAAACCAATCTTCCAATTCTTTTAGATTTCGGTCTAATTTTAACTTTGAGCTCGTTATTGTTTCACCTTTTGAGGCATGGCTCATATCATCGTTTGCGTATAACAGGAATAATAAGATCGATCCTTGGGTTACACCATGGCTTAGTTCAATTACGTACGATCTATTTCCGTCGCTTGTTGTTACCAATTGTGTCCTATTGGAGAGATAGGCGAGTATCATTTTAACATACAACATAACATAAAAAGTTGTACGTCTACAACTTTTTATGCAGTATACTGTGCTGTACACAATCAAATGCAAGGCTCAGATCAAGGAAATTACATACTACTGTTTCCCCCTCTTCAAATGCATTTATTGCATATTTAACAAAAGCATTTTGTAGAATTTTGCACAATAGGAAATAGTAATTTAAAAATACGAAAACATTTCGTGAATCTACAGCAATGAGTCTTACTAAAACTACAAAACAAAAAATTAATTTTCAAACAACTACTTCTCTAGCTAATACCCCGACAGTCATTGAATGATACAAAATTAATTTGCGTGTTACAAATTAAAATAGGAAATGTAGGCATAGGGCGCTAGTTATCAACGTCATCTATATCATTTTAAAATTGGTACATACCTTGCATATGCATCCTTGCTATGTGTCTGTTGTTTCTTGCGGAAGAGATTTAATCAGTACCTCTATTGGAGTTTGCGTGCTATCCGGCAGGCTATTGATTATATTGGTAGCTACATTGTAAAAATATAAATTGAAGTCTTCTGCCGAGATTCAACTAGACTTTGTGGAAGAATTCCATGTTTTTTTTTGAGTTAATCACTTGCCACATTGCTCGGTTTTGATTTGATGATGATATTTATAAAGCGATCGTGGGCGAGCTTTTGTTCCCTGTCGATGGATTTTTTGTATATTTTTTTAATTGAATTATATGAGCTCTTTAAATCATCAGAGTAGGGCTTTCTTAATTTTCCTTGAGGAACTCTACCTGACTTCTGAGCGTCTTAAGTTCCGGAGTAAACCACTTTATTTTTTTGTTACCTAGTTTGGGTATTATTTTCTCTGGGTGCGCTACACGATGTAAAAATGTTAATTAGAAGATACCATGCAGATTCTAGGTCTACATCCTCATCCGTTATTATATGCCAATATACATCGCTAACCAGATTATAGAAGTTGATAGTACCTAAGTTATTGGTCTTATTATTTGTGTAGAGGATATTTCAATTTCAATACTATCAGAAATTCAAACAGTATGTCTAATGAAAATGTACATATGTGAACTACGTATTTGATACCATTAGATATAATAAAGTATTAAAATCTTATTTCAAAGATTTTCTTTATTAAGAATCGCACTCTCTAATGTAATGTATTCTTCATATTTAATCCTCTCTTTCACAACCTCATTTGCACTACCTTTCCCGTTGTAAAAAATCTTCAATTGGCATAGACCTAAGTTTAAAATAACATCATCATTATATACTTCAACCTAATCCTCTGTTAATGCTCAAAATATCATTCTAGTAGACAATCAATTAATTCATTTCTTTTAATTTAATACCTCTCCAACCTTTTAAAAGTGATATAATGAAACATTAGAACCTAGAATTTAAATAAAGCAAATTTAATTGATTTCTTCAATTCATATAAATCTGATATAATCTGTTTGACATAAACCTTGACAAAAGGTTCCTGTCATATAAAACCTAAAGGGTACTTAAGTATTTTATGAAGTCGACCTAAAGGTTATTCTCTTATGCCCTTCATAACTCATTTGGTTTACAATTAATATTGTCTCCTCCTCTAGTATCTGAAATCTTTCTCCTATTGAATCAACCCTTTATACCTCCTTACAACCTTCACTTAGCAAATTGAAAGAAATAATCTCAAGGTCTATTTCTTCTTTATCTTTAGATAATTACATTCCAAACGTTTCCTGTTTTGTCCTCTCTTCCAATTTTATCTTAACAGAACTCCTCGTTACAACCTTTACTTAGCAAATTAAAAGAAATATTCTCAAGATCTCTCTCGTTTTTATTCTTAGAATGGAAAACCATTAAAATCTATAATACGTCATTTATTGACCCCATCTCTAAGCAATCTAGAGCTGATGCTCTTGTTTGTTTCTTCTTCAATCTCACATCCAGTTTTGTAGATCTTTGTCCATATTTCGACTTTTGAAACGTTTCTTCTTCTGACATCTCTTCCAATTTTACCCTAACAAAACTCCTGGTTAGAGACTTTACTTAGCAAATTGAAAGGAATATTCTTAAGATCTCTCTCTTCTTTATACTTAGAATGGAAAATCATTAAAATCTATAAAACGTCATTTATCAACCCCATCTCTAAGCAATCTGAAGCTGATGCTCTTGCTTGTTTCTTCTTCAATTTCTGACTTTTCGAACGTTTCTTCTTCTGACCTCTCTTCTAATACCTTAAGATCACTCAATTTATCCACACGTTATCTTAAGAATGTCCCTTCTGGAAAATTTTAAATCTCATACCCCATGCTGAAACCTTTATATATCTGAAAAACTGCCTTTATTGCAACTTTATAATTATTATCCTCAAACTGGTAATGATACTCCAAAATCATGAAATAAACAAAAAATCATTTGTCAATCATTAATATGAGAAAAGGGTCCCCCAAGTTATCGCCCAATTACTCTTTATTTATGCATCCGTAAAGTATTAAACCTCTTTTAAAAACTAGTTTCTATTAAAAAATCATATTTGTAGAATAAATATAATTTTTTTCTGTCCACTAATAGAAACTCGTTGTTAAGAGATGTTTTGAATACACAGTTTGGATTTAAGAGAGAAACTAATTGTAATAATTTCCACATTAGGGACAAAAATACCTGGATTTAAGGCAAAAATACACTTAAATATTGGTTTCTGGTGCGTTCCTGTTCGACATGGGCACCAGCAGAAGAATTTAGAACTTCGAGGTTTAAGTGGAAGATCATTTAGGATGAACTGAATTCTCAACTCTCATGCAGTCTAAATTATGTAATTAATAGTATTTAAATATTTTTTGTATATGTTAAGCTTTTTTGTTGGCACAAAATTAAAACTTCTAAACAAATAGAAATACCATATAGTTGAGTTGAAACAGTCAGGTCATTCATCAATCATTTTTCTTTAACGATATACCTCCTACAGTAACCAACCTGAATTGTTCCACAAGGCTCCATACTTCGCCCCCGACTTTACATTTTCTACACTTTATAATGAAAACCCATATTGTCCCCCTACTGCACTATATTTCAGTGTGTAGATGATAATCTAACAGTGCAAACAATGCATTTTTGCATTTTTAAATAGTTAAGTTAAAATTAATCATTAAACATTCCAAATTATTATATTTAAAATAACTTTCCTAATTTCTCTGCAACAATTTCCCTATTACTAAATTTTAATTCGTAAAATATTTAAGACTTCGATTTTCCTTATTTATGGAAATTCCATATTTAACACCTTGAAGTTAAAGTATTGAAAATATTAAATATTCTACGGACTGTAACTCCTGGCATGATCTCTTACAATAACTTTTCTTATCTTCTACAAATCTTTAATTAGATTATAATCAAGTCATATGTGATTTTTTATTGTTGTTGCTCCAAATTCTAAATATATCTCACAAAATCTCTACCGAATCTAAACCGAAATACATCAAATTTAGTTATTTAACACGAAAGGTTAAATGTTGTATTCTTCCATTATTCTTATTTGCCTCTTTTTTACCTTCAAATACTCTGTAATTATATAATTCCTCAACAATTACAGGCCATACTCAAATTAATAAAACAATCTTTTCTCATATAGAAATCTTTGCACTTTTAACCAATGAAGTCTTTCTACTTTTTTGCTATCACTCACAATCTTCTAATGATTTCTCTCGTTCTCCATTTAACTTCTGATAATTAGCCAAATTTTTCACGATATTATACTGATGGCTTTAGATCAAATAACCCTTTCTAAACTATATAAGTTAAAGATATTTTTATCTTCATGTAAAATTCGATAATTAACTAATTGAATTAACGACCATTAAGTAAAGATTAGTCAGACAAAGACTAAACATTAATATTGTAATATTTCTAGACTCTACTGTCCGTTAAAATTGGTTGATTGTTTTCACAAAAAAACGCTGTTACTACTTTTTCTGATTTCTCTATTCATTTTTGTTGTAATGTCATGTCGACATTAGTCAAATATTTACACAAATTTTAAGCAGAATGTGGAAAAATAAAAGTAAACTAAATATCTACAGTTGTAGAAAGCACTCAAAGAATGTATACTTTTACTAAAACATTCACGAAAATAAATAAATGGGAACATTCCATCAGGGTTTGACTGGAAGAACATTTTCAAGAATGAAGTTCGCATGTGATTCATGTGCTCAAAATTAAGTGTATTTTTGTGTCTATTTATTTATTATAATAAATAAATATACCTAGTCAAACAAGTTTTGAAAAATTGATATTGATGACAATTCAGCAAAGTTTGTTAAACAGTTTCACGTATAATTGTCTCCTCGCCAAGATTATTTTAATGTCCTAAAAGCCAGTATTCACCAAAAATCGCAAACTTTCTGGTCTATTACTAAACGCTACATGCTTTCTTGTACAACCAACCATCTCTTCACGTTCTTGATTCGTCAATCCCATAACACTTGGCAAAGGATTTATTTCATTACTAGTAAGAATTATACTTGTGCCTATTTGAACCCTTTCTCATTTTTTTTAATTCTCCAGCAATTAACTTTCAAATTTTCAAAAGGTTTTTTAATCTATTTTTTTTTTAGATTTCTAGACTTTTCCAGAAACCGGTTTTAGGATTGATACACCTCACTAATAAAACCGCAAACCACAAAGTGTATTTTATTCATGTTTAGCATTTTCGATTTATTTTATTTTTTATTTTTCTTTAAAGGCTTTAGCGAATTTACGAGAAAAATTATTTTTGATTTGTATATTACTTCAACAATTACTTTTTCAAATTTTTCTCTATCAAAAATCTAAAATGTTTCAGTTTTTTTTTTTCTAAGAAATACTATAACGGTTTTTTGTATAAATAATATTACAATGTTTATTTTAAATCCAAAATTAGGTAACGTTGTATTATAAAGATTAACAAATTAAATGTAATCTATAAGCTAACCAGTAAACTAGAGTAGAGAAAAGGTCTGACGTAATTGTTGAAGAATTTTTCCGTTTCAACGTTAAAATTGTATATAATTTTAACATAAATTCAAGGATATGCAGAATTTTTATATTACTTAAATTATTAATTCAACATTATTCGCTGATTGTTCACATTGAAATAAATTAATATTCTAAACACTGTCCATGAATTTCGAAATCCAATTAGCGACGATTTATTCACTAAATAATAAAGCAGGCACGGGAGAATATATACGATTACGCAACGTGAGTTAATGAATTGCACTTTTTTTTGCATACATGAGGTGATACCAGCTTAATTATAAGCAAATCTAAGACATTGATATGTACGTAACTGCCGTGCGCGGCTTGCTCTAATTGAAAGCATTTATTTTTTGAGCGGCAGCAAACGGTTTCATGATAACAAAGAAATCCACCTGGAGGACACAGAAAGGCGTGCCGTTATTTACCGATCGCACGCAAATCGCGAAAAAGGCAAACAAACCGCTCCTACTCGACGAAATTATGAAATAACCTATTCGCAGTAACAAACGATGGGGGTTAGAAAATTAATAACAGATTAACATTACAGAGGTGGGCGAAGAAAGGCGATTCGTGCCGGAGGTGTTTGATTTAGTTCTTTTGCGCGCCGGAAAAATTTCGACCTACGAAGACCTCGCCCAAGTAGCTTAATCCTTCGGACCTTTCGCAACGCGGGTTCGGTCATTCTTAAATATCAACGCTATCAGTTCCCTTATTTTATGGTCCGTTGGATCATTTGGCAATTGAATTGTGTGTGCGGTTGAACGTTTCATAGGATAGGGCAGTTTTTAAGAAAGTCCGGTGGGCGTGTGCTCAAAATCGTGCAGAAATAATAGACGGAATGGAAAGCATAATATAGGTTACATATCATCTTGTTTTGTTATCTTATTAACATTTGCTGCAATGGTTTCATTGCACAACAAAGAAAAATCGCAAATATTTGCTGTTACAGATTTGCATTTCATGAATTATATTTTAAGCCAGAAAGATATAATCAATTAATCTTATGTGTTGTATAACACCACTGGTTGATCAGGCGTGGTTTAAATGGCAATTTCATGGTAATGGTCTATTTCTAAATACACAACTTAAGATTCATTCTTATTATTATTTAGTAAATATAATGGTCATATAATTGAAATAATTAATAATTGCTGTATTTTATCAAGAATGTGATTTTTTAATATTTCAATATTTCTAATTACATTCGAAGTTAGTTTTAAAACCAATACATGTTTCCTGTCAAAATATATTTACCTTAAAAATAAATATATGTTTTAAGATCAAAATGTTTATTCTTCTAATAATGAATTTTAAAGTTTTAAATGAAAAACGTATCCACTACAAATAGGTGTTTAGGTAATGTATTTTTTTGTTTATACTTATTCCATTAGCCACTTAGTCTTTATTTCTTCTACATATACGAATTCTTTTTACTATAACTTCATAACCTAAAAATCACTGGAACCTAAACAAACTTTTATGATAGCCTAACGTAGTTTGATCGACTTATATTATATCTTTATATTTTTCAAAAAATATTGAAGAAAGTTTCTAAATGTTTTAATCAAAGTTATTATTATCTTCAAGTAACTCAATCAACCAAATTGATTTGGATAAATAAAATTACATCGTTGATTCTTGAGGCACCAATTAAATAGAATTACAGTTTAGTCATTCAATATGCGCTACGATGTCAGGAATATTTATTTTTGACATTTTTACGCATGTTATAAAATATATTGTTATGTTCTTTGCGTGTATTATGTAACATTTATAGAAACTATACATAGTTATTCATTTTATATTATTTTAACCTACCATGTAAGGATAATACGATTTTCTAAAAATAAACGTTGTTCCATTTTGCGTGCAACGTGTAATGTCGCGAATTATTCACACAAATTCATTACCGCAACATTACCATAATATCAATATTTATGACCACCTGCTAAAATATTAATATAACCATTCATAATATATGTTTCTAGATCAAAAACAAACCAAATATGCACAAAGAATAAAATTGTTACACTAACGAGAAACAAACGTGGCGTGAAAATGTCAATGGCAATAGTTTTTCTCGTTCCTTCCTACATTCACCGCAATTCCATAAACAATTTCCCAGTCCGCATTACCATACCAGACTTACACCATACGGTCTGCAGTCTAATTACACCTTTCCATGGCGATTCGAACCGGCAACAATCGATCATAGATAAAAGTCGAACTGATTTTAATTACTACAGCAGATGATGTCATTATTATAATTTAATTTTAATTACTGCATTTTATCCGTTCATAATTTCGCAGATCAATACGAGATCCTGTAAATGTCATGATCGCGTTAGTGGGATAAAATGCACGGCAATGATGTCTAGAACGAGGTTTAATAGGCTTTTAATTTTCCCTCGGTAATATTATAATTATGTAGAAATCAATGCATTTCTTGCGGTAAGGTTAAACCTGTTAAGGAAATTGCAGACGTTTTGATTTAGGCGTGGTTTTGTGAACTATGTGTTGTTGCTTAAAGGTCGCAGGTTTAGAATTATTGTAAAATATAGGAAAAAAATCACGAATTTTGATGTTATATTTGTTAACCTTTATATAACTAGTAATTTCTGCAATAAATTTGATTTCACCAGAAGATCATTCATATCATTAACTTTAATTGTATAACATTGACATGTAATATCGTTCGAAAGTACCATCATAATCTGTTTCGATATTTAACCCGATTCTCCAATTTTATTCAAAAAAATCTGTTTAAATAATATTTACTTTAAATGTATTATTTTTTTAATAGAACTACATGATCTTGGTGTATAAATTCTAACATCAATTACATGTGTAAATGTATAATACTCCTATATAGGTTAACATTTATTACCTATGTCCTTAATTAATAGCAACCAGTTTATAGATTAATGGAGTAATTGACATTACACATCATCCTTCCCATATAAATACCATAGTTAAAGCAAAGTAGCCATTAGTATTATCATTAAACAGATCATTACTATTTTTATACTATTATTACGATTTCATTATCTCATAAATCGTCTTCCTACTATTCAAATATATTTAAATTAAGATATAGCTAATAATTTCGAGTAGATTTCCTGCTCTCGTCTGGTTAAAAAGTAATAAAATTTGAATTGAATAGCCTCTCACCGCCTCCACTATAATTACAAGGAATTAAAGGCAATCAATTTCCTTGATCGTGGCAATTGATATGTTTGAATTTGTTAATATCATTTATTTACTCGACGAGTATTGTATTTTGATTATATCAGTTAGGTTGATTCAATTTTTATAGTGGATTGATTTTTATAGACAATTATCGTGTTCCTTAAATTCTTTCAATAAATAACTATGGCTTTCTCTAGTTACGTTGGTGTAGCCGTATTCGCATAATTGCAAGATTGTAAATTAGGTGGAAAAAGTAGACTGTGTTAATTAAAATTGATTAATGTATTTGCATTTTTTGTAGGCACAGTTTTAATCGATAACTGATGCATATCGACAACGTTTATTTATGCATCCGTTTGTATACGTAGAGGGTTAAGTATTTTATTAAAGTGTAAATTAATTATACCGCGATAAATTTCCTTTCACGTTTTGGATCTTAAAGTTATAATATTTACTTTTTAATTAAAATTAATTAGATTACTACATATCTTACGATTTATTTTATTTTATATAAGTATTCATATTTTTCATAAAAAATGCTTTAAATTGATATATAGATCATTGTAGCGACACCTATTATCTAAAAGCGGAACAAGAATTTTCATATTGAATTATTTAAACGTTAGTTCTCATAAAAATTAATTTTTCATTAATCCTTATGTATGTGAGTTATACTGCCTTGTTTTAAATAATTTATATCTATAGTCACATTCTTTAAATTTTATAATTGAAATTATACAAAATAACTTTCTCTCTTATCTCTTGATGAAACATTAATAATTCTTATTTTTTTACGCGGCTTTAATTTTACTAATTTAAACAATGACTCTTTATTGCAGTATGTATACTAATCATTCTATATTTTTACTGCACAAATATACCAAATTATGTAATTACTATCTTCAAACCGATGATGGGGTCATTACTACTACTTAAGGTTCTCTTCTAAAGGCACCAATACTATACGAATTCTATCTCGTATACATTATTAATACCAACGCTTTCTTACATCAATACAACATTTAAATAAAATCATCGGAAAATAATTAAGCCCACGATTGCACTTCATACAAAAGAACTGTGTTAAAAGATTTATTAAAAAAACTTTTGAATTAAATTCTTCTTATTTCATAAATAATATTCCACATCTCTAAAAACCGTTTCCTCATCGACACTTACATCCTTTAATGGAAAATTAAAAGTTACTATTGTTCCATTAAAGGATGTAAGTGTCGATGAGGAAATGGTTTTTAGAGATGTGGAATGTTATTTATGAAATAAGAAGAATTTAGTTCAAAAGTCTCTAAAATAATTGGTATTTCTTTAATTTAATTTTAACTAATGATGATATAGAAGGTCTTTGATTGAAGAGGAAGGTTAGACCATGAATTCAGTGTGAATTGAATTCTTAATTACTTATTCTCTTCCTCCCAATAATAAATCTATATATCTCATTTTAGAATACAGCTCCTACTTTTCTATAGTTATTTTAAGATACTCTTAGGTATCTATGGTTGTGATCACTTCGCAGTCATTACACATCTCCTGCCCCTCGGTACCCTAAGTACAGAATTGAACTATCTTTATTTTTCTTCTAAAACTTCTAATACAAAAAAATCATAACAATCATTATTAAAACAGCATATTTACAGAATCTACATTATAGTCCTATTATACTCTTTCGATTACCTTTTACAGCTCTAGGTAGCTTGAATATAAATACTGTCTTCCTAGACTTTCTTCTTCTCATTTCATTCTTTCTGAACTTAGGACTTTTATGAGTAACTCACGTAATTCAAACATTATTTTATATTTTATACATTCTTAAAACTTCTTGTTATGTCAAAGTTTTTTTTAAATTAGAGTTTTAGAGTAAAATAATGCAAACTTGCACCATTATATTACTACAATATAGGACTATAAAAACATTGTAAGAGAAAGCAACTACAAAATAGTAAATAAAAATGGAAACAACTCCATATTGGACCACGTAATTAAAAATAATATAAACTTAATAGAGAACATTAAAACATCTAAAAAATATTATGCAGCCTTGGTTTAATTCCGAGTTAATGAGGCTTTTAAAGGCGAAACAACGTCAAAGGTCTCGATTGTGAGGATTTTTAAAATTATTCTTAAAACCGTGTATTTCATAATTGTTGGAAGAGTCTTCGCGTTGTTTCTATTTTTAAATCAGGAAATAAGTGTAATATCCTTAATTACAGGCCAATTTCACTTCTTAGTAACTTTTCTAAAGGATTTGAGAGTATCCTCTCTGATGAAATTTAGAGTCAGGTATCGCATGATATATCATGATCATCGTATGATTTTGTTTGTAATAGTATGATTATTATTTTACTATTATGTGTGTATTTACAATATGTTTATTTCCTTATACTATGTAATTAAATTTTAATGTTTTCCTGTAATTAGATGTTTTCCGTTGGGAAATATATCAATAAAGTAGAGAAATCAAGCATATCTGACCATAATGCAATAATACAAAAATAAAAGACCAAAAAATAAACCCAGAATACAAATTCTTTGAAATTATTAAAGTAAACCAAACATAAATAAGGAAAACGTAAATAACATTGATATAAACAAAATAAACAACTTTACAGAACTTTCAAAAACGCTTCAAAATATAATGGATAAACGAAAAGATCATCAAACAAATCAAATAAAACCAACAAAGGAACAAATTACAAAAAAAACATCTATAAAATCCTACCAATGAAATAATAAAAGAGGAATAAATCAAACAGAAAAAACAACAACAATAAAAAAAATCAAAACACAATACTACAAAAATAACCGCCAAACAAATACAAATAACCATAACAAATTTTGGAATCTAATAAACAAGTAAATAAATAAACCAAAAATAAGCGAAAAGATTATATAGGAAATACGCAAAGAAAATGGAACCAATACAACCGATAATACAGAAATAGCTAATGAAATAAATCTGTACTTTACAAAAGTAGGGGAAAAAAGCGGAAAAACAAATAAACGATACCCAAAACAACGGTAACAAAGGTATAAAAACAACGTATGAAGAAGTAAACGACATAGTGACAAAATTAAAAGATAACAAAGCACCCGGATTCGACAAAATAACCAACACAATATTAAAACAAAATAAAACGAAATTAATACCAATACTTATAGAAATCAAAAAGTTTTAGAAGATGGCATATACCCCATAAAAAGGCCATAGTTATCCCTATATATAAGAAAGGATATAAAAACTTAACAGAAAACTTCAGACCAATTTCTCTATTATCAACACTAAGCAAAATACTAGAAAAAGTAATACAAATACAAATCACAGATCATTTAGACAAATACTATATTATATAGCACAACCAATATGCTTTCCAACAATATTGAGGGATAACATCAGCAACATATGAACTAATTAACAACATAAAATCCAAATTAGAACTGAAGAAACAAGTACCAGCAATTTACATCGACTTGAAGAAGGCTTTCGATCTCTAAACCTAAACTTCTAGAAACTAGAAGCAATAGGAATGAGGGGAAAGGAACTAAAATTGATAAAACCTTATTAATAGGGCATAGTGCGTGAAAGCAAATGGCACAGAGAGTCAATTGCTGGAAGCCGAATATGGAATACCTCAAGGACGCAACTTACCGCCTATACTGTACATTATATACAGGGTGACTGACGAAAAACCTTTGGTGCTGTATCTCGCTTATTTTTTATCCGATTTTAATAAATAGAACATCAAATTAAACCATTTTTAAAAGACTTTAATAGGATCTGAACTGTTATTTTTTTCTCGCACCCAGTTTTTGACAAAATACGATCAACATTTTTTTTAAATATATTTTTATTGATTCGCAAGGAGATTTTTTTTCTGAATATAAAATTGTAGACAAATTTATTCATACATCAAACTTAAGTCGAGAAATTAAAAAAATATTAAAAAAATAAATGAAAAGTCAAGTATCCATTGTAAACAATATACAGACCCTATTTTAAATGTCAAAAGTGACAGTGACAGCCATTGATACAATACTGCAACGATTTTTAATTATTTCATAATTAAAATGTTGCAATATTTCAAACACTGTACTAGAATTTTGTGCTTCTACAGAAATCGTTTTTCAGTTTTTGAAATCTTGCAACATTTTTATTATGAAATTATTAAAAATCATTGCAGTATTTTACCAATGACTGACACTGTCACTTTTGACATTTGGAATAGGCTCTGTATATTGTTTACTATGGGTATTTGATTTTTAATTTTTTTTTTAATCCTCAATTTCTCGACTTTGGTTTGATAAATGGATAAAATCGTTTACAAATTTAGATTCAGAAAAAAATCTCCTTGCGGATCAGTACAAAATATATATACAGTGCAATTTGAAAAAAAAAGTTGATTGTCTTTTGTCAAAAACTGGATGCAAGAAAAAATATCAGTACAGTTCATATTAAAGTCTTTTAAAAATCATTTAATTTGATGTTTTATTTATTCAAATCGGATCAAAAATAAGCGAGATACAGCACCAAAGGTTTTTCGTCAGTCACCCTGTATACAAATGATCTCATCTAACTGAACTTGAAATGAAATAGGACGAACACAAATCAATTAACTAAAAGCAGCAATAAATAATATTCTAAACTACATTCCAACAACAACAAGAAAACAATTCTACCATGCACTGTTTACATCCCTAGATAAGTATCTAATAAATATTTGAGGTAATACAACTAAAAAAACCTAAATAAGTTACAAATACAACAAAACAAAAACTATTATACAAACTAGACAAAAAAAACCAACACATTTAAACTTTATGAACACGCACAAGACCTAAATATCAAACACATGATGAGCGTAAGCAACTTATCAATGATTTACAAAATATTTTATTTATTTATTTTATGTATTTTACTTTACAATGTCCTGTTATAATTGGATATATGAAAAACTCAAAAATACACAAAAAATAAAAAATAAATAAAAAAACAATCTAGTCATACAAGGAGAAGATGTATTTTAGATTGTTTCTAAATCTAAATACTTTTTATCATTTATTAGTTTATTCAACAGAAATAATTTCATTCAAATTAGTGTTGCTTTGATAGTTGTACTATTCGTAACACGCAAATTAACTTTGTTTTATTCAACGTCTGTCGAGGTTTTAGCCAGAGAAGTAGTTGTTTCAAATTAATTTGTTTTGTAGGCTTAGTAAGACTCACTGTTGTAGACTCACGAAATGTTTTCGTATTAATAAAATTAAACTAATTTTATAAAATATATGTGGTCTTTATATATCTTTTCTCATATTTGATATCTCCTTTGGCAGTTCTATATTCTATATTGCCACAATGCTCCATCTTTTATTCTTTTTTTATATCATTTACACATAGTTACCCAACCAAACTATATCTCTATACGGAACCATCCTATAATATACAAATGTAATTTTATATCATATCTTTTTCAAGTTAAATCATGCTGGATCAGTTTTAAAAATTGCACACGTGTTTGGTTTCTGTGTTTGTTATCAACAATCACATTAAATAAACACTATGCCAAAGAAAAAAGTGTTCAATATATGCAATAATTGTTTAATTTAATACATATTTTATAATGAGCAGTTATTTTCAAAAAGTCAGAAAACGTGTCGTGTCTGGAAACTGATAACAAACACATAAAACAACATTGCGCAATTTTTAATACCTGCCCAGTTATTTATATGTTTCACTAAGATACGTCTGCACTTATAATTAGATTGTCTATCCCTTATATGATAAAGTATTTAGAAACACATTCAATTCTTGTTGGGAGCTTTCTTGACAAAAAACCCTTAATAATTTTTATCGTCTAGGAACAACCGGAACTTGAACCACTGCAAGAAAATGATCACTTAAAGAAAGTAGAGTTGCATTAAAAAGAAAAAAAAAACAATCTTTTAGAGATCAATCAATTTACTATATCACCTAATTTAGAATTATAACAAACCATCAAAACTTACACAAAAGGCTTGGTTTCTTCTTCTTTCATGTGCCTTATCCGTAACCTCTGACATTGGCAATCGCTACAGAAAGTGTATCCCTGTCTTATGATATATGCATCAGTTAACCTGCATGATCTTATGCCAGTCCAATCACGAAATACCATGAATTTGGTTTTAGTGGTATGTAACTTTAGACCGTACCTTTCGCCAGCTGCGTCGATTCTGTTGAGCAGTAGCTAAAGCTCTTCTAGACTGTGGGCCAGTATGACAGTATCATCTGCAGATCTTATAGCTACTATAGGCAGACCGTTCACTTTTACTCCGACTGGAGGTTTTCCTTTAAATGCATCTTTGAGAACTCGATGGAAATAGAGATTAAATGGGAGCGGAGAGAATGCAACCCGTTTGGACTTCGTTCTGTGTGCTGATATCATATCTTTTCTCATTGTCCAAGCGAATGTTCTGATCCCGATACATTTTTTCATAATTCTAATGTCTTTCCCATCCATTTTAATGTCTTGATAAATTTTTATTCATTCTCGTGGTTTATTTATTTATTTATTTATTATACTTTAGCTTCTTATCCAAAAAAATACATACAGATATACAAAAATATTATAAAAAACATACAAAAATTTTGAATGGATGAAGCTAGGCGGAGTTCATGCAGCCGCGATGATCTTCCACTCTAACCCTTGTTTCTGGCAGGCAGTGAGAGTCTCTTCTGTCTATTTACCATTATTATTTATATATATATATATATATATATATATATATATATATATTTGCCTTAATTTGGCCTTATTTTACATCATTTTACAGATGGGATTATAACTGTCAAATGCTTTCTCCTAGACGAAGAATACTGCATATAGGTCTTGGTTTTAATCGCTGCATATTTGCAATAGAACATTGATAATAATCAGTGCTTTACGTATTTTAAATGAGTTACCGAGCCCAAATTGTGATAGGTCTTTTCTTCACATTTCCTCCTAATTCTATCGTGTATTATGCGTAGGAAAGTCTTTAGTCTTTAGCATATAAGCCTTACACTAATTACCCAGTATTCACTACAGTTTTTTTTAGGCTTTACTTCTTAGGTTTAGTTATGAACTTTGCTTTAAAACATATACCTGTTTCGTACATCTTATTAAATAACTTTATTATCAGATCCATGTTTCTATCATTTATTAGTTTCAGTACTTTCATCGGTAGTCCCTCCGAACCGCTCGCTTACTTATATTTTGAAACTGAGAATGCGTGTATAACTCCAGATTTTAATATCTCAGGTCCTTCTTGTCCTTCCGATACTGTAATACCTGCTGTGATATATGAATCAGTTAAGAATTCATTTCAACATTTCTTTTATTATACGGTAAACGCTAAAGTCGTGCAATTCGTTCAGCTCCTCGGTTTCCTTGCATTTCTCTTTTATCCATGCTTGTTTTTCTACTTTGATTTCTTTCCTTATATCCTTTTACCATTCTTTATATCTGGGGATGTTAGTTTTTTCTCTCCTATATTGTTCCATTAGGTATGTTTTCCCTCATAGATTTTTCTTTTCTTTCTGCCATCGTGTAAGTTTTAAAATGTTGTGTATACGTTTCAATAATACTACTTTAGATATTATTCAATAAATCATAGATTCTACGTTGTCTTCATTCTTGTTTGCTAGACATTTGCGCTTATTGTTAATTTCTTCTGATCCTAATCGTTTAATATTACTATCTTGAAGTTTACTTATGTCAAGAGGCCTTGTTAAGGGTTTTCTTTTTGTAATTTGGAGGTTCAGTTTTATTTTATTTATTAATAGATTATGGTCTGAGCCAATATCAGCACCTGGGTAGGCTTTAATACTTTTAATAGCATTGCGAAAGCGCTTGTTAATTAGTAAATAGTTTATTTGGATATTGATTGGTTATTTATTATCCTGATCATTATTCGGAGCTGTTCATGTATATAATAATAATAAACTATCCAATCATATGATAGTTTAAACCAGGTGTTGGTTATGATCATTTCCGTATTTTGGCAGAATTCATAGAATCAATCGCATTTTTGGTCGGATTCGTCTAAGCCAAAATCCCAACTCTTCTGCCATGGCCTGTTTTGGCATTGAGGTTTTTCATTATGATCGTAATCTGGTCGTTCTTCAATGACTTTAGCACTTTTCTAATATTGTCGTAAAAATTTTCGACTTTTTCGTAATATTTTTTATCTGCCATTTAGACATAGATTTGAATTATATTTAGATCTAAGGGTTGCCCTTTTATCTGTATAAGCAAAATTCTATCTAATATCGATGGTATATGGTATGGTATCATATTTTTGTAAACTGTAGCCACTATGATTCCTACAATGTTACGATGGTATTGGTCATCGTTGCATAAGTAATATAGAGTGTCATTTTCATGTTGGTCACTTCCTGATCGTGACCAACGTACTTTGCCTATACTTAATATACTTCTATCTAGTCTTTGTATTTCTTGGTACTGGTTGTCTAGTTTGCCTGCTTTGTGCAAACTTCTTACATTCCTTGTACCAGATTATTATTTGAGATTTCACTACTTTCAGCCGATAGATTCTTCGCACCCCTAACCGACTAAAGGGCTGCCAGGGACATGGCCTCTAGTTCCTTTTTTAGTTCCTCTTCAAGGTGGTTATCCGTTGCCTTCTTTGGTGTTGTGCTTAGCCGCTCATGATGGGAATAGTCGCGGTTCGCAGCTGTCCACTTTGGGTCAATCGCCGCTATGCTAATTTTAGTCCACCCGGATTATTTGATTTCCTCGGTACCACACATATCTAGCCCCTATCCGCCACCTGGGAAGGCGTCGAATGAAGCACTAGCAACCCCGCCTTGCTCAGCCCAACCTTCTGATTCTGATTCGATTTTGAAAAATACTACTCTTATTTTATAACCCTGAACTACTTGAACTTCTCCCTTTCAGTGTAAAGATCAATATCCATTCCTTCAATAAACCTTTTCTTCAGGCTTTTAAACTCCAATACTATAATATATACGTAGAATAGTATGTAAGATACAAGCAATATCATTGAAGTAAAAATGATATATGAAACACGAACTCAAAACACATAAGATATCTAGAGTTAAGCAACCGCAAGAGATAATATTCTGTATAGAGAATCTTCAATCACAATTTGAATTTAAAAATTGCAAAGGTGCAATAAATAATATTATCAAATTATCTTTCATATAAAAACACCATAATTCTATCATTATTTAATATTTCATTTCCGTACAATTTAGTTCATTTCTTATCAAAAACTAATTGTTTTAAACGTTTCAACTAGTGTTATAAAATAAAATCTTTATGTAAATTACATTCTTCTTCTTCTCTAAATTTTATGGTTCCTTGAGCATTTTAAGATAATGTATGTTCATCTGCAACTGACAGTCCTATACTTTACACAATCTACCTTTGTTCACTAGTATTATATCCCGATACTCTATTCTACAATATACAAATTTAAATACAATTATTAAATCCCTATTTGATAAGATTAAGCCAAAGGTATCAATTTTTCTAAGCACTAATATTAAGCATTGTCTGAAGGTGTTTGCAAAGCTTTTTACTTATTGACGGTCGGTTCTGTGTGCGGGTACCGGCGGGGCTTCCTCAGTCATCGGAGGTTTGTCTTGGTGATCGCAGAACTATGGTGAGCTCTTTGATCGGGCATGCTTTGGTGAGTCAATTTACTTCACTTCTTATCAAAAATTACTTGTTCTAAACGTTTCAACTAGTGTAATAAAATAAAATCTTTTTGTAAATTACATTCTTCTTCTTCTCTAAATTTTATGGTTCCTTGAGCATTTTAAGATAATTGTATGTTCATCTGCAACTGACAGTCCTCTACTTTACATACTCTACCTTTGTTCACTAGTATTATCAGCATTGGCTGAAGGTGTTTGCAAAGCTTTTTACTTATTGACGTGTAATTTTACATTTTAAGAATGATTGTTAACTATTTTAAATAGCAATCATCTATGGGATAGTTCTAAATAAATTATAAAAAAAGTCTTAGAAGTTGATGTATTACGTTTTAAAGCAGTAATATAGATTATGGACGTAAGGGTTTCCTAGGTAAGAAGACTTATTGCAAGATAATGATGATTTCTAAGCAGATGACGAGTTAGTAAATTCTAGTGGGTGGTAAACTATATTGGACATGATCGTTGGTTGTGTCAACTAAGAATATTTATTAACTGATTTATTATTAAGATGGTTGTTCAGCATACATTATCATATGTGCTTTACATTTTAGATTTCCTTCAATCAGAAGATGTGTTTTATGGGGCGTGCGGTTGTGGATCAAACACTAAAGGAGTATTAAAGTCGATTTATTTCCTATTTACATATATACAAGAGAGGTCGGTTCTGTGTGCGGTTGTCGGAAGCTCTGGCGCACTTCGTAATATCGTATATCGTCCTCCTTCTCAGGCGTCGAGGGCAGTGGTTATAACGCTGGTGGAAACGTAACGTGGTGGCTGGAACGTCGCCGGGCGTTCTTAATCACCTTCTTCTGTTGCGCTGGTCCTCCGCAGTCGGCGGGGCTTCCCCGGTCATCGGAGGTTCGTCTTGGTGATCGCAGAACTATGGTGAGCTCTTTGATCGGGCATGCTTTGGTGAGTCTGCCACTTCGGTTACCAGTTAGGATCACCTAACGTCGTTAAGTCGAAGTCTGCCGAGACTGAGCTGTGGATTCGATCTGGCAAACTATGGTGAGCCTACCATTTCTGTTACCAGTTCAGATTAATCAACGATGGTAAGTCCAAGTCTGCCGGTTGAGTTGCCTGTGACCATTCTGTCGGCTTGATCATTAGGGCATCTTCTGTTGGCATCATAATCGCGCGCGCTACTGCCGCCGCTATCAACCATTCCATCGTCCTCTGTTGGCGGAGCCTCTTACGAGCGAACCCGGACTTCCACATGTAACAATAAACACAAATATTAAATAGAGATCGCATTGACATTTGCGAAAGTATGCTATTAGTCTTAGTCTCAGAAGACGATGTAGCAAACATAATTTCTTAAATAATATAGTAAAATAAATAGGTTGATGTAGGATGGATTTTATGGATTAATTAACAAATAGCATGGGATGATATCATGTAGCTTTCAATATATATTAATTTTTGAAAAAAAATATATTCCTATCAATCAAAGTTTTCTCTAATACAATAAAGTCTGGACGTTTATTAGGTTTAAAACTAGTTATGTTGCTTTCTTTTCTTGGAGAGATAGTTTGTGACTATTTCGTTATTCCTCAATGTCAAGGTGATAACTTGGTAATGCTGTATCTAGATTAGATGGTCTTCAGCCTTATATGCTAAATTAAATCAGAAATGTTAGGAAGATGTTCTAGCAGATGCAATTATACAGGGTGCGGCAAAACAGACAGTGCAGTTTGGAACGCTCAGTACATCCCGTGTGGTGGGGGTACCTACCTGGGAGGAATCTCATTGTGTCGGGGAGGTCGTGCCGTTTTTAATCGTTACCATGGTCGGGTCTTCGCAGTGCGCACGTTTCTTGAAAATGGCCGTTCTGCCGTCGCCACTCTGCGGGCCTTCGGGCTGCATTTCAATCTTGCGCGTCGGGATCCCGTCCCTCATTGTAATTTAACCAGAAGGGCAAGAACACCCGAAAATGTAGCAAGAGTAAGAGAAGCTATAGAACGGTCACCTACGCGTTCTGCCCGGAAGCATGCAGTTGCATTGGCCATTGCTGAACGCTCTCTCAGACGGATATTGCATGAACACTCATTCCACCCCTACAAGATGATGCTTGTTCAAAAGTGAATGCCCCTTGATTATGACAACCGCATGAATCGCTCCCAAGAAATGTTGAACCGGATCCATGCCAGGTCAACTTTTTTCAGTAGTGACGAGGCACACTTCCATCTCTGTGGAGGGGTAAATAAACAAAATTTTCAATACTGGACTGTAAATAACCCAAGGCATCTTTACGAGAGACCAGTTCACTCCCAAAAAGTCACCATGTGGTGTGCAATTTCCAAATTTGGGGTGATTGGGCCTTAATTTTTTTTGAAGAGGACGGACGAACCGTATCTGTCACTGCTCAACTTTATGCTCTCATGTTGGAAACCTCGATTGGAAGAACTTATGGAGGAAGCATATCTGGGAGACATCTGGTTTCGGCAAGACGGGGCTACGGCCTATACTGCTCGAGTTTCAAAGACGAAACTGCGACAGGTGTTCCCTGGGCGCCTTGTCTATCTGAGATGTGATGTGGAGTGGCCCGCATGCTCGCCTGATCTGAGCATTTGCGACTTCTTCCTGTGGGGCTACCTGAAGGAAAAGGTTTTTAGGCATCGTCCTCGCACCTTGGAAGAACTCAGGGATCGAATTCGGGAAGAAGTCACCTTCAAGACTTAATGCATAAAACGGCATGATGTACCGATTAAGATAAAATAAACCTCATTTCTTTAAATTTTCGCCGTTCTTTTTAATAGCCCTTCAAAACTGCACTATCTGTTTTGCCGCACCCTGTATAAGAAGCTTGGTATTAGTAAAACTTTTGTTGATTTTTTAGAGCTATACCTAAAACTTTCCCTTGTTGTCTTCATCTTGTTGCCAGCCTTCTCTTTCAAGAAATTCATATTATTTTTTGACGTGGTTCGCAATGGCCGCTATGAGGATAAGATATGCAGTTTTGTTGGACCATGTTTTATTAGCTGAATTCTGATAATTGTCCAGAATTGTTTTAAAGTTAGTTAACAGAGAGCTTACCTAAGCACAAGCACTATAGTGAATTAATTATTCAATGCCATTAAAATCACTATCTATTGATCTTAAAAAGATTTCTGATGTTTGAATGTGAGTAAGAAATTAATTTTCTATTGATAATACTGTGTTTTGTGTAGATTAAATTCAGCATACTTTTTAAACTATTATAAATACATTTTGTGATTTTTCTTAAATTCTGTATTTTCAAACGCTAAATTAGAAATTCTATAACGTATTGGATTTTTAGGTTGGGAAGTCTTTAAACACACGTATGTAATATTGCTGTTCACATGAGAGCAAATGCATACTATGCAAAATATTCCCTAATATTCACCAAAATTGGTAAAAGAACATTTCATACAAGATAATAAATTAATGTTTAAAGAAACTTACCTTTAGTTGATTAGGAAATGCTTACATAAAGCATGCTTGTCACAATAACTTAACTTACGTCCCAAGTGTTGATTATTTAATTGTAAAACCCATTTTCACATTTAACTTTTAATTTTTGAAAATATCATGGGTAACATTAATTTTATGAGAAGTTTTTTAATAGGCAGAAATCAGGGAACTATGTTATTATGCTCGTTAATCCATCGTTGATGGCAATGGATTACGATGCAGTTGCATAAGTAATATATTCTTGGCTCTTAAAACGTATTCTTTTCATTCTTATACTATACCATAATTTATATTTCCAGCTTAACACACAGTGTAAAGTTCTCTATTGTATGAAGATAATTAAAGGAGACCAACAGATATTCTCAGCTAACCTATAGAGTTTTGAATAGAATTATATTGATTTATAAAACATGCATATCAGTTATTACAGTTAAAGCTTGGCAGACTTTTAAAACAAACTAATACACTTACACGTATGTACTTTAAATGTGGTAATTATTATAGTATATTTAGTTAAATGAAAAATTGTTATATGTTGAATTCTCTCTCATTCAATGCGTATTCTCTCGTTAAAGCCATCAAAATATTAATTTCGTAAGCTTAGAAATGTACTCTAGTTATTATATAATAAATATTAATTGTAATCTATCCATTTTAAATCGTAACAATTTAAATTGCCATTCTTATAGTTCAGCGAGCGAACATGATTAATGAATGATTATTCTAAATGTCGAAAACGAAACGAATCGCCTATTAGCACAATAGTCCTAAAAGGACTCCACCCAACCATTACGTTCAAAAATAATTGTATAATTACAAAACATCGCGATAAACTCCATTGTAATAAAATTTAGGTGAAATTCCACCGCCAACACTAATAATAAATATTAACAATCGCAATAACGACGCGGTCAAGAAAGAAACGACTGTGAAGGCTGAACTAAATCGTGCAAAAAAATTCGGATATCTGTCTCAAATTGTAAACATTATCGCATATTTCATTGTCGACGGTTGATTATTAATAATGCGTATCATGAATGCAAGGACTTTTCTTGCGTGATTGGGTAAAACTCTTTGGTACATTTTACCAGTGTTCTGTCAATTACTTTTATTCTTTTGTGTTATCAATTTTCTTGTCAATTATTTTAATAGGCGAATGGTGTTTTGTGCAAGTTTTTGTATCGCAATTATTATTACATTATTTGAGTAATTAGACAAGACCACAAGGAAATACAGATTTAATTATGTTGTCGAAATTTGTATAAATAAATGGTGAAAAGTAATGACCCCAGGATAGATTCCTGTGGAACCCCCTTGTAAAATATAGAAGATCTGATGTTTTATTATCTATTTTGACAGATTGTTTAAGATTGGGCTAATAATTACATAAAAGTAAAACAGAAAATTGATCCAGACTTATATATATTCTTAAATGATAGATATGTTCCTTTAATCTATCTATCTTAGATATTTCTAAGATGAAGAACTAAACCTACTAATGAAAGGTCTAAAATATAGTGTCAACGCGAATGAGAATCACATGGAGAATATTATAAACGACACTAAAAACACAACTTCACGACTGGAACCAGAAATAGAAAATTGCGAATGGCAACCAAAGACACAACAAAAAATTAATAGAGAGAATTCATCACCAGCAAATAATAAAAAGTATAAGTAAGAAATGTCCACGCTTAAGTGGAAAAGGAAAAGGACTGCTTCTACTTGAGATTGAGGATGATTGAATAGTCATCACAAAGAAAACCGACTATACAAATTATGTTAACCAGCTTTTAAATTCAGGCCCACATTTTCAACTATCTGAAAAAACTCAATAATAATGTCAAGAAAATTAACTTCATTCCAAAAACTGTAAAAACTTTAATTAACGTAAGACTATCAACAAATTAGAAGTAAAGAGTCATATCTTACTTATATAACGTTGTGTATCGAAAATCAACAATCCAAGAAATAAATGCAGACCCACAATCTTTTAATATAAAGCTCAAATATATAAAATAGCTAAATGCTGGTCTATCATTTCAAAAAATTAAGCATCAATAACATCTCCAAAGAAAATTTACTTGACTTAGCTAACAAATTAAAAAATAAACATTAAAATTCAAACAATATGCCAACAGTTTAAAAGTATTAATATTTTATGTTCAGCTAATTCTGTTATTTCGTAAATTTGTGATATGTATTGATATTAATTAAAAAGTTGTTTCCGCCCGGGATCGAACCGGGGACCTTCCGCGTGTTAGGCGGATGTGATAACCACTACACCACGGAAACAAGTTGTTAATATTTTAACCTAAAATGTATTTTTTTGTTGATGAAATTTTATTATTATTGTTATTATTAGTATTTGTGAAGCTAGTACGCAATACCTGCAATTACCATAAATAATCTCATGTGAACGAAATTATGATACGAAATTAATTGCTTCTAGTGGACACTTTCGAAGCAATTTTCTGCGCCAACAACTTCAGAAAATAAATTAATTCATCTAAATACCTTGGTAATTGATACTTTAAGAGTTTGCATATTTCTACAATTTTGACTAATTACACACTGGCTTAAGTAAAAATATATTCAAAATGTGGGGACATAAATTACATTTTACTGTTTATATTTAGTAGACTAGGCTGTTTTAATCAACGGTTGCAAAGGTTACGATTATGATTAAATTATTACGTTATCTATTTTGCATGTACTTGAGTAATCATTTCACGTGGTTATATAATCAATTATTTCTTGATATTATTTAATTTGAGATACGAAAACTTATGTGCATGTGTGTGGTCTTTATTTAATTAATTGAAATTAAGAAATTGTACTGTAATTATTAAATCTAATGTCTCTCTAACAGAGGTCTGAAACTCAAAAATTAATTCTGATCTTCTTTTAAAACCTTTTAATTTAAGTAAACAATTTTGTATTTATCTTATATATTTGGTGAACTTAGAAATACAAAAACATATTCCAAATATATTTTATAAACATGTATAATTTTCATTTTAAAATAAATAGTTAAATACATAAACATTAAAAGGTAATTAATAAAAAATATATCTTTATTCATAGTCTAAGCACGAACAATAATATACAATATGTCATTATTAAAAAGTTTAGTATTGATATTTCTATCGGTCAGTAGTCTTGCGGAGAAATATAAAATTATACATTTTGTATAACAATTGTATGAAAATAATCTAACAAATAATAATCAATATAGTATCTTATTTAAAATCTCTTAAAGTTCTTATAAAAAAATTGTCGCTATTTTACCTAATTTGCCTAATGTAAAGAAAAACCAAAGTATCTTCATATATTTAATTATCACACAACTAAATAATTAACTTATATCTCTTATACCCTTAATAACTCTCATAGTAGTAATCAAGTTCCAGTGATTACTATATGTCTCCTACTCCTGACCCCAAATCTTCTTCTTAATCAAAACCCATTACTCATTGAAAATGATGATAGGCAAAGAAGATGACATAATTACTCCTTTCTTACAGAAGTTCACTGACTTATCTCCAATATTGATAAAAAGGAATATGCTCGATCTATTTTTCTTATTGGTATTTCTCTAGAACTGGAGCAAAAGCTTTTTGAAAAAACTGTGTTTTGTTAAGGACTTCGGAAAATGACAGAAAATCAAAATAAAATCTCTCTGTTCAAAAAAGGTATTCAAATAATAAAATCAAAACTCTTATATAAATCCTTTTGTAAATCTATCTCAAATACATAGGATTTAGTACCTTAACCAACAAAAAAAAACATTAACATGTACATTTGCTGACCATATAGGGATATCCAATTCTATAGTCCTTGGTGCCTTTTTCTGCAGTGTCAGTCACCCTTATATAGAAGTTATCAATTTCTTAAATTTCTACAATCCCTCTTTCTCTCTGATTCATCTTTACAATGGCAAAATTTAATACTTTACCTTAAAGAATATTTCCTGGTCTATTATATGTAGCACCTCTTTTTCTTAGGTACCACGACTGCAAAACTGGTGTCATTTTAAAAATCCGAAAGTTAGAATTGTATTCAATATCACTTTGTCTTTTATAGATTTATAAAAAAAAAATTAGTGCAATTCAGCTATTTTATGTTTTATAGACCTGTTTTGTTGGTAAATTTGCTGTGGTTTTCTTTCTCTTGTAACTTATTACTATTTCCATTTTTTCATCAGACTTTTACTTAATTTTTTGAATACCTAATTTTATGAAAATAATCAATCAATAATGCAGTTAGAATTTAGAAAAGCCAAAAAAGAAACTCACATTTTATATACAGATATTCTTTTACATAATTGTTGTGTTCCTTAACATCTCTGTGTTATACAGGGTCCGGCAGGGAAGTATGACGTTTTTGAAAAAATCATAAATTAGAGAATTTTCAATTAAATCAAAATTGTATTTGTTTAATAGATAAATGTGGATTTGCCGTTTCATAGTCATTTACAGAAAATAATGTCATCTAAGTGATGTCCGTTCTTTTCCACACACTCATGAAATAGATTTGATAAGTTGTTCATGTATCCTTCCAACATGTTGGCCGGAATCGCTTGAATTTCTCAGGTGATAGCATTGGGCAGCTTGCATGGTTTCTCTATAAATACGCCTTTAGGTACAGAAAAAAATCGCAAAGCGTAAGATCAGGCGATCGTTGGGGCCAGTTGATGTCCCCCCATAGCTAAATGAGACTTCCTGGAAAATATTCTTTTAAAATTCCCATAGACTCCCTTGAGGTGTGACAAGCTGCCCTAACTCAAGCCACATTTTCAGGGATTCTAACTCTTCTTTCTCCACCTCGAGGTACTTCTCAACGAACATATTAAGGATGCTGTTGCGCTTAGAAACCATAGACCGTGCCTTCCAAGATTGAATTATGTCCGAAATCTGCGTTGTGTGCCAACCACAGAACGCCCAATTTCGCATTGCACTAACGTCCACAATTCCATAACGACTAAACCAAACAAACCCATACCCTCCAAGGAGGATAAGGAGGCGGCAGATTACCTCACGGAAGAGGCACGTATAACCTGGAAAATCAAAAGCTTCTCACTATTTAAAGCGCCAGGCTTGGACGGTATATTCCCGGCCCTCCTCCAATGGGGGGCTGGACATATTGTCAGCGCACCTAGCCAAAATCTTCAGGGCATGTATTTCGTTCAGATACATCCCTCTAGCATGGAAACCTGGCCGTATATATTATACACTAGCCAATTCACACCGCCCGATTAGTCTAACGTCATTTCTCCTGAAAACGTAAGAGAAATTGTGCGAAAGATTAATTCGCGAGACGGCTTTGATTACGAATCCGATTCACGCTAACCAACATACATACACTCAGGGGAGATCAACGGAGTCGGCTCTGCACACTGTTGTAGACCGAATAGAAAGATCTCTGGACAACAAAATGTCCACCTTGGGCGTGTTCATTGACATAGAAGGTGCCTTCGATAAAACGACCTTCAGAAAAATGGAAACTGCTCTCTCCATGCATGGTGATAATCCCACAGTTAGTGGATGGATCAAAAGCATGCTGGAGAATAGGGCAGTCACAGTAAATGTAGGAAACACCACTGTCAGAAAGATCGTTGCTAAAGGCTGCCCACAGGGTGGAGTACTCTCACCACTCCTGTGGAACATAGTGGTTAACAGCCTACTGCGGCGACTTAACGACAATGGCTTCCACACCATAGGGTATGCAGATGACATAACCATCCTGCTAACGGACAGATTTGAGATAGTGTTATGCAGCTTGATGCAGGAAGCCCTCAAAATAATTGAACACTGGTGTAACGACCAGTCTCTGACCATAAACCCGTCAAAGACTGAAATGGTCCTCTTCACAAAAAAAGGAAACTAGGTAAGCTAAAGCTTCCTAAGCTCCTAAACACCCAGTTGACACTGTCGTCGGAAGTCAAATACCTGGGAGTGATCCTCGACGGCAAGCTGACGTGGGAACCACATCTCAAAATGAAATGTAAAAAAGCATGCGTATCCCTCTGGCAATGCCGGAGGGCTGTGGGGCAGACATGGGGGCTATCTCCCAAGATAGCACTTTGGCTGTACACAGCGGTAGTAAGACCAATGCTAATCTATGGAGCACTGGTTTGGTGGCCCAGAGCCAGACAGAAAACCTCAGCAAAGCAGCTTACTCAGTTGCAAAGGATAGCATGCCTCAGCACGACCGGAGCAATGCCAACAACACCCACTGCAGCAATGGAAGCAATGCTCTGCCTTCCACCTCTCGACTTATACGTAGAGGAGATGGCCACGGCGGCAGCACTGCGCCTAAACTCAGTTGGACTCTGGTACAAAGGAGGCAGGGCTGGCAGACACTGTCACCTTTTAAAGGAGGCTGTCAAAAAGACACCCCTCCTTGGAAGGAAGACAGACAATTTGCCACCCTGCTACGTCTTCAATAGACCCTATAATGTATCGATAAAAAAGGAACCGGGAGTGCAGAGGGTGGGGAAACCCTCCAAATTTACACCGATGGTTCTAAAACCAAAAAAGGATCCGGGGCGGGAATTTACTCGCAACAAATAGACCTCTCGTTAGCTATACCCCTAGAGAAGCACACAACTACTCTGCAAGCAGAGATCGTTGGCATCATCCAAGGGGCGAAAGATCCTACACCGAGACATCCGTGATAGAAACATCCAAATCCTTACAGACAGTAGGGCAGCAATACTAGCAGTGAGTAGTCACAAGATCACCTCAACACTAGTAAAAGAATGTCACAACACCCTGAAACAAGCAGCACAATCAAACAGTATTAAGCTTCGCTGCGTCAAGGGACACAATAATGAAGAAGGGAACAGCAAGGCAGACGAGTTGGCGCGGACTGGATCGGTTCTTAGTGATATCACGGACGAGCCCCCGATGGCGCCAACACAGAAATGCCTCACTGACATCCTCAAACAGAAAACTTTCAAGATGCTAAAACAACGCTGGGACAACACCTCAGGCTGCAGACAGGCCAAGGAAGCAATACGCTCACCCAATCTGAAAACAGCTGAATACTATCTGCGACTATTCCGGGGGAATCTGCGTCTTATCACAGGTATCCTTACGGGTCACTGTTAGCTAAGGAAACACTTGTTTACTACGGGACTGGTGAAAACCCCCATATGTAGAGCATGTGAAGAAGAGGACGGGACCGTGGAACATGTGTTAACCACCTGCCCGGCTCTCGCCCACCTTAGAGAATCCATGTTAGGGGAGCTCTGGCCGAACATGGCCAACATTAGGGATAACCCTCCAAGCGTTGTGCTGTCCTTTGCTCATCACCTTGGGTGCCTAAATGAGTGATAGAACAACGCAGGGCTGTCCCACTCAGGGGGGCACAACGGGCCTAGTGAGGCCTAAGTGCTCTGGTCAATGATTTGATCACCCTTGGCAAACTCAATCCAGATCTAGATCCAGATGTGTCTTTCTCCAATCTCTAAATTTTACAAAATCTGAACCGACCATTTAATTTGCTTGTAATAATTTAATGAAACGATTTGTAATCCTTTTTCTTTCACTGGTTTAGTTAAAACGCTAAATGTACATTTCCTCCACCAAGTGGACATTTTAAATAGATAGAAAAAAATCAAAATATATGCCTGAAATAGTTGTATCTATAAGATCTCATTTTAGTAAGTAAATACTTTCTTTCGGTCCCTAAAATAGGTTTTTAAATGATTGCCTACGCACATAATAAACCATTGGTCCTATATGTAGAAAGCTTGACAGTTATCTCTACTTTGCATAGTCTAATGCTTCCAACTTTTAATACGTGGGAAAGTACTGTTTCCTAAAGTATGAGCTAAACGATCATGGAAGCAGAAGAGCATTCTAAATCCTAATACTCAAACGATCCTGCTACTAACCAACAATTAAAATTTAAAAAAGTAGCCAAAAGAAGGAGCACTGAAATTAAAATATTTTATTTATGTACATCGGATGCAAATAATATCTACAAGAACCTCCTGTAAATAACAACAAAAAATATTTCTATAACTTGTATGTGTTAACTTCAGTATAACAACTTTCTACAAAAGACGAAATGAGTACCAATTGATATTCTCAAAATTAACAATGAACGATGGCCCATGAGGGAAAAGCTGCAGCATAAAGACAAGACAAATTCCTGTTAGTCAAAAGAGCACTCGAAGAAAAAGGGAATGTATTTAGCAAAATATAACTGGGGAGAATGAATTTAACGAAAGCATCTTAACGATATTTTTGTAGAGGTGTAGAGACCAACAGAGGCATGTTTACATGTGTTTAATTGATTATAAAAAGGAATGCGATTGAGTAAACCACTAAACCTTCTTAAAGATCCTGGTACATTATACTATAGTAAAAATTGAAAATACTTTATTCACAAATTTATTTTTATATACTAGATGTACATTTCGAGTATAATATACTCATTTTCAATAAAATAAATGTACTACTATTATTATTTCTACAACATAAGGTATACAAATAACGGTATATACTAAATGTTGTTTAGAATAAGGCATTTGCTTGATTTCTCAATTTTTATACAATTTTATTAAGACTAGTTTCGATTTTTACACTTTATCTAGAAATGGTTTCACCATATGGAACACCGGTATATAGTTTTCATAAAATTTTTCAATTCTTTTTTATAGAGTACCTAATAAAATTTATATGGAAAACAAACTGCTGACAAATCTGCCTATTCTAGCCAACTACCTTGCCTCACTAATATACTCTCATCCAGATTCTTTTAATGTTCTAAAGTTCTAGTGTTCATCTAGAAACGTAGGATTTCTAGCATGTCACTAGAAGATATACTAAAATTTATTTATAATAGATTAATTACATTTTAGAAACTATTATTCTGGCCGACTCAGCCTATAATCTCTAGCTTATAAATATTGGAAATATCCTCTAGCAACGATCATAGTTCTATTTACGCGTAGGAAGCTGAATTGACCCGGACCTCCTGTCCAGGAAGCTCGAATTCGAACTACCATTTAAGGTATCGATTGAGGACCCCGAAACAACTTTGATAAGAGTCAAGGAGTTTGGTCCTGGTACACGAATGGTGCCAAGAAAAACAGAGGTACTGGAATAGGCATTTATCGCCCTAACCAAAACCATAAGAGTTTCATGGCTCTCGGTACGACACCCACGATTCTGCAAGCGGAAACAATTGCAATTGATATATGCGCCAGAGAGTTCCTAGATAGACCACTAAATGGCCCACATTGACCCTCGTGTGCGTCCCAGGGCAGGAGGATATTAATGCAACTAAGTGGCAGATAAACTCGCAAAAAGAGGTTCAAATACCACTACGACCAGAGGCGTTTTGCGGACTCCCCATGGTGCACAGAAGAGAGGTGGTGCAAAAATGGGAAGAGGGCAGAAGACGCAAGCACTGGAACAATGTACCAGGCCTACGTCAATCAAAACAACTCGTTCACAGCCATAATGTGCTTGAACCTACAAGGAACGAACTAAGAACTTTCGCCGGACTTGACATGGTCCCCTCCGGTACCATTTGTGGAAATGGGAAAAGAGGAAGGTGGAAACTGCAGACTTAGTGATTCGGCAGATGAAACGACCGAGCATATACTATGCACTTATGATTTCTCACAAGCGTTTTTCACACTTCGGCAGAGACCGATTATCCCACGAAGAAGTGAGCAACATCACCCCCAAGAAAGTTACAATAAATAACAGTCTAGTATATATATACAATCTTTATGGTAATATCTTTTTTTATTATCTATAGTTCCATCTAAGCTCTATTCTTAACCACTTGCATACGTCCGAGGTATCTAGGGCACGCGAAAATACTTTTAAAAATAATTGCGGGAAGGGATTAAGTAATACTTGTATATCTACAAAGACAACTAGAAAGCTTGCTGGGGATGCTCATCAAAACCATCACAAATAATAGTATTTTTGTCATTAGAACTTTATTTTTCATGGTCTTATGTTCCTTTATCACGTAGTCAAATATTCTGTTAAATGTAAGTTGGATCTTATCACTTGGAGGCTCGAAAACATCTAAATTACTTAAATCAACCATACAAAATTTAGCAGACATAAGTAAACCTAAGCATATATTAAAATTGTCCTCTGTTGTCTTTATCCCAAATTTTATGTTTAATTAAGATACAATCTATTTAAATAATAAGAGAATATATCTATCTTATCACTACTAACTTTATTCTATTGTTGAGTCAGTTGTTTTACTTAAATTCTAAAACAACTTCCGATACCGGGAATCGAACCCGAGCCTCCTGGGTGAAAGCCAGGTATCCTAGCCACTAGACCATATCGGATATGTACTAAGCAACTTAATAAAATTTTATCCAACATGTATTTCATTTATATCATTTGTTTATTTTAATATTAAACACATTTGTTATTTAGTCAAAATTCAATAAAAATGAAATTATTTACATATAAGTGTTTTGATAATTAAGTTATGTGTTTATTATCTAATATATATTTCTGGAGATTTCAACATACCTTAATTAATAGGACCGCTTATTGCCGAGCTGGTGGCATCCACTGCCCAAACAGAGGAATTCCTAAGATGCACTTTCCTAATGACCTTATGTTTTGGGAAACTTATCTATATATTTTTTATATAAAAATACAATAAAAGTTGTTTCCGCCCGGGATCGAACCGGGGACCTTCCGCGTGTTAGGCGGATGTGATAACCACTACACCACGGAAACAAGATGCCAAGTTTTGAATTCAGAATTTTGGTTACGGAAATTTTTGAATTTTATATACTCAGTATTTAACAACAAAATTAACGATAAAGTTAGGGTTGAATAACTCGATTCATAATTGCATTATGACCACAGACGTTAAATACTGGATGTTATAAAAAGGTGATATATCAAATATTAATTTCATTGTATCGGTAGCCAAAGTATTATTTTAAAAATACAGGGTGTCCCGTTAATGTGGGGAAATGGCTGGACCATAGATTCCTGGGGCCAAAATATGACGATTTAATGCAACTTATCTATATCCAAAAATTTACGGTTAAGCAGGAATTTATCTCCAAAGTTCCAAAAAATATTTAATACAATTAACGCTTCATTCGATTTGAATGAAATTTATTATTAATAACTTTCACAATATAATACAACATTTCAGTTATTATGGCTATTATTGGTTAACAAGAAGTATAAAAAACAGTAGTACCACCACTTAAAAACTAAAATATTGTTTTAATGGTACATCAAATGAAAACTAAAAAAATACTATTTAAAAGACCATTTAATTAAAAAAAAAATTGTATCTTAATAATATTAATGATATCTTTTACGGTTTTCCCACAAAAAATTAAATATATCCTTTTACCTAGTAAAAACAAAATCTAGTTTTCCATTAATAATTAATTTTTAACTTTATTATAGTTGATAAATATTCATATTTCGAGCAAACAGATATCTTGCTTGTATTAGGATTTTGCGAAGGGAATTTTTAAAAAGTGTTAGATGTTGTTTCGATTTATTTTATTAATTGATATTATTTAATTTTTATTCAATTGAGTAAATTGATTTTCTTATTAATGAGTGCATAATGAGTCAAATATTCTGTTAAATGTAAGTTGGATCTTATCACTTGGAGGCTCGAAAACATCTAAATTACTTAAATCAACCATACAAAATTTAGCAGACATAAGTAAACCTAAGCATATATTAAAATTGTCCTCTGTTGTCTTTATCCCAAATTTTATGTTTAATTAAGATACAATCTATTTAAATAATAAGAGAATATATCTATCTTATCACTACTAACTTTATTCTATTGTTGAGTCAGTTGTTTTACTTAAATTCTAAAACAACTTCCGATACCGGGAATCGAACCCGAGCCTCCTGGGTGAAAGCCAGGTATCCTAGCCACTAGACCATATCGGATATGTACTAAGCAACTTAATAAAATTTTATCCAACATGTATTTCATTTATATCATTTGTTTATTTTAATATTAAACACATTTGTTATTTAGTCAAAATTCAATAAAAATGAAATTATTTACATATAAGTGTTTTGATAATTAAGTTATGTGTTTATTATCTAATATATATTTCTGGAGATTTCAACATACCTTAATTAATAGGACCGCTTATTGCCGAGCTGGTGGCATCCACTGCCCAAACAGAGGAATTCCTAAGATGCACTTTCCTAATGACCTTATGTTTTGGGAAACTTATCTATATATTTTTTATATAAAAATACAATAAAAGTTGTTTCCGCCCGGGATCGAACCGGGGACCTTCCGCGTGTTAGGCGGATGTGATAACCACTACACCACGGAAACAAGATGCCAAGTTTTGAATTCAGAATTTTGGTTACGGAAATTTTTGAATTTTATATACTCAGTATTTAACAACAAAATTAACGATAAAGTTAGGGTTGAATAACTCGATTCATAATTGCATTATGACCACAGACGTTAAATACTGGATGTTATAAAAAGGTGATATATCAAATATTAATTTCATTGTATCGGTAGCCAAAGTATTATTTTAAAAATACAGGGTGTCCCGTTAATGTGGGGAAATGGCTGGACCATAGATTCCTGGGGCCAAAATATGACGATTTAATGCAACTTATCTATATCCAAAAATTTACGGTTAAGCAGGAATTTATCTCCAAAGTTCCAAAAAATATTTAATACAATTAACGCTTCATTCGATTTGAATGAAATTTATTATTAATAACTTTCACAATATAATACAACATTTCAGTTATTATGGCTATTATTGGTTAACAAGAAGTATAAAAAACAGTAGTACCACCACTTAAAAACTAAAATATTGTTTTAATGGTACATCAAATGAAAACTAAAAAAATACTATTTAAAAGACCATTTAATTAAAAAAAAAATTGTATCTTAATAATATTAATGATATCTTTTACGGTTTTCCCACAAAAAATTAAATATATCCTTTTACCTAGTAAAAACAAAATCTAGTTTTCCATTAATAATTAATTTTTAACTTTATTATAGTTGATAAATATTCATATTTGGAGCAAACAGATATCTTGCTTGTATTAGGATTTTGCGAAGGGAATTTTTAAAAAGTGTTAGATGTTGTTTCGATTTATTTTATTAATTGATATTATTTAATTTTTATTCAATTGAGTAAATTGATTTTCTTATTAATGAGTGCATAATGAGTATACTATATTAATATTTTATTTTTTTGTGCAAAAACCGTACAAGATATCAAATACTATTAAGAGACAAAAAAGTTTTGCTTGGATGCATCAATAAAAAAAAATATTTTAGATTTTGAAAGTGTAATCAATATAAATAACACTTTTGTATCCTTTCTTGTGTCTAGTAATCGAAATATATGCCTAAGCACCAGAAAATAAACTGTGAAAAAAGGTTGGTTTTTGTTTTTATTTTCGTGGAAGTGGAGAAATCTTAAATAAGACACCTATAGGCCGGGCCTCGAGGTAGTGTCAGATTTTTACTAATTAAAACTCCACTCCCTTGCTTTACAAATTATATTTAGTAATTTTTATGGCAGAGTATTGATTTGGGTTCTTTAAGGACTGTAGATTGACATAGTAAATGCACTAAATAGTGAATTTCACATTTTGATAGGAGTTAATATTTAAAATTTTGTTGAAATACCAAAAAATTTTGAAAAAGGTATATTGTAGTGGTTATTCGTCCAACTGTAATGAAAGTTTTCTTTTGCCGGATGGGCGTCATGGTTCAAAGTGATGATGCAGAAGGCAGAGATAGATCAAATTTGGTGGAGTGGCTCAGGGCCAGCTGAAGAATAAAGTCCTGTATTCTAGGAATATTTAATTCCGAGCGTAGTGGATTATTAGATCATCACGCTCTGTGTGGCCTCCAACTTATTCATCTGAGTTTTGAAGAGGATAATCCATGCATGGCAACCATATGTTATTTATGACCATATGATTGCCTTGTATAAATGTAGACTTTATAGGGGAGGAAAAGCTGACTTCTGTCGAACAGTAGTGATTTAAGTGGTGCTTGCTTGGCTTTCGAGATGGTCATTTGGACGTATTTATTCCAATTTAGTCTTTTACCCCATGGTAATAAGAGTTTAAAAATCATTTTATCATGCCAGACGCGATTAAAAGCTTTGGTCACATCTAGAAAAATGCCTAGAGTATTTTGTTTACGATTAAAACCTTCAATTATATAGTCGCAGGTTCGCACTAGCTGGTGATTTGTGGATAGGCTTTATATAAAGCCGAATTGTGTATTTGCGACGACTTTGTGACCATTCAGTCAAGCGCACGTGTATCGTTTTTTTTAGTAGTTTACCTAGTGTACAGAGTAAACTGATAGGGCGATGCTTTTGTGGAAACTTCAGATCTTTACCTGGTTAAGGTATCAGAATGACAGTGGCATGTTTCCACGTTTTTGGGAAATATCCTGTTATTAAACAAGCATTAAAAATGTGTGTGAGAAATACAACTGCCTTAAGTGAGAGATTCTTGCGACAGTTGTTGATTTTATTGTGTCCAGGCGTTGTTGGTTTAGGAACAGAATTTGGTAATCGTTCAAAACTATGAATGACGAGAATTGCAACTCGAGGCTATCCGCAAAGGCTTCAGCTTTGTCTTCCGCAAGGTAGACGAGGCCATTTCGCCCGTGGACAGCAGGAATCGCCTTTCTGACTTTGGTGAAGTTCTTTGTGAGGTTCCATAGTTGGAGTTTGTATTGGGTAGATAAGCAAACCCACCGAGCTTTTCGGATTAATTTTATGTAGGAGATGTATTGGAATATAGAATGGATCGCCCGGAGAGACCTATTTCACTTTATGAATAGCCGCTTTGAGCATTTTATGAAGAAAGGATACAAGAGTGTGGTTTGAAAAGTCCGTGCAAAGACCGACAGATGGCACCACCGGCTCGTATCGAGGTCATGTTTAGTTAGTAGCATCTTTTGATTGAACTCACACCAAGTTTCAGCCAGATTGGTCTATTTCTTTGTGTTTGGCATTCGTGTGAATCAAGGAATTCGAGTGATTTTCAAGGAATGGACGAAAAAAAATTTCGTGTGGTGATTAAACATTACTTTATGAAAGGCAAAACGCCTCAGGAGACTAAAGAAAAGCTTGATAAATATTATGGTGACTCTGCACCTTCGATTAAAACAGTTTATAAGTGGTTTCAAATTTTTTACAAGTGACGCTGAACGTTCTGGACGGCCTGTGGAGGTTACGACTCTAGAAATCATTGTTCAAATCCATGATATGGTGATGAATGACAGAAGAGTTAAGGTGCGTGAGATTGCTAGTGCTGTGGGCATCTCGACTGAACGTGTACATAATATTTTGCATAAACATTTGGACATGAGAAAGCTATCCGCAAGATGGGTGCCGCGGAATCGTGTGAAGTGTTGCAAGGATGGTTTGCTGCTGTTCCAGAAGAATCCGCAGAACTTTAAGCATCGTTTCGTCACTGTGGATGAAACATGGATACATTACTAAATTCCTGAGGCCAAACAACAATCTAAACAATGGGTTACCAAGGGGGAATATGCACCAAAAATGGCGAAGACCGTTCTTTCGGCCGGAAAGGTTATGGCGACTGTCTTTTGAGATTCGCAAGGGATAATCCTTATCGACTATCTCGAAAAGGTTAAAACTATTACAGGTAAATATTATTTATCGTTTTTGGACCGTTTGAAAACCGATCTTCAAGAAAAATGCCCACGATTGGTCCACAAGAAAGTCATTTTCCATCACGACAACGCACCAGCACACACTTCAGCAGTTGTGGTCGCAAAATTAATGGAAATAGGATTCCAATTCGTTTCACATACCTCCTATTCTCCAGACTTGGCTCCCTGGGGCTACTATTTTTTCCCCCAATTTGAAGAAATGGCTGGCGGGATAAAGATTTTATTCAAACGAGGAGGTGATTGCAGACACTAATGGATATTTTGCAGACATGGACAAATCCTATTATTCGGAAGTGATCAACAAACTAGAACATCGTTGGACGAAGTGTATAAGCCTAAAAAGAGAATATTTCGAAAAATAAAAAAGGTTTACCCCAAACACGTTAGTACTTTTAATTTTTGCACGGACTTTTCAAATGCCCCTCGTACAATGTATCGAATATTTTTAATTAACTTTGAAGTACTATTTGTTGCCAACTTAGTGCCTTTCTTCGTAACAACACATTCAGCGTCAGAAAATATACTAAATAAACAATTTAATGATGGCGTGTACCCGATTTATCAAACATTTATAGATTATTTAAATAATGGGGTAATGTGTTATTTTTATACTGGATTGATGAGGTTGTTACTTGTTGAAACTCCATATCACTTAATAAAATACTGATAGTGTATCAGTATGGTTTCAAAAATGTTTTTATTATTCTACGACAATGTTTCACCACATGCCTAGTGGCTTCGTCAGGTAGTTGAAAAATAAGATTATTACAATTTACAGTTAGGATTGATGGTCAACCTAAATTAATTTCTTGTTCCAAATGTATCATACTATAGTCACTCATAAACTATTTAACGTACATTCAATAATTTTTAGTTCATTTTATAGAAATAAATACGTTCAAACTGGAGTTCCTTCGATAGCCTTGCTATTTTGTAACACGCAAAATACTTTTGTATTATTCAATGCCTGTCGAGGTACTAGCCAGAGAAGTAGTTGTTTCAAAAGTGGTTTGTTCTTGTAGTCTTAATAAGACTCATTTGTTGTAGATTTTACGAAATATTTTCGGCTTTTTTCTAATTTTTTAACTTGTATTTTAACGAAATTCTAAAACAATTCCGATACCGGGAATCGAACCCGAGCCTCCTGGGTGAAAGCCAGGTATCCTAGCCACTAGACCATATCGGATGTATACAATCCAACTTCATAATTTTTGTCCAAAATTTTCTTTTAATCAATGCTTTATTTAAATTTTAAATCCATTATTTTCAAAGTCAATACATTTCACATTTTTATTTATTATCTTCATTTAAGGATTGTTAGCACTTAGCATACATTAATTTTGTACAAAGTAACCGCTAAGATCATCTATGGTTATGTAATAAGTGTCATTATTTATTACAAATGTACAATAGTGGGATACTTGAAAATAAATTATTTAATCTACATAACTGGAATATTATTTGATCCACTAGTGGCTGGTTTTGCGTTTGACTAATCTATATAATTTTTTGTGTAAAAATACAATAAAAATTGTTTCCGCCCGGGATCGAACCGGGGACCTTCCGCGTGTTAGGCGGATGTGATAACCACTACACCACGGAAACAAGATACCAAAATTTGTATTTGAAATTTTGGTTACTTAGATTTTCTTATATTAAATCATTTAATATCATATAGAGTACCACAAAAAACAAGTACGATATCAATTTTCATTGTGCAAATTAGGTACTGTCGTAATAATTAGAAAAACACGAAAACTTTTCGTAAATCTATAACAAATGAGTCTCATTAAGACTACAAAACAAATTACTTATTAAAACGACTTCTCTGGCTAATACCTCGACAGACATTGAATGATCACATCAACGTAAATTCATTTATTGTTCTAATTTAATTAACATACACGTAACCATTTTTAGTTTATTTCACAGAAATAAATACTGAACTAGTTCACTAATCCGTCTCAGGTATAAATTCAGAGCTTCGGTCGATTATATTTAATTTTTGTGTCAGTTCCCGTACATGCCTGAGTAATTTATTTACATTTAATTATATTTATTTTAGTAAATGTTTTTAGTTGTGTTTAAAATCAATTTTATAATAAAACTGTACTGAAGAGATCGAAAGATCAAAACACATGTCTACAGGTGGTTATAAACTTGAGTGTTAAATTATTTAATTACTTTGCTATTTTATTTTTAATCACATCAACAAAATTCGAAGTCGGCATTAGAAAATCTGCATCATTGATATTATTGAAACTTTTAATGAAGAAGAAGAACATAATATTCAATAATATCAAATTTTAGTTTTTACCGTCTGGTCCGTCAAAACGGCAACATAAACCACTGTAACGGAAACAGAAACATAATCCATATTGAAAAGTGTCGGGTATATGTCGGAGCCCTGTGGCAGGACGGCTTTTGGCGTGAACATTCTTGAATTTGAGTTGCTTCGATCTTAGGCGGAAAATTCAGTTGCTGTAGCTTGAAGCGCAGACCGTTGTGCCATATGGTGTCGAACGCTCTCTGAAAATCCAGAAAGACGCCGAAGTACACATGCCAAGTGTGAATGGCTCGTCTGGCTGTCTGCAGCAAGTGGATAACCGCATTGCAATGATCGTTAATGCGACGAAAAAGCAGTCTTTCGTATACTTTTCCGATGCAGTTAAGGAGAGAGATCGGCCAGTAGGCGTTGATGCCATCGGTTCATTTGCCGTCTTGTAAAATATGACGATTATTACTGTTTTCCGCTGCTGCGGTAAGTAACCTGCGGAAAAACAATTGTTGCCTGGGGTGGAAGATAATTAAGGACAGAGCGTCCAATTTTATCCGGGCCAGGGGGATTTCTTGCTGTTTTTTAGCTTAGCTATTACTTCAACGGTGGAGATTGCGTCTTCGGCTGTGGGAATGGGAGCTTGCGCTTCTGCTTCCTCATCTTGCATGATTGGTCTGGATTTGTCACTATTTTGACCGGAGATGATCTTGAATTTGTTCCAAAATTTGGCACCATCTTTGTAGTTGAGGCTCGCTGTCGCCTCTCTCCACAATGTCTCAGTGTTTTCGAACGAGCAGTTTGACTCTGGCCTTGAGTCTGTTCCATTCAGTCTTTGTCGCTGTTCTACCTGTTAGCTTTCATAAAAAGAATAGCCTCCTCTTTTCACGACTGAGGTTCACAATATTTGGCGATACGCAAGGGCGATTAAGGCACACGCGGCGGACTGGAATGGCGGCCGGGGCTGCGGGTGATATAATTTCGGGCAGGCGCGTGGTGGCTTCTTCAATGCCCTCGATGGAGTTGAAGAAGTGTGGGGGCAGGTTGTCGGTGATATATGTTGAAAACAGTTCCCAGTTGGCTTGTGATATGACCGGCACTTGTCTGAATACTGGGGATGGTCTTCTCTCCTTACCTAGAGTAAAAGAAGTTATTAGTTGGCGTGTTATTTAAAATGTGATCAATGGTGGATGAGCTTTACCCTTTGACATATGTTACCGAGTCGCTGGGGATGCGATGGAGCAGAGAGGTCGTCAATAAGTCGACAAGACGGTGGCCACGTCTGTTTGTTGATGGGGAATCCAAATGAGTGAGGAAAAGCGAAGCAACTTCAGCGCGGCAATCTGGAAACAAAGTTATTAGTACAGTTACCAGTTACCAATGGTGCCCTGGTGGACCGAAGGATTGTTTGCTGGCGTTTTTGCTGGCACGATGGGGAGGGCCATGACCGGTGACGCAGGCTCAGTCGGACGCCTCTGGCATTTCAGCGTTAACGCTGAGTGGTCGGTGGCATCGCGGGTGGCGCACATCCTCTCCACGGAAGTGCCAGGGCGCATTCGCACGAAGTGGTGAAAAATCGTGCGTCTCAGTAAGAGTCCGACACTGCCCTACTAAAAGGTCGTCCATGACGGATTTCCTCTCCTTGCATAAAAAAAAAATTGTAATGAGAAGTCTACAGGCCTTAAGAAAATCAAGGCCTGTAGACTTCTCATTACAATTTTTTTTTATGCAAGGAGAGGAAATCCCTCATGGACGACCTTTTAGTAGGGCAGTGTCGGACTCTTACCGACTAAAACCTCTCCTCCGTGGATTTTCGTGATTTTCTTCTCTAACCTTGATTGGTTAGAGAAGAAGAAGAAAATTAAGGCCTGTAGACTTCTCATTACAATTTTTTTTTTATGCAAGGAGAGGAAATCCCTCATGGACGACCTTTTAGTAGGGCAGTGTCGGACTCTTACCGACTAAAACCTCTCCTCCGTGGATCTATCTGTGAGGGACTGGTTCAATGCCAATGGATTTTCCCAGTAAGGGACATAAGCGAGGAAATCGCTAGATGAATTATTCTATTTAACCGGTCGACCTGCGTAACGCTCTCCTCCTAATTGAGTACCAATTAGAACATTTCGGGGCCTTCGATGTTTTACATCGATATCATATTTCGGAAAAGTGATCCCAGCTCGACAACGATCCCCCCGTTGTCGAGCTTATCGAAAAAGGCTACTGCAGTCTCTGGGATGAACTCCATCACACTCGGCGTAGATGTCTCACTGGGAATTTGTGAATTCCGCATGTAAGGCGGTGCATTAAGGACTCTACGTAAAGCGTTTTGGTGACGTTGCAGTCTCGCGATCCGAGTGGAACTGCAGTAGCCCCATACGGGAGCTGCATAAGTCAGCTGCGGCCTAATGACCATTTTATAGAATTAAACCCTGGTCTTGTGGGCTAATTTAGATTTATTATTGATCAAAGGCCACAGCTTTGACAGGGTCGCTTTTGCCTTGTTGATGACATGTGAAATTGTTTTTGACCATCTTAGGTGTTGGTCGAAGATTAGTTCGAGGTATTTAACCTCTTCTCGGATTGGAATTAATGAATCCCCAAAGTAAATTTCTGGGGAGTCAATAACTCGATGTTTGTTTTTGCTAGTCACCACTTATCAGCCCACTCCTCGAAGGAGTCAAGGGCCTTCTGGAGAGTGTTCTCCAAGTGGGACGTAGTGCGCCCTCTGTACAGAAGGGCAGTGTCGTCAGCGTATTGTGCGATCATGACCGGAGCCAAATTCGGTATGTCGCTGGTGTAGATATTGTACAGGGCCGGGGAAAGGGCAGAGCCCTGAGGGAGCCAATATCGGACGCTGAGTGGAGAACTTAGTGTTCACCTTGGTACAGAACTTCCTGTTACGAAGGAAGTCATACAATGTCCTGATTATGTATTCTGGGTACTCGAGCTTTATCATTTTATAAATAAGGCCGTCGCGCCAGACTCTGTCGAACGCCTTAGAGACGTTAAGGAATACTGCAGCGGTGTCTCTTTTGATGGCAAAGCCCTCAGAGATGTACTCGGTCACCCTCAGAAGCTGATGATTAGTAGACAGGCCAGCTCTGAAGCCGACCTGTGAATCTAGAATTATTTTATGGTACTCAGTGAAGACCGAAAGACGCGTTAGCAGGATCTTTTCGAGAATTTTGCCTAATGCACTAAGCAAACTGATTGGACGATAATTTTGGGGGAAAGTTGGTGATTTACCGTCCTTAAGGATGCTGACTACAGAGGCCAGCTTCCATGCATATGGAAATGCACCCAATCTCATTGAGGCATTGATGATATCAAGTGGTTCTACCCATTTGGCTGAGGTTTTTCACCATTAAGGTGGAAATTCCGTCAAAGCCGGCGGCTTTACGATTTTTGGGCTGTTTTATCAGACCATCGAGTTCTTCCGGGGTGGCTGCTTCGCAGTTCCCCACCTGGTCTGAATTAAAAATGTACGAGTGGACGGATCTTTTGACTTCGTCATGAAAGTCATCATCGTAGCTAGGGTTTAGCATGAATTGCCGCTCCAGGGAGTCGGCGAACGCTTCTGCTTTTTCAGAGTATGAAAAGGTGAGTCCTCTCTCACCGTGTAAAGCATGGTTACAAGGTTTACCTCTTTTGAGCCTTTTGAAAAACCCCCACACAGAATGTAGGTGCTCATTAAACGACTCAAGTCGCTTTTCCCAACGCTCATTATGCAGGACGCGTAATTGGTCTCTCACCCGGCGAGCGAGTTGATTTGCTTCCGTACGGAAGGAAGGATCTCGAGTATTTTGCCACCTGCGGCGAGCGAGCTTTCTGTCCCGGATGAGAGCCTTGAGCTCGGGGGGAATGTGAAGAGGATCAACCTGTGAGGAAGTCCTACTGACTGTGGACTCTTTATGAGCCTTGAGAATGAGGAGAGCCTAGAGACAGCTGCTTCGGTCAATCGTCGAATTGATACTGGAAGGGGAACGATGGAATTTTCCACCTTTGTCTTATAGTTAGGCCAATTAGTGGTTTTAATCTCTCTAGTCGGGCTAGGTGCTCCGACAGCTATGTCTAAGAAGACAGGATTATGGTCGGAGCTGATTGGAAGACAAGATGTCGTGGTCCCAATCGACATTTGAGAGAATGGCTATGTCAAGCACATCAGGTCGGATGTTAGAGTTAGAGTGGAAGAAAGTAGGACTTACTGGGCCAGCAGCCCTGATATTTAAGTTCGAGTCGGAAATGAACTGTCGAAGGATTCTACCATTACGATTAGTAAGTCTGCTGTTCCACTCTGGGCTTTTGAAATTTAAGTCGCCCGCCATGATGGTTGGCATGTTGTCATTAAAGAGAAGATTTAAGTCATCGTGTGTAAGTAAATGTGATGGCGAATGGTATGCCGAGACGATTTTTAAATGACCGTGTTTTGTATTAAGAACAATCGCAGTAGCGTTTAGACTCGATAGATTGTCGAGCGGGAGCTGTGAGTGGTCTAACCCTCTCTTAATGAAGATGGCGGAATTGTCATTGATCTGTAGGTATGTAGTATAACCTAGAACTCTGGGCCTCATGCGCAGGCCGAGACGAGTTTCGTTCACCAGCATGATAATTACAAGGAAAGGCATTTGGTGTTTTATCCACCGCACGGATTCCTTCTTTCTAGTAAATTATAGTTGAAAAATGTGAAATTCGTTTGTTTAGTCATATAGATTGAAATACGACTGAACGGATAATATTACACATTAAACAATAAAGTATAGTGTCATTTGATACGTTATAGTATGAGAAAAATAACAGACAAGAATCACAAAATTAAAATGACATCGAATTTATGTACCTATAAAAGAACCCTGTATGATTTTACTTGACTTATTTTTCCTTTATTGCTAAGATTCTGTTTGATTTAAGAGAATAACATGAGATAAGCTTTAAAATAAACACTCAGTACAATTCCGTGTTTATCACAGGAATTGAATTAACTATTCTCGAATGTTCATGAATTACACGTAAGGATCTGTTTAATTTGTTTGAGCTATATTTATTTGAAGTATGTTTAATATGTTAATAACAACTGCTTATGAAAGACCTTCAGGATATGTTTTTATTTAATAAATGAAAAAAGTAGTAATTTTGATGTGTTACATGTGCTACCTCTCTAGAATATAAGCATTATAGATTATGTGTATAAATAACATAGGCATGTTCCAATATATGAGAAATCCAGTTTTGTGAAGAAAAACATTGTTTCCGCCCGGGATCGAACCGGGGACCTTCCGCGTGTTAGGCGGATGTGATAACCACTACACCACGGAAACAAGATACCAAGTTTTGTTCGTAAAAAAATCATTTTTAATTAAGGATGTTTTATTCTAGAAGTGGTACGTGCTTATTACATTCAATGTTTTAAAACACCTAAGTTTTCGATTTATTATCACCCGAGTACTACTACCCTCTTAACACGCATAGTTAACCTCACTGGAAAATAAAGACCATATAATAGAAATTTTGAATGTTCGAACATATTTGGATTATTTTTTATATTGACATGTTTTATCAATCAATTTATATAAACTAGTGAAGAAAGGAAATCAAATCGTGTTTTATTAGCAATTTATTGCTTTTTTATTGTAGCCTTTTCATTTTTTAAAACATGCCGAAGACTATAGGTTATGTGAAGGTTACGCGGAAATAAAAGACAAAAAACGTGTTAAGAATAGGAAATTATATGCCAGTTGCCTTTTTTAACTTAAATTATAAAATCTATAAACCTAATTCAACGTTATATATTTATATAAATTAAAAACAATTCCGATACCGGGAATCGAACCCGAGCCTCCTGGGTGAAAGCCAGGTATCCTAGCCACTAGACCATATCGGATATAAAATAAGATTGTAAGTTATTTAAAAGCCATTATTTGTAATGATTTAAAATTTACTAACGAAGTTGGCATTCGATTTTTTAATCATTTAAGATCACACGTGTGAAATTCTGGTTGCAGTTAAAGGCTTTACATGCATATATTAATGTCATAATTTTTCTATATATTTCTGTTTTAATATCTAACAGAGTCCTTTATTGACTAAGAAATTCGTTTTTAATACATTCCATATCTTCTACCTGAGCTGGCCATATCACCTTGCTTCTGGGGCCAAGAAAAAATCTTCCATATTTTGTATATCCCATTTGCTTTGTCATGATTGTAGTTGTATAATTTAACCTATTTCAGTGGTTGTCCTTCTATTCAAATTTCATGTTGCATTTGTTTATATGCTAGTAGTTCTTTTGACTATTTTATAGCTTCGTTCGACATCTTTTATAATGTCTTTACAGATCTTTATAGTAACACAAATAAAATTATTAAGAAAGATGGTAGGCTAACGCAACAAGATTATTTTGATCCTAGGTTTCTTTAAAAATATTAATACCTATGAAGCACATGAAAGTAAAATGCTGGGTTTCTGAAAGCTCTGCACCAATTACAATGTTTCTAACAACTATGATGGGCTACTTATTGTAATAATTAATAATAAATTAATTTTTAAATAGGTAATTGCGGAGGCCTCTACATTGTGATACATTATTATATAAATAATTGTAAATACCTTTTTTATGTATTTCTATTTTAATATCTAACAGAGTTCTTTATTGACTACGAAAAAAAGGTATTTACAATTATTTATAATTAATTATTGTTTATTATAAGTTTCGTAGCTTATAATTGAAAAATTAACTAAATATTGGCTCATTAGATTGAAATATTTATACATTTATTAATTAAGCATTATTATTTTTATTTTCAGATTCCACTCCACACACTTCTTTAATTCATCATTAAAATATTACAGAATTGCCTAATATCACATCACATGGATGGTCTTGGTAAGTTATTTTTCTAAATACATATTTAAATACAAATATTTTTCAATGCATTATTTAAAGAATACTTTGTAAATTATCATACATACTTTTATTTGTTGTTTGATTATGATTAATTCAATAATATTATTTATTATCCTATTCATAAGCATATTTACTCCTTACTCCAATTAAACAAATTAAACTGAAGAGTACATTCATCGAGTATAAACAGTTTTTTGAAGTTTGTTGAAAGAGCAATTCCAAATAAATAATATTAGAAATATTATTTCATCCAAATATTATTTATTTAGTTTAATGATTGTTTAGTTACGTGAAGATGCACTGACTATTAAATGGAATACGAGTCTCCTTTCTTCACAAATTTTATTAATTGCAAATAAACATTTCGGTTAAACTTTTAGCATTCAAAATGGTCACATTGTGACTAAAATGTACATTTGCAATTAATAAAATTTTTGAAGAAAGGAGACTCGTATTCCATTTAATATTATTTAATTAATTAATCAAGACTCAACTCATAGAAATGTGTTGTTTCCTAGCACAATTAAAGTAAATTATATATTTTATTAATATAAAAATCCGTTAGTATTGTATAATATTTAATATTCAAATTGATACTGTTCGTACAATTCTAAGAATATTTTCCTTGCGGCGACTGGAGCTTTTAGCTTAGCACACAGAAGGAAGACACCAGAAATTTTCCTATGAAGTGAGTAGATTTCTTCCGGTGGCGGGCACAAACGGTGGGCCAACATAGTGGGTACCAATTTTTGAATTCTGATTGTCGTGTTTTGATGCGAAAAGTCAAATTCGTTCGGACAACGAAAAACTTCACCCAGTATCATCACTGCATCAACATGGGCTTCCTCCATAATCTGGAAACAATAAATAAATAAAACTTTTCCAGTTTATTAATTTTTTAAACTCTAATTTGAATATATTGATAAAATTTGAACGTTATTGAACAAAGAAAACTCTTTGGCTCCTCCTATCAAGTAGAAAGCTTATAAATGAAAAAATAAAAAATACTTTTACTGCAGTCACTATTTAATAAACATTGTGAAATTAACTAAGTAAAAGTATTTTTTATTTAAAAACAATGGATACAAGCAAAAGTGGCTAAATATATTTTTGTGAAATTTGAAAAAAAAAAAAAACAATCACCCTTGTGGAGGGATGCCTTACAATAATCACACATGAAACAAGTTAAACTCTTCTTTTTATGCGCGGCACATATGCGCAAGTAACTATATTTACAATTTTGTGTTTTTTGCTATCTTTGGATAGTAACTTTGTTGTATTGGGACGCATTACATTTTGTGATGTACTAAGCCCCCTGCTCCACATCAATTGTCTCTTTACTATCTTCAATCTATTCTTGGGTCACATCATGTAGAAATGGTTGATATTTTATATTTACATTTGTATTTAGAATTTTATAAACATGAAACGCATTATACAAGTTCCGACAGAAAAGTACGACGTTTTTGAAAAATTTATTTTCAATTAAATCAAAACTTTATTTGTTTAATAGGTAGTTGTGGATTTGCCATTTCGTATGCATATCAAAGAAACAAACATTCATGTAGGATAAAATAATATCATCTAAGTGATGTCCGTTCTTTTCCACACACTCCAGAAGTCGAGTTGAGAAGTTGGTCATGAAATGGCTTTAATTTCTTGGGTGATAGCATTTGACAAAAAATCGCAGGGCCTAAGATCAGGCGAATTTTGGGGCAACACGATGTCCCCTTGTAGCAAAATGAGTAGTGCTGGAAAATGTTCTCTCAAAAATACAATAGACTTCCTTGGGGTGGGATAAGTTGTTCCATCTTAGCCACATTTTCATGAGTTCTGTTACTTCTTTCTCCACCTCGAGGCTTCAACCATCCTCTAGTAAGAAAGTTCTGCACCCACTTTAGGATAGTGTTTCTCGTAGGAAACGTAGACCGTGCCTTGCAACATTTAATTTTGTTCAAAATCTGCGTTGTGTAGCAAACACAGAACACCCCGTTTCAATGTAAGTGTCATAAACAAATACGCGTTGCTCTTGGGTCCATGATTCCATAAACTAAACTAAACCAAACAAAATGGCAAGGTCTAGTGGTCAGATATCAACCATCGAAAACCTTAGGCTATCACTGCGCTGAGCTATGCGCTTTCTAAAATTATCATACTCCTCTGCCGGACCCTATATAATGCACAATTCAAAATAAACATGGCAGCCCTTTTCGTTTTTTTTTCTGCGACGTACCATCAAATAGTATGATAAATATTGATCTGAGCGATCCACGCCTTTCATATATTTATTATTATTATACTCAATTACAGTAATTGGTTTCCAATTTTTTTCCTTTGTGCGCCAGTCGATGTTATGGCTCTTGATAATGTCACCAGAACGTATAGTGGATGTCATGCGTACCGTTCATTTCGATACCCAGCAATGCAATAAGATATCTTTTCGACCCAAAAACATTGATTCTCCTTGTTTTAATTTTGCAGTTTTTAAAGTAGGAGGAAGTCTTCCATTTACGCGAATTGTACAATATACACGCACCTTATTTTGTAGTAGCACTTCAGCCGTATCAACACTATTGTAATAATTGTTTATGTAGACATGATGCTACAAATTTAGATATGGTTGCAGTAGATTTAAAATAGTATCTTGTAGACGATGTCCTTACCCGCAGTAAATTTTGAAGTTGCAAATTTACCCCGATATTTCCTCGCTAACCATACGTATCAGAATTCCTACTTTACAATTTTAGACGTATTGCAAACTTTGAAAGATAGTCGACCCCTCCAAGGCGTCACGTGACAATTCACTATCAGGATGATAAACATCTCTAAACTTTGCTAGAAAAGAAAATAATTCAGAAGCTATTGGAATTTTTGCAATATATCGCCATTAGGGTCCAAATTAGCATTATCAGAAAAATGTCAGGAATCCCAAATTTGAATAAAGCGGTCCCGGCTCATAACATTGCCAAAATCATGGGTTGGTATTGTGAAGTCCGTTGACCAATTTTCCTTCCTCGACTCCTTTCGCACTCTTTCCATTATCAACATTTTGTATATCTTCCGCGATGACGATTTTGGTCATGGTACCGATTTGTTTCTTGTCCAAAAGACTCAAATAAAACGTCGCCAATAAATAATTTTACAACCAACATGACACTTTTCGCATTGCTGGGTATTATATTGATTCCCCTTTGCCCAAAAAATGGTTCAATTGTTGTTGGATTATTATTTATCACTATCACTATCCTCACTGTAACTATCAGAACTGATTGACGACAATGGCACAGCTCTACTTCTTCTTACAACACGAAATATGTCTTCACTCTCACTATCATTTTGATTGACGATATCGTTTGCGTCATCGTCTGAAAAATTGTCGGCGTACACGTTATTTTCATTATAAATAGGTATATAACATGCGTTTTTAATTCGATCTTTCTACGCTCAATAACGATCATAAACTAAATTCTCAGCAGAAAGAAAAATCTTGATTATTTATTTGAAAAATTATCAAATGATAAACATTTTCTCCTATATGCATATACATGAAAACAAGACTAAACAAATGCAACGTTTAAGTCTTGGTTAAAGTGGTCGTAGTGAGCGTAAATCCGCCTACTCCGTCAGCGTTTTGAAGCGGGTACAAATACCCGCCCCGTCCATAGGAGGCAGTTCGCGAATCGAGTATTAATACCCGACCCGTCCATAGTGTGTTAAGTGAACCTTCCTCCACATCTTAATTTCCAATATTTTGATTATTTAGTTTAAAATAAGTAATTATTTATTGACAATATTTTAAATTTATAGATTTATGTTACAATGTCTTCGGTACGAAATGTATGGACCTAGTATATTATGAATTAATATAGAAATTAACTTACCTTACTCTCATAACCAGTAAAAAAGCCAAGTTCCCTAGAATACTGAAGAATTTTACTTCGATCACCCTCTGATGCTGCCCTGATAATCTTAACGTAGTTATCCGTAAATTTCTTAGAGTACGGCCTAGATGCTCCAAAATCTAGTAACATTATCTAAAACAAAAGATGTAAAGTTAAAAAACATATCAGGAACAAATCAAAAAAGTTACCATTTTATTTTGTCAATAGTTGTAATAGACAATTTATAACTAAAATATTATTTGTTGATGAAGCAATCACAAAAATTAATCACCATTTCTTTTTAACATATTCAATTAATAATTTTCGTGTATTGTATAAAATAGTCTAATTTTTACTATTATTATTATATTTTTAATTAAAAGTGTATATTGTTTTAAGTAATATAAAGTTGAATTACCGTTGCTGGAAAAATGACTCAAAGATGAATATTTGTAAAGAGATGCATGTTTTGAAATACTCAATATATATCTTATAGTATTTTTCTATCTCAAGATTAAATTGACTAATGCCACATAAGTTCAACCTAGTCGTCTCCTGAAGTGAATGGAAGTATATATTTAAAAGTGACATATCAAATTATAGACCTATTGCACTAATCTCTAATGTATCTAAGATTTTCGAAAGAATCTTTGCTGATTACATTAACACTAAAGTATGTCATGAAATAACACCACATCAGCATGGTTTCATGAAAAAGCGGTCAACACAATCTAACTTAATCAACTTTACACAATTCATCTCTGAACATCTAGATCGTGGTGAACAGGTTGATGTGATATATACGGATATCAGCAAGGCATTCGATCGGATACCTCATAATACATTATTAAATAGCCTTAGTCATTATAATATAAATGATAATATATTAGCCGTTATACGATCATATTTAACTGATAGAAAACAATACGTTTCCTACATGAATGTGCAATCAACACCTTATATTGCTACAAGCGGGGTACCCCAAGGATCCAATCTTGGACCTCTGCTATTCCTTTTATTTATAAATAACGTAGCTGATATATTATTTTGTAACTTTCTGATATATGCAGACGATATTAAACTATATCGTGTTATAAATAATATAAGCGATTGTGAAGAATTGAATAGAGATTTGTCGAGATTGGATAATTGGTGTAGTTTAAACGGTCTAAGTATCAATGTTTCAAAATGTTTTAGTATGTCATTTCATCGGAAATTAAATCCCGTCGTCTTCAATTATGTTCTCAGTGACAACATTGCAATTCAAACCACTTGTAATGATTTAGGAGTGAAGTTTGATAACAAATTAACCTTCAATTCACATATTGAAAATATTTGTTGTTAACTCTTACAGAACTTTAGGATTCATCATCAGAAATTGTCGGGAATTTAAATCTCAAGTGGCGATTAAAAAATTGTATGAATCATTTATTATATCCAAACTAACATATTGTGCGTCGGTGTGGTCTCCGGGTTATAATAAATATATCTCCTTATTTGAAAGATGCCAAAAGCGATTTTTAAAATTTTTGTACTTTCATAAACACAAAATATATCCCCCATATAACGTCGATTATAAATCATTGCTTGATGAATTTGAAATGGTCTCAGTTCATAACAGACACAGATATATTATAATTTATGACTTATATAAGATTATTCATAGCTTTCAAGATAGTCCGACGTTACTTAATTCACTAATGATCTGACAATCGTGACAATCCTCACGAACCAAACACACATTTCAGTACAACACTCCAAACACAAATCACCACTCTTTTTCGCCGTTTCTCATGATGATACGAAAATACCATGAAGTACAATATGGTGTGGATTTATTTTCAAATGAAACCAAGTTTAAAACTGATTTAAAAGCCTGTTTACTTTAATTTACACGCGCTGCAACTGCATATTTGTATTATAATTATTACTTTTATATACTATACATTTAGCTGTATGATTTATGTATGTGTATTTATGTTTGTATATATACATTTACATGTAATATGTTTCTCAGTAATTAGATTTTTGTCTGTTGAGAAATAAAGGATTATTATTATTATTATTATTATTATGAGCAGGCCAGTTTCTGTTCATTGTTAATCCATACTTCAGAGACGAAATATAGAATTTTGTTAAATTTATAGCAATTTTATTTATTCACAAAGTAAACTTAAGAAAAATGCCTACATATTTTGACAATAGTATCATCACTAATGCGGATATTCATAATTAAAATAAAACAGGCAGAAAAAACATCTTCCTTGACCACAAAAATACTAATGCCGGACAAAATACGCTCTTCTTTAAAGGTGCAAATGAATATAACTGTTTGCCTATGGAACTAAAGAAACTAGAAGAAATAATAAGTTTAAAAACAAATTATTCTATTACTTGAAGAATCTTCAAGAATAGTTAGTATATAGGGGCGATGCAATACGTTATTTGAGCCAAGTGGAATTTCAAGATGACTTTGAAGACAAACTGGTATATCACGGTATGAAAGGTTTTATCGCAGAGGATTAATTAAATTATGTCATACACAGATATATCATTAAGGTTTAATAAATAGTTCGCATTCAATGGATACTCTAGCCATAACTAACGAAGCCCTTTTAAAAAATTATTTATGTTCACTAGATTTAATGGACATTCGAAAAGAATATTATTAATGTTTTCATAATTCCCGCATTCACATAAAGGATCTGCCTTTATTACTTTCCCTATATACGAAGTATATATAGGGGAAGCATTGTGATCGTGATTTTTTTTTGAAAATTTTTTTTTGCGGAAATATCCGTTTTGAGGTCCCCCGAGTCCATTAAACTAATTTCTGGAAAAAAAAATTGTGTCTGTCTGTCTGTCTGTCCGTGGGTGCTGTATCTCAAAAACGACTGATCCGATTGAGATGAAACTTTAAACATAAGGTTTTATCATTAAAAACTGGAACTAAAAAGCTTTTGGTAAACATTCATAAACCGGAAGTGGGTGTTTACTCGAGGCATTTTTTTGTTTTTTCGTGATATTCTTCTAAATATAAAAAATTTTAAAAAACGGTTCAAACAAAAGTTAAAGGAAATAAAAAACTGAACAAGTTTTATTGGAACATATTTTTCATAAATTTTTTAACTTTTGAGAAAAAAAATAAAAATTGAAAATTTTGACATTTTTTGCCAATTGCTAATAAACTATTAAAGTTAAAAAGTTTTATTACAAATAATTGTAGAGAATTTAAAAGTGAACAAATCATTAAGAATAGCCTTTTTGCGTAAACATCATAGTATTTTCGAGTAAATTATAGGGAAAGTATTATGATGGTCACATCACCATTTTTTTAATATAATTTAAACGAGCAGGAGATAGGCAATGTGTTGTTTTCAAACGAAACATAGTTAATAGTAAATAGCTTAGGCCTACGTTTTTCAATGTATGCAATATTCTTTGGAAGAGAACCATAAATTATACTATAGTTCGTTCTATAGCGCACTTTGGTTTCCCAAAAATTTTCCCACTCCTGTATTATTGTGCGCCTAAATGCTATAACATGACCCAGAGTTAGCTGAGCAAAAATATGAAGACCTAGGGAGAAGAGACTAATTTGATTCAGGTATTCAATCCTTCTGCACCATAAATAGATGAAGTTCTAAGCGTGTATAGACTGAAGTTTACATGGCTGATATTAAATGGAAGGAATTGCAGTAAACAAAAATGGCCTTTCTATCCAATTAAAGTAAGGATCAGGTATTGTTGCCGAAATGAAGAGCTTAAAATGCTCATATTGAGTGTTCACAACCGAATACATAAACATATGAAGTACCAAACTCAGGCTAACTCTTTGGAGTATCAGAAGTCATAGTTCGTTTAGCCTTAAAATAAGGATACTTGTAATGAGTTTACATACTTTTAAATAGAAACACTTACTGGGAAGTTATAAAGACAAGGACCAATTCTTAAATTGATTATTCCAGATTGGCACAGGTACCAACTTAACCTTAAATGAAGAGGTAAAGTTTTGAGTAGAGTTGATTCAGCCTGCAATGAACACGTGTAATTAGCTGCAGGTTTGACTTCACGAAATAAAGACAGCCAATCAACTCTAAAATGATGAGAAGAAGTAAACGTAGAGGGGTTGGCTTAGTTAATTTAGCAGTCAGGAGTGATGTTAGGAGATAAACAATCTTGATCTCATTGTGTTGAAATGGTGATATGTGAATAAGTGATGAAAAACGTATCCATACATTAAAGAATAGAGAGGAAACAAACAGACCCAGCGATACTGCTGAGAATGTTTTATCCTTGAGTCACTTTTAAACAAAACAGATTCATTCAACCAGACCTCGACCTTTATTTAGATGGTTATATTACCTTTTCCTTTGAAGAGATTCAGCTAAACTATTTTGAAAAACTCCACTGTGGAGTTTGAAAGTTATTAGTTATAACTTTCAGTTCACTAAAGATAACAAATAATTAGATTTGCAAGGTACTACAAGAATTCTTTAATACCTTTGTTATTTTTAAGAGAGTTTATTTAAATGAGCATTTGCTCTTGTCATTTAATCAGTCAGGTTTCAACAAGACCAGTTAACAGAACATCCATATTGACATTTTCGTGTTAGCTAAATTTAGGAAGAACCTAAGGGGCAGTATTTTAAATTGCTACAGTTCTCACTTCAAAGACCTGCAGCATGAATAAGGCTAGAGAAAAATATTATTTTGAGTAAATTGATTCAGATTGTGAAATGATATGTTTCTTTCGAATTTTACTTAGTTTTTTTTTATAAAACACTTGAAACATTATAGCAAAAAGAAAACTGATTAATGGTTGTACTTGGTTAATTTAAAACACCCTATTATTCCATTGGACTAAATGGAAATAATTATTTTCATACACCCTATAATATTATTAGACATTCCATTATAAATATTTACATATTTTCTGGACATGTGCATATATAGACCAGCACAGATATTGTAAAATGAACTTACCTGTTTGGTTTTTGGATTGTAGAAGAAATTCGCCCAATTTGGATCCGTTTGCATGTATTGGAATTCCATTATTTCTCGGAGCACAAGTTCCATGATTTTTGAAGCTATGTACTTTCTGTCGTTTAGGTTCATGTCAACACACTGGTCAACAGGAATTCCTTCGATTAGCTCAGTGGTGAAAACTTGCTTTGTTGATAGATTATCTATATTAATATTATTTTAAATTACTTTAAGAAAACATCTAAGAATAATATAAAAATACGATTATTTCCAGAAATTTATGAGATATTCGTAGTGCCATATAAACTAATTTCTAATGTCTTTAAATCTCGATTTAGCATTATACATTAAAAGAGTGATCTATAAATAAATACACTGTCAATATTTTTTAGGTAGTAAGGGTCAACAAAACAAACATATTTAAATTTATAAACATATGTTCAAAAATGTTTCATTTTCAAGAGAGAGTTTGCTGAATTTTTATTTATAAATCATTAGTAGGATTGCATTTTAATGATTTTATTGTTTATTAAAATTATTAAAAATTTTGATAATTTTCTTAAATACATTATAATTGTAATATTGAATTATCGATGGTCACACTATGGTAAATTTCAGCTTTTACTTGTGTAAAAACAGTTTTATGGCGAAATCTTCCTTATTATGAATAGGTCTCTCATGGACTGTAGATATTAGAAAAACCCAAAGGAATACATTAAGGGGCTTAAATATAGAGAACATGCCAGTTTTGTATCATTTTTGTTTTGACAAGTTTTAACTTCCTTGCACCCTCTGTCATATATTTATTTGTTTGTGTGTCCAATACCACCCTTAAAAGTAAGTCGGTATATTTATAGAACACCCCATATATTTAAATAATCAATTGTGAACAATAAAAAGCATAACCACATTATTAAAATTGATTTCAAATTGATAAAAATGCAGTGTTGCAATGTCTGAATAAAAATATTCTTAAAATTAATTGGTCATCTCCCCTATTGTAAAAATGTTATATTTAAACATTACCCATAACAGCTGGCACGAAATAATATGGATACGGTTTCAATAACTCCTTGAACTTCCTCGTACAAATCGCCTCTCTGATGTAATCCACCTCCCAAGCAAGTTCTCTCTTAGCGACAATAACGACATTGTCGATGAACATTCCCGGCGGGAAGATATTCCACACCTTCATAATCCCAATTAAATTATCGATATCACTTTCGATCCCCTTCGCCACGCCGGGGTATTGAATTTTTACGGCCACTTCGGTGCCGTCGAATAATTTCGCCCAGTGCACTTGTCCAATGGAGGCTGCCGCGAACGGCGTATCGTTGAATTCGGCGAACTTTTTCCTCCAGTTACCTCCGAGTTCGGCACTCATCGCCTTTTCCAGTTGCCACGTCGGCATGAAATCTGCAGATTTGCGCACCCGTTCCAGCGCTTTTGCCAACTCTGGGTTCACTATGGACTCGTCCTGTATGCTAAGGATCTGTCCAATTTTTAAGGCAGCACCTGCAAAAAGTTGATGGTTAATACTGTGAACGCAGATGCTGCAGTGTATATAACATGCAAGAGAAAGTAAAAATGAAATTGTAAAAAAAATATAATAACTAGAGATCTAGGAAGGAAATAATGTCCAAATCACTTAAGTGAACCTTCAAATATTTTTTTTAAAAGGAGCTTAAACTTATGCAGTCAAGATCTGTATTTTTTATCACAAATCTCTAACTGTATTGCAGGTAGTTCATTATAAAATTGTAATATTAAGAATACTATTCTTCTTACCTCTGACTTTACAAAGTGTATCAACAATTCGTTCCATATTTGCTTTATTCATAAAAATGTTTGTTGGATCCTCATCTTCTTTCAGACCAAAAGTACGTTTTGCATATTCAGCCAGTGTGCCGACGCCCAAACCAGCTGCTAGTCCTCCAAAAGACACCATCCTCCCTATCCTTGTTGAAGGCACGGAACGTTGTTTCGCTGACGAGCTTAACTATAAATTTAAATTACTTTACATGAATTTTCTTTATTGTTTTATTTTTATATAAATTTAAGTTGTAATAATATAGAAACAAGAGTTTTAATATTTGTACATAATACATAGCTTTTTGACCTCTTTAAGAAACACCTGACTGTGCTTCGAAGCCAGAATTGTTGCTTCCCTGAATTATGGACAAAGTGTGATAAATCAAAGGGACAATAGGGAAAAGTCAAAAGATATTTATTGAAAATTGAGTTAGGTGATGTGACTGTCGGATTATTTGAAAATGATGTAGTATTTCATAAGACTTTTTGGTAATCCAACACAATAAAATTATTCATTTTATTTTTCTCCACTATTAGTTTAATGTAACAGTTATAGTTTTTCAAGAATATACTAAACATCAAAATATTTAATTTCATTTCTTTTTTACAAAGTTACTAATTAGATTTTGTTTTAAAGACAATTGCTCAATTGATACAATGATAAAACCTTAAACTTTGAATATAAAATCTCTTCGTATTTAATTTCACTCTACAACTCTAATGCTATTATTATAGGAAACATCTGATGTAATCTAATCTATTTCGAAACTTCAAAGAGTGCAGCTCCGTTTGAATTTTTGATTTTTAACAAAGATTAGAATTAAAATTTTTAAATTGTCATTACAAAATAACTGAAAGGACTACTAAATATTAAAACTTCACCTGGAATACATATAATAACAGCATATATAAACTATAACTTACAGTTTGTTTTGATTTTGGATTTGGTACAGCTTTCACCTTACTATCCTGCTTTTCACCCTCATCAACTGTAGAAACACGCTTCACCCTATCGACCTTCTCTTCCTTCACCTGGACCTCTTCTATGACTTCCTTCTTTCCCATCTGTTTCGCCATCTTCTCTCTATGTTCTCTATCCAATTTTTTCAACAACTCTTTATCACTTTTAGTAAGCTTAATCTCAAATGGCTTTGGAGGTGGAGCCTTTGGTTCGTTTTTTTCTTGCCGCCAGTATATGTGCTGTGCCCTCTTGCTCCTCTCAGGCGTATTTTCCTCTGCAAATTTGCATGTTTAACAACCAGTCATTTTGACATGCACGTCAGCACTGACACCAATCGTGAGTTACAGGTTAGATTTGATATGAGTATGAGTGAGTAAGCGGTGTTAATGACTTACCTGGCTTTTGTTCGGCCACATTGTACTTAGCGAATTCGCTTATGCCGGCGAAGACCGTGGAAATTCGATTAGAAGTCTCCAGTACGTTTTGTAAGGAGGTGGCATTTTTTGTTGTCTGCACAACCTGCGACGGTAGGTCAGTGACAGCTTGTTTTATCGATGAGTGCCTCCAAATTTTTCGAATCTCGGCCTCTTTCAGTTCTACTCCGGCTTTTGCTATGCTTTGCAGACTTCTGATTATTGCTAGAACGTCCTGGGCCCGAGACATTGTTAAGTGCCGACTCTATGCCCGGAAATAAGAGAAGTGTTAAGTGTTAAAAACAGTTCAAGAAAAGATGATTTTAATGGATGCATAATTAAGCATAACTACTCTCTGTGATTATTTTGTTCAATGAAAAATTTTGATTGAATTATCAATTAATTATAATTGATCTTGATACCAAAAAGTAATTGAATATTTGTATAACTTTTTCACATCCAAAAGCATTGTGTCTGTCATTACGTGTTCTAAAAAATGGGGGGTGACATTTACATTAAGGTGTTTTGCCAGTGTGTAATATAGAAAGGAGCTGATATGTGGAGGAAGTGAATTCTAAGATTGAAATGAACATAGATGGTGCATAACAGAAAAGTACTAGTTGTGTGAAGCAGTGCCTATTAGTTTTCTTTAAATATAGTAAAAGCTAAAGTGGAGATCTTGCTCGAAATCCACTGCATAGTAAAAAAAATCAAAATATATTACTACACAAAAACTATACATTACAGCTCACAGCAGACAGATCACAAAATAATATAAAGGTTTGATGTAAGCAACAATTTTTGGTAAACACCAGGAATCTAAACAAAGGATAATTAGATTGCTTGAAAGATTATTATAACATTTAGAACTGTCTCTATTATTGTTGAAAATAAATAATAAGTCCAATAAAGTGAATAGTTGCATAAAGCTCAAGACACATTCGATATTTTAATAATTCATGTTATAGTTTTCTATAAATTAGACAACTTTTTTAATGAAGCCTTTAATTTGAACACTTAGACAACATATACACGTTGTCCCCTGAAATTTTGAATATGAGTAATGTAATTTGTATTATATCTCGATTATTATTATTGGTTGCTATGGTTGTTGCTGCAATATGCATGTCAATTTGACATTTTGAAGCTATAATGTTAACAGGAATTTTATGATCATCTGGGATATTGTTTGGCTGAACAAGGAGATGTTTTCGAACATTTAATAAGATGAACATTGTAGTTACTTGTTATTCGCTACGTCAGCATTGTGTCTGTAAAGAGAGTAATATTAAAATAACGTGTAAATATGTTTCATTTTGATTCCCTATTTTATTACAAATTGGAAATTACTGATTATTTCCTGTTGGTCAATCCATTAAAATATGTGACGAGCGTGGTAACTAAGCAACGAGTAATGCATTAAAATGCCCGTATTCAAAATTTCAGGGGGCAACGTGTATATGTTTCTATTTTAAATAATTTATGTTGGCAATGTAACAACATATTTAAGGTAATGTCAACATAATCAGTGTTTTCTTCTTTTTAATTTGAATAAAAATAAATTCGATTATTGCTAGAACGTCCTGGGCCCGAGACATTGTTAAGTGCCGACTCTATGCCCGGAAATAAGAGAAGTGTTAAGTGTTAAAAACAGTTCAAGAAAAGATGATTTTAATGGATGCATAATTAAGCATAACTACTCTCTGTGATTATTTTGTTCAATGAAAAATTTTGATTGAATTATCAATTAATTATAATTGATCTTGATACCAAAAAGTAATTGAATATTTGTATAACTTTTTCACATCCAAAAGCATTGTGTCTGTCATTACGTGTTCTAAAAAATGGGGGGTGACATTTACATTAAGGTGTTTTGCCAGTGTGTAATATAGAAAGGAGCTGATATGTGGAGGAAGTGAATTCTAAGATTGAAATGAACATAGATGGTGCATAACAGAAAAGTACTAGTTGTGTGAAGCAGTGCCTATTAGTTTTCTTTAAATATAGTAAAAGCTAAAGTGGAGATCTTGCTCGAAATCCACTGCATAGTAAAAAAAATCAAAATATATTACTACACAAAAACTATACATTACAGCTCACAGCAGACAGATCACAAAATAATATAAAGGTTTGATGTAAGCAACAATTTTTGGTAAACACCAGGAATCTAAACAAAGGATAATTAGATTGCTTGAAAGATTATTATAACATTTAGAACTGTCTCTATTATTGTTGAAAATAAATAATAAGTCCAATAAAGTGAATAGTTGCATAAAGCTCAAGACACATTCGATATTTTAATAATTCATGTTATAGTTTTCTATAAATTAGACAACTTTTTTAATGAAGCCTTTAATTTGAACACTTAGACAACATATACACGTTGTCCCCTGAAATTTTGAATATGAGTAATGTAATTTGTATTATATCTCGATTATTATTATTGGTTGCTATGGTTGTTGCTGCAATATGCATGTCAATTTGACATTTTGAAGCTATAATGTTAACAGGAATTTTATGATCATCTGGGATATTGTTTGGCTGAACAAGGAGATGTTTTCGAACATTTAATAAGATGAACATTGTAGTTACTTGTTATTCGCTACGTCAGCATTGTGTCTGTAAAGAGAGTAATATTAAAATAACGTGTAAATATGTTTCATTTTGATTCCCTATTTTATTACAAATTGGAAATTACTGATTATTTCCTGTTGGTCAATCCATTAAAATATGTGACGAGCGTGGTAACTAAGCAACGAGTAATGCATTAAAATGCCCGTATTCAAAATTTCAGGGGGCAACGTGTATATGTTTCTATTTTAAATAATTTATGTTGGCAATGTAACAACATATTTAAGGTAATGTCAACATAATCAGTGTTTTCTTCTTTTTAATTTGAATAAAAATAAATTCGATTATTGCTAGAACGTCCTGGGCCCGAGACATTGTTAAGTGCCGACTCTATGCCCGGAAATAAGAGAAGTGTTAAGTGTTAAAAACAGTTCAAGAAAAGATGATTTTAATGGATGCATAATTAAGCATAACTACTCTCTGTGATTATTTTGTTCAATGAAAAATTTTGATTGAATTATCAATTAATTATAATTGATCTTGATACCAAAAAGTAATTGAATATTTGTATAACTTTTTCACATCCAAAAGCATTGTGTCTGTCATTACGTGTTCTAAAAAATGGGGGGTGACATTTACATTAAGGTGTTTTGCCAGTGTGTAATATAGAAAGGAGCTGATATGTGGAGGAAGTGAATTCTAAGATTGAAATGAACATAGATGGTGCATAACAGAAAAGTACTAGTTGTGTGAAGCAGTGCCTATTAGTTTTCTTTAAATATAGTAAAAGCTAAAGTGGAGATCTTGCTCGAAATCCACTGCATAGTAAAAAAAATCAAAATATATTACTACACAAAAACTATACATTACAGCTCACAGCAGACAGATCACAAAATAATATAAAGGTTTGATGTAAGCAACAATTTTTGGTAAACACCAGGAATCTAAACAAAGGATAATTAGATTGCTTGAAAGATTATTATAACATTTAGAACTGTCTCTATTATTGTTGAAAATAAATAATAAGTCCAATAAAGTGAATAGTTGCATAAAGCTCAAGACACATTCGATATTTTAATAATTCATGTTATAGTTTTCTATAAATTAGACAACTTTTTTAATGAAGCCTTTAATTTGAACACTTAGACAACATATACACGTTGTCCCCTGAAATTTTGAATATGAGTAATGTAATTTGTATTATATCTCGATTATTATTATTGGTTGCTATGGTTGTTGCTGCAATATGCATGTCAATTTGACATTTTGAAGCTATAATGTTAACAGGAATTTTATGATCATCTGGGATATTGTTTGGCTGAACAAGGAGATGTTTTCGAACATTTAATAAGATGAACATTGTAGTTACTTGTTATTCGCTACGTCAGCATTGTGTCTGTAAAGAGAGTAATATTAAAATAACGTGTAAATATGTTTCATTTTGATTCCCTATTTTATTACAAATTGGAAATTACTGATTATTTCCTGTTGGTCAATCCATTAAAATATGTGACGAGCGTGGTAACTAAGCAACGAGTAATGCATTAAAATGCCCGTATTCAAAATTTCAGGGGGCAACGTGTATATGTTTCTATTTTAAATAATTTATGTTGGCAATGTAACAACATATTTAAGGTAATGTCAACATAATCAGTGTTTTCTTCTTTTTAATTTGAATAAAAATAAATTCGATTTTTTCAACAAGTTTGTTATTAATAATGAGCACCTTTTGTCACAAAATGTACATCTAACATTTAAACAATACTAAAATACACACCCTACTCAAAATAGGTAAATTATTAAACAAATTAAATAATAACAATAATTGATTCTATCGTACATTATTTATTTATTTAGATCGTTGATGTTATTTCTTAAAAAATAGACATAAAAGCTAATAAATTACATTAGAATAATTGGATCATAAAATATATTGCTTTCCTTTATCTTTACTTAGTTTGTAAATATTGTTATTTAATAATAATGATAATAATAATATTTTATTGGTGCTTTAGTTTACACTTTACACAAGTCAAAATCAAAAATAAGGTTACAAATATAAATAACATATAATACACCTATAGATTAATCCTAATAACAAAATGGCACTAAGTATAACTTTTTACAATGTAAGTACGAACAAATCTATTAATTAGGTAACATACGCTTGAAATTTGAATGTATGATAATATTATGAATATTCTGAGACACTTCCAGATATTTTTAATTGTTTATAATTTATTTATTTTAACCGATTTATTAATAACGATGCATATTTCCTTTTATTTTATAATAAATTCCAACATCAGCAACAATTACAATTGCGCATTAAATATTAATTTAAAATCAAATAATCCTATTACGACCCTGGCATGCCCAAAAACGGGCAGTACCATCCTGCCTTTTAAGGTTACGTTAATATGAATTATTACTATCGGCCCAATAACCATTAACACCAACACTGTATTATTGTTTAAACAATTAATTAATTCTGCATTTGTAGATGCAATCCCAGTTTTGCATCCTGGTATAGTACCTATTTCAGTGCAATAGTCGTTATTATTTTATTTAAAGCGGTTATACATTAATAACACCGATTGTTAACGACAGAAGTCCTGCATATCACAAATTAACATACCTGCAATGGAGTGACGTCGTAAATTTTAAGATTTTTACAATAATTTTCACAGCTGCACCTCAGGTGAGTAACAATGTAGGAGTGAAGGTTATGTTAGCGCATATTGCGAAACGTGTTTAGGTTTAGTTAGAAATCAATTCGATTTATTTAAGTACGTTAATTTGATCACATAAAATACCCTTTTGGCGTGAAAATATATAAAAGGGTTCATTATTTACAAAAGGGCTATTAAAAATTATAACATGAATATTTATGAATTTGTTGTAAATTCTATTAATTCCATGAGTAATAAAGGTGCAAGGAAAATGCATATACTATACTATGTGATTAAAGAGAAAACCTTCAGTGTGAATACAATCTTTTATGATATATTGGAAATTCATTTGTTTTGTTAAAGCGCAGTGAAAACTAAATTGCCTCACTGCTTTAGAGTATTTATTATATTATTTTCCCAAATAAAAATAAGGACATATTTATCCACTTATAGAAAAAATTGAATAACAACTGCTTCTTAAAAAATACTTAAATTTTGAACATAGATATAAATTATTTACAATTATAAATGTAAAACGGGGAAGTATTAAAAATTCTTATAATGAAAACAAATTTTCCTAGAGGTAGACAGGTCTGTTAAGATCACCTAATTCTCATATTTGTTCATAAATTGATTTATTGATTTATATTACATGTCAATTAAATAATTGTAAGTTTAAAAGTTACTCAGTAAATAGTAGGGGAATTAACTTAGTATAGTATTTATTTCATTAATTATCTTTGTTCTTCCTTCTTGAAAAAGGAAAGGGCAGAATTTCACAATCACAAATTCTTCCACTCAAACCCTTCCTTTACCGTGATATTGAGGGAGCGGATATCCTCTTTCGACTTCAGAATCTTTTATATATGTTTTTATTTTGCTCTTTTATCTCCTTTTTATGAGAGACTTTTTGGCTGTTAATGTCAGTATGACCCATAATTTCTTTTCCAGATGATTATGTTCTTCAGCTGAAGATTTCAGCTATTTGAGTCATTTTCTAGGGTTATTTTTTATGCATTTAAATGAGACCATTTATGACTTTTTGTATCAAAGTTGAAATGTTTAACATTAAACATCTGTTTAATTTTCAGTGTGTTCTCTAAATACATATCATTTTATAAACACAAGTCAGTTATACTCCTTTCTTCGCTACTTTGTTTAAATACTACCATATGTGTATGATTTGAATGCTATGTGTTCACTTTCTAGACAACTGTATATGGTTATTTGTAATGTATGTTAAATAAAGTAGTGATAAAAAGAATACTTTAATTTACCTAGTCATTTATCTTCACATAACTTAAAAAGACAAATCGATTAAATGTTATTTTGTGTTTTATTTCACATTTTCTATTTTTAATAACTAAATAACCTTTCACTGTAATTTGAAATCAGTCTTGCTAATCACATTAATTTATTTAAACTTTTTTTAAATTTTATTATTTTTATATAAATTTGTGCAACTGTTTTCTTCAATCTCTACATAAACTTAAAATAAAGAAAAAGCCAAGAAATGTTTTAAATAATATATGTTGTTATAATTTCATAAAATTAAGTTAATCGAAGTTTAAAATGATTTTCTGATAGTTTATTTCACTATAATAATAGCATTCGTTTACTATAAATTATTTCTCTATTTAAACTAAAGGAGTTGTTATAATATCAACATCAGATTCATTAATAAACTGCACTTTATTATTTAAAACCACGGAGCAAAAATTAATTAATCTTTTACAAATAAAATACTAATTACATTAAATTTTAGATATGGTTTTATTCAATCTGGGTTTACCCGAGCCTCCAGATCCAGAGACCTCTCTAACCACAAACAATGACATAATGCTGGCAGCAGAGTCCGATTCGGAAGAGGAAGAAAACCAATACGATGGCTATGAGAGGCTACCGATGAATCCAATGGAAATCGAAGAGTCTGGTGAAGATGAAGAATCCGACCACGAGGAAGAAGCTGTTACAGAGGGAGCTTCTGGATTACCCAAAATTGTCCCAATGGAAGAAACGTTGGTTCGTGAGGTTTGGTCAAATCCTGCTGTAAAGGATATTGAGATGGATCCAGATAAAGTGAACCAAGTGAAGGAAGCCATGCTGAATTTCACCTTACCTCCTGGAAATATACCAGAATGGGCAAATAATATTCCAGAAGATCAGTGGAAGGAACATATTTTTAAGAAACTAGAAAAGAAATAAATAAGTAAGAATAATGTTTTAATATTTAATTTTCCTAACAACATATATAGACTTTTATACAAATTATTGTGACCACTAGTACATCTGGGCTACTAAAATAAGTTTGTCCAAAAAAGATGTTTATTATTGTGTACTTGATTAATATGAAACATTTCATTATAACAAATTAAATAAAAAACACATATAAGCTCTTAATGGGAGTTATTTCTTAAACAGATAATATTATCAGATATTGGAATTAATTCGCAGCGTTTTACGAGAGATGGTGCGGGTATTACAGCATTCTGTTTTTACCTTCAGAAACAAATTTATTGTAAACCAGCTGTTTTTTAAGTGTTATTTTTATGACACATCTTAGTTTTACTTACTTTTTAATAATAATAAGTTACGATTATTTGAATATGTCACAATTTGTGCCAAATAAAGTGTTTTTACGGGGAGTTTTACTCCATTACTTTCATATGAATAAAAGTGCTGCGAAAAGTCATTGGATTTTGGAAGAAGTTTATGGGGAACATGCTCTAGCTGAGCAAACATGTCGAAAGTGGTTTCTATGTTTTAAGAGTGGTGATTTTGATTTGCAAGACAGCGAACGATCTGGACAGCCAAAAAAGTTTGAAGATATAGAATTGCAGGAGTTGCTAGAAGAAAACTCATCTCAAACTCTTGAAGAGTTGTCTTCATCTTTGAGTGTTGATTTATCAACTGTAGGAAAACGTCTTAAAACTTTAGGAATGATCCAAAAGGAAGGAAATTGGGTCCCATATGAATTAAAGCTGAAGGACGTTGAAAGGCGTTTTTACTGCTTCAACGGCACAAGAGAAAAAGTTTTTTACATAGGATTGTTACTGGTGTTGAAAAGTGGATACACTATGACAATTCTAAGCATAGAAAGTCGTGGGTTAAGCCTGGACAACCATCATCATCAGTGGCAAAACCTAATATTCATGTGTCTAAGCTCCTTCTTTGTATTTGGTGGGATCAACAGGGTGTGATCTATTATGAGCTCTTACAACCCAACGAAACCATCATTATCGATTACAATTGATGCGTTTGAGTCCTGCATTGAAGGCCGTAACCGAGCGAAAGGCATGATAAAGTCATTTTACTTCACGACAATGCTTGACCACACGTCACAAAACCAGTAAAAAATTATATAGAAACTCTGAAATGGGAAGTCCTAACTCACCCGACGTATTCTCAAGATATTGCCCCTTCGGACTACCAGCTGTTCCGATCGATGGCTTGTCATGGTTTGTCAGGGGAAAATTTCACTTCTCATGAAAATTGTAAAAATTGGATTGATTCATGGATTGGCTCCAAGGGCGAAGCGTTTTTTCGACGCGGTATCCGTCTACTACCCGAAAGATGGGAAAAAGTAGTGGCAAGCGATGGGCAGTATTTTAATAATGTATTTTTTTGTTTTTTTTTGTTTAAATAAATTGTTATTTTTCTCTAAAAAAACGCTACGAATTAATTCCAACACCTAATATATTTAGTGAATTACATAAAGAGGTGGGGACAACTAAGAAAGTTGTAGATATTGATTTAATATATTTTAATTATTACATAATTTGTCTTGTAATAGACGAATTATTATACATTAGTGCTTATTTTAATAATTGTAATATAAAGATAAATTCTCTAGTTTTTTAAATCATTAGACGTTGAAGACTTTTGAGGGGATTAAAATAAATCTCAATTTATTTACAAATGCTGTTTCCTAGTTGGGCATTTTTTGCTTTACTTAATCAAAACTAGGATTCAATTTTATTAATGTAGTTTTCTTCAAATGTCTGAAAAACATGTCATTACCTGAATCAACATTTTTGCTAAAAGGGTTGTCATGTAATCATTAAATAAATAAATATAAGGCTATATTTATTATAAATTGGAACAAATAACAAAATTAATTCATTTTTATTTGTTATGGTAATATTTGATGTATAATTTGTGAGCTTAGCAATTCAAAAATTAAGTTCTTGTAAAATTGTCCCGGTCTCTTTGAGTGCATTTCTAATTGTATACTGTAATATCATGATAGGTCAAAAATTATGATTGGTGACTTATTTAAATCTATCATTTTTATTTATTTTTTTTTTATATATTTCGCGGCGCTGCGAGTAACGTGTATACGTCTTGGCCACGCAGTAATAAATATAAGTGTTTAATGCGAATGTGGAAAATAGTAGTATTAGTTGGAGAAGTAGTAAAGTAGAGTACAGTGTAAGGAACTGTTTTTTTTTTACTCTTTTCAAAGTGAAAAGGGACAAGGGACATAGAACTTAAGACCGAAACGGGACGACGCGATAACCACAAAATAGGAACGGACTAAAAAGACAGTTACAAATTGGTCTAAAGCAAAATAAAGACCATTAAAAAATAAAGAGAAGTAAGGTTAACATAAAAAGTGAGCGCGAATTATAAGTCAAAGTGCGACGTTGCCGGACCGAAATAGTAACACGGGAAATAAAGAATAATATACACGAAAAACACGCCGGTGGTGGCGCATTCGGTTGCGACCGAATTAGCGTTAGCTAGAGTCAAGCAACGTTAGTTCGGGTCAGCAGTTGGATGGGTGACCGGTACCATTCACCATTGGGATACAATTAATGGTGCTTTGGAGTGACGGGGGCGATCCTTTAAAGTAACAAGCTCATTTACACACACACAAATACACAAATCACACATGGCGGAAGGACCACGTGGTCGATAGCCTAACACTAGTAGTAGTAGTATACACGAAAAATATATTAATTAATTAGAGTGAACAATATAAACAGAAAGTGATACCCAAGATAAAGAAACAAACGAGTAAGGGGAGATTGCACGAATAGCATGAATAAAAGACAAAGAACCGAAGATAGAGACAAAGATTTAAATATTTTTGAAAGAAGTAAGAAAGTGATTAGATCTCCAGAACAAATAAAAAAAAAGAGAGCAGGAAAACGACGATCTCAGAGGATTCGCTCAGGAAGAAATAGGAACAAGCAACGAAGAACAAATGGAGGAACTTAAACAAATGATAAGGGAACTAATAAATAAAACAGATAAAAATACACAGGAATTGTCAAAAGAAATAAGAGAAATAAAACGAGACATGGAAAAGAGAGAGGAACAATGGAAGAAAGAAAAAACATCTTTATTAGAGAGAATAGAAAAGTTGGAGCAGAAGAATGAGAGGGAAGAAAAACAAAAAAGGAAGAACAATATAGCAATAAGTGGTTTAAAAATAACATACCCAATAGAAGAGGCAGTTCAAAAGCTATGTACAGAAAAGCTAGAAACCAAAATAGCAATAAAAAAGCAACAATTGTAAATTAAGGCAAAAAACATGCAATGATAATAGCGGAGATAGACACTTGGGAGAATAAGAAAAAAATTATGGAAGCAAAGAAAAAGTTGAAAGACACTAAAATATATTTAGAAAATGACCTAACATTTAAAGAAAGAGAAATTCAAAGAGAGATAAGAAGCATTGCAAGAGAAGAAAAGATAAAGGGTAAAAAGACAAAAATAGTATATCAAAAACTTATAATAGACAATGAATTATATATATGGGATAATAAAGAAAGAGGAATGACCCTGAGGACAAATGACGGTAAATCAAAAAACTGGTAGAGAATAACGTTAATAGGAAGAGTAAAACGGAGACAACAAAAGAAAAGAAACGGACAAAGTTAATTGGAAATTGGAATATAAGAAGTTTGAAAGGGAAAGAAGAAGAACTGATAGAAGAATTTGAAAAAGGAAATCTAGATATTTTAGTAATAACTGAAACAAAAAGAAAAGGAAAAGGAAGCATACGAACAAAAAATGAACACATACTAGCATATAGTGGAGTATAGACCAATTCACGAGTAAGGGCGGTTTACGAACTAAGTTCGGAACATTCAAATAATATTGGTATCCTTTTCTACTACCTGAAAACCGAGCGGATATTCCCAAGACGTACGATTTCGTCGGCCGTATCTAGAAAAGACACACGCGGCCTGCGTAGCTCGGTCTTAGACCGAGCGGTAGAAGGAGAAAGAAATAGTTTACGGCGTCCCTTACTTACCGGTTATTTCATAGGCGCGCGCGATTTAGTCAAGCATTGCAATTACGCAGGGTAATTGAAAGAAAATATATTTTTAATGAATTTATTTCATACGTTTTAGCAAATGTGGAAATGGATATTAATACAAAAATACTTATTCTAATACAATAATATAAATGAAATATGAAATAACTAATATGAAAACATAACAAATTTGTGACATTCATTTTATTTAGACGCGCACGCCTATGGTGAAAAATTGCAACGGACACTACTTGATTCGGACGGACATGTCACCCCGACCGCCATCTCTCCTGAATAGCTCTATAGAAGAAAATGAAAGAGCAAAAGCAGGAGTAGGATGTATAATAAATAAGAAGATAGAACAAACAGTAACAGATTGTGAATATATTGATGAAAGAATAATGATAGTAAAAATGAAAGAAGAAAAATTATCAACAAATATAATAATAGTATACGGACCTAATGAACATGACAACAAGAAAACAAAGGACGAATTTTGGCAAAAATTACAAATGATATATGAAAAATCAATAGAGAATACATTTATAATAGGAGACCTTAATGCGAGAGTAGGAAACAAAAACAGAGGAATAGAAGAAATCATGGGAATATATGGTGAAGAAACAAAAAATAATAATGGAAACAGACTAATCGACTTCTGCATAGTTAACGGATTGGCCATTATGAACACTAAATTCAAACATAAAGATATACACAAATTCACTAGAGTTGAAAGAAATAGAAATGAAAAATCAATAATTGATTACTTTTTGGTAAAGGGGAACCAAGTTAACAAAATAAGAGATGTAAGAGTCAAAAGAGGAAGGGAAATAGGTAGTGATCATTATATGGTGGTAACCTACATTAAAACAGAAGATAATGAGATCCAAGAAGAGAAAAAAAAGGAAAAACAAGGAATAATAAAACTAAGAGTGGATAAATTAAATGACATACAAATAAGAGAAAATATCAAAATAATATTAAAGAACTAATAGAAAAAGTAAATACAACAACAAACAGGAATATTGAAGAATTATGGAGAAGCTTCAAATATATAATTACAGAAGCAACAAGACGGGCATGCGGAGAAATAAGAAATAACACAAATAGAAAACAATCACATTGGTGGAATCAGACAATAAAAGAAGAGATAAAAAAGAAAAAAATTAAATGGAAAAAATATTTAAACACAAAAAGAGAAGAGGACTACGAAGAATACACAAAGCAGAGGAAAAAAGTCAAAGAGGTGGTTAAAAGAGCCAAAGAAAATGCATGGGAAGACTTTGGAACAACTTTGGAAGAGAACTTTAAAGGAAATCAGAAATTATTCTACAGAATGATAAGAAAACAAAAGAAAAGGAAACATATAATATTAACTCACATAAAAGATAAATCTGGAAAAATAATAAACGATGTTACAAAAAAAATGCAAAGGTGGAAGGAACACTTTCAAGACTTGCTGGAGAAAACCAAAGAAGTAGAAGATGAAAGGGAAGAAGAATATGATAAAAGGGACAAATCAGAAGAGGACGAAGGAGAGATAACAGAAAAAGAAATAAAAACAGTATTGAAAAAATGTAAAAACGGAAAGTCACCTGGACATGACAACATAAAATCAGAACAATTAAAATACATGGGTAAAGCAGGAAGAAGGTTTACTACAAAAAATATTAAATCTAATATGGGAAAAGGGAAGGACACCGAATGAATGGGGAAAGGCAATAATATTTCCAATATACAAAAAAGGAGATATACTAAGGAATGCAACAACTACAGAGGAATATCGATAATATGCACAACAGCTAAAATATATGAAGCAATACTAACGTACAGATTGGAAAAAAAAAACAGAAAAAGATATGGAAAAATCCCAAAGTGGATTTAGAAGAGGGCATTCAACGCAAGATCATATTTTTTCAATAAAAAATATAATAGAAAGAACTAAAATGAATAAAGAAAAACTGCTGATAGCTTTCATTGACTTGGAGAAAGCCTTTGATCGAATGCCAAGAGAAAAAATCTGGAAAATACTAAAAGAGCTAAATATAGGGACGAAATTTAGGAGAGGAATTAAAAGCATATACGAGAATACATCTAATTATGTCAGAACAGGAGAAGGAGAGTCAGAAGAATTTAAAACATCTATAGGACTAAGACAAGGAGAATCACTAAGCCCTAAACTATTTATAATATTCCTGGACCACATAATGAAAAACATAAAGACAAAAACAAAGAAAGTAGAGATAGGGTATTACAATATGGAAAAAACGAAGATTGAAAACTTTGCATTTGCAGACAATCTAGCACTAATAGCAAAAACTGAAAAAGACCTACAGGAAAATATAGATATATGGTACAAGGAATTAAAAAAAAATGGAATGAAAATTAACATAGAAAAGACCAAAATATTAGTTATAGCAAAAGAAGAGGTAAAAAGAAATATAATAATAGAAGGAAAACACATAGAACAGATTGAAGCATACAAATACCTAGGAATAATAATAAACAAAAAAGGAGATATGGAAGATGAAATAAATAACAGAATACAAACAGCAAACAAAACGTACTATAACTTAAAAGACACAATATTTGACAATAAAAGGATTTCTAAACGGACAAAAATAACAATTTACAAAGTAATTTACAGGCCTATACTACTTTATGGAACAGAGACATGGACACTAGATCAAAGGCAAAAATCAAAAATACAAGCGAGTGAAATGAGATTTTTAAGAAAGGTGGAAGGAATAACAATCATGAACAGAATACGAATATGAAGAGATAAGGAAAAGACTGGGAATAGAAGACATTAACAAAGTAATAGAAAAGAAACAGCTGGAATGGTATGGACATCTAATAAGAATGAAAGAAGGAACACAAACTAAAGTAATATGGAAAACCAAGACAGAAAGCAGGAGGGGAAGAGGAAGACCAAACAAAACATGGGATAACAGAATTATAGAAATAATGACTAAATATAAAATAAATGTAAACACAACCAAAGAAATGGCTAAAAGTCGGAAGAAATGGAAAAAAATAATAAAAAGATTATAAGAGGAATAATCTCGACACCCGCAAGGGTATAAGAGATGTAAAAAGATTATATATATATATATATATTTATTTCAGTGCTATTACTGTACAGAACTGCAAAATATGTTTGTCCATTTGAAGAAAAATAGTCTTATTTATTTCAAGGTAAATTAAAACAAAAACTTGTGCCTTTTAGTATATAGTAATATATATTCATTTTGGTAAAAAATAATAGGCTTATTTATATACACAACACTGCATAAAAATTACGGCGAAAGGATTACTTGGTCGTTAGCAAATCAATACTACTACTACAATTACTAATGTCTATATTTAAACCACTAAAAATGTGCTAGTTTTTTTAAAATTCTTTCTTGGGTTAACTATTTAATATAATAATTATATTATGTTTTTAGATACTAATGAATAAAACACATTTCCATTTGATTACAGATTAAATGGGCTTCCACAGCAACACCGGTGCTTAAAATGTGATAGGAAGATAGATACTTAAATTATAATAGAGTTAATTGATATTAGCAAATTAACATTTACTATAGTACACCAACATTTACACAATTACCAAATGTTAATACAAGGCCTATTAATTATATTTCATTCACTATTACAAAATATTGTGGTGTTTGATAATTAATAACATTCTGTTTGGTTTAACCGTTGATTGAAATATTTACAATATTTCAATCAACGGTTTAACTCTGAAGATCGATTTAGTTTCAAATGCCATTATTTTAAATATAAATTATTGTTTGAGGTATATTGCACAGAAGCGAACATACATGATATGGAATATTTTCTATATAAAAGATTTTGTAAACATTGATAGAATGTGTTATTTTTTTCTGTACATTATGTTAGTAAAAGAACATGGAATGAAAACTTGTAACTAAAGAGCGTTCAACAAAAAATCGGCGACGAAATTTGTCTTGGATTACGTATAAGATTAATTCATTTCTTATTTAACTCATGATGAAACATTTTTGTGTTAATTAAATCTTTAATTAAAATGCTTGATTTTGTTTTACTTGTTTAAAGTGAAACATGTGAAACAAAACGTTTAATCAATTTGACATATAATTCCTACATTTGGGACAAAAATGCCTGAATGTAAGTCAATGATCTAAATATGGTTGATAAATTTCTGGTGCGTTCCAATTTGACAATGGCGTTGTTAATAGAAGAATTTATTCCTTCAGGGGACGAGTGGAAGATCATCTAGGAAGAACTCTGCCCAATTCTCGTGCAGTTACGTATGAATATTATTTATATTATTTTTGTATGTATTAGGGTTTTTTGTCAGCTCAGAATTAAAACAAATAAATCCAAGCATTATAATGAAAAACAATTAGTTGCTTTGGATTTCTTGTGGGCACTAATATAACACTCATGAAATTCTGTTTGCGGGTAACGGTGATATCTGACAACCAATAGCTTCCATGCGTGTGAGTTTACCTAAGATATGACTTTATAGTCGGTCTGTTGATAGCTGACTGTGAATTATGCTTTTTCGTACTAGGAATCGTATGTAATGTTAAGATCTATTTCGTTCTAGCATAATCTTAGGTTGATGGGACAGAAATAAAAGACGGAACGTGTGTCTGATTCCTCAAATGGAGTGATGAGTCACAGTCAGGTCAAACTATAAATTTCCATAACTTAGTAGTCGATTTTTGTTGAACGCTCGGTATGGAAGTGCTTAAGTTTAGTGGGTCTGAATCTATTGTTTAATGCATAGTAAACTCAATTATGGTATCATTGATATAATATATTGAATGGAATGCAAAAATTTATTAAATGATAGTCATTATCATTCTTGCTCGCTCACATTATGTTTCATATATCTGTTAATTTGCGTTTTTATAATCCGTAGAATAATACCTTGGGAATAATTTCAATCGTATTTAAAGTATACCGACAATGAACAAAGATATTAGGAAGACTTTGTAAACAATATTGAGACAAATTCACAGTTTTCATGATATTTTTATGTTTTCAGTGCAACATTATTATTATTCATGCTTTGCACGAGGCCGAATAATTTACTTGAAACATATTAAACATTCCACTATAAGTAAATTTAAATTGCAGTGTGGATTCGGGCAATTTTGTGATATAAGTACGTATTTTTGCGACCTTACAATATTTACACAATTTTTTACTCTTTAGTAAGTTATTTTAGATTTTTTTTGTTTGTATTATCCAGATATTTAAGTTTAGTGAAAGGTGTAAAATAAAATGTCTTTAAAATTTATTACCCCATCATTTGTTATATACAGGGTGACTGACGAAAAACCTTTGGTGCTGTATCTCACTTATTTTTTATCCGATTTTAATAAATAAAACATCAAATTAAATGATTTTTAAAAGACTTTAATATGAACAGTACTGCTATTTTTTCTTGCATCCAGTTTTTGACAAAAGACGATCAACTTTTTTTTTCAAATTGCACTGTATATATATTTTGTACTGATCCGCAAGGAGATTTTTTTCTGAATCTAAATTTGTAAACGATTTTATCCATTCATCAAACCAAAGTCGAGAAATTGAGGATTAAAAAAAAATTAAATATCAAATACCCATAGTAAACAATATACAGAGCCTATTCCAAATGCAACTATTATGAAATTATCAAAAATCATTGCAGTATTGTACCAATGACTGACACTGTCACTTTTGACATTTGGTCTTTTAAAAATCATTTAATTTGATGTTTTATTTATTCAAATCGGATCAAAAATAAGCGAGATACAGCACCAAAGGTTTTTCGTCAGTCACCCTGTATAGATTATTATCTTCTAAGATTTAGGATGTGACCTTAGTTAATGTTATAATGTAGAATATTTTTAGTTCTCAATAGATCAGAATTCCATTCACCAGAATTGAATAACTTATCGGTTGGTAGCCATAAATTGTTTAATTCTGATCTAATGATCTTCAAAATAAAATCTACAAAAATAAAATAATGTGTAATCGAGCCACCGAGGGCTGACTGACTAATCGCTCTATATTGGAGGAATCAGACTCAAATTCGGCCTTCCATTTCATACCATCCCGGTTATCCTTAGATGATGGTATAACAAGATAGATATTAATTGCTATTCCGTCCTTACTACGAAAATGCATGAGTCAGTCATCTCTCGACGGTTTGACTATAGTCACCACTCACCCCCTTGAGCGAAATTATAAAATCACCACATAAAAGACCATTGAATTATACGACTTGCTGAAAATAAACACACCAGACAGATGATAACCTCTGCTCTCGACTCTCCTATAGAAATTAAATAAATTATCATCTAAGGAATCCAAACATAACACCGAAATCAAATATTTTCGAGTCAGTTTTGATGTCAAATTTCTATTCACCAAGGTTCCGAGGAATAAAAATTCGATTTCTTATAATCAAAATATAATTACCGCTTTCCACATCCACTTTTTTATGAATAAAGGGAATTGCTGTAGAGAAATTAGAAGAGGGCCAATGGATCTCTAATAAATAGAAAAAACACGAAAATATTTTCGTAAAATCTACAACAAATGAGTCTTATTAAGACTACAAGAACAAATCACTTTTGAAACAACTACTTCTCTAGCTAATACTTCGACAGACATTGAATAATACAAAAGTAATTTGCGTGTTACAAAATAGCAAGGCTATCAAAGCAACACTAGTTTGAATGTATTTCTTTCTGTAAAATGAACTAAAAATGATTGAATGTACGTTAAAATAGTTCGTGAGTGACTATACTATGGTAATTTGGAACAAGAAATGAATTTAGGTTGATGTAATTAAAAATAAATTAGCAAAAGCAATTAAACAATTCAATACTCAATTTTATAACCATCTGTAGACACGTGTTTCAATATTTTAATCTCTTCAGTACAGCTTTATTATAAAATTGATTTTAATCAATCAATATTGAAACACGTGTCTTCAGATCTTACAATATATTTTTGAAAGTAACTATATAGTTTTATTCATAGTGAAGATGAACTTTCAACATTTATCAGCCTCATCAATCAATTATATGATCTTTCCAATGTTGTTGCGCTCTCTTTAACTCTTCACTCATTTTCGAATAAGAGGTATGCTTGCCGTTGATGTGGCGAAAACCTTTGCTGCAGTCACCAAATCATAATATTTGTAAAACTCGCACGCTGACCTTCACGAGAATCGCTACATTGCGACTTAATTCCTAAGAACAGACTAGTTATTAACATCCCCTTCGCGCCCCTTTCGAATCGTTGCGTTTACACAAAAATCTAAAGAAATATAAACTTTCTTTTGTGTCACCCTTTGTAATAAAAACTAAAACACATTAAATGAAAACAAAATTTTAATAATTGCAGAGAATAATAAACTAAGCTAATAAATAATCCAGTTTAGAAACTGCCATTTTATTATTTTTATTTACATGAATTCTTGTTGGATCATCTGATGTTAATTTTAATTGAAAGCAAGTTATTATATCACATAACGATTGTTTGTTTGCAGAATCGACTAAAAAATTTATATTTAAATCACCACACACAATAATGTTGCTGCACAACGAGTTACATATATTTAAAACATCTGTTAAAACCTTAAAGAAAACATCCGTTTTACCATCTGGTCGTCTATATATGCTTAAGATGCAATATTTACAATAACTAAACTCTAACAAAATACCACAACATTCAATATCCATTTCCTGGGACATGGCTGAAATTTGTAATAATTCCGTTGTCCTGTGATTAGGAATTCCATCTCTTGTGTAAATTGCTGATCCACCCCTGGAATGGATTTTTTTTAACAAAAATTAGCTTCGAGTTTGTATCCTTCAATATGCAGACACTCTATTATATCTTCTGTGAGCCAGTGCTCCAAGAGGCAGAGTATGTCGATCTTATGCAACTGTATAAACACGTACATTTTGTCAAGTTTATTTACCACCGATTGAGGGTTAAGTTGAAGAATTTTGAGACTTTTATATTTAGTTATGTTTTGTCGATTGAGATAATGTGGCTGATTTCCACCGAAAAAACTGAAATTTACTTATGTCTGCGCCTTGCGGCCAAATCTTCGGATCCAGTATTATTTTTTCGTATTCCTCCGAAACACCAATTTTAAAGGAACTATACGTGACATAGTTACTTCTTGATTGTAATTTAGTACAGCTTATGTTAATAATTGCTGTTTTTTTCTTAATAAAATCTATAATATTTTCTTCCGTACAATTAATATCGAATCTGGATGCGTGTATCCATATTCTTTCTTTTCTTGGAACCGTTGCTATTATGTTATTGTCTTCTGCTGAAGTTCCAATTAGAACATTTATGTTACGTTTATGTTTCCTTGGTGCATTGTTTACCACCGTTTCGAAACTTGTGTCGGATTCGGCCGTGTCGCTGCTGTCGTCGTTCTTGTTTCGCTCTTCTATATTATCATTTTGTGCTGGATTAATCACACTAACGGAATTGTCTATTTCATTTAATTTTTTTATGATTCACCTATACAAACAAACTATCAACTACTAGAGTTAATAAAATGTAGTAAACAATACACATCTTGGTATAAAGTAATAGAAACCAAGCGTAAATTGTATTATTTCTATTACAAAATGTTTCACCACGTGCTACATGAGAAACTAATTCAAGAAAATTAATAGTGTATTTGTTTTTCTTCATTTGTTTCTAGACAGTTGTTGTACAGAAGATTCTGTTAAATAAATTATTATTATCATTAAAGCATAAATCCCATTTGTTTCTAGTTTTGTTATTTTATTTTCGTTTTATGTATGGAGCTAGAAATCAAGAAATAGTTCAATAAAATCCTTTTAAACCAAAAAAATCTGAAAAATATAAATATGACACATATTACAAGATTATTTAATTTAGTTTTGATCAAGTATTGATCATTATCCAAATTTTAGGTTAAAAATGATCAGTGTGTGATTTAATGAAATTAAAATTATCAAGAAGTAAACGCCTTTAGTATCAATAAATCAAATTCTAAAAATTTAAACAAAAACATTTTCACGAAAAGAATACTTTGCCTATACAGGGAAGGTAAAAATAATAAAAAATATATTTTTCAAATATTATAACAACAACTTAATCAAAGAAACAAAAAATATTAAATGTTTAAAAAAATAGTTTTTGAAATCAAAAACAATTGTAAGCATACACACTAGAATTGATTCATTTTCAAAAATTTTATGGGCCCAGCATTTGTTTTTTCATTAATTAATTATTAACTTAATATAAGTCTAATTTACCTAAATGAAATAAGCAAAGGAACGTAAATATACTTTTGCATGCGCTTGAAGAAATTTTCGGAGAACATTTTTCTCTCCTATTACTTCCAAAACATGCATTTTGAACGCATCCACCTTTCCTTCAGCCATAGAGAAACGTTTTTTTTTAATTTGCAGGAAATAAAAAAAGTCATTGATCACCAAATTAGGGCTGTACTGCGTATTAGACTTTTACAGTTCTAAAAAGTCCCTTTTTGTTTATGTGTCTGTGCTCTCGTCCTGAGAAACGATCAGAGTTCAAATTTATAGCAGAAATCAAAGATTTATAGTCTGTAAGATTATAAATTCGCGACCATCAGGGTAATATTTGAATATCTTAATTGCTAAATAAACGGTCAATCATTCACTTTCGAAAGTACTGTATTTACGTTCTGTTAACTAAAAATATTTGGAAAAGAAAGCGAGCGGTCGAATGACTTCGGAAATATCCTTCTGTTGTAAGACCACGCCAACAGGGGAGAATTTGCCTACCATAATGCTTAACTCCACAAGAGCTCGCGTTGTCCTAGTAGTTATTTTTCGGATGACTTCTCATAAATAAATGGTTGTGTACTATTGAGAATAGACCGTCCGACATTGCAGTAATAGCAGAGTTGTCACATATGCGTTTTTTATATAAAAAAACAGGCGAACATTTTCTTCAAAGTGAGATAATTTTCCTGAAGAATTTTAGGTATTTTCACTAATTGTTCTTCCTGGTTTCTTTAGTTTCTCCTAGATTTTGGTATTATATTTGGAGAACTTTTCTTACATCAGACAAAACTTTTAATTTTTGTTCAGTTTTCGAGAATTTTTGACCATGAAAATCTCTCAAATTTCAAGAATTTTTGTTAAATTAGGCATAGTGAAGTAAATAAATATACACGCTTTTACAGAGGGCATTTGGCAGGGTTTTTAATTTTGATATTATAACTTCAACAATTTTACAGAATGGCATTAGAAGTTTCCATTAATTTTTCGTTCAGAATTTTGGAATTTTTAAGCATTTAAAGGAAATTTTTTAAATGTCAATATTTCTTGATTTATATATTTTTTGCCATATTTTGAGAATTTTAAGTGAATTTCCCATCATATTAGAAATATCGTTTTGTTGTAAGACTGCACCAGCAGGAAAATGCGTCTACCATAATGCTTAACTCCGCAAGAGCTCGCGTTGTCCTAGTAGAAAATGATGCATCTCCAGCCGTTGGTTTCCCTTATTTATCGGATGACTTAAATAAATGGTTGTGTACCATTTAGAATAGACCGTTCGACATTGCACTAATAGCTGCCACATTACCGTTTTTTTCCAAAAAATTTAGGTATTTTCACAATTTTTTTTCTTGATTTCTGTAGTTTCTAAGCATTTATATTTTAATTTTTCCCAGAACGTTTAATCATTTATCTTATCGGAATTTTTCAGCAATTTCTTTTCTAATATTTTGAGAAATTTTCGAGGGTTCTAGAATTTTTCAGATTCTTTCCTTTTTCTTAAATAGGGTATTAGATATTTCCAGTAATTTTTTGTCGAGAATTTTTGAATTTTTCCGCATTTTAACGATATTTCGAAAATAAATCTTGATTTATATTTATTTTAACAAAATAAAATTTTTTCGAACGATTTAAATATTTTTTTCTTTTATGAGAATTTTCTGTTATATTTCGAGAATTTTTCAGCGACAGTTCTTACATTTTTTGTGAATTTCCCTTCATATTTTTGGATGATTGATACTTTTCCACCACTAATATTAATAGAAAATGTATGTGAATCGTGGCGTAATCTTAAGAATTTTCAGCTTCTTTTTCAACATTTTTCGTAAATTCATCATATTTTTTTTACTTATATCTCATCGCACAATTTGTCTTCCAGATTTCTAGAATATTCGAATAACTTTTTCAATGTTTTAATAAAAATAATAATAATACATTTATTGTGCTTATACAAGTTCATTGTTTACACCAGTCATATCTTTACATACATAAAACATACTTAAGCCGAAATAAAATTCTACGATGAACAAGAAAAAATAAACGGCGGCACTAAATGGACCTGTCATCAATGCAAGATATCTGAAATAACTGGTAATATCTCAAATTCACTTCCGACAACATCTATTGAGCTATTACTCAAAGAACATCTTGAATCATTTAAAAAGGACATGGACAATTACATGAAATCTATTATGAATAAGGTTGACACATTAAGTGATATTACACTAGAGGCTGAAAATAAATTGTTTAAAGACAAGTTTCAACAAATTAACAATCAAACTATTAGCTTACAGACAGTTAATAGGGTTGATTGTTTCGATTGCGATATAAATACTGTTGCCGATCAAATCCAACAGCGGAATAATCGTGCATCAAATATTATAATTTTTAATATTCCAGAGACTGGTAACGTAGAAAATGATGCATCAATAATTAAGGATATATTAACCTCAATAGATAACTCAACTGAGCCTCCAAAAAAAGTATTTCGCCTAGGGCAAATGTGTGATACAAAATCGCGCCCTGTTAAAGTCATTTTTAACAGCATGAGTGAATCAAAACGGGTTCTATCAAACTCAAGAAAACTTAAAAATATTGAAAAGTTTAAAGATATCAAAATAAGAAATGATAGAACTCCCCGAAAAATTGACTTTGAAAATAAAGTATGGTCTGATTTTAGGAAACAGAATGGTGAAAGTAATATACGAGTTAAATACGTAAACGGCGTCCCCTTAATTACGGATTTAAACTAATCACTGCCCAGCACGATACTAGTAACTCCAACAACGGACTAGAAATTTTCTATCATAATGTCAGAGGTCTTCGCACTAAAACATCACAATTTTATAATAACGTTGCAGCAAGTGAGTACACTGTAATTATGTTAACTGAAACATGGCTTAAGGAGGATTTTAAGGATTCGGAATTGTTCCCTGACCATTTCAATATTTATAGAGATGACCGGCTTCATAAAAGAGGAGGTGGCGCATTAATTGCTGTAGATGTCAGTGTAAAAGAAATGAATTTAATGTACCTGTTGATATGGGATCTGAATTTGAAATTGTTTCTGTAACTATTATTGTTAATCACAAGGAAAATATTTTATTATGTATTTACATTCCTCCATCATGTAATAACGATATTTATGCTTATGCTTATGAATTAATTGAATCCGTTTGTAATAATGATATTCCAGTAGTAATATGTGGTGATTTTAATTTGCCAAACTTCAATCAACATTCTATTAATGGTATTGGTGGAAACCAAACTTTAACAGAGTTTTATAATTTCCTAAATTTCATTAATTTCAGACAATATAATAATATAGTAAATATAAATAACCGCATATTAGACTTAGCATTGACTGGGAACAATCTTAACTGTAGTGTGTCAAATATCATTGGATTGGTAGCAGAAGATGCTCACCACCCTGCATTAAATGTATCAATTGAGATTGGTTCCAATCCTACTAAAAGGTTCATAACGGACACAGAATCAACTAGTTACAGTTATAACTACCGCAAAGCTGATCTTGGTAAATTATATCATAAAATGTTGCTAACTGATTGGTCTAAGGTCTTACAATATACGGATATTGAGGATGCTTGCAGTGAGTTTTATAGTGTTTTATACAAAATTATTGATGACTGCGTACCAAAGAAAATAGTTCGCAAAAATGTAAAATATCCTTCATGGTTCAGTGTTGCTCTTATTAATTTAATACGTACAAAAAGCCATTACCGCAAATTGTTAACCATAAATTAAATTACTACAGTACAAAAATAAATTGCCTGCGTAAAAAAATTCGGAAAGCTTTAGACACAGACTACAGTCTATTTATAAAATCTGCAGAGGATTCAATTATTCATGATCCGCAAAGATTATGGAGATTTCTTAATAAAAAGAAAAATAGTTCACGTATCCCGGGTATTGTTCATTGTAATGATATTACATATGATAAGCCGTTAGATGTAGTAAATGGATTTGCCAACTATTTTTCTAGCGTATATATACAACACACCAGAGGATATTACCAATCTTGCTCAAAATGTTAACTCTTTCAGTTTTGCTGCTAAAAAACCATAAAGGAAATTTCACTTCAGGTCCGGATAATATTCCAGCATTTTTAATAAAAGATTGTCTGTCATGCTTGATTATACCACTTGTATACATCTTCAATATGTCAGTTAGTTTATCAGTATTTCCTCTAATATGGAAGACCTGCAGAGTCACGCCTGTCTTTAAATCAGGAAGTAAAGATGATATTAAAAATTAAATTATTTCGATAATTAGTAATTTTGCAAAACTTTTTGAGACAATAATTGCAACAAAGATTTATTCTCATGTACAAAGCTGTATTACATTCAAACAACATGGCTTTGTAAAGAAAATATCAACTGTTACAAACCTACTGAATTTCATTGAATTTGTTTCAGATAAATTAGACAATAAATCACAAGTTGATGTCATTTACACCGATTTTCGAAAGGCATTCGATACTATTGACCACAATTTAATTATCTCAAAACTACGAAATTTTGGTGTATTTGGCCCAATTTTAGATTTAATCTACTCATATTTAAATAATCGGAGCAATTATGTGCAGTATGACGGTTACTGTTCCTTGCAATATATACCTTCTAGCGATGTACCGCAAGGTTAAAATCTAGGCCCTCTACTTTTTATAATTTTCATTAATGACATAGTTGACAATTTATCATCGGAAGTTCTCCTGAATGCAGACGATATGAAAATATTTAAAACTATAAACTCACCTCTTGATGCTATATGTCTTCAAAATGATCTGAACTCTATATAGAGCTGGTGTAAATGTAATAAACTCGAATTAAACATATCCAAATGCAAATGTTTAAGTTTTACTCGCAAACAAACAACTTTAATTATAAATTATTATCTGAATGGTGTGTCTCTCGAACGGTGTACGACTATTAAAGATCTTGGAATAATCTCTGATAGACAGCTTTCATTCACCCCTCATGTTAAAAATATTTGTACTGAAAGTTTAAAGATGCTGGGTTTTTTACAGCGAACATGCAAATAATTTACCAACATCAATGTAATTAAAGCTATTTACTTTTCTTACGTTCGTTCAAAGTTAGAATATGGAAATGTGATTTGGTCCCCCACATCCCAGATCCATATTCAATCTATTGAGAAAATACAAAAGAAATTCTTGCGACTCCTGTACCACAGAGCTATGTATATTTATCCGGATTTCAACATTAGATATACAGATTTATTAACATTTTTTGATTTCCAATCGTTAGTAACGAGGCGAAATATATCTATGGCCGTATGTCTATATAAAATCATTAATTACATAATTGATGCCCCACAAATATTAGCAATGATAAATATACATGTCCCAAGAATCACATCTCGTAACGTCATTATATTTAAACGCAAACAATTTAATCGGTTCAACATTCACATTCCCCACTGAATAGGTGTATAACACTGTATAATCCACTGAATTATTGTGTTGATATTTTTAGCGATAGTTTAAAAATGTTCCAAAGATTACTTGATCGTCTATTATGAATCTTTCTCATATCTCGTTGGTCATAATACATTGCTTTTATCATTTCGCTGTAAGTCAAATAAAATTGTAAAATCTTGATTTTATGTGTATGTATGTATGTATGTATGTATATACAGGGTGTCCCGTTAATGCGGGGAAATGGCTAGACCATTTTTTTGTGCAAAAACCGTACAAGATATCAAAAACTAGTAAGAGTCAAAAAAGTTTTTAAATCTAATGCCCTTTTCAGTAGAGTTTTTTGGATTTTATTGGATGCACCAATAAAAAATTATTTTAGTTTTTAAGTGGTGGTACTACTGTTTCTTATACTTCTTGTTAACCAATAATAGTCATAATAACAGAAATGATGTATTATATTATGGTAGTTATTAAAAATAAATTTCATTCAAATCAAATAAAGCGTTCAATTGTTATAAACAGAAGAAATAAAAAAAATTGAAACTTTGAAGCCAAATTCCGGCTTAACCGTAAATTTTTGGATATAGATAAGTTGCGTTAAATCGTCATATTTTGACCTCAGGAATCTATGGTCCAGCCATTTCCCCGCATTAACGGGACACCCTGTATATATATATTTCCCATTTAGTTTTTAAGCACCTACCTGTACTTAATTACATTAATTTTATATTACATACTGTAAATTTTCCCTGTAATAAGATTATTTTTAATCTGCTGGGCAATAAAATTATTATTATTATTATTATTACTAAAATTAACACTTTAAAATAATTAACGATATATATGCTAGAATTATATATAAATTATTAACACAAAACTTTAAATTTCTAACATAAATACCTACATACAGAGATACAATATGTTAAAAAAGTGTTACATAAGAATACGCCCTACTCCGAAAGGTAGAAGGGCAAATGATTAAATAAATAAATAAATTCGGTAAGATAAGTTCTTGAATAACTTACAAAATATTAAAAGTTATTTATTATTTATACAATTTTTGAAAGAACAATGATTAAGCGTGTAAGTTGGTACGTCTGGCGTATCGCTCCGTCTTTTGTCATAATTTGGCGGTTATGATTTAATTCGTATTTCCTAACCTCACAAAAGTGCTCGAATGGCCTCCGTAAGTATTCACTTTTAACCGTGTTTTCTAGTGTCGTTTTTTCTATTAACTAATTGCTTCATCACATTCTATACCGAAGCGTGATTCGGACGGACCTGATTATACATTGACAGATCGATTGCATTTTTTAACTCAAGGGCAACTGCGAATTTGGTATAAATGTCAACTTGACAGCCGGGAGATTATAGATAATTTCCCTAGGGAGCTTATCAGTTCTCGGTGACATTGCCGCCTTAAGTTTCAGTAGCATGCGGCGTTTGTCAAAAATGGACGAATCTCATTGGTTGCTCATTAATGAAAGAACTTATCTTAATTATTACTACTAATTATTTATTTATATTATCGGAATTTTTCAGCAATTTTTCTTCTAGATTTTTATGATTTTCTTCGACTGTTTTAGAATTTTTATTAGAATTTTATACCATATATCTAGAACTTCTTGCTTTTCTTGCACATTTTTGAGAATCTTTGTGCGCGCGAACCACTTTTGTTAGATTTGGCACTTCTTGAAAGACCCATACAGTCGATTGCTTTAAACTTTCGGGTTAATACGCATATATACATGATTCATCACCTGTTACATCATAGACTTGTTTTAAAGTACGACAATCGTATTTCTTGAGAGTTTCTTTCAACTAATTGATACGAGCCTTTTTTTGTTAAATTATTTTGGATCCAACGCAAACAATTTTTTTGAAAGCCTTGAAATCCAAGGATGTCTCAATCCTACGATTACACAGCATAAATGTATTTTTGGAACAACAGCCGATTTTGGACGATCTTCAGGAAATTCGTTACGAAGCAAACTACGGCAATTCCATATACTATCGATATATAGTGGTTTTTGATGGTGCTTTATCACCAAAAGTAGGCGAAACATTGTTGTTTAAATATTCCACGTCGAAAGTTGTAAAATAATTTCACGGAAATATTCATGACTTAATTTATTGACCAACATCATCAAAACAAATGGCATATATACATCAAAACATTGTCGGAACTCTACTGGCAAAACGTTGAACTTTAAATTAGGGATGTCGCGTGTCTGCACCTAGATGGTCCATTCCCGAAATATAAAAGAAAACCCTCGCAGTCTTTTATACTAGAATAATCATATAATCATATTAATATATCGTATTTCTGACCTATCTCGATAAATTATTAGTATTCAGTAATTTCTGCCTGATTTGAACATTCTATTTCTTAGCTCGGCGTATACACATTGACCTAGAGTACTCTTACCTCAAAGAACTACGAATTAATTAAACCTTAACCCTTAGCTGCACCACTTCAATTTTGTAACATAGCTGCACATGGTGTCTTCTAGGACCCCAAGTTGAAAAATTGTTTAAAAAATTCTTCTGTCCTCTAAATAGGACTACGGAACTGTACAAAAGTGTTAATTGGTACATTATGGACTAGAAAATTCAGCCATAGTAGTTAACTCTTTTCCCTCGAAGATTGAGAAAATAAGTTAAGAAAATTCTTAAAATGCATTTTTCCTTTAAAATTCGTAAAACTCTTATTTAGTTATATGAAGACTTGAAATTGTAGGTTGTGGTATATTTTATACTATATTTCAAAAAAATAAGTACAGTACAAGGGCTGTTTTCAAAAATTATTCTTGCAAAAAACTACAGTCAAATATATAAAAAGATTATTCGATGTAAAAAATCCATATTTTTTAATAAAACAATTAAATGCCACAGCAATGAAGACATAAATAGACATAAATAATTAAAAAGTACTTTTAAGAAAGGATGGCTGGTGCAGCTAAGAGTTAAACAAATAGTATATTAGTGACTTAAATCACGATCCACTGTTTTTCACTTTAATTATCCCAATATAGACGACTACTTTACAGGTAAAAATTGCGCAAAAATGAATATTTTATTTATAATATAACTAAAATTTAACGTAATTTTGTTTTCATTTAGTTAAAATGTGAAATTATTATCTGGTTGGTAGTGGGCAGAGTTCACAAATCTCGGCTTTATGTACACTTTTGTTTCCATAATATTTATTTATGTTCTATAGGTTTTATTTTTGTAACATTTTTCAAAATCGAAACACATTTTAATATACCCCCAGACAAATGCGAAGTTTGTTGTCAATATGGATACGTTTTGATTTATAATTTAAGGTTTTATCCTTTATCGTGCACTAATGATGAAAAATAAAGTACAAATTGTGACATTTTATTTTGCCGTTCAAATTGTGTGTCAATTTTATTAATACAACTTTTTGTAAAAGTTTAATAAATAATAATAATATTAAGAAACTATAACTTTAAAAAAATTTGAAATAAATAATTTTAAAAGATAATAAAGTAAAATATTTATAGGTAAAAAAGGCATTCAATTATTTTGAGAAAAAAAAAGGATTTCAAAATTTTTAGCGCTTTTTAGAGACAGCGCTTACCGACTTAAATTTAAAAAAAATGCTTATAGATAACTTATAAATGTATAATATTATAAAATCTATATCTAACTAAAATATCATTGGCCATTTTTAGAATCACCGTTTTATTCCATTACCAACCAGCCAACCATAACGGAATTAAGCGACCGCGGTAAAGTGGCTTCGATACTTTGCTATTTATAACCGACCTAGTTTCTCTCACACAGGTGGCATCACTGCTACACAAGAAATTCAAATTATAAAAGTGCTGAACATTAAGAGCCGCTCTTTTATAAAACCCAGAACATGCATTTTTAACGCATTATTTTCATCAAATTAATTATACACAAAAGGAATGTGCATTTCCTACAAAAAATAAATCTAACCCTAATTAGATTTAGGGGAAGTTGTCAGCGCCGCACTGTACGTTATCTGCGCATAATCAATATTGGTTGCCTATGTCCATCCAGTTTTCGCCATTGCCCCTCGCGCAAACGTTCTCAAAAAGTGGAAATAACGACTAAACTTAAAGCAAGTGTCGGTTGGAAATGTAACGAACATATTAAACACGGCGTGAAATCCTATGGTTTTAGTGTACTATGAGGCCTAATATGTAAGTTATAAAATAATAATTTCATCTGTGATAATTATTACATTTTGAATTTCTGACATCTACATCTATTTGTAATATTTTATTATTGCGTTTTGAATCTATTCGATATGATATAATAATAATAATGCGATTAACGTTTTAGATTTTGACGTTTTGTTTTTTTTTCTAAATTGTTTTGGTTGTTTTAATATTTATATTTTCGATTCGATTTTTTGTAATTTGCGCTTAATCACAGCACTTGCATCAGAGATAATTTCGGAGTGCATTTTTAAGAGATTCCGTAGGCGGATGACGTGTATATATAGGATCAATACTAGTCCGGCGCTGTGCGTCGCGACGCTGAGCGTCTATCCCGATCGTGAGTCAGTGTTATCGCGTTTTGCCGGCGTAGTCGGCTGTGTTTTTTTGCATCGATCTCACGGACGTCAACATTCCTCCGAATCGCAGTTTTCTCGGACATTACCAATGGGTTGAAGTCGCCCATGACGTTCCGGGGGCGTCGAAGGCAGGGCCTGCGTGTTCGTGTAAGTAAAGTTCAAAGGTTAAGAGGTTCAGAGGGCCTCACGTGAATATCGATTTAATTATTTATCCCTGACGAGTCGGGCGAATAGTTTTTCCTCGCCTGTGATTTTCTCCACTAGAGAAAATTTCCGCCCAACGTCGAGCCGTTCATCGGTTCAGCCTGTGGCCTACTTAAACCGCTTCGATTTTTCAGGATTTAATATTTCAGTTTTTTTCGTTTCGCAATCATTTTGATTCGACACTCTAAGATTATATACACGGTAAATGCGATTCTATACTTGGAATATATTTCTTATGCAATCTTGTGAAAATTTTATATTTAATATAAAATATTATATAAATTCTTACGTCATTTTTTTATTAGAATCTTGAAACTATTACGTTCATCGGAATAGTAATATTAAATTTTTATTATTTAATTTGTTGTGTCCCCACAGTAAAAAAATTAATACATAACTAGTACTTCATATTTTTAATAATACATGTTTAGTTAATAATAACACTATTGATGCTGCCATTTGTTCTTTATAAAAAACACTAATTGTATAATACGCTAACAAAAATAATTTTGTATATTATTACTATAATTTTTATGCGTTTGAAAATAAAATATATTTATTTAGGACAAAGATTAACATAAAATAAATAGCAATACAATTATATATTCAAACAATTAGGTTGAATAATTACTTTTGTAACAATTTATTCTATTCTTTATAATTAAAATCTTCTTCGTTTGAATAAATTTTAATTATAAATTTAATTAGTTGTAAATTAATATCGTTAATTAACAACTTATAAAAAAATATTTAAAAATGTATGTTTTAGAAACAGAATTACTTTCTGTACAAAATAATGTAAACGTTTAAAATGTAAAATTCATAGTAGAAACAACGTAATATAATATGTAAAATATGTGGGTGGCCATTTTTATGCTTAAATTCTAATAAGACTCACAGCAGATTTATTTTAAATAAAATACATATAATTAACAGCACTTGAAAATTCTTAAAAATCTTTCATACTCTTGCGTATTCGTTATTGATTGAAAGTTGAGATAGAGGTCACCTACAACATAGGGCTGAAAAACTGTTAGCTTGGTTTGTCTAATAACTCTTCTTTTTATCATTTCGTTTTAGGTTTTCTTTGTTTTCTATAAATGTATGATTAAAAACGTCTACGTTTTCCGTTCAGTTTAGTTTAAAAAAACTTCCAGAAATATTACTAAAGATTTCTTAAATACAAAAATATTGCATTCAGATAGCCATTTGCATCTTCTGGTTTAATTACCAAGAGTATTGTTAGTATTACTTGATAGAAAAGTATATCTTTATATTATATAAGTATTATTCAGAAAAAATAATCTTTTAAACAAAAATCTGTTTTTCTTAAGCGTTGTCCGATTTATGATGAATTATTTAGTTTTATTAAATCAATTATGGTTAGATAATTAAGTAACGAATTTTCTGTGGTAAATTATTTTTTTTATATCCAAAATGTTATGCAAATTATATTTTTGTAAAGAAGATTTTTCGTAAAATAAATCATTATTGTAATTAACACTTGTCTTGGAGTGTATAACACCATTTTTTGCAAAGATAGTCTGCTTTTAGTCTTATCATTTAAAATTGCTGTGTTTTGATCGTATTTTTTTTAAATAACGTGTGCATAGTTTTAAAGATATCTTAACTTCATATAAAGTCATCCCATGATTTTAATAAAAAGGATTAGAGATTTTTGATGTTCTAGAATATTTAGAACACAGCCTGATCTATTTTCTGGTATGTGATATTTAGTGTCTTGGCATTCCCTAATATTTTATCTGATAATGTTTATCTTAATATTATTAGGTAAGTATCATTCAGTAAATGTCAAAATCCTATGTAATCTTAACGTAAGTTTTGTTTGTATTTTGCTAAATGACGTTTGGTTTGGCCTATCTAATATACTCTTCTTGTCACTTTTGTGAAGGATTTCTTTGTTTGCTTTAGATTTAGAACGTTCCATTCAGTTTAGTTTAACATAACTTTTATAAATATTACTATATATGAAAGCATGGCCCGTTATTATCCTGTTTTATTTAATACAACATAATTTACTAGTAGTAAAGTAGTGAATAGTAGTACTTGTTAGCAAACTATATTTTTATATTCTTCATTGCATATATAACATATTATAAATATTTTTAAACCAAATTATTTTGTTCTCAAACATTATTCGATTTTGGACGAAGAACAGCTTGGTGTGTATAACACGATATTCTAGTGATTATTTTTTTGAAAATCCTCAATGTAAATAGTCTATGTTTTCATCGAATTAAGTTTAAAATTACTTTCAGATATATTTCTAAAAATGTTTTGACCTTTTTTAAAATTACCTTACGATTCCTACAATTTACAGAAGTTAACAGCCGCCCCACTTTTCGGATATGTCAAGGTTAATATTTTAAAATTGGGAGTAGTAAAACTCTTGTAACGTTCCATTTCTTTATTCTCAGGTAACTGACATGCGTTTCGGTCCTTACGGATCATTGTCAAAGTTAGAACTTTGACTTAAATATTTGATGGTAGAGGCGTTAACTTCGTGGTATATCTTGAATGACTTGTAATTGAGACACAATAATTTTGTTTTACCACTATAAAAAAACAAAGTTATTGTGTCTCAATTACAACTTTGACTTACTTCTCCCAATTTGAAAATTTGGTTTCCTCAATATTTTTACATAATTTTATTGTAATAAAATATACCTTTGTATGCTTCATTGATTGTGGGATAAGTTTTGCTCAGAAAAGAGTAATTTTAAATCAAAATATTTTAGTAGTTTTACTCTTTTATGCAGGTTTTTTATTTGCTTTAGGCGTATGATTCAGAATCCCTTCGTATCCACTCAGCTTGATTTGAACTAACTATGAAGAACATTAACTTTTTATATTTTCATCCTAGCTTGATGCGTCAAGCGATTCTTGAAACCATAGAATTACTAAAATATAGCCTGCTCAAAGCTTTTTATAAAGTCACCCTAAGTTTTGTAGAGAAAGGTTCTAAAAATTCCTAATGTTGCTGAATATATAGAACAACACAGCATGCTTGATTTTCTGGTACGTGAATGTTAATGTAATGAATAACACTTGATGTGTACAACATAATCTTCCTGTAATTATTTTTTGAAAATCTTAAATTTTTTAGATGTATGAATAGAAATTCTTATGCTTCCTTCGAATTTGGTTTTTAATAACTTACTATTTTATTTAGGCCTATTAGCTGTATCTGTATTATTAAAGAATACCTTCCTTTTTATCCAGCTTATTTTAAAATAACTTCCAGGAACATTAGTTAAAGATGCCTTTGAATCTTTATCGTTATCGTAGTTTATAAGGGTCCAGATCCCTAAACTTCTAGAATTAAGCGAAGATAGTCTACTTAAAAGATTTTTTGGCCTCTTATAAGATCACCTTATGGGTTTTAAAGAAAGGTTACTATATATTTTTACATATATTTGGTTAGAGTCTTAAGTCATTTCGGTTCCAACCAATAGATGGGTTTACTTGTATTTTTAATCAAATATCTTCGGTCCAATAATCTAACCTAAATACCATTTGACAGGAGACACTTCAATTGCTTTAAAAAGATAAATTAATTGATTCCAGTAGTCGTCGGAAAGTAGTGGTCGAAATATGGAAAAATGCAACACAAGCCCATAAAAAGTTATGTATTGCGTAAGCTAAAGATTGCTTAACAGAATACCAGTGCCAGATTTGCTTTGCCAAATTCCGATCCGGTAATTTCAATGTCAAAGGTTCGCCACGTTCAGGATGGCATTGAACGAAGTAAACCGCCGTTACACGATGCGAGAGGTCGTAGAAATATTAAACATTTCTCAATCGACCGTGGAAAGACATTTGCACAAGCTGGGTTAGTAAACTTAATATTTAACTTCCACATGAACTTAAAAAAATTAAATTAATTTAGCACAGCGCATAAATGCCTACGACAAGCGCCGAAAACAATAAAACTGATCATTTTCCAAATGTAATGTATTATCACTGGTGATGAGAAATGGATAGTTTACGACAACGTCTTGCGAAAACGATCATGGTGCAAGCCTGTAAATAAGCTGAAACCACTTCGAAAGCAAGTATCCATTAAAAGAAGGTTATTCTATCAATTTGATTGGATTACAAAGGCGACGTTTATTTTGGGATGTTACCATAGACCCAACCATAAATACGGATGTATAATTGCACAAATTGAATGAAGTAAGGGTGTTCCTCCATGATAGCGTGAGACCACACTCAAGTTTAATGCCCTGCCAGAAGTTACGGGAGCTTGGATGGGATTTGGTGGATCATACACCACCTTCACCAGACCTTGCGCCGTCTGACTACTATTTGTTTCGCTCTTTACAAAATTCTTTGAATAGCAAACAATTAAATTCAGACAATGGTGTTAAACCGTACTTGCTTCATATTTTTGCTGAGAAAGGCCAGAAGTTCTTTGAGTTTGGCATCATGATCTTATACGAAAGATGGCAAAAGGTCACCAAAAAATGGTCAATACATAACTGAATAAAATTATTTCTTTCTGTAGAAAATCGAATTTGATTATTATAGTAAAAAACCAAACTACTTAAGACTCGACGAATACAAGTAACCGATGTTTTCTCTGTTAAAGTTGATCTTAATATTCTTTAATTATTCATAGGTATGCAGAGTAAATATAATATCAAAATCTTGATCATAAGAATTGTTCGTTTTTTGCTGAAGTACATTTGGTTTGGCTAACATACTCTTCCTGTCATTTTTGTAGGTTTCCATTGTTTGATTTACGTGCATGATTAAGAAACCTTATATTTTCATCCAGTTTAGTTTTGAATAATTTCCATAAATATAAAAGTAGTGCTGAGAAAAATTATTTTTCTCTGAGCATTTTTATTAATATTATTTAATTTTCATAAATATAACTTTATTGCATGATTGATAAGTTTCAAACAAAAAATATCTTTTTAAATTAAAATGTTTTGTTCTAGTATTTATTTTTTAAAAACATTAAAATGATTTGGTTCTATGTTTCCATCGAAGTTAGTTATTATTACTTCCAGGAACATTTCTTAAACTTTCTTGGTTTCTGATGATTGGTTAGAGGGATGATTTCTGTACTTCAAGAATTTATGGAAGCATTATTAATTTTCAAGTATGTGAAGGCTAATATTTTAATAAATATCTTATGATGTAATAAAATAACTCTTTGTATTCTTCATTGATTGAAGGATATATCGGTCACCAAAAAGTGATTTTAAATAAAAATCTATTATTACATTTTTCTTGTAGAACAATTTGCTTGGTATTTTATTTGACATTTGTAGCCAAAACTTTTTGTTCGCAAGAACTGTTTTTACTGAAAAATATTTGGCTTGGTTTGTTTATCATTATTGTTTTACAGGTCTCTTTTGTTTGCTTTTCATACTAAGTTTAGTCTCAAATAATTTCTAGAGATAAAATAAAAGATATCTTGGCAATGCTGAATTTTTAAAGGAAAGATCCAGATATTCCTAAACTTGCATTTATAAAAGATATTGGTCTTCTAATATGTGCAGGTTAATATTCTCTAAACTATTTAATTAATTAATTGATAGAAGAGTTCTGCTGAACTAAATTTCGTTCCAAATCGAAACATTTTGTTCTTAAGCAGTTTGCTTGATTTTTACTGAAGAATACGAGGGTAGATTGAAAAGTTTCCGGGCAAGAAAACGCGATCTTTTGACTTCTTATAGTCACCTCATAGTTACAGAAATGTTTCATATATCCCTGAAATTCTAGAATTGAGTGAAGGAAACAGCCACTTTTTTTTATATTTGAAGGTAAATATTTTCACAAATAGTCCGCAATGTAATATAATATATCTTTATGTTTGTCATTAGTTGCTGAATAAATATCGTTCAGAGAAAGTTAATTTTAAATATTTTTTTTATGTATTCAATTTAGACAACATTTTTTCTTGAACTAGAATTAATTGAAGCCTACTTGAAATATTTCTTGACCTCTTATAAGGTCACCCTATGGTTTTTAAAGAAAGGTTCCTATATGTTCTCGGATATATTGGGTTGAGTCTTGAATCATTTCGGTTCCAACCCATAGATTTGTTCACTTTTTAACCAATATCTTCAGTCCAGTCATCTAACTTAAATACCATTTAACACAATATACTTCAATTGTCAATAAACAAAATAAGTGAATCGAATCTTTAGTTGTCATAAAGCAGTGGTCACTGTATCCATTAAAAGAAGTTTATGCTTTCAATTTGATGGAATTATAAAAGCGTCGTTTATTTTGAGCTGTTACCATAGAACCAAACCATCAACACGGATGTGTACTGTCGCCCATTGCAAACATTGAATGAAGTAAGGGTGTTTCTTAGTGACTCGCCAGAAGTGACTAGAGCTTGGGTGGGTTTTGTTGAACCATATCAGCAAGCCTTGCTCCAAAATGACTTAAGACTCAACGAATACAAGTTACCGATGTTTTCTCTGTTAAAGTTGATCTTAATATTCTTTAATAATTTATAGGTATAATATCAAAATCTTGATCATAAGAATTGTCCGATTTTTGCAGAAGTACATTTGGTTTGTTGCGTCTAATATACTCTGTAAGATCTTGGTGGCCAAATGGCTGAATTAAAGAATAAGATTACAACTTTAATGATAATTTACACGTAAAATACAATTGGTGAGTACAGACTCTAGCACCTCGATTTATCGCGATTTTTGCACTGCACGTTAGCGAAGTATCTTTTTAAGAGAGTTCGGCCTCTACTATCTGCTTATCTAGGAGACGAGTCGCCTCCCCACTCTTACACCCGCCCAGGGTCTGTGTTAACATACTCTTCTTATCATTTTTGTAGGTTTTCTTTCTTTGCTTTAGGTGCATGATTAAGGACCTTTATGTTTTGTTCCAGTTTAGTTTTGAATAATTTCCATAAATATAAAAGTATTGTTGAGAAAAATTAATTTCTCTGAGCATTATTATGATTATTTAATTTCCATAAATATTACTTTATTGCCTGATTGATAAGTTTCATACAAAAAAATAGCTTTTTAGATTAAAAACATTATTCGATTTTTAACAAAGAAAATTGTTTTGATATTTATAACATGATCTTCCAGTAATTATTTTTAAAATTTTTCGATCGAAATTTCTTCCAGGAACGTTTCTAAGAACTTCTTGACTTTTGATAAAATTGCCTCATTATTGGTTGGTGGAATGATGTAAGAATTTATAGAAGCAAACAGCCTCCTCAATTTTTTAGTATTTGATAGTTAATATTTTATCAAATAGTTTATAATGTAATAAAATAAGTCTTTGTATTATTCATTGATTGGTGAATAAATATCGGCTACCAAAAAGTAATTAAAAAAATCTATTATTCAGTTTTTCTTGAAGGACAATTGGCTTGGTATTTTATTGGTCATTTGTAACCAAAACCTTTTGTTTAAAAGATTTTTTTACTAAAAAATATTTGGCTTATTTTGTTTAACCGACCCTTGCTGCCATTATTGTTTTACAAGCCTCCTTTGTTTGCTTTGGATTTATTCAAACAAACATAGGTGCTGCACTAGCTGTGGCGGTTTTCTAGTCATCCTTATGACCTGGTCGTGTGTATTTCTTGCCTTTCGGTTTTTTCTTAGATTGCTTGTTCCTGGGTTCGATTACGTTCTTCTGGAAACGATCTTTCAATAAATATCTCTCCATCCGGAGTGTCGTTAAGTTTCCTGTTAGCTCGTGTCCCACATTAAAGTCAAACTTAACCTTTTCCAAATAACCAGCTTCTCGTTTTTTATATTGCATTTTTTCAGGCGTTTATCGTGCAACATTTTGAATTGTTGAATTGATGTTAAGTTTAGTCTCAAATCATTTTTAGAAATATAACAAAAGATTTCTTGGCATTGCTGAAAGAAAGATCCAGAGATTCCTAAACTTGCATTTATAAAAGATCTTGATCTAATAATATGCGAAGGTTAATATTCTCTATTCTATTACTTGACAGTAGAGTATTGTTCAAGAAAATTTCGTTCCAAATCGAAACATTTTGTTCTTAAGCATTTTGCTTTATTTTTGCTGAAGAACACGTGTTGGCTTATATAACATACTATTTCTATCATTACAGTTTGCAGAATTAATGATCTCTTTGTTTGCGACCAATTTTATCACAAATAATATACTGGTCGCCATAAGTAAAAGAACACCAAGAATTCGTCGCATAATTTTAATTAAAATTTCAGATAATAAATAAAAGGTAAAAAATTATTAAAATTTCAACAAAAGATCATGGGAACTTTTTGATCAACTTACCTTGGAGTATAAAAAATGAAAGAAATTTTATTGTTATTTTGTTAAATTAACTGAGCAGTAATATTACAAATGTATCGTGCAAATCAATTAATTGGTTCCCCATTTAAATCAAAAGATGTCCCGAGTTCGTCAGCGTGGCGTATTTCAACAATTAAGTGATTTTTAAGAGAAGCAGGTTTGTCAATTCGTGATATTGTCAATTGTGTCAATACAATATCTCGATGTTGGCGTAGATGGACCGATGAAGAATGATCTATTGTCAGATACCTACGCAAAAACTGTTTATTTCTAAATTATCAACACGTTGTGGTTTTTGATCACCCACACAGCACCCACTTTGCACAGAGCTTTCGCATGCCCAAATATTAATGCACGATGTGTTCAACACGTTCATTTGATATCTGCAGAGTCTCAGCTAACTCAATCAATTTCACTTTATGGTCATTCAAAATTATTTTGTGGATTTCTTGATGTTTTCGTATGTAGCCTCTTTTAGCCATTGCTTCCGCTGAAGCTGAGTCCGGATAACACATATCAAGCCAAGTTTTTGTTCCAGGACTATTTTTTCATATTAAAATGTGTTTCATTAACAATTCCTTTCAATTCTTTTTTTTCTAATTACAAAAATTGCTTTACTCAAAATGCTATAACTTACAAACCAATTATCCGATCTCTGGGTATCATTTAAAGGTTAGTTCACACTGAAATCATTTCTTTCTTAGAAACAGTACGAATTTTTCAGCCGAACTGTTATTATTATTACTAAAAATAATAATAACTGAGCATTTTTCAACCAATAAATTATACACTTAAAACCTAGGTTAATGCGCAGTTTATTAAGTAAAATAGGTTATTGTATTTATTATTGCGGTAGGTCAGGGTAATGCTAAAATAAATAATGGTCAAGATTATTTTATATTTATAAAACTATATTAAATTAATATTATTATATGTGGAACTTTAAACGAAACTACTCTTTGATAATATGACAAATTGGATTTATTTGTGACTATAGTTACAACCTATAAAAGCAAAAAATAATTGACAATTAGTAAAAGCAGTTGAATTACATGACTAAAAAGCAATACAAATTATTAAAATTGATTGATAAAAGCAGTCGAATAACATGACCAAAGGGCAATAAAAATTAATAAAAGAAAAATAAAATTGTAATCAAACCTAGTGTTTTGAGTTAATACAAAAATGTTTCGCAATAATCAATTAAATATTACTTTAAAATAATATTGAATTTGTAGGAATTTGCAAAACAAATCAACAATAACAATCAATGAAAGCATTTGAAAATGCAAGTATTAATGAATACGGCGTAACCTTACCTTACCAAATTTGTACTTTTTAATTTTTTCAATGGTGGTACTGAAGATGTTATTAGTGGTCAATATATTGATAAATACGTTTCTTCGTATCAGTAGAAGATAATTTATCGTTTCTGTATAATAAAACCTGCTATTTATTTATTTATTCATAAGTATGATATACATATTTAATATTGCTACAGATAAACTTGAGTATAAATTATTATTAGAGTGATTTAATTTTATTTCCAATTAATTTAATTTCCTTGCGATCACTTATATATAACAAATTTTTAGTGGTTTATTGTTATTATTATTATTTATTGTTGTAATTATTGATTGTGATTATGAAAAGATAAAATAAGCTGATTAATTTAGAGGTATTTAGGCTTGGTCATTATTTGAGGATTATGAGGGATACGCATATAACCTACATTATGTTATATCGATTTTCGCATAGTTTTAGGAGAGAAATATTTATCGTGTCTCATAGAAAATTATGTAGACTTTGTAATGTATTTATATTAAAAATGATTCAATGTAACATTATAAAGTATAGCTAGTATTAAATTTATTGGATATGAGATGAATATATTATTGACATAGAGAAGATGTTTATAAATTTAAATATGTATAAGTAGTGTTAACATTTATTAGTAGGAGTGTAAAATTCTAGATGGAAATTCCTTTATTGCAATTTGGGAAATTACGTAAACACTAATATGATTTAATTTATATTATTTCTAAGAGGTGGTGCTGTATTTGTTAAATTTTATTTATATAAGATAAAATTAGAAAAAAATAATCTTAACTAACCATTAGATTAATTAAGTGGTGATGGTGTATTATAAGAGTAGAAAGCAATGAAAGTCGAAAAAATAATGAAGATGGTTACCATTAGTACGTATTTATGATATTTTTCTATGTTACATTAAAATTTAGTAATTAAAATAAACTAAGTGTTTTCGTATACTTCAGTTTTTAATTTGTAACGATCATCCAATTAATATAGTTAGTAATCTTCGAATATGGTTATTTTCAATTTTAAATCTTCGAATATGATTCTTCTCAATTTGAACTTTAAAAATTAATATTGTTCTTCACACATAAGTTTATTTACTAAAGCATTTTTAGTTTAGTGTTTAAAAATATTGTTTGAGTCTCTACTAACAGTAATCATATTAGAACTTTTACGGACAAAATATTTTTAATATAATTAAGACCAAACAAAAAAGTAATTGATGATTGTTTGGAAACAAAAGACCGCAAACTTAATATCCTAGAGTGCATGGAAATAAATAGAAGAAAAAATACTGGACATCTCCTCAATAACCAAACAGATTTAACAAATTCGCCCCTTTTAAATTTACATTTTTTTCAAATAGCCACCCCCCATAAACATTGTATATAAGGTAAGGTTACTTAAGTCGTACCACTGCTTAAGTCGTACCACATGCATTTAGTACACACTACAGCTACAACAGCACACTCGTCGGTAACCAAGTATACATCTAAGTCAACCACGTCGTGTGACGTATTATTATTTGATTTAAACAAACCACTTTGTAAAATTTGACAGCAAGTAAATTTATTTCAATTTCCTTATAATTTTCTGCATATTTTTGGTAGTAAATCTTCCAAGTAAATTATTGATGAAATTATTTTTCTTCATAAATATAGGTTCAGTACAATTTACATAATCGTTTTGTCGGAATGAAATTGTGTTAATTATATTCAATATTAAGTTATATTTAGTTTTAAATGTCGTACCAGTATGAGATTCCTAAATCGTACTGGTACGACTTAAGAAATGATTTTTTGTTTTTCCTAATTTAATGTGATGTTTTCTACATTCTTCATATTTTAAGCCATAATCATGTCAAATCAGTCAAAGCGAATTTATAATGGATAGAAACTAGAAAATATGAACGAGGATTCAATTAAGCTCATCGACAATATGACATCCCTAAACCAAAGTTATGTCGTCGTTTTAAAGGATTAAATAAGAATGTCAAATTTGGGAGGCCTAAGAATGCAACTGAAAATATGTAGAAGGAGTTGTTTGCACACATTCGCAATTTTTGACCAGGGCCAGGGCTTTCAATAAAAAATGTGTTTATGGATTCTTTGATAAATATAAATCCATATTAGATGAACACAATTGACTTCTAACCATATAACGTTGACGAAAGAGGATTATCCACTGTTCTCAAACCAAAATAGGAGCACCTCCGGGTACTGTATTTGGATGCTCTAAAAACGGGTGGATAACGTCAGAACTTTATAATAGTAACAATAAGCAAATACTTCTTTTTTTGGATGGACACACTACCCAACAAAAAATATTGAAGCTATAGAACTAGCTTGCAAGCATGGCATTATAATGTTTTCATTTCCTGCTTATACAACCCACCGTCTTCAGCCTTTGATAGATCTTTTTTTAAATCTTTAAAACCCAACGAAGCTTCTGGTAACACAATTAAACAAACTTCGGTGTCAGAACTATTTGAAATTGCCTATTCAAAATTAGTTTGTATTGCTTTGAATGGTTTCAAATCTACCGGTATTTGGCCATGCAATAAGCATAAATTTGATGACTATTTACGCACTACTTCATTGTACATCAATGATCAATAAATAAAACTGCAATTAAATACTTTAACTATGATTCCAATAACAAACCAAAGCCAAGGGTTCCATAGATGCTCTACCTCGTCAGTCGAAATTACGTCCACGCCGAATATAGAATGGACAAAAAATATTGGCATCCAAAAATTAAAAGAAGAAAAACGATTGGTATTGTTTTATTTGTGGAAAAGATCGGACGGAAAACATGATTCAATGCTTGAAATGCAAATCTTGGGTGCACGATGTTTGCGTTGGATTGAACAAGAGAATAAAAAGATTTGTATGTAATGATTGTACTAACTGAATGCATCTGTAAAAATATGTGTTAATTATTATCTTTTTTGATTAAACTCCTAATTACAACTTAGACCATAGGTGGTACGACTTAGGTTATAGGTGGTACGACTTAGGCTATAGGTGGTACGACTTAAGAAACAAGTTGACTTATAGTTGTACGTTAATTTTTAAAGATTTATTTTTTTACGTGAAAACGTATATGGATTCTCTAGTTTCGTTATGACACATAATACCAAAATTAACAAAGGTCTGAATAACGTATTTAATTTCTATGTATCTGATAAATCCTAAGTTTTGTACAGTCCTTTTCTTAAGGGGTACGACTTAACCAACCTCACCCTATACCTGACCTGACAATTTTTTAACACCATTTCTTCGCAGTGTGGCGAAAGCAATAAATTAACAATATTAGAATAACAGCATTAAAATTAAATTTCATATATGCAATAATAACTAATGTTAAAATAAATTAAATCAGGTAATACAAATATTAAAAATCAAAATGAAAATCCAGATAAAATAAATGATCATGTAATAAAGTAATGGAATTTATAAAAAGTAACAATTGTAAAAATAAAATTTGAGTAATAAAATCATAGCACATTATAAAATAATAGTGTTAAATATAAAAAGTATAAATAAAATCTTAGTAAAAATGACTAGTTTATAAATAAAATTGGTAATTATAAAATCGAAGTAAAAAAAAAAATTCAATAAATAAATAAGAACATTTTATAAATAAAACATTGTACGTAACATCATAATAAAAAATTAAATGGTAAAAATTGAAAACATGGTAATACAGGGTGGGGCAAAAGTCCCGCTACCATTTTGATTGCCTATAACTTTGCTCAAAGGAAAGATAAGTAAGTTTGGTTTTCATAAAAAGTTTATTTGGTCTTTACATTTTTTTTTTCATTATGATTGGAAAATTATATCGACTAAATGGTGACCGCGATTCGCTATGCAACTTTCGGCTCTTTTTAGGGCATTTTCATGACATCCTTCAACATATCGGGCCGAATTTCTTAAATTTCGTGATGGATATTGTCTCTAAGATGTTGAATCGTTTGGGGCTTATTCACATAAACTTTTGATTTTAGAAAACCCCATAAGAAAAAGTCTGCTGCTGTTAAATCTGGAGATCTGGCTGGAAAAACGTCATTTAATAATTTAATTGTTGAACGAGCTGTGTGTGCTGTGGCCCCATCTTGCTGAAACCACATGTCCTCTAGTCCGTGCTCTTCCATTTCAGGCACAAGAAAATTTCGAATCATGTCTTGGTACCGTACCGCATTAACAAAAATGGGTACCAATGATGTTTCCATTATGAATACCACATCATACAGTTGTTTTTAGTGGATTATGATTAGGATATTTTTGACGCAATTTCCGCTGATTGGCAATAATGGAACGATTATTTTCAATAAATATTGTCACTATTTCTGCTCATTCTTGTGGCGTATATTTATCCATAATAATATTTGTACGTCTACACAACACAATAGTTAAAACGCAACTGAGCTAAACATCACAGAACCAAGATGGCGCGCAATCAAAATGGTAGCGGGACTTTTGCCCCACCTGTTATAAAAGATTGGAATATATAAAACATAATAATATAACAGGTACACATTAAAAAATTAAAATTCTGCAAGGCCACTTGATAAACATTCAGAAATTTGGTAGAAAGCTTTATGGCATAAAAAGGCTTTAATAGTCTTTCTTAATTTTGTAACTGGCGGAGACTTCACATTTTCGGGGATTTTAATGAATATTAGCCAATAGTGTAGTCAATGCCATTCCTTGTTTTAGATAAACGTGTGTAAGATCTGAGTTGATGATCTAGTGTTATGGTCATGTAATTGTTGTTGTATTCTATATTCTTCAATATGTTTGTGTACATAACATAGGCACTCTAAAATATAAATACATGGTAGTGTGAGTCTCCTCAGTTTAATGAAGGAGCTTTTGCATTCTTCTCTGTATTTAATACTATCCACAATTCTAATGGCTCTGTGCCGTAGAGAAAATAATCTAGTGACCATACTGGAATGACCCTATGCCAAAACAGCGTATTATAAATAACTCTCAACCAGTGCAAAGTAGGCCGATTTTAAGCAAAAATCAGTGAGCGAGGTTTTAAGCATGCTTAATAGATATACATATATTACTATTAACTTTCATGAGGTTTCCAAGTTAATTTAGTGTCAAAATGGACTCCCCGAAATTTTGCAGAACTTATTTTGGTATTTTTCTTTAATGTAAGTATCACAGTAATCGACTTATCTGAATTTTTGTAAATAAAATACGATAACACTTTCAAATATTTATTTTGCTTTTCGTGACAATTGTTTCGACACACTGTGTCTTCTTCAGGCGAAGAAAGTGAAAGTGTTATCGTATTATATTTACGAAAATTGATTGATTGATTTTCACTCAATGCGCTTACCCGATTTGTCGATTTGTTTTTCACAGTTTTGTTGTCAGCAAATAAGATCAATGAACAATTGAGATGTTTATTATATTTTAAAAAAAGTGAACCAAAAATCGAACCTTGGGGTACCCGTGGTAGAGATTAAGTTCGCTTGACAAGCAATCTTTAAATTTAACTCTCTCTGACCGATGGTTAAGATATAAATTTAACATTTGACACGCACATGGTAACAAATTGTAGCAATATAGTTTCCGCAGAAGGACCTCACGAGAGACGCAAGGCCTTGGTTAAATCTATGAAGGTCGATACAGAGCAAGCACCCGCTTCATAACCCTCATAGATCCCTTCCGTAAAGGCAACGATTACGTCGGTCCTAGAAACCCTATTGGTGGTTTGATAGTACATTTTTATCTGTCAGAAACTTATTTAATTGCAGGAATAACACTCTTTTTAACACTTTACCAATTACAGGCAAAAGCGTTATTGGCCTATAATTATCAATACCTTTTTCAAAAATTGGTTTTACACATGCAGAGGATTGCATAATCTTTACTTATATCAACTATGGTTTATTTCATTTTTAACTTACTCCAAACCTCCTTACGTTCGTACTTTTTGGCTTAACCTGCATTGGTACAAGTTTGCACATTTTTGAATACAGAATATGTAAATATGTTGGTATTGTTGTATGTAAAAATGTGTTAGGCTAATCGTCTTATTGTAAAGAGTTTCCCTTGATTATGAAAAGATACTACTACAATTGTTTCACCACGCCGTGGCTATCATCATTACTCATCTGCCTGATTGAGTCACGGAGATGTGAAAGCATATTATCGCTACATAATGAAGCAAAACTCTTTAAACACCCGTGTTATATTAGTAGTATTATTTTCTAATTGTTATATTTTAATGTTTCTAGGATTTTATATATAGATTTGATTACAATTTATTTTTATTGTCTTATAATTATTCATTTAGGAAAACTAGTTTTTTTTGCTTTTATAAATATTTATTATATTAAAGCTAAATATGTTTAATGTCAATCTTTTTTCTGAAATCATATTTTGTAGAAATATTCAGACTCCAATTATATACATTTTATTCTACCTCACTGTATTTTATTTATTTTATTTTATTTATTTGATGAATACAAGAAATAGCAAGATAGCAACAAGATAAATAATGTTGGGAGAAATATTTTCTTTTATCGAAACTTGACATCATTAGGGAGGTATCAAGTTATTTGTAATCATTATTTATTTTTAAGCAATTAGAATGTTTGTCAATTGAGATTTCGTTAATTAGCAAAGCTAATTAATTTTTTTGTCTAATTCAGTAAATAATGGTGTGGTATAATAATAATAATAATTTATCAGGAGAACTACAATTTATTACAATACAAAGAAATATCGTGTTATAGAATACTTAACGAATTAAATTTTAAAAGTATCTACACTGATTTAAAGAATTATTTTATACATTCATACACAAAAATAGAAGAGGATTATTTGATTAGAAACGTTTAATTTATTATAACCCGAAAACGAGGCTAGTAAATACATCTTTAATTTAAACTCTTTTCTAAAGTAATAAAGGGCACATTCTTCATCTCGTGTTACATCCAGTGTTTGATTAATGTTTGGTGAGAAAACTTTGCGCTGTAAAACTTACGACGAATTTGAGATCGATGTTAAATTGAATTCGTATTTAACTTGGCCTAAGAGGAAGTTCGGAGAACCGGTTGCTGGAAATATCCGGTAATCCAGTTAAACCAATATCAAGTTTTACAAATTCCTTGAACATAATGTTATTAACCGTCAATGCTTGCTCATTCATTTGTTCCACACTCTCGTGCTGATAATGTTTTATATTATATTTAAAAGTAGCACTATTGAAGAAGTTTCCCTAAATTGATTGCTTTTGTTAATTTGATGTATTATATTATCTACATGACTATGCAATATTTAGTATAGAATTAATATAGAAATATTAATATACAAAGAAATTATTATTACTATTATTAAATTTTTATTTAAACCTGCAACGATTCTAAAAAATGAAAACATATTTATTCAGCCAGACTCAAATACATACAGTGATATTTTTAACTAATGTTATTGCTTAACATACTAAAGATAAACAAGAAACAAATATATCTCGTCTATGAAGAATGTTTTTGCCTTATTGATCAGTAATCTGCTCTATTATTCCAATTATTACATATAAGATAGATTTATTGTTGAGGCACTTAGACGTTGAAAATCCATTTTCAAGTATGTAGTGTTTAAAATAAACTAAATTTGAAGATCTGACAGTGTCATTATCTTAATACGAGGGTAGATTGAAAAGTTTCCGGAATGGGCAAGAAAACGTAGTAATTAAACAGTTTTTATTTTAATTTTTCAACATAGTACCCTTGCAGAGGGCCATACATATTTCCCAGCGGTGATCCAACTTTTTTAAGCCTTCAGAAAAATATGATTTCGGGAACTCTGCAAAATAAGCTTTAGTGACGTCGATGACCTCCTCATTTGACGTAAAACGCTTGCCTCCGAGCCAAGTCGTCATGTTTGTGAACAAAAAGAAGTTGCACGGGGCCAGGTCTGGAGAGTACGGGGGATGCGGCACCACCTTGTAGCCCAATTCAACCAATTTAGCATTGGCGATTCGGGATGAATGGGCCGGCGCGTTGTCGTGTTGAAAGAGCACTTTTTTCCGCTGCAAATGAGGCCGTTTCTCCTTCAATATGCCGTTGAATTGATCCAATAAATGTAGTATTGTCCCGTGATAGTTCTTCCCTTCTGCAAAATGTCGATGTGTATCACACCTTGCGAATCCCAAAAAACGGTGGCCATGACCTTTCCAGCCGATGGGACAGTCTTTGCCTTCTTCGGAGCAGATTCGCCTGGAGAAATCCACTGTTTCGGCTGCTGCTTGGTTTCTGGTGTGTAGTGGTGGATCCATGTTTCGTCCACTGTCACGAATCGGCGAAAAAATCCGTTGGATTACGCTTTAACAAGGCCAAACACTCTTTCGAAGTGGTCACACGCTTTCGGATGTTGTCCATAGTCAGCAAACGCTGTACCCATCGCGCCGACAGTTTCCTCATGCCCAATTGTTCGTGCACGATATTTTGCACACGTTTATATGAGATGCCCGTGGTCTCTACTATTTCGCGCAACTTCACTCGTCGATCGGCTAACACGAGATCATGGACTTTGTCGACCATTTCTTCATTTGTGGCCGTTTTTGGACGTCCACTGCGTAGTTCATCCTTGGTGCTCGTACGGCCACGTTTGAACTCGCTCACTCAGAAACTAATAGTCGAAAATGAAGGTGTGGATGTGCCATGAACTTTTTGCAAAATATCTCGTATCTCCGTCGCCTTTTTCCCATCCATCCAGAAATGTTTGATGACTGCACGAAATTCGTTTTTATCCATTTTTGCAAAAGTGCCTGACTTGCTTCACAAGATATCCTAGTAAACAAAAACGGAACGACGCACATGTCTGAAAATTTGACAGCTTACCTAAAATAGATTAGCCTTGACAACCATCATAACAATTTCACGATACGCGCGCCATCTCTTGCCCATTCCGGAAACTTTTCAATCTACCCTCGTAAATGTATAAGATTGATATGCCAATTTTAAATGTAAAATATTCTTATGTGCACTGAATTGGAAGTTTGCCATGTTATAACCACATAGTTAATTATTAGTTCAGTCTAAGTATGGATTACCACGTAGTCACTGTGTCAATCATTCTCTTCTTTATTCTTATGTAGATAGACAATTAAGTGCACTCATCATTAAAGATATTTAGTTTTTCTTATAACTAAAAGAACCTTGATGCTAGTTAAATAAATATTGATAAATAAAATTTGTTCATTGGTAAGTTATGGTTATTTATAATTTTTAAAAATTACTACCTAACTAGTTAACTAATATATTACAAATAGATTTTTATCTAAGTATGGTTATCCTTTTAGATAATAATCTAAACATGAGTTTACCTGGCCAGAGAAAGGCTATTAAAGTGATTAACTCGCATAAACGAGTGACACTAAGGCGAGCATTAAAGTTTATAATTAGTTTATCGCCTCACTAACTGATTCGGCAATGCAGATAATGTAATACCGGTAAAATGAGACATATCCAATCCCGCAAGGGCTCTAACTCATTACATAGTTTATTATGCATTCAAATGCTGTCAAGCAAATTGCTCTGCGGAGTAAAGCTAATAGCCTACTAATAGCATGATTACATTAAAAATTTATTTCACCCTATAGAGAAACACCTATTATTAGCCGATGCAATACTATAATTAACTGTCCGACAATAAAAATCTGCGCCGTTTAGGGATGGGTTTATGGAAGTCAGTTTAATAATATTGTGTTATTAATTAGATACTAAAATCATTAACAGTTATATTATTGATTATTTCGTATATGCCTATTTATGTATAATAAATAAGCTTTCCTTCATTCAAGGTACTTGTATTAAGGCGGCAATATTTAGTAAGTGTCTATTGATCGATGATTGATAACATCTAGCGGCATTATTAATAAGGACCAAATGAAAAATATTTCCTTTATAATAACTATTTTCAAGCATTGTTTGCTTCGCAAAATGTGCTCACTCAAATACGAGATGAGATAGTGCTTGAGGATGTAGTTGATGTAAGTGTAGTTAATTAGCCTCTGGAAGGGTGTCATTCATTAGACATGTTTACAATTCATTAAAATGCTATCTTGTAAAATGCTTTGCGGAACAAATCCCAAGCCTGGGGTTATATTAAATATTTAATTCACTTTGCAAAGATGGTGTGTAATGCAGAAGCAGAGTAGAGTCAATTAAAGGTGCTTACTTTTTATTACAAGATACTTTACAAATAAATTTTTAGTACCTATTTACTATTACCTGTTTTCCATTATCTTCCGAAGTAGATTGAAGATGTAGTTATAAAATGTTACTCCATCTTGTTCGGGGAAGCGTGTAAAGTGCACTTTTGTAAAGATATGCTTCTATAATGTAATAGTTAGTTTTTCTCTACCTATTATTTCATAATGTTTCAGCAAGAGATAAGTAAGAAGATTATTCAAGAAAAAAATACTAATAGGTTTCCTAAATTTATTTTAATGTGATTTTCCATCGATTTAACACGTTTTATATTATCTTCGATTTAGTTTAAGATGCACGTATTAAATACTACTGCGTTCCTATTTGAGGGGTTTTATTTTACACTTCTTCAGTTAATTCAGCAATATTTCTGTTATATTGCGAATTTTTTGTTTCAATCCCCTTCCTTCCGCTAAGCGAACATAAGTTCAAACCAATGTAGATAAAAGGATGTAATAGTGTTATTTTTGGCTTTGAGGAACATTCGCCCAATCGTTGTTTTGTTTGACTTACTTGATAATACATTTCCTAATATAGCGTATCAACATTTGTTTTCTATTCGGAATTAATAGTATATTACATAACGAGAGTTGTAAGTCATATATTACGTACGAGTGGAAAAAGTTGCGCACGAGCCGTTAGGCGAGTGCAGTAATTCCACGAGTACGTAAGTGACTTACACCTCGAGTTATGTACTATACTTTTTCTACTCCCATTCATTATAATTTGGAATACTTTAAAATATTGAGGTTATGTTTCACTATTAAAACACTTCGCAGCATCGAATATATGGCCCAAAGAGATGAAGATTTGTATTTCTTACTTATTTTGCCAAAATACATTTACCGTAAAAGACTGAACACTATTATTAATATGCCAATCTATAAATTTACCGTAAACCACTTCGTAACGCGTTTTGGGTTTTTCCGGGAGAAGATCCGTTGCAGTATGTTCTGCTAGTTGTCTAATTTCTGGTAGAGTTCCAACAATTTCTTCTGTGGAGTCACTTTCACTATTTTTATCAATGAATAAATGAATTATTAATAATAATTAAACCAAAATAACGTCAATGCAATGTGTATTCAACAACGATAAATGTCAAATTCATTTGTCTAGGCTACTTGATTGGAGTTTTGTAATAATAATGGTTACGTAATATATTACGTGCTAGTTTTTTCTTCATTACGTGCATGTTTCATAATGCCATGGTTACTAATCAACAAACGATTGCGTTATTGCCTACTTACTACTATGGGAGTAGAAAAAATATATTTTTGATGTGCTCCCCATGATTCTTTTAATTTCTCCATGTAGCGTAATTTTATGATAATAACCTCGAATAAAAGGGTTAAAAAGGTTATTGTTAAAACAGTTGGGTGTTGCTGCTTATAAATTAATATTGAGTGCTCAAATCTACCTCGCATTATTAGGGTTCTATCTTTTAATATTTTAATAAAGTTGGAAACGATTTTATTTCTTCTGTTTATTACTTTTATTGAAGAAAATTGATTACTTTTATTCTCCATCTTCCTATCCTCTATCTCTAGATAATGATTAGATAACCTGGTTGATAATTTTAAAATCAGCGGAAGTCAATACCCGTATCTAGAAGTATTGGAGTTCTTTAAATTATTTTGTCTATATTTGACTAGGCTATAAATGCTTTTGATTATATTTCAAATTTTTTTACAGAAGTGAGCTAACTGGACCAGAAATTTAAGTTAATTTTTCCGTAATACATTGTTTATTGTCTTTTTTAATTAGAGTCCTCTTGAAATTACATCAACTTCGTCATTCTGACTTTGTACATAATGGGTAGAAATGTTATTTTATAAGAGTTGAATATTGAAAATCTGTTTACCATGTGGAGTTTATCTGTGTTACATGGATATTATGTTTTAAACATGATTCTGTTTGTTAAAAGTTTACAAAGTTCTGTTGATTCGTGTTTGAGGTCATTACTTTGTTATACATTTTGAATCACGATGATGAATAAAATATACTTTGTTGTTATGATGTGTGATAACAACAAGGTGTATTTTTTGTTATATATATATATATATATATATATATATTAATCCTTTTTTGACATAATTTCTATAACAACAAATTCTATTAAATATCTCATCTCTCAAAACTGACACAAAAAAATAGTTATTCCGACTTGTTTTTTTTATTTTCTTCTACCTTCCTTGTTATGTCCATTGCCTCAGTCTCCCCTTTCAGTAATCTTGTCTATTCCCCTTGACTATATCGCCTTTTCCACGCGTCTCTAGTCACCACACAGTCAACCCTCCAGTGCTCCCATCTTTCTTCTTCCCTTCCACACAATCAGCACATTCTCCCCTCCTCATTTATCCAATAGCGGTTTCCACGTTCTTCGCTGCCACATCTATACCTTGCCATCAATATTTTCTCCTTCCATACGCCTCTTCCATACAGTATTCGGGTTTGCCCGCCTCTTCTGCTATTTCTTTATACTTTCCTGTTTATCCACATCCCTCAGGGTCATCTCTACTACACTTTCAAATATTTTACCCCTTCCTGCCATTTCTTTTACAGCTTCATTGGACCAGCCTACCACCACTATATCCGTCTCATTTAGTATTCCAATCGTAATTTATTTCTGTCCATTCATTTTAATTTTTCTTTCATACATTACCCATTTTTCCCTACATCCACCCATATACTACCATGATCTACTCTTCTCAAGCCCCAACATTATTTTCATCCACCATGTTTGTATTCTTTTCATACTATCTTTCATGCTGAACCCCCACACTTCTGATCTATACATTAATATTGACCTCAAGCATACTTTCCATATGGTCTCGCTCGCCACCATTGAATCTCTCCTGCCCCATTCTCTCCACAGAAGTGCAGCCGCTGCCTTCAACTTCTTCGACACATACTTCATGTGCTCCTGCCACCTCCCATTTTGTGTAAAAACTACCCCCAAGTACTTGAAACATTTCACTTTCTCTATTTCCTTTCCGTTCCAATAAAAACTTTCATCCTTCCTTCTCCCTCCCTTCATACACACCATTACTTTCGTTTTCTTTACATTTACGCTTAACTTTATCTTTTTAAAATATCGTTTCATTTTCTCTATCATGCAATCCAGATTCCCTTTCCTCTTTGCCATTTTTGCTAAGTCATCCGCATAAGCCAGCACTCTAATATTTATCCCCCCAATTGTTACTCCACCATCCTGTCCCTGCTTCAATACTGTATCCATGTCTGCTATGAACAGATTGAAAAGCATTGGGCTCATTGGACATCCCTGCCTTAGCCCCTTTGTTGTTCTGAACCACCCCGACTCTTCCCCAGACCCTTTCACTATACATTCTGTCTTTTCATACACCCTTTCCACCCATACTCTCTTTCTCTCATACATTCAATCAGTTTCTCCCTATTAATCGAGTCATATGCCCCCTTCAAGTCTATAAATAACATGTAGACTTTTTCCCATCTCTCTTTAATTCCCTCTTCAATGATTTAGCTCAAAGTTAGTATCTGGTCTACTGCCCCTCTATCTTTCCTGAATCCTTCTTGGATGTCGGGAATAATACCCTTGCTCTCCATCTCCACTTCTAGTCTCTCTGCCGCAACCTTCATGCATAGCCTATAAGTTGCACTTGTTACAATTATCGGCCTATGGTTAGCTGTATCTTCTTTGTCACCTCCTTTGTGCACCGGAATAATATCCGCTTGTGTCCAACTTTCCGGTATTTCCCTCTTCCTGCTCCATATCATCTTCAACTGTTCTACAAGTCGCTTTCATTCTTCTCTCTTTTCTTCTTTTAATATTTTCAATGCCTTAACCTCTACTTCTCCCGGGCCACAAACACTATTTTCCTTCATCCCACCCATTGCTCTCTCAAGCTCAACCTCCGTTAAATCACTTCTTAGGTCCACTATGATACGTTCCTGACATGTTCTTATTATCATCTTATTTTCGTTTATACTCTCCCTGAAGAAGGTAATCATTTTCTCAACGTTTACACTATTCTTTTCCCTTTGTTTCCTCCTACGTATAAACTCCCATACCTCCCTTTCTGTTTTAATTTTTCTTATTGATTTTACTTGTTCATTTTCCCATGCTGACTTTTTCTTTTCACATGTTGACTGGTATTCCCTCTTGGCATTGTTCCATTCTTTAAACCATTTCTTCTCATATGTTGCTTTCCATCTCTTAAAGTTATACCTCTCTCTTCTTTTCATTTCCCTACATTCTTCGTCGTGCCAATCATCTTTTTTTCCTCCTTTTGTTTTGGGCCTCTCCACTTGAGCTCCTAATGCATTCTTCCATCTCTTCCAATGTCACCTTTGTCTGCCAATTTATGCCTTTAATTTTAATTTTCTTATTGACTTCTTTCATTCCCCACTTATATCTTTTTTAATACTCTGGTAGCTGTCCTGTCTTTTCTCTACTCCCTTACTGTTCAATTCCATCGACACTGGGAAATGATCGGATCCCTCTTGCTCTCCTACCTCGAAGTTTTCGTCTCCCTTTCTCCTTCTCTACTCACAAATATGTGAGATAGGGGTAAAAGCATAATTGACTGCTTTTACCCCTATCTCCTACATATGTAAATTCGTTTATCTCCTACCCTGGTCCCATTAACACATACCATTCTTCACTATTGAACCACTCTATCATTCTTCTTCCTTCTGTATTATTTTATTATTTTTTGTTATAACTTAGTATTTGGTAAGTAATCACAGGTTTTTCTTAAACATGATATGACCGTAAATGCTGAAATCACTACGTCGTTTATTCAATTTCTAAATGTATAAGTTGTAGTAAACCGATTTTTTTTCAATAGATGGCTTTAGTTATCTGTATCTCGTATTGTATAAGTCCATAAGATGGCGTTATAAAGATGAGATTTTGTACTAAAGAAACTTTTCGAACAGTTTTGTGATTAGTTGACTCAGTTTTGTTTGAGCGTGCGTCAAAGATGGACATTAGCAAAGGGAAAATACGCTTTATTTTACAGTTTTTTTTTCGATAACGCAAGCCAGGCGGCTGATACATGTGAATAGTGTTTATGTTCCTGATATTGTACCAGCCAATTTTGGTTTTGCCGATTCCGTTCCGGTAATTTTGATTCCAAAGATGCACCACTCACTGGAAGGCCATTGTCGAGTCCAACCATCATGTAAGGACTGTTTCGATTGTCGAAGAGCTAAAGGAAAACCAAACACCGCTTGGAACCATTTGAATACGATGTATGGACCAAGTTTGCCAATTCTAATGAATCGCAAGAAAAGCGACCCATTTCTGAAGCGTTTGGTGCTGTTAATGAAAAGTGGATCACTTATGACAACGTCAAACGAAAATTTGTAGGAAATTGTCTTCTATGAACTGCTCCCCTACGGCAAAATTTAAAACTCAGAATTGTACTGTCAACAATTAAACCGTCTGAAGGAAGCAATCGCCCAGAAGCGGCCATCTTTGGCCAATTGGAGAGGAATTGTGACATCAGGCCACACTCATCGATTGTGACTCGCCAGAAGCTCCGAGGGCTCGGTTGGGAGGTTCTTATGCATCCACCTTATTGTTCTGACATGGACACTTGGTTCCAGGTGTCCATGGCAAACAATTTTGCTGGTAAAAAAAATAAATCAAGAGAGGCTTGTAAAAATCAACTGTCTCAAATTTTTGCCAATAGGGACGAGGACTTCTATGACAAAGGCATAATAAAATTAATTAACCCGAGAAAACAGAACATATTTAATCTAAATTGGATCATAATTTAAACCTTCAATTTCATGCAAAAATAATGTATTTCTTTTTACTACACCTTATATTTCCCGTAGTTGCTCTGTAAGTTGCATCCTTTGTTTGTAAGTTTTGTTCAGAATTGTTTTTGTAGTGAATGGTATTGATCTTCATAGCGATGGAGAATATTCTAATAATTATGAATGACGACATTTACTGCATCTTTGCTATTGTTGATGGCTCAAGCATACGTGTGTATTTAGGTGAGTTAGGCAATTTTATAAAGTCTTCTTTAATAATTTTATTTTCTCTCAGATATACAAATCCTAGAAAAGTAAGCCGATAATATGTCTAGAAGATTTTATATTATTTATTGCTTTTTGATATTTCGCTGACATTTACTAGTTGATTTTGATCTTAGATATCTTCTTAGATAATAGTTATGGCTTCTCTATAGGTATTAGGTATTATTTATTTTATCCAAAATGCTATCAAAAATTTTCTAATATTAAACATAATAATTTCCTACAGGAATTTTGTTCGCATTTGGAAAGGCGAAATTCATAAAATATTTGTTCGTCTATTCTTACCCTCTATTGCATTACATTATTGTGATATGAATTTTTTTAGGTGTATATATGAGTTTGCCTCATACATTAGATAAGTACTTAATTTAATGTAATTTTTATCAGCCGATGTAATCATACAGTCCTTTGAGCCTGTTCAAAGTTTCCCCTCCTTGTACTATAATTTGAATATCCGTAATATCCTGTAAGTAGAAATAGTTGTAGTTATGTTTCAAAACCGCCTATACTATACATTATTTTCACAAATGATTCAATGCAACTTAATTTGAAAGGAAAGCCATACATATATGCTGACGATACCTGCTACTCAGGAGAAAACAACGAGAAATTCAATATAAGATAACTGCAGATATGGAAATATTAGAGGAATGGTACTACAACAACCTGCTAACAATTAATGAAACGAAAACAGAATTTATAGTCTTTAACAGTAAGCAAGAATAAACAGACATAAACGTTGAAATAAGAGGAATAAAAATAGAACAAATCACACAACTAGATTACCTAGGACTAAGAATACAAAACAATCTAAAATTGGTTAAACACAAAGACCTATTAACTAAGAGAAACTCCAGAACAATAGCAGCTATAAGGAAAATACAACACTATATACCTACAATAATACAAAAATAACTCAACCATGCACTTTTTACATTACAAAATAACCACCTAATCAATATCTGGGGCCACACAACTAATATGAATCTAAACAAATTGCAAACTTACCAATAGAACTAAACTCTATAAACACGTACAAGAATTAAACATGATAACATTAAACAACATACTTATGATCTACACAAAGAAAAACAACCTAATTTAAACCAGCATAAAGCTATAATCTAATAAAGACATCCATAACTACGAAACAAAGAGAAAATTAGATTTTAGGACACAAAAATTCACTTTAATGAAATACTCAAAATTATTAACAGTAGCATAAAAAATATAATTAATTAGAAGAATACATAAAAGAACTAAAATATACTCCGATTAAACTAAAAATCAAAATAGAAGAAAAATTACAATAATAAGAATCAAATATCCCTCAATACCGTTAGCACGAGATGGAAAACCGCGTTTGCAAATCTCGATGTGAGTACAGAGGGAAGGCAAACAAAAGGGGTCTTTTTGCAATATGTATTGTATGCATATATGTGTAAATAATTAAATCTATTATTTCTTAAAAACGTGATCCATTTTTTGGTCTTCCCATTCAAATATTGGCATACTTTTGTGCGTAATTGGATGGGGGATCGCTGAATTTAGCTTCTCTGCTCCTTACTTAAGTAGTTCTTAGCTTTGATGGTTGTATTGAACTGTCAATTATATTTCATAATAATTGTTTCCTGTTACCAACAACCACTGACTGGTTTTGATCTATTTCATTAGCGTATCATAGTTGAAGACAGGGAAACGGAGTTTAAAACTTTTCAGTAATCCTTAAAGCAAAATAATACTATTGAGGTGTGAGCTCCTAATGATTGTTGGTGGTTATTTACGCAACCAGAGAATTATAGTGCAGACCTAAGACAGATGACACCTTAATAGAATTAACTTGATTACATATATTTTTGTTGATCCTTATGCAGAATAGAAAGATAACTTGATTGTTGAATTAAAATAATTGGTATGATTTCACTTGTTATTTATTTTGCTCCGACTTGTTTCGACTATAAGTCATTACCGAGCAGATATGTAGAAAAGATTAACAGTTTGCCGGTATATATACAGTTTAAAGGTCAGGTAATAAGGACAGTCAAAATAGGCGAGTTCCAGATTTCTTCGAAATTATTAAGCATGGTTTTCCGCGCTTTATTGTTGGATTTCTAGGCCCTCTCGCAGAATTTGGTCGCATCCCTTATTAACTGACTACAAAATTCTAAAATTTTCATCCGCAATAAAGTGGTTATTTTCGATACAGTGTTGTTCTAGTCCTGTTGAAGATTGATGTGACCATTTTCAATACTAATCTTGTTGCAGTGTTTCTTAGTTGTCTTAATTTCTCCAATTTTCTTTTCTGTTTCTTGTACTGTTGATGTTCAATGTAGTTGGCTTCTTCTCTTAGACTTTTGTCGATGATATCACATTCGGCTGGATGAAGCTGCACGGCAAGTCTGGTATGTAGAAGTTTTAGGATGTGTGAGGTGGCGTCTCTTTTGCTATACCATTTCTTTGTTTCCAGATGGATCCAAAACTTACAACTGTGGTTGATTACTTTCACTGCTTTATTGGATTGTAAATTAATATAGATTTTCATGAATTTTGGATTTAGTTGTTCGCGGCGGCACATGATGTGATTGTTTAGCTTGCTGAATTTTATCAAGTTTCTTTTGTACATGATGGTGAGATCTGCTTTATAGGTACTTACTATATGATGAATTAGTTTCTCACTTAACCCGTGGTGAAACATTTTTGTATTAAATTGTTTGTTGAATTAAAATACGTCGGAGTAAAATAAATAACAAGTGAAATCATACCAGGTGTTTTAATTCAACAATCAAATTAATACAAAAATGTTTCACCACGGGTTAAGTGAGAAACTAATTCATCATATAGAAAGATAACTTTTAAATAAACTGTAAACCTTCTCGATATCTCTAATATATTCGAAATATGGTTTAAAATTATTATAGTTGTTTCAAAACCTTAGATCTTATATGGTACTGGTTATTCTAGTATCTAGTATATAGAAAATTTTTATCACTAACAATTGTTAGATGTTTAGTGTAGTTTGTACTGATCATTAAGGGTCATCTGCTAGCATTTTTCACCTAATCGAATTATTCTACTTGTTGCCATTTCCCTTTTCACATTAAAGGCGTATTTTCTTCAGGTTTGTATTGTCGTTGGTTTTTAAATCAAAATAGCTGCGATTTAATAGGTAATCAACTAGCTGTTATTAACATAATGTTTCACCAAATGATAAATGAGAAACAAATACAAGATAGCTACGATTTATTTGATTAAGGCCTCCTTCTATTTTGTTTTCAGTTTTTCCATATTTAAAACCTTACATTCTTGATATTGTAAAAGTCATGTATATTTTGTATCATGTTTGTATAAGAGGCTGTAGAATTAATTGTCCGAAAGTACTTCGAAATTTTTTTGTTGGATTCATTTGCATATATCCATGATTCGTCACCTTTTATGATTATTAGATGTTATCTCAAGTATCGCAATCGTATTTCTTTATCTTTTTTTTTTCGAATAAACAACTAGAGCCTTTTTCGGCCATATGTTCAGGTATTTAATGTATCAATAATATCAATAAGTATTATTGCCAAAAGTCAAATTAAGTTCATCGATGCACTGTTATTGAGAGCATCCACAGCCAACGTTGTAAAAATTGATCGAACAGAAAACTTCGCGACTTAATTCCATTTCTTGGTCGACATCAATGTTTCATGTTCTGAGTAAATAGATAGAAGCACTCGGATTGTAGATTGCCGAAATAAAATACTCTCATATTAATATTTGACTTTGACCTTACTGATGTTTCAGAAAACATTTGATAATCGATAGTAAAACAAAAATCAGTAATTTTTATCGAGAGATATTGTGGACCTTGAAATAATTAGATTAGATTTTTAGAATATTGTATTGTAAGTGTATCTATGAAATCGAAAAAAAATCACAAAGTAAATCAATTAAAGGCATGCGTATTGTAAAATTACTTGGTTTTAATAATAGTTTCATTCGTTAAAATTGTTACCTCTTTCAAAATTGTATTTCCAGAAGCAATTTGAATACGCCATCACTTAAGTAAGTCCTCTCTATAAAACTTATCTCTCTTTGAAATTGTTTGTTATAACTACCAGAAAATCCATCCTTGTCGAAACGTCAGTTATAATAAAAACTTCAAATGTTATAAATGTTAAAATCACCCCTTATCTGATGTATTCCCAAGGGAAATACTTTTTTTTAAATATTTTATAAAATATAATAAAAAATAATAAAATATTAAAATCATTTACATAGCTGTATAAAATTAACTAATAATTCAAAATTATAAAATACTTCGCAAATTGTGAATTTACGAAATGTTTGGCGCTTTGAAAATATGAGGTATTAATTACATTTCTCTGCATAGTTGTAGATAAATATAATCATATTTTAAAATTAATATTAAACATATAATATTTAATTCGAAGTAGAGTAATATTATTACAGACAATAAAATAAATTATGTTAAAAAGAAATGTATATTTTATAATAAATAAAAAAATACAGGCAGAAAGAACTCTGGTCGATAGCCTTTTGACGAACTAACTCACTAACACATCATCCATTATTCATTATTTAAATGTAAATATGTATAGTTTGTCAATAAAAATGTGTATTATTATTAAAAAAATACTAATTATGGGTTGATTAGATTTAATACATCTAGAGTGATTTATATCATAATTATGTGTATAATAAATTTTATATTTGATTAATACAGTTAAGATTAGTGTTGATAAGTTAAACCTCAATTTAATTCCATTAAATGCCGGCATCAGTGAAACCGGTTGTCAGGTGAATAGAATGGACTTCCCCCGTAAATCGATAAGCACGAATACGGTATCATTAAACAACGTTCTAGATTAGATACAGACACGCTATGCAGTGGGGAATACTGAACTTGTGCTTTCCAATAAATCATTCAGTGGATTTTCATTGAAACAACCAATACTAAAATACACTCTCATAATAAAGTTTAAATATCTAAATGTGTATAATCATACAACTAGACAAAAAAATGTAAACTTAATTGTTCTGTTAGTTTAATCAATACATCAGCTAATAATATTAAAACAAGGGTAAATGAACTACCACATAGTAACGGTCGCTACCATCATTTTCAATAATAAAACAATTGAATGAAATGTATAAAAAATAATAATAACGAAAATATACGAAAACATTTCGTAATGGGTCGAAATGTTTCCTTATTTTAAAATTATTAAGACAATTTATTCAATCATCTTACAAAAAAAACTACAAACATCCATCGACCGAAGTCTATTAGCTTATTATTCTATAATATTCTTACTTACAAAGTTTATCAAGGTTTTATTCTCAAATTTCAACGTTGTAATCAATATAGATCTTGAATTATTGATGATTCTCGAATCAGCTTATATCAAGCGAAAGGTACGGTATTACGTTTTTATCGACTTCTTATTAAAGCTTCCATTGAGCAATATTCAATCAGCCGTTTTGGCTTAATCCAGATGATCTGGATTATCTTATATTAAGATTAGGGGAGTAATTACTCCTCTATTGATTCCGTATTTAAGCTACACAATGAAGTTATATTTGAGAAATTTTACATAGGTATCAAGTGTAAATTTGGCAGAAAAAATATAAGTGAGCCACTTTTTATAGAAAATATATATTTATAAATTGTTAAGTCGAGTTGTAATTACCAAAATTTTGAATGTCATGACCGATCTTATATAATAGTTCACAGATAAAATGTGTTAAATGACTACCATTTGTCATTTGATGAATAACAATTAATATTCCAGATAGATATAATTAATGCCATATAGAAGATGAGAGATTAGAGAAAATAAACATGCCTCCATTTTTAGTAAATATAAAGTATCTAAAGTAACAAAAGTAAGTAAAGAAAATCCAAACTTATTTTAGGTCTTGGTAAATTGCTCAATCATATCAGGTAAATGACGTTTATGATGAGCTAGCGCAGTGTTTATTATCGTTGGAGAGCTTATTCCTTTGGATACATTGGATACATTATCGCTGTAGACCGTTTCGCTGTGCTCAGATATGATATTTCTACCAAACCCTTAAATTTTTCGACGTTTCAAAAATATGGGGCAGAATCGATTGTTCATTTGGAAAGAATGCTTTGATAAATTAAGTCTGATAAATGGCAAAATAAATATTCAAATCGATTGAAATGTTTATTTTGAGTAGAAAGCAACAAATCCGCGTTCACGACCCCGACCACTACAATTATTCAACAAGTTATAGCACTACCAAGACGGAGCAAAACAAGTAAGCGACTGATACAAAAACAATTTTGAGGTGTTTGCAAATAGCGGCGCCGACACCTCATATTTTCTGTGTGACGTTTACTTGACATGTTCTACATAGTAGATGGCGCGTCAATCGAGCACGCAATTGGTTTTGCCTCATGTTATCCCTATAAGTAATACATGGTAGTTACAAGATAACAGATGAGTCATAAGGGAAACAGATCACTAATAATATGTGATAAAAGACATATGACAGATAAGAGTAGATGACAAATGATAGAAGACATATGTGAGTTACTAGTTGACAGGTAAGGGTTGATGATGACATATGGCAGATAACACAAAACAGATAACAAATGGCAGATGATAGATAGCAGATGACAAATGATACATGGAAATTTACAAATTGCAGATTACATGACATTTAGCAGATAACATGCATTAGATAGCAGATGAAAGGTGACAGAGGATGGAAAACAGGTGGCAGTTGCACATACTCTTAGCCAAAATATATGCTAAGTAAAAAATATGTTTTTATTAAGGCTGTTCAATGACAGATAAAAGATCAGTTATAATAGAGACCGATCAGTGATAGTATATAATAAAATAAAGGTACTCATCAAGCGTCCTTACAGATAAGAGATAATAGTAGCAGATGACAAATGACAGAGATCAAAAATCAGATGCCAGTTAATAGATGACAGATGCCAGATGACAATTGAGAGATAGAGGACAGATGATAGATGACGGATGACAGATGACAGGTAATGGATGGCAGATGACAGATAACGGATGACTGATGACAGAATGACAGGTGACACATAGCAGATAACAGATGACACATGATAGATGACCGATTTCAGCAATTGATTTTAATATAAATAAGGATGTTAAGAAGCTTTTTTCATAGAGTTAAAAACTTTAAGCATATAATATATTTTAAATAGCTGCTTATTGATGATGGGTGTTAAATAATAGATAGAAGATGACAGGATTGAATGATTGAATTCGGATTGATTTGTGATGGACTTGGGAATAGCGTCACTCTGGATATATGCTATCTTATTAGTATATCCGATATTATATTTTATAATTATTCGTCGTAAAATAATGAGTCAGGTGAAGCACTCTCTTCTCAATTCTCAAGTGCCAAAACTACAATCCGTTTCTTTTGGTTGGAGCGGATATTTCCTTCTATAAGTTTTTAGATATTTCGTTATTCCAAAAAATAAATTGGCAACCGTTTGCTCACAGATAACTGATGACAGATGACAGATAACGGATGACCGATGCCAAAATGACAGATGACAGATGGTAGATGACAGATGACAAATGAAAGATGACAGATTTTAGCAATTAATAATAATAATAATACATTTATTAACGGAAGCCATTTACAGAGTACAAGTACAAACAATCCTTAAATACTAAACACAGAATAAATAATTAAAAAATACTGATAAAAACAAACACATTACAAATTATTAAGTAACCGACGCAAACTACTTAACGAGTCAACAAAAAAATCAAAATTGGTGACTGTGTTGGCGTTTCTTAAAATTCGCGTTGCGGGCATAATCCGTCCTTTGAAAGGGAATATAAAATGTGGTGTTATCACGTAAGCGGCGACGAGGTACATGAATGCCCATTAAATTGAGTAGGTCAGAATAGTCGATGTTGTTTTGAACGATTTTGTGTACAAGCATTACATCTGAATTAAACCTTCTTGTTTCAAGACTAGTAATTTTGAAGGTCGAGAGTCCATATTGATAGCTGATAACAAGAGCGTTATAAAGCAGGACTAGTGTGCGATAGTCACGAAAATCTATTCAGTTCCGTTTAATAAACCCCAAAAGCTGGTAGGATTTGGCCACGATATTAGATATATGATTAGAAAAGTTTAAGGTGGTATTAAAGGTAACGCCAAGGTCTTTAATGCAGTTGAATATTCATCGTTAATCCAAGATGCGGATGGCAAGTTGTAATCGCCGAACATGTACAGCTCAGAGAGTTAGAAATTAATTCCACAGACTAACAGTGACTTTGATAAACTGCTAAATCAGAGTTAGGTGGTATATATACAGCTCCGAGTATAATTTTGCAGCTATCGATGTGAATGCAAAAATACAAATCTTCATGTAGATTGCTGTGACTATGAACTTTATAAGATGCGTATCTCTTAGATACTGCAAATGCACTCCACCGCCACGAGATTTAATTTTAAAATATGTAAGATATTAATAAGCTGTTTTTATAGAGTTTAAAACTCTAAGCATTGCATTGGGAGATGGCAGATGACACGGCAGGTGAGAATTAACAGATGGTTATTGTTGATAGATGGCAGATGACAGAGGACAGATGACAGATGACAGATGGCAGATGACAGATAACAGATGACGGATGACAGATGACAGATAACGTATGACAGATGACAAATAACGGATGACCGATGACAGATGACCAAATGAGATAATGACAGAATATGACAATCAAATATTATAAAAATAGCTCCAAAAATAACAAAAATGTTCGCTGACAGAGAATACCCCATCTGAAGCAGAAGAAGGGGTCAGAGTGGAAGAACATATAGTGAACTCCGCCCGCAAGTCCTGAGACCTAAATTTTAGTAATCACTACTACTACTAAACATCTTTAATTACAGAAAATCGACACGGTGACTTTTCAGCCCGTTTAGAAATTATTAATGTATAATTTTTAATTTTGATATATCTAATATAAACAGGATATTGTAAAGTGAACTAGCGTTATCCGTGCAGCAACCGGTTAGCAGTTGGATGGTTGACCGGTACCATTCATCATCGGGATACAATTAATGGTACTTAAGAGTGACCGGGGCGATCCTTGGAAGTAACAAGCTTATTTACACACAAATGCATAAATAACATGACCACGTAGTCGATAGCCAAATAATACTCCTACTACTATAATATAAATATTGCAGATAATAGAATAGAAAACATTCTTTAAATAGCTGCTTATTGATGACGCATGTTTATTATAAATATCAGATAGGAGATGACAGTTATATAAATGATAGAGTTGAAAATTGACACACGTTATTAGTTATAGAAAAATAAAGAATCTCGTTCGATTTTTGATCTATGCCACAAAGGACAATCTCATAAAAATGAATGAGTTAAATAATAGATAACTTATTACAGACTTATTACAACAGATGACAAATTATACAAGGTAGATGATAATAACAGACATCAGCGGTATTTGATGTATTGCACTTAACCCTTGATATATGACAGTTTAGAGATAACGGATAGTAGATGACATATGACAGATAATATCTAACATAAAACAGGTGACAGTTGTCAAGTTACTTTTATAGAAAACTAATGACAATAAAAAGTATAAGCATCCAATAGAGCATATTTCTGCAAACAGCTTTTTGATGACTAATAATGGATAATAGATTATAATCTAATTAATAATTATTTATGATATATTATAGATGATAGATAATAAATAACAGTTGTCACGTAGATGATATATGACATTTAATAGATAACAAAGAAAGATAATTAATTAAGTAGGTATCTTTATTTTTCAGTTTCATTTAGAAAATGTACAAAGTTAAATTGCGTTAATGTGGTCTTAAAATATAAAGATGACAGATGATAGGTAACAGATGAACTGTTGATTAATTATAGTAGATAGTAGATATACGAGGGTAGATTGAAAAGTTTCCGGAATGGGCAAGAGATGCCGCGCGTATCGTGACATTGTTATGATGGTTGTCAAGGCTAACCTATTTTAGGTAAGCTGTCCAATTTTCAGACACGTGCGTCGTTCCGTTTTTGTTTACTAGGACATCTTGTGAAGCAAGTCAGGCCCTTTTGCAAAAATGGATAAAAACGAATTTCGTGCAGTCATCAAACATTTCTAGATGGATGGGAAAAAAGCGACGAAGATACGAGATATTTTGAAGAAAGTTTATGGCACATCCACACCTTCATTTTCGACTATTAGTTTCTGGGTGAGCGAGTTCAAACGTGGCCGTACGAGCACCAAGGATGAACCACGCAGTGGACGTCCAAAAACGGCCACAAATGAAGAAATGGTCGACATTTCCATGATCTCGTGTTAGCCGATCGACGAGTGAAGTTGCGCGAAACAGTAGAGACCACGGGCATCTTATATGAACGTGTGCAAAATATCGTGCACGAACATTTGGGCATGAGGAACGTGCCGCGTTTGCTGACTATGGACAACAAGCGAAATCGTGTGACCACTTCGAAAGAGTGTTTGGCCTTGTTAAAGCGCAAACCAACGGATTTTTTTCGCCGATTGGTGACCGTGGACGAAACATGGATCCACCACTACACAACAGAAACCAAGCAGCAGTCGAAACAGTGGATTTCTCCTTCTCCAGGCGAATTTGCTCCGAAGAAGGCAAAGACTGTCCCATCGGCTGGAAAAGTCATGGCCACCGTTTTTTGGGATTCGCAAGGTGTGATACACATCAACTTTTTGCAGAAGTGAAGAACTATCACAGGACAATACTACAGCGATTTATTGGATCAATTCAACGGCATATTGAAGGAGAAACGGCCTCATTTGCAGCGGAAAAAAGTGCTTCCACCACGACAACGCGCCGGCCCATTCATCCCGAATCGTCAATGCTAAATTGGTTGAATTGGCCTTCGAGGTGGTGCCGCATCCCCCGTACTCTCCAGACGTGGCCCCGTGCGACTTCTTTTTGTTCACAAACACGAAGACTTGACTCGGAGGCAAGCGCTTTACGTCAAATGAGGAGGTCACCGACGCCACTAAAGCTTATTTTGCAGAGTTCCCGAAATCATATTTTTCTGAAGGCTTGAAAAAGTTGGAGCACCGCTGGGAAAAGTGTATCGCTCTGCAAGAGTACTATGTTGAAAAATAAAAAAAAGCCTGTTTAATTACTGCGTTTTCTTGCCTATTCCGGAAACTTTTCAATCTACCCTCGTATAACAAGCCGTAGCTGATTAATGATTTATGAAAGCCCATAAACCAATATCGTTCGATATGCCAAAATCCCAGCACACGAAATATGGGAGAGTTAAAAGTGACATCACTTTTCATATAGAAGAGACAATAAATGGTAGATAGCTGATATCATATGTGGTAGATGACATATTATGTATAATTCTTAACAGAGCATATAGATGAAGACAGGATATTTATTATTGAAATGTTGAAATATATCAAAACTGTGATCGTTGAGATTGCTGCATTAAAAAATAAACACCGATGCATAAAAATTGGAGTATTTAATTTGATGATATTATGTGATTATGCATTTTAAATTTTATATAGCTTCAAGATACATCAATGATGGAAATGTTACTAGCCAGTGTAAATTGTTTGTATTTACGTAACATCTGAAAAGAACTAAAATGTTCTTTAAATTTCCATTATAATAGCTTACTTTAAAGATTTTTATGAAAGGAATTTTAGGCTTTACAAAAAAGCTTTCGTCTGAGTTTTATTTTATCCTTATAAGTTCTTTTTTTATCCTTTAAATATTTTAAGATGGCGACGAGAATCGGTCGCTCCTTCTCGGTTAGCGAGCTAAATCTAACTTTACCAATTGAAGATAAGCTGTGTTCATTGTGTAACGAGACGGTTGATCGGGACTTGTTTATGTGCACCATTTGTGATTCGGATTATCACATTACCTGTGCAAAATCGGAAGACAAGTTTGAAATATTAGCGTGCTCAAAGTGTGAGAAGAACGGCTCTCAAATGTGCGCTCTCTACTTACTAGTAGTGATGAAGAAAGTAATTTCCGACCTAGTTGCTCAAGTAAGACATCAACTTAATATTATATTTAAACAAGAGGAGAGAATAGTAATTCTCACAAAAGAATTAAAAAAACTAAAACCTAGTAAGGACACAAACTAAAACATTCATAAGAAGAAATCGATGAGTTCATCAAGAAAAACAATCAATTCAACTACAGATGGAGGAACAATCACGGCTCTGGATACAAATACTAATCAAATAGATACAATGGTAAACAATGCGAAAAACTACATTCCTAATACCACGGAACAAGCGGGATTATCTCTCGACGAGGTTAATGACCACGGCCACGAAATCGCGAAAGAAAATAATAATGATTGGAAACGAAAGAAAAAAACGAGATACAAGTAATTTTAAATTCAATGGAAATTCAACCAAAAAATGGATTTTTGTATCACGTTTACATAAAGAGGTAGACTGCGAAATTATAAAAGGCCATTTAATAAAAGCCGGAAATTTTCCATTCGTGGTTGAAAAATTGAAGCCCAAGTATGAAAAAAAAACAGCATACGCATTATTTAAAATCGCTGTCCCAATTGCTTGTGAAGAAACAGTGATCAATGAAAATTTCTGGCCGAAAACTGTGTTTATTAACAGATTATTTTTCAAAACAAGACAGAATACGAACTCAAATTTTCAATATCGCCAACAAAAAAACTAAAAACGCTAAAGAACAATCAAAGCAGTGGTCCACTCTCAATATTACATCAAAACGTGCAATGCCTTACGACATCAATAAACCAACTAGAGGCACTAATTGAAGACATACAATGCATTATCTTGTGTATATCCGAACACTGGATCATACATGAACAACTAAGAACAGTTAATGATGATGTTTTTACGCATATCTCAAAATATTTAATCACCTTCCATTAGGAATAAAAAATATGACAAACTATAATCAGATGAAATCAGCCACATTTAAGTATTCTATATATAATATAGAACCGTATTGTATGACGGATTATTTTTCTTGCAATATTGTTATGTAGAGTTCAATATGTTTTGTGACGTTTTAAATGTACAAATGTATGTATTTATGTTTGTAAGGTATGAATAATAATGATTATTATTATTATTAAAAAATAGATTTTAAGAGTGACTAATTATACCAAAGAAGTCTACACCAATAGGAGAGATATAACTCCGATTTTTCTGGCTTCCAAAAGAATTGTTATGACCGCCTCATATAAAAATGAGTTTAAGATTTTACTAAATGAAAATTAGGAACTTCATCAGAAAATAAATAGAACAGTACTTTGGTAATATCATACACGAGTTCAAAAAGAGTATCCGTTAAATTTACCACTCTGGGGTAGAACTTCCGGAACTCTTGTTTTGGATTAGCTTGGCAAGCTTCTTCTTCTGGCCGATGGCTTTTTGATGGGTTATTGTCCCCTTACTCGATCGTCCAAAAAGTTAAACTCGATTGAGTGTAGATGAAAAGTTAGTTATTGCGTAATACTTTTATGCACGTCTTAAGAAACAGAACTTTGGTTCTTCTTTCAGCCAGTCTTCCTTGTTTTTATTTATCATCAGATAAAGTTCCTGTTTGAAGATATATCACAAAGTTATAGCTACAAAATTTCAATGCTATTTTGATCAATATGGTGAACGGAATTTTAAAATTAAAAACATTCTAAAGGAATAGTTAAAGGATGTAATCATTCAAAGTTTTTCTTATAGGCATCCAGTAGGTATTTTTTAGGAGAAGAAATTCAATTGATTACATTTAGAAATAAGATTAAGTAATATAAATTCAAAATTGACAACGTCTATGGTTGTCATAATTGAATAAATTTGATACTAAACGGTATATATAATGATTTGAAGGCCAACCACATAGTTTAATGGTTTGTAAATGATTACTATAATATTCTTCAAGCTTTGAAAGAAATTATCTAGACAAGAAAGATGATGATTTATACATTTACTATATTTTTTGTACCAAGACGAGAAATAATGGGGTAAAGTGATTGAGGCGCAAGAAATATCATAATGAATAGGGGCTGATTCAGTTTTCCGGTATTGGCATTAAAAAATGATGTACAAAATTAAAGTAAGTGGTTATTTTTAGATTTTTTTTTTAAATTCAAAACTTTAAAGTATCGAGGAAAAAAATAAGGATTTTCAGCTTAATGAACTTCAATTTGAATTTTAATCTGAACAAACTGTGGAGAATATTTATAAAACCGTAATTAAATACCTATGCTTAATATATTAGGTAATTTGAATATCAAAAAGACAAAACATTCTTGATTAGGATTAATCTTACCAAGTAATATAATTACACCACACCATCCCTACGCAAGAATTTATATATTGATGGGATTTTCCTACGCTAGTTTAATTACTAATCTTTGCGTAATAATATAACTTGCATATTCACAAATTCTAAAATTATCAACTGATACTGTTTCAAACAAGACGATGCGAGCAACTTATTTAGTATTCATGAAAGCAGTAGTGCACCTTATAATAGAATCAATATAAACTTCGCAATATGTGCAACATGCAATCAGGTCTGTTAAAGTTGAAATCTTTCATGCGCTACCTTCAAAGAAACTTCTTTTCAGCGAGCGCTTCCATTTTAATTTAGTTCAGTGTCAGCAAGTGTGTCTCGATAGCTGATCGATTCGTCTTTATTGTCTGCGCCACCCATATACATTTCACCGTATCGTATTGATTGGAGTTCATCAAGAACTTTCCACTTAATTTTTTATATTATATTTCATTATATTATACGAAGTTATACTTGTTTTCTTCAGCGTTTTATACACTTACTGTTTGATAAAAACTAGGCCATTACAGTGAAATGTATTAAAGGGAAAATATTAATATTTTCTGTTTATACGTTTACTTTGTTGTAAATATTAAGTAAATATGCATTTTTGCTTATTCAATTTGAAGTAAAATAACTTTTTTCTCTTGTTATTATTTTTACATTTGTAAATTAACGCTTCATAGAAGCATCGTACTGATTAAGTTTATAATAACATTAATATATGTAAGAGTAATAGTTTTTTTTAACAGAATGATTATTTTCTAAATATAATATACTGTTTTTGAAGTGTACTTTTTCTTCTAATATTACTACTAGAAAGGTATGAATATTCGTTGAATACTCAAATGTTATAAACGTTTTCCTATTGGAACGTAATATATATTTTGATTTTACTTTTTACAAACTAAGCTATGCAACATTCATCGACGATTGTTGTGCTCGTCTGTAATCTGGTGGCCTTTGTTCTATTTTTAAGTTTCGATCTTTATGATAAAATATTTTCTTTCTTCGCAATTCGGTTTCACTGTTTGTTTTCCTCTATTTTTATCGACTATTTATATTTTGTTTCAATAATACTGTATTTTCTCAAAATCTCTTAGAAATAAGGTTTATGAACTCTTTTTAATTGATGCCTTTTTGGAACGTATATCTGTTTTTATTTAAATTTTTCATTTATATTTTTTTCACAGTAGTTAATGACGTTCGTTGTAAGAATTTGTTGACGAGCTATAATATTTATTGTTTATGGTTGAGCAGTTAGAAAAGCGGTCTGAGGAAAGACCTAGAATTAAAAAATAACCTAATTACTAGAGCTACAATTTTTATTCTGATTGAGGAATGAACTTTTTTAAGGCATCCAATAATTAATAATTAATTTCTTTTGTAGTGAGTGAATAATAAAATACTTATATGAAATCTTTATATCATTATTAAGTGATAAATATTGTTGATACAAGTATATTAAAATATTCATAATCAATTATATTTACTTGTATTTTTTCAAAATATAATACATAAGTACATAAGTAATAAGTTTCAATATTTCAATATGAAAAAATACTTTTTTTTAAACATAACTATGAACCCTCATCTTCCTTAACATACTAAAATAAAAGCCTTTACAATTTGGTGAAATTCTTAATACAGCTCTCTATAAACTAAAAAGATTACACAAATCTCATAAAGGAATTCCTATTCTGCTTTCTTTGAAAAGATTCAATCCTCCGCCGCCTTAACTTAAACCCGACAAATGAGGTTAGAAGATTGACACTATAGAAAACGCGACGCCACGTCCCATTTGAAATGGTTGCTTTAGGGGAATGGCATAAATCAAGTTAAGTGGAACGATCTTTCAGGTTTCCACGTCTCCTCGTCCGGAATCCATCATTATAACAACGTGGCGGGAGGAATACGATTGATCTGAAAACTGACCGGCTGTAACCAATTATCTGAATCCTGTTTCATCAAAGCGGTGGGGTTGCGCAAGAGGGTGTGAGGTGTACGGCTTTCACGCTTCATTGACGACTCTGGGTGCAGTCACGAGGGAAATCGATTTCTCCAGTTATGTGTACGTAATAGGGAGAATATGGAGATGCATATATGATTTCTACATTATTAAGTTTTGCTGATACAGTATTTGTACAGTACTAGTAATAATTTAGTTCTAACTAGATAGGTTGATTTAATGGAAAACCATTTAGGCAACTAGCTTGAAAAATAAATATAAGAAAGAATTAGCGATACGTTATTTAAATTGTATCAATTAGTCTTTCCTGATTTAAGTAGGTTTTAATTTAAATTAATAAATCATTAATTGTGATAAGTATATCAGTTCATTTGTCTGAAGGTGTTATTTCTGGTAATTTAGACTATATAGATATTAGATAACTTTCCTGAAATACAGCTATATAAGAATTGTGATTAATTAGTAACCAAAGAAAGTGTTTTATTTTAATGAAGAGAATAGTTGAGACCGTTACTACGTGGTAATCCATACTTACACTGAATTGAAAAATTCATTTTGTTTTCACCACATATTATTAAAAATATTTATTAATGTGCAGAGATAGTTATGTAAATCTTAACAACAGAGCACGTTAGTAGTTTCGACGTTTTATCGTCATTATCAAGTGAGTCCAAAGACTAAAGACTAAAGACTATACCTTATGTAAATTATAGATGGTTCTCTTTAACGATTTTTGTTTAGAAATTCTTATTATTTTGCATTGAATTATTATCTCCTGTCAACAATGACCATAGACTGATTTCGATTTATTTTGTATCTCATTACCGTAGCGCAGCAGGGAAACGTTTTTTGTTGATAAGAGGAGAGGACATCCGAAATCCATCATGGGCACCCTCTCTTGCGTTGACGATGGGCTACAGTCAAGCGAACGAAGCTCTCTTATCGTAGTATATAAGATTATACCTAGATATTTGATTTCGACTTTTATCGGAATTAGTTCTCCTCCGAATGAGAGTTGGGGGATTCATCTTTGGTTTTTGAGGTTTGCAAAAAAACATTGTGTCCTAGGAATCCAGAGCAGCTTGGAGAGTTTTCTCTAGATGATCTGTGGTGCCTTCTCTACTGAGTAGAGCTGTATCGTCTGCGTATTTTGCGATCGTTATCGGAGCTAGATTCAGAATGTCTTTTGTGTAGATATTGTACAGTATCAGTAAAACAGAAGAACCCTGTGGTACTTCTGCAGAAATCTTACGCTCACTTGAGAGGATGTTATTTATAAAGGAACTTTCTGTCGCAAAGAAAGTTGTGTGTATGTCTGATTATACAGTTGAGATGGATTATTTTATAAATGGCCAAACCCTTGGAACGCTTTAGAGATGTTGAGGAAAGTATCGCATTTATTAAGAAGCTCTCCTAGATGTATTCAATCACCCTGGATAACTGGTAGGTGGACATACCCGCCCGAATATCGGGTATGCTTTTTTGGTTTAGTTTGCCTAACACGCTGGAAATGTTGATGGGACCATATCTCGATGGAAAGAGAGATGATTTTATCTCCCTTTAGGATGCTGATCACGGCAGATAGCTTCCAAGCTAAAGGGAAATGTTCCAAACGCATTGCGGCGATCGTGGTATTTAGGAGCGCGTATTTATCCTTGCGGACGAGGATTTTAACCATCGCTGTAGAGATACCGTCAATACTAGAAGCTTTTCGAGTTTTGAGCTGCTTTATGAACCCGATAAGCTCTTCAAAAGTGGCCGGACGACAAGTCCCCTTCTGGTGGTTGAAGTCGAAATTGTCGTTCGGGTTGAGAGTGAATCGGCACTTTAGAACTCCTCAGGTTTGGTGTAAACGAGGCAATTCACACGCAATAACTCTTTGATTGTTCATTCATCGACTCAAGTTGACGTTCCCGACAGTTGTTATTATGCTTACGCATATCGTCTCTGACTTTGAGCGCGAGTCTGTTAACCTTTTTTAAGTGCAAATCGGATTTCACCTTTTGACATTCATCGTCAGTTAATCAAAGTTTATGGGGAAACTCATAGATAGAGGGAGATTTGACAGTGTAAGATAGTGTTTTACATTTCTCCCAGCACGCTGTATTATTTCTCATCAGCATAGGGAACCTTATTTTACGAAATCCCCTCGTATTTCTCAGGAAATTCCCATTTTTCAACGATTTTTGCCAATTTTTAATTTTGTCGATTATAGCATCGTCTGTCACGAATACAAAAAAAAATCAGACAAAATTTTCTTATTTTTTTCCGGAGTATTCAAATCCGTACAGAAAAATTGGGGTTCCTATTTAACTTTACTATTTCTCACCCTCTACCCCCTAGGGGGTTGAGGGTTGTGGGCCGAGTTTCGTATCATTATATGTCCCCCTCCGAGGCGAACAAATTTTAATCATAATTTATTCGATGTGGAGTTTTCGAGAAATTTCAATGTATTCACTTAAATTGAGCACCCTGTATGTAACATAATAATTGTAAAATTAATAATAAATTATATAAGTCCTTTACGTTGTAGATAATTCACTAATAAATAGAAAAAACACGAAAATATATTCGTAAAATCTACAACAAATGAGTCTTATTAAGACTACAAGAACAAATCACTTTTGAAACAACTACTTCTCTAGCTAATACTTCGACAGACATTGAATAATACAAAAGTAATTTGCGTGTTACAAAATAGCAAGGCTATCAAAGCAACACTAGTTTGAACGTATTTCTTTCTGTAAAATGAACTAAAAATGATTGAATGTACGTTAAAATAGTTTGTGAGTGATTATACTGTGGTAATTTGGAAAAGGAAATGAATTTAGGTTGATGTAATTAAAAATAAATTAGCAAAAGCAATTAAATAATTCAATATAATTTTTAAGTTTTTATACCACTATTTATTGTATAATATACACAAACAAAGTTTACAATATATTATCAATTTTGACACAACTATAGTTTCGACCTTTGCAGGTCATTATCAAGTGTTGAATGAAGAAGAATACAGGGTGTTAACAATTTATAGGGGAGGTATGAATTTTTAATGAACCTAATTAGGACTGAGATTTATTACAATGGATTAACTAAATATGCCGATCGGATTAAGGTGCGGTGTTTTCAGAAGAGGTACATGTCATTATAAGAGCTTAAATAATGGCGAAGAAATTAAATCCGTCTGCTCATTAAGCAGATTAGAATTAATGTTCTTGCTTTGGCGGTATATCTCTAATGACTCCAAAAGATTAAGCCTTTGGCCTTTATTGCAAAAATGTAAAAGTTTTAAATTATCCATATGTGGAAATGAATGATTACACTCTAAGAAATGATTTGAAAAAGAACTTGTTGTATGTCTAAGTCTGAATGCTCTATAATGTTCATTGTATCTCTTTTCAAAACTCCTACCTGTCTGTCCTACATATGTGCTGTTACATTCGGAACATGAAATGTGATATACTCCCGATTTTTTAATAGATTGAATTTTGTCTTTCGCGTTAAAAAGTATATTTGAAAGTTTGCTCGCTGGTCTAAATGCAATTTGATGATTTTGTTTTTTGAAAATATTTGATATTTTATTTGTTACGCGCCCAAAATAAGTGAATGTTGTAAATTTTGTGTTGTTCGTTCGGTCTAAAATATTAGGATAAATATGAGCCCTTGTTGATTTGTACAGTTTTTTGTGAATTAAATTTTGTATAAGATTAACTGGGAAACCATTCTCCGTGGCTATTGATATAATTTTGTCTAGTTCTGTGGTTCTACTTGAATCAGATAGAGGAGTTGTGAATGCTCTATGTATCATGGAGTGAAATGCTGCTAACTTATGGGATAGAGGATGATTTGAATTATAAGGAATTGTAGCGTTGACGTTAGTAGGTTTTCTAAATATTTCAAATGTAATTGTGTTTTTCTGATGAATTAATGTAAGGTCCAAAAAATTGATTTTATTGTCGTTTTCTCTCTCTACTGTGAATTTTATTTTAGGGTGAACACTATTGATTAAATTTAAAAATTGATCTAACTGTCGTGATGTACCACTAAAGCATGCGATAACATCATCTACGTATCTAAACCAAAATGAAATATGTGCTTTTGTGAAATTTGAACTGAAAATTTTTTCCTCGATATTTGACATAAAAATTTCTGCTAACAAAGGACTGAGAGGGGATCCCATCGCTAACCCGTTAGTTTGTTGAAAATATTTATTGTCAAATTGCAAGTAATTTTGATTTAATGAAAGTTCTAATGCGTCTAATAATTCTGTTTTTACAATGGGATTAGTGTTGGATTTATCTAAAAGAGTATGTGCTATTTGAAGGCATTCACCTGTGGGAATATTAGAGAACATACTACTAACGTCAAAAGAAACTAATTTTGAGTTCTTGGGTGTAATAATGGATTTTAGTTTTTGGGATAGTTCAAGGGAATTTTTGACAGAATATTGAGAAGTGAAATTTGTAAATTTTTTAAAAAGATGATTAATTTTAATTGCTAAGACTCTTGTGGGAGTGTTGATATATGAAACTACTGGCCGAATTGGATTATTGGGTTTATGAGTTTTTATAAGTCCATAGAGTCGAGGTGCTAGAGGATTTTTGTTGATAATTTGAAATTTTTCTAATTTGGAAAAGATTATATTAATGTTAGACAATAAACTTTTAATTTGATTTTGAAAGATTGCCGTTGGGTCTTTTTTTAAAATTGTTAAATTTTCGGCTGTTATGAAAGCGTACATTTTATCTACCCAATAATCCAATTTATTCAACGCTGTTATATAAATAAAAATTGTTCGTAATTTAAGTTACTTTAAGTTTGATAATGAATAGCTTATATTCGAAACTATAGTCACTGAAATTGTTTAAAATAAAGTGGTAAAACAAAGTTATTGTATCTCATTTACAAATATTTTTTATATTTTTTTAGCGATTTCTCTTTCTGAGAATTTTGTTTCTTCGTATCTTATGAAATTGTCCACAATGACTTTATTTAGAATTTTTCTAGATAATTCTAAGCCTTTTTATAATTTTTTTTTCAAGATTTCTTGTTTGAAATTTTTGCTTTCAAATTGTGATTTCTTAATGTTTTTAATCCAGTTTTTTTTTGTTTCTTTTGACAAATTAAAATTTTGTATTCTATCTTGTAAAATTATCTAAAATTCTTTTAACTTTTCAAAAATTTCCTGGAATTATCGTGATAAACAGTTAAAACCTATCTGAAAAAATCAATTGTAAATTTACTGAGGAAAAGGAAAACCTTTCCTAATCTTCTAAAAACATTGAAAAAAAAACAAATTTCTCAATAGAGTTTAAATTTTGCTAAAAAATATAGAAATTAAAAAAAGAAATAGTGAAAGAATTTAAAATTTGTTTAAAATTAGTACGATTTAAATAAAATTAAAAACTTATGATTAATTTCGTTCAGAACAAGTATCAATAGAATATTTGGATTTAAAAGGATAAACAATTTAGTTTATAACAAAGAAAACCTTAAAATTTTATTAATTAGAAGAAATGAAATTATTCCCAACTTAATAAAAATTTTTTTTTGTAAAAACTGTTAAATTGCATTTAAATAAGGCTGAAAGACTTACGGTCGAAAGCCAGAAGAGGACGAAGAGACACAATAATTATTATAATTATATATAATACTATCTACAACAACTACCAAGTTGACATAAACCATTGAGAATGAGTACATAGTACTTAAAATGTACATCTAATAAAAATACAAATAAAAAAAACAAGTGAAGCAAAGTTCATCACTAGAAACTCTTTCATTAAGTTTAGTAAATTCAATTGTTTTTGGTTAAATTTGTTTTAAGAAATTTTTACCGTAGATAATCGATTATTTTCCTCTCATAGTTTTAAAAATAATAATAATGATTTTTTTTAGATGTTGAACATTCAATTGTTTGTTTAAGATATTATCATAACGGCCATCTATTGTGTGAACGTTGCATTAGTTTCCCTTTTTGCGTGGATAATCCCCGACAAATCATGAGGAACTATCAATAGCGGCAATTATAACAAATATAATGTAAACATTAAATTATTGTTCATTGTCAAAAATAGCTAACGACTGGTTTTGAACTTTTTTGGATCTCATCATCGTGATGCAGTGAGGATAAACAAATGTTTTTTTTGTTTATTTGAAAGAGAAGAGGAAATCTTGCATAGACACCCTCATCATAGGGTACTTTCGGATTATTACCGACTAAAACCTCTCCTCTGTGGACTTTATTGAGAGCTAGAGTTATTTCCCAGCTGGGACGCCAGCGAAGAGATCGCAAGATTCAAGTCTCGGAATGTCCGGCTGAGCTCCCTTCGCCATGGGGGGAGCAGCTCCATCACTTGAGCGGTGGTTGTTATGAGAGTTGGGGAAACAATTAATTGTTAATTAGAATAAGCCGTGGTCTGCTATTAGCAGTGGCATTGTATTTAGGAGATTTAATTATATGAGGAGGATCGTGGTCAATTTTGCTGTAGAAGTTAACAGTAGTCTATTTTATGAACATATTCATTTATGTTCATAATAGTTCATATTCTTAATCACTTTGGTAAATGTTCGAGAAAATTGTTTCGACACACTGTGTCTTCTTCAGTTCTTCATGAGCTCCAGTACTCTCGACACTTTCATGTCCCGGTGCAGAATTGAGTTTCAGACGTACTGCGGTGCGTTTAGCACGGGTCTGAAGTCTATCCCTTTGATAAGATCTGCAGTAACACTATACAGATATAGCATATGTGAGCTGTGGCCCGATCATCATCGAATAAAGTGTACCCCTATTCTTATAGGAAAGTTTCGATTTAGTGTTGATAATCGGCCACAGCTTAGTTATCGATGATGTATCATTTATAATGACTTTGAATAGTTTGTTGACCATTTTAGGTATCGGTCGAAAAGAAGGCCGAAGTATTTAATCTCGTTAGCGATCGGAATTAAGGTATTCGCGTATGTGAATTCAGGGGTTTCAATAACTCGCGCTCGCGGCTTAGAAAAGTAAATTGCTACACCTTTTTTAACGTTGATTGCAAGTCGCTATTTATTGGACTACTCTTCGCAAGAGTCGAGGGCGGCCTGGAATTCACGTAGTTAATCGTAATCGTAAACGCTAGGTTTATGATTCAGTACTAAAGAGCTCTCGAGTGCTCTGCCATCTGGGTCTGGTGGCTGTCCTTTGCCTGATTAGGTCAACTAATTCGGGTATTAGAGTGATAGGCTCAGCCTAAGAAGAAGACTAGCCTATGTCTTTGAAAACTAAAGGTTTCGTTTTGTTATGATTTGAAAATCCTCCGAACCATCAAGCTTACGCAATGATTGTTCGGAGGATTTTCGTCAGTTGCGTTGCGTAATTCTCTGGCTCGATTCTTTGTTCGTGTGGTTTGGCTGCTAACAGCTCTCCGGGCAGTCGGAGCGTTCCTCCATAAACCATTTCTGGTGCTGTTGCCTTGATGTCTTCCTTCCAGGATGTTCGTATTCCAAGCAAAACGAAGGGTAGTGCGTCGATTCAAGATTCTCCTTTGTGGCAGATCAGTGCAGCTTTTAACTGCCTATGGAATCTTTCTACTAGCCCATTTGCTTGCGGATGGTAAGCCGTCGTCCTTATTCGTTTGAAGCCCTAGAGTTCTTCCAGTCGCTTGAATAGTTGTGATTCGAACAGGCGTCCTTGGTCCGTCGTTATTCTGAGAGGTGTGCCATACAAATACACTGGCACCAGCTTCGATGTTTGATACCGGGATTGCTTCGGGCCATCTAGTCAAAGGTTGATGAACGTTACAATGTACTTCTTCCCTCTCGTTTGTTCCAGTGGTCCGACAATGTCTATGTGGACATGGTCGAATTTTTCGGACGGTAGTCAGAATGTTGCGTTGGCTGGTGCATTGTGTCTTGTGATTTTCGTTTGCTGGCAAGCTAGACATTGCTTGCTCCATTTTTTTGCAATCTGCTTGGATTTTTGGCCATACAAATCTTTCGGCTACTAATTTTGCTGTAGCTTTTGCTCCAGGGTGTGATAATCGATGCAGACTATCGAACACCTGTTTTCGTAAATTCGTTGTTACGAAAGATCGTACCGCGTCGGTTGAGATATCGCAGTAGATGCCTGAGTTATACTCCGGAAAATGAACCTTTTTGATGTGCAGGCTTGTATTCCCTTCGCTAATCAGGTTCTTGAGCTCTTCGTCGTTCTCTTGCTCGGCTCCAATTGTCGTTAAGTCGATTCCTGCTGTCACCTGATCGATTCGGCTAAGTGTGTCGACGACTATGTTCTCCTTCCCTTTTATATAATTTAATCGAGGTACCGGAATTGTCGTGGTGAACATTTTTCCGACTTCTGTGCAAAAGCGTATGTTATTGGCTTGTGGTCAGTGTAAATGGTCAAAATTCTTCCTTCTAGCATGTGCTGGTAATGTTCGATTGTAGCGTAGATTGATAGTAGTTCTCTGTCGTATGCTGCGTATTTTTGTTGGGCTGGCGACAATTTCCTTCATATGAATGCTAGCGGTTTCCATGTTCCGTTTTGTAACTGTTGGATTACACCTCCTATTGCATAATCTGATGCATCTGTGGTAACCGCGAGGATGGCATTGGGTTGTGGATGTGCTAACAATGCTGCTTTTAGCATGCTTGCATTGGTTGAATGCTTCTTTCGCTGCTTCCGTCCATTGTATCGGTTGGTTGCCCTCCTTTTTTCCTTTTAACAGTTCGTTTAGCGGTGCTTGAGTATTTGTTGTACCGGGAATGAAACGCCGATAATAATTGATCATTCTCAATACCTGTCGTAGTTTTTTCGCTGTCCGTGGTAGTGGAAAATCTTGAATTGCTTTCACTTTGTCGTCTAGTGGTTTCGTGTTTTCTTCGGATACCATGTATCCCAGAAAAGCAATTTCGTGCAATCCAAATTTTATATGTCGTCTTTAGCTATCGGGATCTGGTGGTAAGCTGGAACTAGATCGATTGTTGAAAAGACTTTGCAACCGTGCATTGTGCGAAATCCTCGATGTCTCAGCAGGGTCTCTATTCTGCATTTTTCTTCGGAACCAAATGCTGCGATTCCCATCTTGCACAAGGTGAAAAGAATTTGTTTTTCGCGATCGCTAATTTATCTGGTGCAAGTTGTCTTGGCCTGCTGCACACTGATTGACCGGGGGTGGTGTGTATGGTGTGCTCGGTGCCATGTTGTATAAAAATGGGTAAACCGGATGGCTTGCAGATCTGTGGGAATTCTTGCAAAATCGGGTGTTGTTTTTCGCCAACCAATCGGCGCGGGAAAACACGTCTGCTCCTGTATCGACAAGATATGGTATCTTTGATTATTGCTCGGTGATGTGCCGCCTCTACTGATTGCTTTGGTCGTTTCCCGATTTCTTAAATTTGCAGAGGGGTCGACAGTTGCGTGCTGCCTGGCCGAATTTGAAATGGAACCAAATGTCGAATGTTCGTCCCTTTGACTGGCTTCGGGTATGTTCGCGGTTTCGGCTGTGTGAACGGGGTCGTGATTGAAATTGTCGTGAAGATCTGGCGTCTTCTTGCTGGGCTTTTAATCGTGCTACCTCGGCTATCACAGTCCTTAAATCGTAGCTTGTGTTGATTTCGTTGACTGCTGACTTCATCTATCGGTATCTTGGTTTGTGTTGCAAATATGGCTTGCATGCTGTTTGGGAGTCTTCTGAGCCATAAGAAACGTAGTAACGAGTCTGGGATGGAGGTGCCTACCAGATGCTGCAGGTGTCGTAGGAATTGCGATGGCTTCCTGTCTCCTAGTTCGTCTAACAATTGCCGTATTCGGTGTTCTTGGCTCACGCCGAGGCGTCGGATGAGTTCGGTTTTCACCTTGTCGTATTTCCCGAGGGCAGGTGGTAATGTCAGTTTATCTCGCACTTCTTTGGCAAAGCGCGGCTCCAGGTTTCCAGTTACGTATCTATATTTCGTGTCGTCCGTGGTGATTCTTGCTATTTCGAACTGGCTTTCCACCTGAGCGAACCATAATTCTGGGTCGTCGTCCCAAAGCGGCGGGATACGCACTTGCATTCTGTTGACTTCTTCGTTGGCTATGTTGCTCACACACACTCGCCTTTTGGATTGATCACGTCGGGGTCACCAGTTGTGGGGCGTGTGCGGTTGTCGATCAAACACAAAAGGGATTTAAGGTTGGTTTATTTGCTATTTACATATATACAAATTCTGTGTGTGTGTGTGTGCCGGTAGCTCTGGTGTCCTTCGTAGCGTCGTGGATGGGTGGCCGTCCTCCTTCTCGGTCGTCGAGGGTAGGTTGCAGCGTTGGCGGTATCGTTCTTAACCTTCTTCTGTCAGGACTATGAGGAGTCCTCTGACCGGGCGAACTATGGTGAGCGCACTTGGGTTTGTAGGCCCAGCTTTTGATATCTAATCCTTGCTAAACCCTTGCAGTGGCATATGATGTGGAACGAGTCCTCTTCTTCCTCTAAGCAGAACCTGCATGGTGGGTGCTTCTTCCACCAGGCCTATTTGGATCAGACCTACTATTGTTTTGACCATTTTTCTGTCTTGGTTCAGAAGTTCGGTCGTGAATTTTGGTGATTGTTTTTTAATGAACTGTTTCGCCTGTCTCTGTCTTGGTGAGTTCGTCTACCAGGTATGGGACTGTGTCTCCAACATTTTTTTTAAGGATTCTTTGACAGCGGTTTTGGAAATTCCGCAGGAGAGTTTCGGGCCAATTACTGCTTTTGAAGAGCCTTGTTTGGCCAGTTCGTCTGCTTTGTCATTCCCCGGATGTTTTCCGTGTCCTGGGACCCATATGATTGTTACTTTTTTGTGACAGCCAAGTTCTTTAAGAGCACGTATACAGTCCCACACTAGCTTAGATTCGACCTGTGTGGAGCTTAGTGCTAGTAGCAGCGCCTTGCTGTCGGAGAATATTGACTCTTGACCTTAATTAAAATATTTTTTCGTATTTGACAGAACTAAATGCATTATTTATAAGTTTTGTCTTGAAGCTAGCTAGAGGCTCATTGTTGTAGATTTATGAAAACATCACATTTTTAAATTTCAATTATAGGGCTTAATAATTTCAAATTATAAATTAATTACTTTTAATAATTAAAGTTAAAATATGTCATAATGAAATAACATAAAGAATATAATTTCATTCAAATTAGGGTTATGAAATTTAATTAACAACATCATTTCATTACAATAAACGAGGGTGACTATCCAACCCACACCCTTAATTACGTTTAAGAGACTCGTTAGCTGGGATTAATATGTGCCCTGAAGTGAGAATGCGGCCACTATATAACACGGAAAGGTCACTCAGATCACACTCAGAAATCTTAACACAGCCTCGTGTATGTTTATTTCATCATGGAATTGTATTACCAGACACAGACAGTCCCCCAGTATCTTCAATAATAATTATTATGTAAATATGTTGTAATATATTACTATATTTGAATCTCTAATTAACTTATCTATTTAAGTATTTTATATGTAGATGAACAAAAATATTACACTATAATATTAAACAAGGAACATAAAAGGCTTTACATCATTACCCCATTATCTATGTAAAGGCACTAAGTACACAATGTCATTAATGTGAATATTGCCGTTCTAGGTACAGAACTCCGAGTGAAATTTAATTGAAACCAGCTCATACATTATTCACGACATAATTATAGATTATTGTAGTATACCCTCCTATTATAAAGGCGTATTTAAATCCTCCTACTATATTGTATAAATTTTTAATGGTATAAAATCATCTACTTAATATTATTTTTAAGTAAAAATTAATTAATAAAACACGCATAGATTTCATAACAACCTCAGTGATCCTGGTTGGTAATCAGATGGATAACCGATACCCTTTCTTTAATATTACTTTTAAGTATTTTTTTTTAAACGCGCATGGATTTCAGCCGAACTAACAGCATCAGTGATCCTGGTCAGTAATCGGATGGATAACGGATACCCTTTATTATTAGAATATAATTTAGACTAACATGAAACGATTCTTTACGTCTTTACATGGTCTACCCACTACTACTATTATTTTATAATAGTAGTATAGAGCTATTCAGGAGAGATGGCGGTCGGGGTGACATGTCCGTCCGAATCAAGTAGTGTCCGTTGCAATTTTCTACCATAGGCGTGCGCGGCTAAATAAAATGAATGTCACAAATTTGTTATGTTTTCATATTAGTTATTTCATATTTCATTTATATTATTGTATTAGAATAAGTATTTTTGTATTAATATCCATTTCCACATTTGCTAAACCGTATCAAATAAATTCATTAAAATAATTATTTATGTACCAAGTCAGTAAAATAAGACTTTATCGAACGAGTCTGAGGTTATGAGACGAGCGAGCGGAGCGAGCGAGGTGAATAAAGACGAGTTCGATAAAGATATTTTACTGACGTGGTGCATACAAAATTTTATCGCCAATCTTAAAAATAAATGAAAAAGTATAGGATTTTTTATTTAAATTAAAAAAAAAACAGAAAATATGTATTATTATTTAAACAAACACTACGAATTAATCAAGATATTAAACCACTCTATTTGTTGTATATGTTGAAATTGATGGTGCATCCTGTGGCAATATTTAAATTTATTCCTGATGTTGACCCATCAACGGAAAAATTTTGTGGAATATTATTTAAAAGGGTATTTTCATCTTTATGCAATTCGGTGTTATTAATAAGAAAATGAATATTTTCATTTTGATGTAAAGTTGTGGCAGTGTTGTCATTGATATCAAAACGGTGCGCAATTTGATCACCACCCAAAATCGTTTTTGCAATCTTCGTTTTGTTCAATATTGATTCCTCAACATAGGACTCAGCAACGGATCCACTCTTCCACCCTCCATGACGTTTCAAATTTTCTTTGCTGCCCCCTGCATTAGCAAACAAAGTAGCAGACGACCTCCGAAAACAATGACCAGTATATTCTGACGGATTTGGCAAATTTAAATAGTTCGCAATTTTACATGGTATGTTTCCAAAAGTGTGGATACCCACAGGCTGCACTGTGCATTTACTTTTTCTATATGTAATAAAAAATCTATCATGTTTGGTCTGTGCGGGACGAAGTTTGGCATATTTTTTATATAACTCAATCGGTTTAACGTGTCCTTCGAACTCTGATGTTACGACAAATACTCTTGGTTTATTAGTTTTCGTGTGTCTTATATGCACAATCAATACAGTATCCTTGTCTTCTATATCATCAACTTTAAGATTTACTAATTCATTATTACGGCAGGCTCCAGCAACGCCAAAAATAACACAAATCTAAAATAATATCTACATTAATAACAAATATGCTTCGATAATTGATTACTATCTTACCTTCATCATTAAATATATTTCATTTGGTGCATTCAATAGAAACTGTATTATTTCTTCTTGTGTGAGAACTTTCGATTTTTTTGGCGTATAATTTTTTGATTTCTGTTTTAAAAACGCCGTAAGTTTCTTATATTGGCTTATATCAACGTCGTTTTTTACCGAAAGAGATGCTTTTAACATAGAATAATATGACCATAATGTTGCTGCTTTATATTCCTTGGATTTTTCAGAAAAATATGTCAAGAGAACGTTTTCGCTAATTTTTTTAATGTTATTTCTGTCACACCAACTTGTGAATAAATCGTGTTGACGATTATAAATATGTCTAGACTTATTTGGAAGAATTTCGAGCGTTGTTTCTATCGCTCTTTCGCGTATTTCTGGTGGAGTACATGGTATTTCAAACTCTTCACTACTCATGTTTTTTTTTGACAACTAAACTGACAGGATTCGACCTCCTTAGATTTTGTTAGTATTGTCCCATAATGTTACTTGTTGAAAGTAGTAAAATAATGGGACGGTTTAGTGCCGCAAATGGCGATAATAATAGATGTATTTAGTGCCGATTGGCGATAAATATATTTTCTTTCAATTACCCTGCGTAATTGCAATGCTTGACTAAATCGCGCGCGCCTATGAAATAACCGGTAAGCAAGGGACGCCGTAAACTATTTCTTTCTTTTTCTACCGCTCTGTCTAAGACCGAGCTATGCAGGCCGCGTGTGTCTTTTTTAGATACGGCCGACGAAATCGTTCGTCTTGGGAATATCCGCTCGGTTATCAGGTAGTAGAAAAGGATACCAATATGTCTGTCGAAGTATTAGCTAGAGAAGTAGTTGTTTCAAAAGTGATTTGTTCTTGTAGTCTTAATAAGACTCATTTGTTGTAGATTTTACGAATATATTTTCGTGTTTTTTCTATTTATTAGTGAATTATCTACAACGTAAAGGACTTATATATTTTATTATTATTTGAATGTTCCGCACTTAGTTTGTAAACCGCCCTTACTCATGAATTGGTCTATAGTAGTAGTGGTGTTTGGCTATCGACCACGTGGTTCTTCCACCGTGTTATTTTGTATTTGTGTGTTTGTAAATGAGCTTGTTACTTTAAATGATCAGCCCCGTCACTCTAAAGCACTATTAATTGTATCCCAATGGTGAATGCTACCGGTAACCCATCCAACTGCTGACCCGAACTAATGTTCCTGCACTATTGTTAACGCTAGTTCGGCCGAAATCGAATGCGCCACCACCGGCGTGTCTATTATTTCATATTTTCTTAAAAAAAAAACTAAATTTCTAATGATGACAAAATACCTTACAATTTAGCATCAAAACTGTTTGTAAAAGAAGTAAGTATTAAAAGGGCTTTGGAATAAAGTATTAGTATTATACTTTGTATATTTAATTATGATTCGGCCAATTTATTATTATTCTTGCTGGAATGTTGAAAAATTTCATCTCATATCCAGTTTTCTTGAAACACAATTCATGAAATAAGATTGTTTTATCTAAGAAATATTATTATAGAGGTATAGATTATAAAGAAATTCCTTAAAATAATATTTCTCAGATAAAAAAAGTTGTTTCGTAAGTGTGCGTGTTTAAAGAAGATTCGAGAAGAGAAAAAAATGTTTTAACATTTTAGGAACAACAATAATAAACTGATAAATGTGAATCTCTAGACCCTTTTCTTACTTTTACAGCTCGTTGGTGAAACTATACCATAATTAAGTGTATCTTTTCAAGTAGAACGCTTGAACAGGTATGAATCGATTTTAATAAAATTGAATTACCCCCCGATGGATTTGTTTTCAGGCTGTTTTTTGTGCCGATATCGTTTTTAAACAAACCTTAAGAACAAACCCACCGGCGATGATTCGACTTTATTGAAATCGATTTATTCTCAAACCTTTCTACTCACATCGGTGTAGGGTTTCGTTTTGGTTCTTATTTTTTATGTGTTATTTCCAGGATCTTCAGTCTTGCAATTTTTATTGCTTCTTGTCGCCGAAAAACCTATTTTCTCTAGTATCTCATCTAATCATATTTTTTGTGCTTGCGCAAAACTTTTCTATCCTCTAAATAAGCTCCCATCACTCTAATTGTCTCTCTTCTATGATTTCTCCATACTATTTACGTAAAGTTTTCTCTTATTATTTTGCTTTTTATTTTATCCTTTAGTATGATGCAATACAATCTCGTCTCATATCTTCTGCTCTCATACTACGTTTTTATCTTTCGTCAAGTATCCATGTTTCACTTCGAAACATAAAAACTTGATTTGTACACATATTTTATTGCTTGCCTTAATTTCTCGTTTTCCTGTTATGTATTTATATAGTGAATAGTACAGTTTGTTTGTAATGTTTATTCCGTTATTCATATCTGCATCTAGTTGTGAGTCTTGTATGATCCAAAATAAATAAACAATTAACTTTGTTGGTATCACTTTTTATATAAAAAGTGAATTATTATACAAATAATACAACAGATGATTTTGAAGCGACATAATAGAAATATAAACATATTTTATATTTCATTAATTGAAGGAAATGTATATTTCGGCCATTATGATGTTGTTTAATCAAAACAACAATAATTAATTATAATACCCATATTTGTTCATTTAATAATTTAAATGACTGGTTATAAAGAATTTTATAGTAGATCAAAAAATTGCTCAACTGCTTGTCTATGAAAGCCTTTTGCTCAAACCATTGAAGTATTTTCAGACTACTGTACAGACAGATCAGGAGTTCTTTTAATAAACGAATAAAAAAAATTTTCCTGCCAACCTTACGATCCTATTAAATTTATATAGTAGATTTTTTTCTGCAATATCAAATACTTCATCTCTAATGCTTAGGCCAAACATACATACTTCAAGGTAGATCCTATGTTTAACTAATTGTGCTTCAACATTTTGAGGAAGCGCCGTCAAAGAACAAGGTGTCTTTTTGATGGAGGTTTAGGTATTTTAAATCGTCTGCAGCATTAATTAAAACCATATTTCTTGTTCCTGTAGCATTCTTCATGTTTTCTGTACTTCACTAACATATTACTTTTTTTTTATGATATTGATCAATTGCTTAGATCGTACTAATTCGATTTGAGAAACTAACCAGCAGTACGATTTAATCAATTTGTCGGCTGCTTTATAATGTAAGTAAGTAAGTAAGTAATTATTTATTCATGTTTTGACAAACTAGTCTTACATACGTCAGGCAAAATTCATACAGTAATATTAAAAAGAAATAATTCATATAAACTTAAAATAGGTTAATAACTATATATGTAACATAAACATACGTACACAAACATATTAAAATAACGTCAATACTTAAAAATAAGATATAAATATGAATATAATGTATATTATATTATGTTGTCAACGTCAGCATCGTTTAGAAAACTTTTTAAATCATAATATATTTTTTTTACAACAAATTTTTTAAGTTTTCATTTGAATTTATTAAGCGGCAGGTTTTGAACACTTCTTGGGATCTTATTAAAAAATTGTATTCCTAAATGTCTTGTACCCGTCCTGGATTTATGAAGTCTATGTTGACTTGTTAAAATAGCATTTTTGTTTCTCGTGTCGTGAGTATGTATTTTTTCATGAGTGTTATAGAAGTACATGTTAGTTTTTATGTATATCAGACATTGAAGTATATATTCACCAGGGAAAGTAATGATTCCATATTTAGAGAACATACTTTAATCCAGCAATAATGCGCATAGCTCTTCTTTGCAAAGAAAATACCCGCTTTGAGACAGGACAGTGGCCCCATGCAAGTATGGTATACGACATAATTGAGTGAAACAGTGCATAATAAGCACTGAGTAATGATTCAACAGGCAATTCGAATCTCAGTTGTCGTAACAAAAAACAACTGATGACAATCTTTTTGTTACGACATCAACGTGATGATTCCATTGTAAATTTGGATCCCAATGTACCCCGAGAAATTTTACATATTCGGGGTTATTTAAACCATCCAGCTTTTTCATGCTGAAAAACATGGTATGAGTTTTTTTTTAATTCATGGTTAAATGATTCATTTTAAACCATTCTTTAACTTGTGACTGCATCTCACAAGACATTATTTTAAGATTGTTCAAATCATCATCTGTCGCCGATAGAGTGGTATCATCAGCAAACATATTAATAGCACCCTCCATACTTTTCTCCAAACCATTTACATAAATGAGATGCTATTGATATCCACGAGTTGTTGTCTATCGGAGAGATACGATGCCACAAACTCTATACTATTTTTACTAAAGTTGTAGTGTTGTAATTTTAGGAGTAATATATCATGTGAGATGCAGTCAAATGCCTTACCAAGGTCACAAAATATGGAGCATTGATATTTCTTACTCTCATATGAGTCTATAATTGAGTCAATTAATTGTATTATAGCTGATACCGTCGATTTTCCCTGTCTGAAGCCATATTGTGAGCTACTAAAAAGATTGTTTTTCTCAAAATGTTCTAAGATTTTTTTTTAACAACTGATTCAAAATTTTTTGCAAAGATTGGTGCAAGAGATATAGGTCTATAATTTGTTTTGTCTGATTTTTCTCCTGACTTGCGTACTGGCACCACACGAGACAACTTCAAACACTTAGGAAAACAATTCTTTTTAATACAAATATTAATTTTTGTGAGAGGAATAACTATGAGCTCTTTTATGGTCTTAATTTATTTCGAAGATAAATTGTATACATCTTTACTGTCTCCACTTTTTAAATTTGTTATCGAGTTTCGAACATCCATGTAACTTACCTCACCTCAATTGAAATGTGGTGCATTGTTGTTTACCCGTTCATTACTGTTATTTTTACTGATTGGTTGTGGACTTAATTTTTTCTAATAATACATGTGGTATATTACAAAAATAATAATTAAATTCATCTGCACTAATATCTGTATCATTTCTTACAGGATGTTCATTTCGTTTAATTAGATCCCAATAAGCACGTTGTTTGCTACAGTTTGCTTTTACTTTAGCCTGACTAATAGCTGACTTATAATTGCTAAATGCTGTTTTATAAGCAGATTTTAAATTATCAGTTTTATACAATAACTTTAGATCATACAGTAAGTGTACATTGTTTCTCATTTGTCTTAATCCATCACTAAACCATTGGATATTTCTAGGTTTGCGCTTGGTTAGTTTTTCTGGGAACGATATATTATAGCCATTAATTATACGAGTAATAAACATACAAAATAGTGTATCACAATTGCTTTCACTTATAAAATTCCAGTCTATTCCTTCAATATAATTGTAGAAATTTATAATTCCGCGCTGGGTAATCGGGCTAGATATTATAGAGTTTACTTGTTGTTGTTTTGCGCATGATTATTTGACAAATATTGCACGATGGTCTGAGAATAATGTATCACATACACTTGCTGTGAATAGTTCGTGATTACTAATAAACACATTATCAATGCGCGTTCCTCCATCTTTATTATATCTTGTTATATCCGTAACAATACTCTTTAAGCCAAATTGTTCTGTTAGATTATTGAACTCTATAAATTCTTTGGTTTTAGTTTCCGCACAATTTATATTAAAATCACCGGTAATAATTAAACGTTCCGCATTTATGTAATCTAACACATTGGCTAATTGGTTCATTGAAATCGCCCCAAGGCCTGTATATATTAATCAAAGTATATTTTTTTGTTGTCTAAGTGTAAAATCGCTCCACATATTTCAATGTCTCCATCAACGCAATAATGTCTTAAAACTATAGGACTTATTTTAAGGTCTGGTGTAGCCCAAATTCCGCAACCACCTCCTCTATTAGCTAATCTTGAGTAACTTGATATTAAATTAAACGAATTTATGTTTGCTTGTTTAATATGATGATCTTTTAACCAAGTTTCTGTTAAACAAATTATTTTACAATTTTTATCCGCAATAAAAGCTTCGAGTAAAGGAATTTTTGTATTCAAGCTTCTTATATTTAATGTTAGTAATAAGTTATTCATATCCACATTTGATTTTACGTGTTGCGATTTTGGAGTGAAGCCTTTGGAAAATTTGAGCGATTGTTCTTTTTACTAAAATAAAATTTATTTATAAGTGTTCCTTCGCTCCACGTATCTGTGTTTTCAATAGTATCCTTAGTTTCTGATGGTACTCCTATTTTATATGAGGCGTATATTGCATCCTCTCTTCTAGGTGTTAATTTTTCAATCTGATATTTCGCTGGATAACAAGCATTTAGAAAATTTTCCATCATTTCTGCCGTGACAGATTTGTCGAGCCATGATATAAAATACCAGTGGGTTCTTGTTTTTTCATTTCCTCTTGATTGTGGCGCAACTGGCAACATAATGCTACTTGAGCCAGTTCCAATATTAATTTTTTTTTTAATGTTTATTATAATCAGGTGTTCTTGGAATTTATGTTACATGATTCAATTCACCATTATCGCTTCTTACGATTGCGATTCCGATATTTTTGTTATATTCTTTATGGTTTGAGTTTGATTATCATTATTTATGTTTGAGTTTATTGATCCCGCGGCGAAAAGTTTTTCGACATTAATACGCTCCTTCCCAGTTCGAAATTTTTGCGATACACATTTATCGGTTTTTTTATTCTCAATGAGAGTATTTTTGATATTTGGATTTTCATTGATGGTTTTATCCATATTTTTGTGTTCAGCGACATCTATAGTGTGAGAAGATTTCTTCGCGTCGTTATTGCTATTGTCATTGGATTTTGGATTTACAGAATTCTGCAATAGTAATTTATTTAACACATTCATCTGATCTTTGAGAAATGCAATATTATCTCCCATACTGTTTATTATGTAGTCCTTTTCCCGAATTATGGTTTTTAAGTACCTTATTTCTACTGTTTGATGCGCTGCTTCCGATACCTCATCAGCACTATTTAGGAGCATGCCAGGGTCACTTGGCACATCGCTGTTATTTTTAATTTCACAGCAGATTACTGCTTTGTCACTAATGATTTTTAAGTTTTTAATGTACTTTATGCATCCAGGGTGAAATACCGCACCACACAATTGACTCCCGATAGGGGCACGTTATTACACTTTTTACACGATTTTTGTACACTCAAATCAAACCTGCCTCGTTGCTTGACGCCATTTTTATTGGCTATTGTTGCTATATTTAACTTCAAAGTGAAGGAAAGGAAGCCTTTAGAATTGTCACATATGCATAAAAAATGTATACTGCTATAAATGTAACAATAAGCACGGTTAAACCCTTTTTATAAAAGTTAACGTGAGAACAGAGAAATTCAAATTTTAGATTATTCTTACCAGGTGTTATAAACTCGTTATAAATAGCACTAAACTTTGCTCTTCAAATACTAATTTAAGTTTATGTTGAAGCATTTACGTGTCAGCTTATAACTATCTTATACACTGACCGGCGCCTGCACCATTTCTCAATATATCTTCTAATCACTAAATTTCGGGTTAAGTAATGTGAAGTCTTCTATTTTCTGATGATTGAAATAAAATTCCTTACTTAACTTTTCCTTTCTACTTTATGATCGGACACTGTATTGATTTTTCTGAGGCGTTCATCCCACTCTTTATAAGAGAAACGTTCTTTGCTAGTTTTAGGTGTAGATGATATGCTGATAGTTGTATAGCTTGTCTCTTAGCATGTAATTTCCCGAACTGAACCTGTTTGTTTTCTACTTTTGCACTAATTTATCGCAGCGGTGAAGTAAAGTATTTTATTTTATTCATCATAATATCTTCTAATATCCATTTGGATTTGATTGTATACTTACAAATAATATTATACCTTTTTCTAATAACTAAAAGAGGAAATTATATTTGATATAAGAAAATTAAATAATCATTAAATTAGCCACGGAGAATTTTTCATTCAAGCATTCATAAATTTTAGTTGACACCCGGTTAATTATTAATTATCCGTTTAGGTACATTATAAATACTATGATGAATAATAATAAATAAATACGATTTCCGCAAAACTTGTAAATTAACCTTTTGAAAATTAATGTTCATGAATTTAGTGATAAATAATCAAGATTAAAAAGAAAATAGTTCAAATTTTGTTTTCTATTTATGGACATTTTCAATCTAAAATTCACAACATAAATAAGTAAAACAAGACTATAAAAATAAATTTATAAAAGAAATCAAGGAACATATTCAAAACCCTGCAATAATTTATAAGCGACTGTTTAAAAATAAGTAAATAGTACAACGAAAACAAACCCAGAGTGAATTTACATTATATTTTATAACGTAGGATTTAGTAATAATACTATTTGATTATGTATAATTAAATATTCATTAATATATTCACTTGTGAAGTGAAATAAGCGATTAACTGAGTATTATTTTAATTTTCAAAACACTTCTCGTAAACTCAAACCATCAATAATGATTAAAATTACATCTATGCAAATATTAAGATTAATTTATAAATATATGGGCTGTAATTATTTTCTTTATGTATTATTGAAACACTAAATTAAATAATAAATATTTATTGATTATTGAGGCATTAAAAAAACCATTTTCAATATTGTTGTTATCTTAATAAATATTTAGTCTGAAAACATTTTAATGAAAATATTTTTTTAAGAAATGTGCAATAAAACATTATATTCTATATATTAAAATTATAACATTGCGTAATATGATCAGTTTTCACAAAAATCAATAAAGGACTACTAGACTGGTCTTACAATCTTTTAGAAGCATTTGGCACTTCTCCAAATATAACTTCTTCGGTATTGTTGGGATATTTCCATTGATCGCTAGAAATGTATTTTGCATCTAATGTCTCATTAATATTTATTTATCATTTAGTATTCCGTCCTACGTCATAAAATATCGCTTCGATAAACGACACAAAAACATTCAGTCTGATAAAGTAAACCAAATGCGTTAGAAAAAGAACGCACTGTAAAACTTTCGTCGTTTTTTCAAGCGATAGTTTGTGACGTAGGACGGAAGATCCGACGGATGGACTGTAACATCTTTCTACTCCTTTAATAAAATCATACAAAATTTATAATGTAAAATATGTAAATATACTCAAAATTTTTGTCGAAAGGAGGACGGGCGAAGTTGTCTTCATCGAAGGATCTTCCACTCAAGCCCATCATTATTTACTATCAATATTGCTCCAGAATACCTTCTGTGGTATCTGTTTATATTTTGAACGCTTGAATAAAGCATATTTAATTCTTTTATTAGATATATTTTAATGACGTGTTGTCACTGACAAATAGTATTTAATAAGAAGTATAATATTGTCAAAAGGCTATCGACCAGATGTCTTTCTGCCTTGTTTTGTCCAGTCATATGGCGTCAGTCTTTAATGAGTAGATGCATGAAATAATAAAATTAAATCAAACATGGTAGAATGTGGGTTTTTAAATTTAGGGATTATGTTTGGGTTTCTAGGAAGACAGTATAGGGATAATATGTGGAAGTTGAAACGAGTTTTGGAGAATTTTTCTGATAGAAATCGAAGGCGTCCTTAAACGGGGATAACTAGGGTTGTAGGAGTTGTTTGGAAGGATTATGTTAAGGATTTAGAGGATGACGGAGTTTTGTTAAGGTACAGAGGGATGCTCGCTCGCTAACTTCAAGGCTGGAGGCTGGATTGCTGGGATTGGGATAGAGGGCACAAACCTAGTCCACTAATGGGGGACAAATCATCTTGTATATTTTTACTGAAGTTTTACTAGTAATACCATCATTTCTATAAGTTATACATCTAAATATTTTGCCCTAGTTGTTATTTTGCTTTTAATTATAGCTGGGTGTTTTTTGCAATTGATTTTGGGGTCTATGGTTATGTTTAGGTATTTAACGGAATTTGAGGGCGGGATAGTAGTTTGGCAAATTGAGACGTTGTAAGGGGAATTATTGATATGGTGGTATGGAATTAGGAGCTGTGATTTGTGGGGATTAATTTTAATACGCCATTTTGCAAAACAGTGTTGAAGTAAGTCAATAAGCTCTTGAAGGAACTGGAGGACTTTTGGTAACGTGGGAGTATGGGTAATTTGGGCAGTATCATCTGCAAATCGCAGGACATATTTGGAAGGATTGAAGTAGAGAGGATCAGGATTATAGATGTCGGAGCTAAAAATGTTGTACAATAGATTTGAAAGGGGAGAGCCTTGAGGGAGTCCTTGTTCGGGGGTAAAAGAAGAAGAGAAAGAGTTGTGGATTTTACGATTTACGATTTTTTAATTTTAATGATATAATTTAATTTATCGCTTTGGAATGAATTTGCGTATAAAAATATTAGTACTACTTGAAGGAGATGCAGTGTATCGAAACACTTATTAAAAGTTTAAAATACCCTTTTCTTCACTGTTTTATATAAATACTATATGTACATTTCGAACATAATGTGTTCATTATCAATAGTTAGTTAAATTGGCAGAAAAAAAATAAATACAAAAGCCAAAAATGATAGGCGACTTAATTATTATGTTAAATAAAATAAAATAAATGGAAATTTCGGGGTTGGGAAAACTTATACTAGGAATAATTTCAAGTAATGGGTTTTCTAGTGGACTAATGAAACAGTGAAGAAAAGTGTACTTTTATCTTTTAGTAATAAATACTCTTCTTTGAGTAAGTCAAACTTACCAACAGAAAAAAGGTTGCTTTTTATTTTAAATAAGTCGTAATTATAATTTTCAAGAATAATAACAAACATGCTTAATTATATTATAGATTTTTGCGGCTTCTACTTCGTTATACATGTTGAGTATAAATAATAAACACTTTGTAATTTTGTTTGTATAACACAATTTATTTACTGCTGACTATAGTTTCGGCATCTCAACGTGCTATTATCAAAACATACTTAATTATATTATAAATTTATTTGATGTCCCTTTTCCAGTATAAAATCTTTATATTGTCATTATTTCTATCTTTCTACGTCATTATTTCTATATCATAGTTTCGTGTTTGTTACAGAAGCCTCGATGCAACTTAGAGTAGAATATGCACAAGATAACCAAGGGTTTGAAAAAGAAGAAAAAAGGAAAGAAATCTAAACACAAAGAGGACGAGCTATTCAAGCCAGAGGAGCTAGAGGCGTACCGCAGGGAACACCAGCAACATCAACAAGAGGTTGGTGAAAATTCCGAGAAACCCGGCGAGGGCGAAAACGAGGAGTGGAAGAAGTTCAAAGCGCTCACCTCCGGAGTCGATGATATATTAAAGAAAACTCAAGGTCAGTAATATACACATTTATGAGGTAATCATTTAAATAAAGCGAAATACAGAAAGTTTGCATTAATATTTAAAGAAAAGAAAAATTGAGTAATAGACAAATTAAAAAGTTTATTATTATGAGTACATCATGTGATTAATATAAAATTAATAATTCACAGCTATGATAAATATATTGTTATATTAAAATTTACAATAAACAATTAATGGATATGAATAGGTAGAACTTGAAACTCGTTTTAATAGAAGTCCTTTCGTATTCAAAGTCAATAGTCAACAAATGAGACTTTATAAAAATATGCTAATGAATTATCTAATAATAGGTAATTAAATTAAAAACACTTGGTTTGTTTCACTGAATTTTCTGAATTTTCAAGAGTAATTATTAGAAGAAAATGGATAGCATTTATATATGCAGGTAATAAGTGATTCAAGTATTGGGGAAGACCAAATCTCTTGTTGTTAAAGATGTGCTTCCCCCTTTTATTGCCCTATTCATTTCAAGGCCCTCTCTCAGATTTAAATTGATATAGTGTTTTGAAATACCCGTACATGGTTTATTATATAAAATCGATTTCTTGTGTTCCAACAGTCTTGTATGAAAAGTTCTTCATGTATGTCCTATGTATATTGCATCACATTGCGGACACTTAATCTCGTAAACACCACACTTGTTGTTTTTATTCACTGGTGGTTTTACCGAGGCTTGATTGAAATTAATAGGGCAAATAAAGGGGAGAAACACATCGTTAACGAAGTTCTGAAGAAAAAACATGTGCAGATTATAATACAATCATATCCTGACAAGAACTAATATGTTAAAATAGAAGCAATATTTTTCATTACCGTATTAAGTATTATAATAAACCATATATATTATAAAATAAACAATTTACTTCGAAATTTTAATTGGTACTACAACTAGTGTTTTTCAGATATATTTATTGCACGTGGTGGTTTCAATAGATTTTTATAGGCAATTATTGAACGATTAATTTATTTTCCCTTTTTTTAAATATTTTTAAACTTCAATTTTTGATAGCCAAAAGGTTATCGTTGTTGAATAAGGAATTACAATGATTAGGTTAGACAGATCGATGATCTCTTAAATGATTATATTATAAAACATTATCTTAAAGCGAAAGTTATTGCATGGAATTATTGAATGCTATCCAAACGAGTATTCTTCTTCTGTCGGTGCCTTTTCTAGCCTCTCCTTCCTTTTATCTTCTCCTGGATTATTAGATGTAGTAGTTCGTAGCGTTCGAGCCTCATTACATGGCCAAGGTAAGCTGTTTTTCACTTTTTCATATTGAGTAGGAGTTCCCGCTCTAAGACTACGTTTCGAAGAACTTCATTCGATTAGTGTTCGGTCCATGATATTTATTTGCATAAGACGCAGCATTAATATTTTGAAGGCATCTATCTTGTTCATTGTGGATGTTTCGGTATCTCATACTAAATACTAGGTGTTTATTGGTTAAAAGTTTTCTCATTTTCATAAAGCCTTTTCTCGCAATCTCGATTCTGTTTTTTAGTTCAATGTTGGGATCCATGATCTCGTTTAGCCAACAACCTAAATATTTAAACTTTGCGACGTTATGGATTCAACCATGTTCCAAATTAAGTTTGTTGGAGGAAGTTGTTCTTTTTTAAATCACCAGTATCTTTGTTTGTTCCACGTTGATTGTAATACTTATAGATGTAGCTCGGATCTTAACATTTAACTTTAGACTATTACGAAATATCTTAGACATACCTTAGCTAAAACTATTATATCATTCACTAGTCGAAAGCCATTTAACTTATGGCATAATAGGATGGGGAGGTGTAAAAAGCAACTACCTTAAACCACTAGAAATTCAACAAAAGAAAATTATTAAAATTATATAAAATAAAGAAATTATATTCCCCACTGAAGCGCTGTTTAATGAATATTATTATGGTCCAAAATTATTCAATAGTATTTCCAACGATATACAAAATGCTAGATCCTTCTCAATTTAAAAAAAAAAACTCTGGAAGTTGCATATGTATACTACTTTAGGGATTCTTATACACGAAATTATTAATGGAAATTAACCTATTTCCGAAGAGCATAACTTAGATTTATTGTATAGGAATAAGTTAATAATATGTAGCTATTTAGCATAATATTTACTTTTATTGTTTGTCATATTGATGTATTCTTAATATAATTATTTAAATGTGTTTACATTCACCCGTATTAAATAAATAACAATAATCTTTATTCGGACAATTACATAATTAAATTTATATATACATAAGCAAAAACAAATAATGTGGTGTTAGTCCGTTAGACCTGAGGTCTTTCAGCCCATGTCTTGAATTAAAGGTGAGAAAAAAGGTATCTTTGCTAGCTCACCCGTATTATTATATATTAATGTATTTTTAAATTTTAGTTGATTCAATATTTTAACATTTATATTTATTGTTTGTCACACACAAGTAGTAAAACTTCGTGACTTTCTGCGGTTTACTATCACTTTCTTTAGAAAATTCTAGAGGTTCTTTTCACTGGCCACTATTAGTACTGTGTCGTGGGTGAAGCGAATGTTATTTAATAATACGCCATTGATTTTATATCTTCCGTTGATTGATGCAGCATTCTGCGAAAGATGTGTGTGTGTGTGAGTATATATTAACCAATTACGGGAGAGTATACATCCATGCCTAACATTTTTATATATTCTAAATTCGCTTCTTTTATTCTCTAGATGTTTGTTTCTAATAGAGATTATCTATAAGAATTACTTCCTGTTCATCTACTCCGATCTCACCTAGCAGTCTAATTAGTTTTATATGGTTTACACGAGTGTCGAACGCTTTAGTAAAGTCTATGAAGCATAAGTATAAGTTCTTTCTTTGGTCCGAGCACTTCTGGACTAGAATTTTTATTCCAGTCAAAGCATCTCTGGTACCCAAACCACTCCGAAGACAAAATTGTGTTGTTTAGATATTCTCCTTGTAATTTCTGAAGATTCGTAACGAGTATAGTATTTAATTAATTTTTGCGGTCTTTGCTCTATTGAAAAATTCCAACTCCATATTCGTATCAAATATCACAATGGTACGAATTACGTACCATTATCATTATGGTGATATCTACTGTCTTTACCGCCAATTATAAGGAATTATTAACAACAACAATTAAATAATATAATAATTTATTTTAGATCTCACTAGCGCAGCTCAAATCTATACGGTTTGAGGTCTACTTAATTTTTAAATGCATCTGTGTGTATGTCTGTAGAAACTGTATCTAAAAATTAATGAAGATACTGAATTAAATTTTAATCATAAAATTAAATTCTGTGATAAAAGGGCTGAAAAGCTTGCGGTAAAAATTTGAAGTCATTTCCTGGTTTTACAGATATTATGTTTTTTTTTAAATAAAAGTTTTTTATAACCAAAACTGATTAGTTTAAACAAAATTTTTGCAAATATTTAATTTATTTTTTTATTTCCGTTCAGTTTTTTTTTATTTTTCATTTGTAATTATCTTTTCTGGCAATATATTATAGCGACAGTTCTGATTTAACATTGAATTAAAGAATTCACTATGTTTTAACCACAAATAATTATTGTAAAAATGTTATATAACGTGTAGGCACAATTATATAAATCTAATCAATATAGCACGATTCGAGATTCGACATTTTATCGTCATTATTAAGAATTGATAATGATAACTCGAGTATTATTTGTGGTCAGAACATAAGGAATCTTTCAATTCAGGGTAAGTAAGGGTTACCACATAGTAACGGTCGCAACCATTCTCTTTATTGTTTTGAATTAATATTAGGAGGTCAGAAGTAGCGTAATACATGAGCTCACTTTATTGATATTATTATTATCTTTGTATCTAAATAGATATAGCAAATAAAACTAATTCACCCTAATCTGGTCTGTTAATTTACTATTACATGATGGCTTCCTGGTTAAAACAAATACTTCCAAATCACAACTAAAATTCAACTGATAAGTGCAGACATTTAGATCAATTCATATATCAAGAAAATTATAAATGCCGCTTCATTTTATATATTTGGTATTTCAAATAAACTGTGTGAAGAAAGGTTTTTAGTACTTTATTTTATAATCAAGTTTATCTTCACGTAACTCATCTAATTAATTTGCTATTGAAACAGACCAATAATTAAATAATTTATTGAGGTAAACCGGACATATCCATAATAAAATATCAGCCACACCTATTATTCTCTTCTTTGTTTTGTTTCGTATTTTATTTATTTATTTATCTTCGGTCTCATTTTTAAAATAATACATAACACATTAACAAAAATAAAAACATACATAAAATTTGGGCAAAAAAAGCACGGGCGCAGTTCACAATTAAATATGATCTTCCATTCAAACCATTTCTTGATCCTGATGATGAGGGAGCTTGTATGTGATACCTACAAAGTCATTTATTTTATTGAAATTTTTCAATAATAAATGTTTACAGATACAAAGTGTTTTGGGAAATTAAGAAAATCTATAAACTTAAACAAACTCTTGGTTTTCATCCCAGTTCCCAGACCTAAGAAATCTCAAGACAAAATAATTATAAACAATCATAACATTTTTCCTTACTAGTTCTGCAAATACCTCGGAATAACGCTTGATTATAAATTAATATCTACAATCTTCAAGCAGAGATCAAGTAAAGACCAGGATACTTTAGAATGCTAATTTATCAAAGTTAAGAATTACTCTTCTATCTTATTTCACAATACTAGACCCATTATTATAAAAAAACTACGTGTATCTCAATAAACAGCACTTTCTAAACTTACTAAGATTAAAATTCATTCATTTGAAAAACCTCTTCTTAAAATTCCTACCTTAACAATTTGCAATACCCCTAAAACTCCTTTTCATCAATTTATTTCATTAATTCTTACTGGAACTAACGATAATGACTTTTAAACAACAGTTAATAATTACGAGTAGTAGTTTCTTAATGCCCACTGAAAGACTGCGAGTCGATAACTGATAGTCAGGATAAAATGATTGTCATATTATTCTTTATTTATAAACTATATTATTATTATTATATCTTTATTATTTACTAAACAAACATGTGCAAAGATAAAGAAAAAGAAATATAAGAGTGGGCGAAGTTCAGTTAGGTAATAATACCTGTTACTGCTTTTCCACTTAACCTACAAAAATTATATCATAGAAGCTTATAGGTGTATAATATACACATAAACAAAAATGCATTGCATACATTAAAAATTAAACAGACAAACAACAAACAGACATTATAAAATCTAAAGCTCTTACTGAAAAGTAATAAACGAATAGATAACTTAAACTTATTTAATTTTAAAGATTTCAGGTCTAGCGGTATTTTATTATATAATTTTTAAATGTTATATGAAAACAATCTTGTAAAATAGGCAGATTGATGGTTGGGTGGTGATATTAGTCCTATAAATCTTACATTAATGTTATGCACGTCTGTACGGAATACTATTTCATTATATAAATATAGAGGTGCATGAAAATTAATCACTATATGATTAAGTGTATAACAATGAAGAACTCTTCTACTAGCCATGTTTAACCAATTTAACTAGTCACATTTACATGAAATAATATCATATTTTCTAGTTCCAAATAGTAGTCATATACAGGAGTTTTTGAACTTTCTGTACACGTTCGATTCTGACTTTATCTAGACATGCATTGTAAACAACATCACAAAAATTGAAACGACTTACCACTAACGTATTACAGATAGCAGCCTTGTGTTTTTACTTAAAAAATGTTTATTAGTATAAATTATTCTTAAATTGTTATAGGCTTTGGAGATACATTTACTAATTGTTAGACCTAGGTTATATTCAGAGTTTACAAAAAATATGCTTATATTATCTAATTTAATATCTAGTAAAGGTTTTAAAATCTCAGTGATATTTCTTGGACCAAATAATTTTGAGATTATTAGAAGGTTATTAAGATCGTCATTTATATTGCGGGTTGCTGTGTCAATATCATTAAGATAAAAAAGTATAACAGCTGGGCGTCATCTGCATATAGATTACAAGACAAAATTTTGAAACGTCAGGAACGAATGAGAAGTATATAGTAAATAATATAGGGCCGAGAATTGATCCTTGAGGGACACCAGCAGTAACTTCTAGAAAACAAGGTATAAATAAAACTAGCGAGTAGATTGACAGAATTTGAGTCAAATCCGATATATTTTAGTTTTGCTAATATAATATCATGGCTAATAGTATTAAAGCCTTGCTGTAGTCTACTGATATTAAGCATGACAGCTTATGTTTATCAGTGGCAGAGATAATATCCCCAACGACATTTAATAAAGTAATTGCACAACTATGTTTTTTTCTAAAGCCTCGTTGAATAATCGGTAAAATACTTTTCAATTTAACATAGGTAGTTAATTGTTGTTCAATGATGCTTTCTAGGATTTTTGATAATATAGGTAGTATGCTTATAGGACGCAGGTCACTTAGTTCTTTGGGGTTATCATTTATTGATATTAAACAAAGACAACAGTTTATAATATGTGTAATATATGGAGAAATTTGTGGACAACACATTTTAATCAAAGCTGCGCTAAATCCGTCAGATTGTACTGAATTAATCTTGATAGAAAGGAGCAACTTTTTATCTATGTGATTATCTACTAGTTTGAATTTAAATTTATACGTAACGTTAGGGTCTACATTGTCAGTATAAAACGTAATAAGATCAACATCAGCGACGGTTTTCACAGAATTAATTAGTAAAGAAGTAACAGCATTTACATCTTTTAAATTAGTTGGGAAATTGCGAACTCCTTCACTTACTACGTAGGTTAACTTTAAATATTGTACACCAGAATCCTTTAAATAAAACTGTCTTTAGGTTTCTTAGACAGGTCGTATTAATCACATCGATACTTATGTTTATATTATTTTTCGTTCTTGAATAAATTATTCTCAAGGCTGGCCAAAAGACAACATTATGAAATGGTATTATTATATTTTAAAATTTCTGAGGGTAACTGTTATAATAGATTAAGATCTACGGAAGTGATACTTTTTCGATTTCAATTCGATAGATCGAAGAAGCATGAATCTTAATTGTGATATGGATATTTTTTATCATTTTTATAACCAACAATACTTCTACATTTAAACAGTTGTAAGTTAATAGAACATAAAAAATAATGTATCGGCAACTTTTATTGTATTTAGCACCAATTTTTACGAGTAACCTTTATAGTTTTTTGTTTTGTTTCAACTACCTTTTTAATACATATCAAAAGTTTCTTAGGTTGTCAACCTTAATCACATTTAGCACCATTTCATTACAAGTAGCTACTCACTCTGTGACTTTCATACTCGTTCACCAAATATTTATTTTATATAAATTCGGCATCGAAAAAGTATCCATAGAATACTGGTCACATTTATCCTGTTGACGTTGCTTAGTATATAATTCTAGGATCATTACCTATTTTTAGAACTATCAATATTATCTCTAAAATTTTAAGAAACGGGGTCAAAAATTGAGAAGGAACATTTTTTATTTAAAATATTGTAGTCTTAACTGCTCATACCTGGTCTAAATTAAGATAAATTACACTTCTTCGGTTCTAATCAAAACAAAATTAAATCTTTGGGGCATGTAAAATATAGAACCAGTTTGAGATATTGGTAACAAATATTTGTTTCTATTAACCTAGAAAATTTATTCTTAAAGCGTTTGAAGATAACCTCTTAATAAGTTGATTTTGAAGAAAATATAAACTGTAAATTTGTTGGTCAATAAGATCTCATTAATCTTTTAATTTATTTTTTATGTATTTATCGACGAACAAATTTATAGTTTATGTTTCTCCTTTGTGGGTAAGATCTTAACCATTACATAGTTTTATATTGACATTGACACAAATCGTCACCGTAAAAACTAATTCAGAATATTTATTAATTCTTTGGTATATTTAAATAATTTTCTAAAATTGAATTGAAAAATTCACGTCAAAACTTGAGTTGTATAGATTACCACGTAGTAACGGTCGCAACCACTCTCCTCATTTTTCTAAAATATTGAAGATATTTAATTTTATTCAATTCTACATTAAGTTTATTATTATAGTTATTGCAATACTTTATATTTTCTTATTGTAACCTAATTCGCAATAGTTTGTCATAGTTAAATTAAAATCAAAGAGTAATGGGTCCTTTTTACATTTAGGAAATAGAGAACAAAAAAAGGAAATTAACTATCGTAGAAGTACATGGGTATATTGGTTTTTAAAATATTCTCCATCTAATCAATAGCATGCGCTAGAACCAATTTTTGAAGTTCTTTTTCCACTCCAATTAAGATACATGCCTTTTGAAGGCACCAACCAACCAACCAAATAACGTTGACCTTGAAATTGATTTTTTATTTTCGGGAATAAAAAAGAAGTAATTAGGTTCCAAATCAAAAGTTTCTTGTTTCTCCTATGTATGAGAGGCTTGCATGGTCCTGGTGAAAATGATACGTCTTCGACTGTTCGTTTTCCTTATTTTTCCAAAGACTTCTGACAAACCAATGGTAATGTACTATTCAGAATATGTTTGTTCAATTAATGCCTAAGAATGTATAAATCTTACGATAAATCACCTGACGATCTTGTTCTGGAACAACCACCTATTTTGGACGACCTTCAAGAAATTCACCATTAAGCGAACTACGGCCACGATTGAATTGCATCATCGATATATAGTGGTTTTTGGTTATTGAATTAAGTTTTTAGATACACTGTTATTCAGATAATTCACATCGAAAGTTGTAAGAAATAATCGCACGGAAATTTCATCACGACTTAATTTCATTTCTTGGCCGATATCAATTGTTCAAGTCATTGTAAACAACACAAATGACCCATGAACATCAAAACGAATTTTACGTTAGGAACGTCGGTTGCCAGATGACACATCGTTCATTCCTGTATAAAAATTAATCATCGTATTACATGAAAGTAAGAAAATAAAATAAATTACTACTCAAATTTCAGTGTTGTTTAATATATGTTTATATTGTTACAGGTGATTTAGATCGTATAAAAAGCACATCATTCTTTCAACGCGTCCCGCCGCCTAGCGAGGTCAAAAAGCAGGAGGAGGAGAAAAAGGCCGAGGAAAAAGCGGCAGAGGAAGCCCATCAAGAGGAGAAGCAAATCCTAGCCGAGACCGAGGCCGCAATCGTAGAAGTCTCCGAGTCGGAAAGCGAGGAAGAAGATGAAGACGATATCTTCGACACCACATACATCGACGCGATCGCCGCCGGCGAGGTCAAGCTAGCTTACATTCCAGGTAATTTGCAGTTAATTAAGCGGAAGTTTCCGAAGGCAAAGACAGGAGTTATTGATTTCAGAGTCCCCCACCGAGCAGCCCGACGGCGACGACCCGTTCGATACATCCTACGCCGAAAAAGCGATCCTCGGCCCCAACACCGAGCGCAAAGGAAAGAAATTAGTGCCCATCGGATCTGCCGTTGAAATCCTAACGGGGAGAGTTCAAGCCCCGACCTGCGTACCAGTTAAGCGACCCAGCGCCCGCAGGCAGGTCTTCAAGGAACGTGATTTGCTACTTGGGAGTTTTGACGATAACGCCAATTCAGTACCAGATGATGTAAAAGGTATTAAAAGCATATTTTATAAATAAAATTAAAAATATAAATTTAATTCATTCGTAATACCGATATACTTCGTATAGGGATATATTGGGACTAAATAAATAATCTAGAGTTTTTAATAGTAGTTTAAAAAGAGCATGTCCGCATTTTTTCAGTGATGTATAATTATTTCATAGTTTAAAAAAAAATCAAATTTTTCGCGGTGAAGATTAATTTCGTGGAATTAATTCAGTAAGGCAGAAATAACACAATTTACGCTTTTTTACTATTAACATGAGAACCTAATTCAAGAAATAATTCAGTAAGATTTGTTAAAATATTATAAATCAAACTCTTCTCAAATATTGCCTTATTAATAGACATATTTACAAATTGCGTGTATTCCCTTGATTTCAATATAAATTGTAAATTGATTTTCTTTTCAGATGAAACTCCTGTACAAGTTAAACAACCCAATCTTCTAGACGACGACGCTCCTCCAGAACTAGCCAACGAGCCTATTGACTTGAGTAAAAGTTTGGTGCAAGCATGTGCGACCCAAGCTGAATCAGTCCCGATACAGAATAGAGTCAACAAGGAGAACGTAGACCCGACCAGAGACATCCTCGAGGAGTTCGATGTGATAGCAAAAAGTGAGAGCCCTTTAGAGGACGATGACGATGACAAAGAATTCGCTTTATTAGCGGCTGAGAGTTTGTCAAAGACACCTGCAAAGGTCGTCACTAGCTTGCCCCCAGCAGTTGCACCCCAACCCGTTAAAGAATCCTGGAATGCTTTTGGAGAAGAGTGAGTTATAGCTTTAGATTTAGATGTTTTAGATTTAGGAAGCATGTTTATTGAAATGCGTGCTCTTTCGTTAAAGAATGGATTAGCATTTGCATATTAAGATCGTGTACTGAATAATTAGCACAACGTGTTCGCACTGAAATTTAATTTTATTTGCACATAAAGTTAATGCTTGTACACTCTTGATAGAAAAAATATTAAGCGATAAATAACACTTAATTATAAATACAAATGTTAAAATGTAAAAACTTTTTAATGAGGCTACTGAAACATTTTTATATGGACGTATAATTAATGTAATTAGTTGTTAATCAATACTGGTTTTTCGTTATTTCGATTTTATAACCTGTTCTCTTTATATCACTATTCTACCTTTATGTAAAATATGGCATAAATATCATTGCGTTACGAAGGACTAATTCAAGAGATTACAGAATGTTACAAACGCATTAGAGCTTGGTCCATAAATCTTTTTGACGAGCTTAACTTAATCCCAACCCAAGGAGAAGCATATCAGTCATAAGTATAATGTAAAAAAAATCCTTTCATCTACAGAACCGGAAGGAGACGAATAAATAGGGATTTAGAGATGAAGAGAAAATTGCCACGAAAAGTAAACTGTCTATAAAGTAGAATTTTTATTTTTATTTATGTGCACATATATTGTAGTTTAGTAGTTTATTCTTGTTACAAATCTTTTTATCAATTAAATTGAATATCGGTTAAATATTTCTGGTTGTTTTTCTTGCATTTGTGATGGCAGCCTAAATTAAATTAATTTAAACTATAGAGCCTAAAATAATATAAACACAAAATTTATGTAACCTTATTTATTTCACTCATTAAAGGGAACCTGATCTTAGTCAAAATCTTGATTTGCTATTACCTAATCAAGTGAAATCAAGGCACAAAATATAATTTTACTGATATTACTAGTTACTTATTTGTATGATTTAGTACGTACCGTTTTTTTATACTAAAATATAAACTAAATTAACATTTCTTTCTTTCAGAAAAGCGAATGACTTAGAAGAAGACAATTTTGAAGATGACCCGTTCGATACGACGTTTGCCGAAAATATTTTGCCGGGACAAGCTGAGCTGAAAATATTAGAAAAAGAAATCCTAGATACCGATAACGATTTCGACTTTAATCCGAGAGCCGACGAGAAGTACTCTGAGCTAATTAGGAGCACTGTCAGCATCCATTTAACCAATCCCAGCGGTCAAAGAGAATCACTTTCATCTCTTGACAGGGTTTCAGGTAGAAAGTATATAAGTGATATAATATCAATAGCATGCAATTAAATATGTTCAATATTAGTCATATGTAATGTCTTGAACCAATTTGGGTAATTTTTGAGTTTGCAAATGTTTATTAAACAAAAATATCTATGCAGTTATTTTGTACAATTATCATCTTTATATACGAACTTATTTTAACCTGAATTAATTATGTACAATTGATAATTTTCCCGTGTAGACTTTTTTACTTTTATCAAAATAATCAATGAGTACGATAAATTAATTTCTTACGTAGCCCGTCGTAAAACATTTTTGTATTAATCAACAATCAACAATCAACAATATGGTAAATATACAATCACTTAATTCAATTATGAAAAAAGGAATAGTTAACATAATTATTAATATTTCTGTCGGTTTATTTCTTGAGTTACGTGAAGAGATAAATTAAATAATACAAAATGAAATCTAACTTGTATTATCATTTTAAATAAAACAGTGGCCAAATATACTAAACAAAAGAGTAAAATATTTTCTATTTTTATTCACAGAAGACGACCTATGCGTCATCAAACCAATTCACAGGGATCTACTAGGCGGAAGTAGCACCGACTTAACACAACTCGGTGATCAACCGCTTCAACCGAAAGAAACTTTCGAGGAAGAGGAGCACATTGAATACTCAGATCCGTTCGACACCTCAATAGTAGACTCCGCTGCACTACCCGGAACTACAGAATTGAAGTTCTTAGAGAGAGAACTTCTGGGTGACATCAAAACAAACTCAACACCAACATTAACCCGTTCTTTGAGCGACGAGGATTTCGATCCGCGAGCCGGTGATTCACCACAACACAGCGCAAATGCGCAGAGCAGGAAGGTATCATTTGAACTTCCACTAGACAAGAGAGCCGATCTCCTCGGTCTAGCCGGAGACGACGCGAGAGTAGCCAAACCACTAACTCCGTATTATGTAAGAAATAATTCGATACCAGAGTGCGGGACCGAAGAGGAACAAAATGTCGATCCGTTTGATACGTCGTTCGTGAGTGATATAGGGCCGGGGAAAGCGGAACTAAAGTTAATCGAAGACGAACTCTTTAAACAAGTCGACGATATTTGTGATCAAGACTTTGATCCCAGGGACGACAAGCAAGTAGCGATAGCTAAAGTGGTACAGACAATTAAAGGTTTCTCAGATCCGACCGTAAACGAAAAAGTCGAGGCATTCGCGGACACTCCTCAGATTGATTTACTAGGGGTTGATAACGATATAGCCACTAAAGTATTAACACCGTCCGCGGAAGCGGTCGATACGTTCGAGGAAATTGGAGCATATATAGATCCATTTGATACATCAATCGCCAGTAATATCCTTCCGGGAAAAACCGAATTGAAATTATTAGAATCCGAATTGATAAATTCCGAAGTCGGGATTAAAAGGAATTTAACAGATCCAGAATTTGATCCCAGGGATAATCAATACGAAAAGGAAGGTGCTAATTTGGATTTATTAGGTAATCAAGGGTCTGGGGTAAATGCAAAGCCTTTAACTCCATTAGTGGGTAGAGTGAGTTTTGAAATTGGTGATAACGAAGACGACGACTTCGATCCGTTTGATACGAGTATCGCTAATAATATAGCACCCGGACCGTCTGAATTGAAATTATTGGAGTCTGAATTAATTTAATTAACTTAAGCGAAATGGAGGTTAAAGGTGCAAATCCCTTCCTTTTTACGGAGGATGATTACGTTTCGCCAAACTCAGGAAACTCCAATCCATTTCTTATGGGAGATGACGATTTTATGGGAGGATCTGGTGGAAACGATAATCCCTTTTTGTCGCAAAGTGCGGCGACGGTTGCTCCGGCCGCAACAGCCACTAATCCTTTCGCTTTTGATCCCATGGACTTAGAACCTTCAGAGGCTCAACCCGCAACCTTTCAAGATGCATTTAACGCTGACAACTTTATCCACGCAACGTCGCACGCTCAAGAGGTAACAAATATATTCACCGAAGCTAATAGCGTGAGTCAGAACTTTTTAATTGATACCAACGTAAGCATTCCAAGTATAGTTCCTCAAAAACCAACGGATTTAGATTTAAAGTTTACTAATACAGTCGCGAGTGATTTTGAAGGTCCGGGTAATGGAGGTCCGAAACGACCCCCACCTCCGCGTCCTCCGCCTTCTAAAGAAACTCAGGATCTTCTCATGTCAGTCATGGGAGAGATGGATGCAGCTAGTACACATTTATTGGATAGAATACCACCTACAAGAACACCAAGTCCCGTTTCAATGCGGGATCTACATTCTCCAAGTCCAACACCTGAACCTCAATTTGGTGATTTGTTGGATGTAAGTGATGCCAAAACGGATACAACAGTTAAACAAAGCCAACCTAGCCAAGCTGAGGACTTGTTTATGTCCTTAGCTGATGACGTTAATAATGATGAAACATGTGATATAAATCAAAACCCTCCAGTGATGGATCAACCAATACAACCGATTATGCAACAGACACAACCGATCATTCAACAGCCACAACCGATCATGCAACAGCCCCAATCTATGATGCAACAGCAACAGCCGGCAGTACAACCTCCAAGACCGGTACCTCCAGTGAGGCCTCCTCCTCCACAAAGACCACAGAAACCTCCCCAACCAAACTTTGCTCAACAGTCACCAGCACAAATATCCGGACCTCCGCCAAAACCACCTCCTCCTTCAATTCCACAACCCCCAGCCGCAAAACCGGCACCACAAGCCGATGAATTTATGGATATGTTTGGAGTGCAGCAACCTCAAACTCAAAAATCAATGGCTGACATTATGAACTTGTACAATACAAAGCAAGAGACACCAGTTGATTTATTGTCCGATTCTTTAGATACTCCTATGGTAGGTGATGCCGCCGAAACCAGTATTTCAGAAAGTAATTCAAGAAAAAGTTCCGTTCCTTCCTCTGATAATACGGTTATTAATGCAAATACCGCAGGTGATGTCCCAGTACAAAATGAAATTTCAGCATCGCCTCAAAATTCCCAAGACAACTTCTTATCGCCACAGCATGATATGCAAATGGATACGAGTGACAGTCAAAGTAAAGAATCTGTCTCAAGTGTTACATTTAATCCTTTCGCAGCAGTTGAAGAGACCAGTCCAACGAATCCTAGTGCAATACCAACACAAGATTTTAGTAGCTCGTTGGATAATGGAGTATTTCATGATGAAATGCCGGAAATTACTGAAAAGATCGAACATGTCGAACAGGAACCTATTTTCGCAACTAATGTTAATGAACAAAAAACGACAATCTCTAGTATATTTGGAGTCACTGACAATAACGTATATCAAGAAACGACTATGTTTGAAACAAACACGAACACTAATAATGTGTTTGCTGAACCGATTATTGAAACAAAGTCAGCAGTGGAGGATATGTTTGGAACAACAGAATCCACTTATGTTAGTACACAACAGGACATTTTTGGTACTACGGATACAACCACATACACTAGCCAAGATACTTTTGGAATAACCGATACCACTGCAAGCCAAGAGAATTTTGGTAGTACTAATCAGGATGATTTCGGTTCTACTAATGATTATAGTACGGCATATACAACGACTACTAATCAAAATGCGTTTGGATCTACATACACGACATCGAACCAGGATGCTTTCGGAACTACGACTACAACGAGTACGAATGTGTTTAGTTCTGGTTTTGGTGGGGGTGAGCCTGATGCTTTCGACGCATTCGCTGCTAAATTTGAATCGGTTAAGGATGAAAAGAATGGAAACTTTGACGCATTTGGTGGTAGTGTTGGTGGTGAATCAGGTGATACTTGGGGTAACGATGGATCTGGTTTTAACGAATCCTCTGGATTCGGAGGTGATGAGACATTTGATGCATTCTTGGCAATGAAGGAACCGCCGGCGGTTCCGCAAAGTACACCTAACAGGTTCAACAAAGTTGGGTCTTTGGACTCGGATGAAGAAAAGGATTTCTCTGTCGTTATTAGGTAGGTTGTTTTGATGCCTTGTGGGTAATTTGTATTATATGTTGTTTCGTAGGCCGAAGTCCAATGATGATAGCTTCGGAGGGGCACTTCCCGTGTTGGCCCCACCACCTGTTCCTACATCGGTGGCATTTTCGGATAATTCTCGCATCAATCCATTTGATCAAACCGAATTCGCTGCACCAGCTACGACCGGACAAGATTTTGCCTTACCAATGGGTAAGTTTAAATTTAAATATTAATAATTGATATCTTTTGCTCATTGATATTGCAAATTGGTATACTTCTATCTATATATACCCTATTAGCTAATAACAATAATAATAATAAGTAGTTTTTACTGATTCATGACTAACTTATTAAAATTAGATAACATTTTATTAATTAAGGCCATATGAATGATCCAAAATAGCTTAATCAGATTTAAATAATTATTGATATCTACATGATTCATTAAAGAAGAAACAAGTTACTTTATTAGGAAAATATGTTTGTAATATTAATGAGGCTATTAATAAAAGCCTAGTAATTACAAAAAAATCTATAATTAATTGACTCAAGTTATTTTATTAATAATTTAGGAGGAGAAATGAAACGTTCAGATTCTCAGGAAACACCTCCAACCCCACTCTTTGACGATGACGTTTCACAGCCCCTAGAACCATTCCCCAGGGTTGATTACGCTGGCGAAGGCTGGGAAATGCATTTAAGGCAGCCGAATAAGAAGAAAATAACAGGACAGAGGTAAACGTAGATATGTAATGATTTATTTTATATATTTCAGTAATAGTTTTCTAATAATACATTCGTATTAGAAAAGTTAAAACTTGTAAGCCAAATAAGTAATTAGTATTTTAATCTAAATTAAATAATAGTATTGAATTAAATAGTTTAAGATAACATGATAATTGCTTTTTTTTAAATTATTGATATAATATAAATTATTTATTTTAATTATCTTTTAGATTTTGGAAGAAAATCTTCGTTCGTCTTGTACACCAACAAGATTGCGTACTGTTACAACTATACAACCAACCCAATGATAAAGATCCATTCCAAGAGCTACCTTTGCAACCATGTTACTCAGTGTCAGAAATTGGAGCTCAACAGTACGACAATTTCGGAAAGATTTTTACGTTGAAGCTGCAATACATCTTCTATAAAGAAAGGCCAGGTGTTCGACCTGGACAAGTCAAGAAAGCAGAGAGGATCACTAATAAATTAAGTCAGTTCGCTGCCTATGCCATCCAAGGTGACTATCAAGGATGCAAGGAATTCGGCAGTGACCTTAAGAAGTTGGGCTTGCCAGTCGAGCATGCTCCACAAGTGTCCCAGTTGATGAAGCTTGGTTCTTTGAATTTTGAAGATTTAAAGGAATTTTCTGTTGCAATTGAAGAAGCACTTTTTAAGCTACAGGCGCATAGAGATAGGGCTTTGCATTATAAAATGGAGGAGGTGCAGGTAACTGCTGTTGATGAGCTATACGTAGAACAAGATGCTGAAGGTAAGCACCCTTGTATAATAGAGTTTAATTAATGGTAAGAATGAGGGAAAGATAACGCTAATATATAATAAAGTTATAATATAAAAATATAGCCAAATAATAATGTAAGCTACATTTTACACTTTCAGGTCACGTTGAGAAGCAAATCGCAAGAGTTCGCCTATTCTTCCTCGGCTTCCTTACCGGAATGCCCGACATAGAATTGGGGGTTAACGATATGCGAAGGCAAGGAAAGGAAGTGGTAGGTCGTCACGACATCATTCCCGTAGTGACGGAAGAATGGATTCGATTGGAAAATGTCGAATTCCACTCGTGTGTCCAACAAGATGAGTACAACGATACTCATATAATCAAGTAAGTTAAATATTTTAATTTTTTTAAAAGGTATTAACGTATTTTATAGAGTATCTAAAATATTTACTATGAGTTTCACTTTATTGTTTATATAGTATTTAATTACAATACAATATCAAAACTTTTATTTCGAAAAACAAGTTTTATCAAATTTTTATTTGAATGAACAATTTTTTAAACGATTTTTTTAAATATTTTAATTCATTTGTAGATTTAAACCCCCGGACGCTTGTTACATCGAGCTACTGAGGTTCAGAGTGCGGCCGCCCAAAAATCGCGAACTGCCATTGCAATTGAAAGCGCAAATCTGTATAACCGGAAACAAGGTGGAACTAAGGGCGGACGTTTTAGTTCCGGGCTTCGCTTCGAGGAAATTGGGACAGGTGCCCTGCGAGGACGTGATGATCAGGTTTCCGATTCCGGAATGTTGGATCTACATGTTCAGAGTGGAAAAACACTTTAGATACGGGTCGGTGAAATCGGCGCATAGAAGGTAAGGATTTCATATTGGTGTTGGTGGATATTTACGTACAAATTGCCTATTTCGTTTCAGAACCGGAAAAATTAAGGGTATCGAGAGGATATTGGGTACGGTTGATACGTTGCAGGAGAGCTTGATCGAGGTGACTTCGGGACAGGCGAAGTACGAGCATCAGCATAGGGCGATTGTGTGGAGGTGTCCTAGATTACCCAAAGAGGGGCAAGGTATATAAAAGGGGTTGATATAGTATAGACCTGGGATAATGCAATTTTGTAATTTAGTTCAACAAGAAAAATTTACCTGAAAAAACTCAGTTACGTAATATTAGTTCTATTGATAATAAAATATACTGAATGTATCAATTGTATGAATTTATCAGGGTAAATATTATCAAAACTTAAACACACTTTTAAGTTATATTATTACAAGTACTTTTTGATCCGTGATACAACTACTAGGTTTCGATTTAATGTCCAACTGAAAAAAAAAACAAAACAATATATAATTAAATGGATTAAATTGTCGATCTTTAGACAAATATTCTTACATTTTTTACATTTTGTATTGATGGTGTTATTTAGCAAATATTAAAGGCAAAGATAAGCAAATAAATAAATGAATGTTTTCGATCCTTTTACATTCAGAATAATACATATTTATTATATATATTTATTTACACCTAGCTTGGTCTCTAAGTTTACTTAAATTAAAACATTGTCTTGATAGTTGATTAGTGTCTCTACATAATGAAGCAAAACTTTTTAAACACCCGTGTTTAAAATAATTTAATAATTTTCAGAATCGAAAATATTTTATGTCGACTTATTTTTCATTTACAGGTGCTTACACAACGCATAACATGGTGTGTAGACTGTCGCTTACCAGTTATGACCAGATGCCTGATTCCCTAGCGGAATATGCTTACGTAGAATTTACGATGCCAGCCACCCAAGTCAGCCACACAACTGTGAGGAGTGTCAGTTTGCAAAATTCCGACAGCGACGAACCGCCTGAAAAATACGTTAGGTATTTAGCTCGTCATGAATACAGGTAATTAACTCTCTTTTTTAAAAACAATTCGCAAAACACTGGTTAAAATTTAATAATTGTTTAAATGTATAAGTTCTAATTGCATCTTAAACATCAATCTATTCTGTAATAAGATTAGAGCTTGTTGTTATTACTTTAAACAATATTCACAGTTTTCTTTACAAAACTCTACCCTTTTTGTGTTCATCTCGTGTCTACAAGATAATGTTATTACTAGGTCTACATTTTTAGCACAATAGACAGGTAAATAAAATAAAAACAGAGTAATTATTATTCCCTGCCAACAAAAGCTATGGACCGGTTTTGATCTATTTTGGATCGCAGTTCGAGACAGGGAAACAAATTTTAGTTTGAGGTATTAAACTCTCCGGGTAAACCGTTAATGAAGATATTACACTAAAGATGCCGCATATTGTCTAAGGCTAAGATTACAAAGAAGTCCACAACCACGAAGGCGGAAAACTCACCTAAGAGTGTAGCGAAAGTGATGGCTAAGGCGGAGCCAAGAAGGCCAACACAAAAGAAAAGAAATCCTTATCCGGAAAGGCCAAAAAAGCCTTGTCTACTATCACTGCTTCCGTAAAGAAGGTGGAAAAATCGAAAGAAAAATCGTCGCCCCCCTTCAAAAGCCAAAAAGGCGACCAAGAGTGGATCGACGAAAAAAAAAGAAAACACAAAGCACTCAAGCCGAAGAGTACGAAGGCTGCTGTGAAAACCATAGCAAAGAAACCGTCTCCAAAAACACAAATCGACCACCATTATGTTCTTAATGTGGAAACATATGACAACGATAGAATCTGGAGCGATGTTGCTCCCAAATGACAATAGATGGAACTTTTATGGAAATATCTTAAATAAAATATGTCTGTGTTGTTATAAACAGGCAATGCGTTAATTTAGAAAATTCAGAAAATCAAGGTCATAAATATTGTGTAATATTTTTTGCCCAACACTGCTTAATTTTTTGCTTACGTGAAAAGGAAATTAGTATAGTTTTAGAACAATTTACGAGAAAATATTATCAAAATCTAAAGATGTGCTTAATTTTAATGAGCAGGTTGGAATGAATTTAATAAATAATGTATTAAACTTAAAAAAAAATCAGTGAAAGCAAATGTAGAAAAATGAATTTAAAAAAAAGATTTATAGCACAGTTTAAAGATAGGAAGATTAGGAAAAAATAACTGAATAATTAAGGATGCGTAAAGGAATTTAGTGAAATAGTGAAATTACATTTTTTTAACAAACAATATGAAACAAAATTTGAAAAATTATATATTCTTCTACCAAAAATTATAGTCATAATCTGAAGAACCAATTCGTGATAGGTTAGAATTAATTTAATTTAAATAAATCGATTAACTTTGTCGGTATAACACTTTTTAATTATAGTCGAAACTGAAGTTACCAGAATTAACAAAAAGTGTGATACCAAAAGCAGTTAATCTTTTTATTTGAATTATTTCATGGAGTCAAAGCCTTCATAATCCCGTATTTAGAAAATTAATCAATTAAATCTTAATTTTTTATACGATGAATTAAATTCTCACTTAATCCGTGGTGAAACATTTTTATGTTAATTAGAGGACTAATTAATCCTCTAGTTATTGTTTTTTATATTGTAATATTCTTATAGAATACTTAATGAAGATTTGCTTTCAAGTTAAGAATTGGCTTAATTATGTTCTTGTTTTGAACATAGTAACATTCTAAGAAAATATTTTTTCGAAAGGTTTCAGTGAAGTGTTTTCTGTTCACTAGTAATTATTGATATAATTTTAAAATCTTAATCATGTTTCGAATCAAATAGGTTTTAGAAAAGCTGGTCAATTATTCTTTGGTTTCGAAAGTTGCTGTTACAACCCCCTGGCGCTGTTAGCCACTGCCCCATAAGTGTTACCACCTTTACTGAGAGGGTGTCGGTTGTGCTTTCCTCTGGGTGCTAATGTGCGACACTATTCTATTGTAAATGTTTGTACAGTTGGTAGGAATTCACTGACCAGAATTAGAGGGGAAGGGTTTCCAAAAATATACCCAGTTAATTTACACTTGTTGAATTATTATTTTGCACCCCTTGAAGAAGTTTAACTAGGCCGCTTACAACGTTTCATCGTAGGTTAATTCATCACGATTTGTTTTCTTATCTTTGAATCAAAGAAGCAATTCCACGGCACTAATTACAAAGGCCCTGTCTGAAGTTATTTAAGAGGAAGGTGTATATAAAAGATGCTATAAAAAGTCGTTTCATGTTTTGCAAACATAACTACATAAATTTTTCTTCTTCTTTATCTATTGTTAATAAGAATACCCCACAAACACACAATATCACAATTTGCCAAGCCAAAAAATTCTTTCCCAGAGTACAAAATCTCACAGATATAAAATTCACCAACACTGAAATGACCCTACTCAATAAAGTACCAAAATACTAACTCTTATTCACTCATAGATCAAGCTAACCTGGCAAGCATAATCAAAAAGGATTCCTTTCAAGCGAATAAAGATATTAACGAACGAAACAAACAAGATCTAAAAACAATTAAATTTATAATAGTCAAGAAGGAAAGAAAACCAGCTAGTTATTTGTAAAGCAGACAAAGGGAACACGATCACGATCCTGAAAAGAGACCAATACATAGATAAAGTGGAGGATTTCCTAAACCACACCTTAGTTTCATTAGACGTAAAAACCTGTGCACAAGTATACCCACAGAAGAATTAAAACAAATAATAAAGCATTAGTTAATCACATCTAACTACGAACACACTAACGAATTGCTTAATATTATAAACATGTGCCTCGATCAAAATTACTTCACATCTAACAAATTTGGTGCAGATAAGTAGATGACGTACTCTGCATATAGACAGGAACACACAGACAACTAGACCAGTTTCTCAAAGAACTTAACCAAATAAATCAGAGCATCCAATTCACGATGGAAAAGGTAATTGACCATACCATAAATTGTCTGAAAATAACCACCGTATTACATATAATATCTACAGGAAGCCTACCACCACTAATGCCATTATCCCGAATGACTATCAATCCACCACAATCAAATTGGCAGCTCTCAACTCACATATACACAGGCTCATAAACATACCACTAAACAAAGAAGCCTTCAACCAAGAATACATACCATAGTAGAAATTGCAAAAAATAACGGCTACAAAGAAAATACAGTCAAAAAGATACTAAAGAAAAAATAAAGGAGACACATCATTACTAAATTAATATACAACGAAGAACCCAACGAAGAAGAGACCACAAAATACTCCGCCCATAAATACATCAAAAACACCAGTAACAAAATTAGTAAAAATCTAAAACAACTTAACAACGCACCCATCCAAGTAATCAAAAATAACCTAGGGAAGCCATAATTAACAACAAATTAAATAACCAGAATAAATTAGCAACCCGTGTAGTGTATCAGCTAGATTGCCAACAATGCGACGCTATATACATAGGACAAACAGGTATAAACTTTAATACAAGACGAATATAAGAAATCTATTGAAAACAAGAACTTCATTGTACCACAAACCAACATATGATAGAAAAAAATTACACCTCTACACAACTGTACAAATTACACCACTATATAACTGTATAAAAAGATTACGACTTATCATAGAAGATAAAACGAGCGACAAAATTCGGGAAAAATATAATTAACAACCATCTGGAAATCTCGGCAGGTACCAATCTGATAATCCCTGAGGCTCTACTGTATTCCTTAGTTTAATTTTTATACTCCTTTGAGTATGACGAGTAATCGCCGAAACCCGTGTCAGGAAACTGACTGAGTAAATATATGAAACAGGACTATTCCTAATTCCTATCCAGTACTTTCTCAACTGTTTTAAACGAAACTACTTAGGAAAAAAGCATTAAACTCTTTCTAATATTTCTATTAAATGGTTTAATTAAAGCAAAAATAGTTTTTTTTTTGAATTGTGATAGTATACAATTACTTCTTTGTTTATTTTAGAAATTTCATATCTTCTATTATTTTATATCCGAATTTAGCTGCATTGAATAATCACAACAAACTAGAATGTATAAGTTTTATTGTTTATGTTATGATTCCACTATGTTTTTTTAATAAATAGTAACAGTGATAATTTTTCTTCATTGCAATCGGACTTCTTCTGACTTCAACTTCGCTTTTGGTGGTTCGGGTTGAAGCTATTTTTCTGTATTTTGGCTTGCCTTTCCTGCAACTCAATCTCTGTAACCTTTCTGTCACCTCGCACTTTATCCTCTCCCCCTGTGCCACTTTCTCCTCAAAAACAGCTGCTGACCAACCCATCCTGACATACAACTTGTTCCTCTCATTCATCCGCCTCATTGTACTCCTGCAGCACTATATAGTTTGGTGTGGACTACTCCAGCCCTAATATTATTTTCAAATACTGCATTTCTACCCTTTCAATTTCACACGGCCGTATCACAATGACAGACAAGTCTATATTTCAAGTCGACACTTAAAAATACGCGAATGTGCTCGTGGTTACAGATTATAGTTACTCCTGACTCCCAAATTTAATAATAATAATAAACGTCTTTATTTGTTCACAAAAAAAAATTAACCATTAAGGCTACTCTACCATTTAACCTATAAAACATTACAATTTGACAAAAAGGAATAAAAAAATAAACTATCTTAAACTAAACAATTTCTGCTGCTTACAAAACTATCAACCTCACACATGTATCACACCATGTCATTTACATACTCACATTCCTACCTAACATCTCATTCCATATAACCCCCTTACGCTCCACTGCTACTCTCGCATTCTTGCAAATATGCAAATATACTCAACATGACGTATTATTGTTCCAGTTTCGATGATTATATACCTAAATATATATACTTACATTCACTCGCTAAATATGTTCCTCCTTCCTTCTCCTTTATACATTCTTACATATCATCCATTTGGTTTTTTTCACACTCAACGTTAACCACCTTTTTTCAAGGTACTTTCCTTCTCTAATTTTTCGCCAAAACCACCACATCGTCCGTATATTCCAGACTCCATACTTTCTTCCATCCAATTACTACTTTCCCTGCCTACCCCAGCGTTCAACTCCCTCACTATATCTGCCATATACAGGTTGAATCCCAATGGGCTTATCTGGATCTAGATCCACCTCACCTTACCTCTCCTCCCACATGAAAATGACCAGATAAACGCTCACCCAAAACTAACTCTTCACCAAGTATCCTTGTATACTTCACATAGCCACCTCACCACTTGCTCCGACACCCTTTTCCCTTTCAAACATTCAATCATCAACTTTCTATCCACCGAGTTATACGCCCCCTTCAAATCTATAAACAACAAACACATTTTTTCTCTTTTCATCAGCTTCCTCTCAATCACCTAATTTAATGTAGCTATCTATCCCCTTCTAAACCCTTCCCTGAATTTCCGTTAGCAATATTTTTTCTTCTACTTCCACCTCCAGTCTATACTTCATCATTATCATTTTTGGCGATATTTCCCTATAGTCTTCTGGATCCTCTCTTATAAATTGGTTGAAAGGATCCCTCCATTAACTAACAGAATTTTCTCCTTTTCTTCTGACCTGTATCACCTCTATGATTTTGCCTGTATCAGGTCCCGTCGCCTTCCAATTCTTCAAGTGCTAGTCTATTCTAAATCTTCTTTCCCATCGAAGATCCTTCTCTCTGCCACCACACCCCTCCGGTTACTCTTGTTTCTAATAGTTCTTCAAAATATGTTTTTATGTATCATGTTTGTACCCTCTTTTTACTTTCCTGTCATCACCTTTTCTTCAAGTAACTCGATAATTGTTTTTCATTCTTCAGCTCCCTCACTATCTTCATTTCTACTCCCACCAGCTTGTCCTTCTTACTATTGCAATCCACTCCAAAGGTGATATATTGTCTGTTTCATCTCCTTCTCTCCCATACTTCCATCTCTCCAAGCCTTTATTGTTCTTCTTAGAACTCTTTTGACTTCTGTTTTAGCATGTCTCTCAGCTGTTATACCGTTACCATCTTTCGAAAATTCATCTTCTTTTGTCTTTATATTATATCTTTTTGTCCTGTTGGACCAGCACCAGCCCTGTCAAGCAGTATTGATTGCTTCTTCTCCCTTCCCCCAGGCTTCACTGTTATCGGAAAATGATCATATCCAAAACTGTCTCCACCTTAAATTCTCTCACGTCGTCTCCGATATAATGTCATCAGAACATAATCTATTACTGAGCTCCCCTTTGGCGCTTCCAATCCTGTTCCGTAGATACATTCAGTACTTCCAAACCCTGCTCGTCAGCCCACCTGATTCATTCTACTCTTTTGTCTTGTTCCCTGTTCTCACGTTTCAATCCCCCCTACTATCAAATTTCCTTCCTTGCTCCCCTTCCCTTGGTATGTTCTTTATCCCACCCATAATTAACTTCCCCTTTTTCTAATTATATATCGTCATCGTTCTCCACAGGCGATTTCCTTTCTAAAATGACCTCGTTACTGCCTTTTTCATCCCGCCACTCCCTTTTATCTCTTCCAATTCCATTTGTACTTCCGTTATGATTCCCCCTTTTGCTCTTCCCCATACATGATTCATTTTTGCTCCATCTACATCCCATTGACAACTTGAGCTTTACCCACTCCCACTCCTCTTCATCTATCCACGTCTCGAATAGACACACCATATCATTTTCCTTTATCTATTCTTTTAACTTCTTATACCATGGCTCTTCTTCCAATTTCTTCTTCTCTCTGGTAAGGCTCTATCCTTTTGTACCCTACACCGTTATCTAACATTATGAAGTAACTTCTTTGAAACATTATTTAACACAATACATTGAATATTTTAGACTTTCCTTAAATTGACTAACTATATTTATTATAAAAAAAACTTCATTGTGTTCAATTTATATTTTCTAGCATCCACTAAAAATAATTTTTATGTGGATCAGTATACCAGTTACAAGCTTACAGGTGAGATAGAGTACACCTAGATGCTGACAATGCAGTTATGATTGTTATGTTAGGTGTCGTTATGAAAACTGAAAGTAACAGACGACGTTGCATGCACAAGAGCGGTTGCTGATTTTTTAGTAATAAGATTATCGGCTTTATCAATCAATTATATAAACAAGGAAACGTTACCGTGGTTTATCATCGTCTGAGTGTACTGATAAGTATTATATTTTTAGCTGCTGCTCTTTTATTTAAATACTTCTATATTTTGTTCTCGTCCAATTTGTTTTGAGGTATTCATATAAATTTTGGCATTTTTATAAAATGAAATAACTATTAATTTATTAATTAATTACTTTGTTTGTAGGTGAAATATGCTTCGAGAATTTTGACTTGTTATCTATATCCTCGACCAGTCAAGCCTTTTTCATATTTTTATGTATCTCTAAACTGTATCTTTTCTAAAATCTTTCGCTGTTTGCTCTTTTTCAGGCTTTATATACTATATAAAACTCATTCAGTCACTAAATTATAAGTCTTACTATATTTTTACCACTAAAATTTAATGCAGAGACGTAAAAACAGTAAATGTTTTAATTTTGTTATGCATTACTATGTAGTAACGGTCTCAATTTTAAATTAATAAAACACTGATGTGAGTCCACTTGGAAAACAAACACTAACACTTTCTTCACAGTTTATTTTTATTTTGCTAGATGTACATTTCAAGTACTATGTACTCATTATCAATAGCTTATAAGCGAGTTATAAGCTATTGATAATGACACTGAATTGAAAAATTCATTATGATTAAACCACAAATAATTTTTGTGGTTAAAACATAGTGAATTTTTCAATTCAGTGTAAGTATGGATTACCACGTAGTAACGGTCGCAACCATTCTCTTTATATCGATAATGAGTTAAGATAGTTGTATATTTGTTGTATACAAAAGTTTTTCTGGAGAAGGACGTTATTTCTTACAAAAAAATGTAGTGCTGTGGGGAATATTCTTCCTGGGAAGCATATCTTTATTAGTATATATCCAAGAAATAATAAATGCAAATTAGTATATCATCAACGTCCTCAAAGTAATATTAATAGACAGAAATAGAAAATCTAACTATCAGACAAGTATTCAATCTTTTGGTCTAATACTATACAATAAGTGATTTCAATGAAATATGCAATCAAATTAAACAATCTTTCGTAACGAATCTCAATTTTGTTTATGAGTTTATGATGGTTGTAAACTAGTTAAAAGTCATCCTAGGGAAAGATGAAATTTGCTGTTTTCTTTAAAACAACATACTGCTCTCATTAAATGCACGGTGTTGTAATAAGCAATACATTATGGAAGCAGATCTCGTCTGATAGATATTTATGTTAAGTGCAAACTGGTACATTATCAATGTCCTTTGACGAATATTAATATTTATATTTCAGGGTCGGCATTGAACATACAGAAGGCGAGGGGCCATCCGCCTACGCAGTAGCAACCCAAGTGAAACCCAAACCGGTCCCCGAGGAGAAACCAGCACCTATACAGGAAGCTGAATCTAGTTCCGATAGCGATTAAGCAAATAAAAACTATATATATACAAAATCCTAGTATATTAGCAAGTAAGCACGACCATGCAAATAAATATAAATATATATTATTGTATATTCCAAAAAAAAATGAGATAATTATGGATATTCCAATTTTATTCTTCCACGCGACTTATTCCATTGTATTCCAGCAGTTCGTTTTCTTTCTTTTCTCAAGTTAATCAAAACTTTCCCATTAAAAGTATTATTAAATGTAAATGTTATATTACAATCACAAAGAGCTTGATTCTTGTGTAGACTAATATGGTATTAAGATTAGATGGAATTTATGGAGGAACAGGAGGTGCTTCAAGCAAACATATGTATGATATTTATATAAGTTGATTGTGTAAAAGTAAGTGTATTTAGTAGATAGATTAATACGAGAATTGTATATGCCCAAAAAAAATTGGGATGAACTATAATTTTTAAGTTATTTTTAGAATAGGTGTTGCAGATGGAGTATATATTAAAGACATATTTATTTAGCTAGGTAGCTACAAGCTAAAATTTGAGCGGACAATATTATAGTATTAGTAATAATCATAATTTTTCATGACGGTATTATTTGTTTAATAATTAACAAGATGAAGCAATTATCCTTCATAGCTTCGCACACAATTATTTCCATAATTCTATGATAAGATTGTGTTAGCTGTACGTGTTAGGTTAAGTCGATACATGTGATTTCAGTTGTAACATATCATGTATTCCTCGATTTTAATTTCACCATTTTACAGCGACTGGTTTTTTCGGACCGGAAGCGTCACATCGGCTAGGTATATACCAAAGATTAGTATAATTAGAGTTAAGTATTATAGATCGGTTCATTTTGAATATTCACAGAGAAGGCAGCTCTATAAAACTGCCAGGGACGAGGAAGATCTCGGAAGCCTAATACATAACCGGACGAGTTAATGTTTCCCCGCTAAAATCCTATACAAATAAAAAAGTATATATGAAAAATGATATTTTTCTAGTCCTGGCAAAAGGAATAGATCTATTTTGATTGCTTCGACTAGAGTTTATATAATTGTAGCGTTTTCCTAGATATATTTCATTGTTATTAGAAAGTTTGTTGACCAAAAAAATGTAATTTAAATTTGTTACCAATAGCGTGTTAACTAGTTATAATTTGATGAAGTTTATTTACGGTTTTTTTATGATTTCAACATTTTATTGTTAGGACTCGCACAGAGTCCTAAAAGGGAGTCAGAATCTAGTCACTAGTTCATAAGGATGTAAAGCTGTAATATATCTAATAAGTAATAACTCGATATAATAAATGTGTAATTAAAAAAATAATATTATTTTCTTTTATTTTGAATTGCTGTAAAAAATTATATAGGTTTTTATAATCTAATTGCATTACGATTTATTTTAATGTTCGAATTATAAAAGTAGTATAATATAAATGATCCTTGTGTGTGTGTTGAATTGAATATTAAATAAAAATTTTCGTTGCATTCGGGTAGCTATTATTAATTGATTATTTCTACTTTAATCTTTATTTTTTTTTATAATTTACAATAATCTTTAGAGTTATATATTAAAAATGACTTTTTATTACAAACAAAAACAGATAAATATTGTTACGTTTTGCAGCGTTTGCCCTAGTTATTAATCAAATTATCTAAAGATATAACAATCTATTTAAAACTTACAGGAATAAATTAATTAAATATCAATTTTTCTAATTTAAATTAATGGCTCTTGATTTGTGCCGACCTTGCATTATTGAAGGATCTCATTAGAGAAGGCAGCTCTAAATAATTTAATGAAGTGATCGATATACTCAGCGATTATGGAGAAACTTTTGCAATTATTTATTGCACCTTTAAAAGCCTCTAATTTGATCAACTAATTACTTATAAGTAACCTTTGCCTGTAAGTTCTATGTTTTTTTAATACCTATTGAACTTAAATTAGCCTTCAATCAACTGCATACAGTAAATATTAGTTATGTAAGAAACAGGATGGTGGTGACCGTTACTATGTGGTATTTCATTTTCAAATGTAGGATGAAATAAAACACAATTTTCTATGTTTTTTACCACGGTATATTAATGATTTTACATTAATGAATTATGTTCGACTATAGTTTCGACTCTTTCAAGTCATTATCAAGTTGATAACTATAGTCGAACATAATTCATTAATGTAAAATCATTAATATACCGTGGTAAAAAACATAGAAAATTGTGTTTTATTTCATCCTATATTAGTTATGTTTTAAACATGCTTACTTGATTATTTACTTGTTTCACGTTCTGGATTAATAAAATCATTTATGATTTAAGCTGATGGTCGAAAAGAGAAGTAAAAGCTAAGATATTATAATATAAACCAACATTTTTATACTGAATTGAAAAATTAACTATGTTTTAACCACAAATAATTTGTGGTTAAAACATAGTGAATTTTTCAATTCAGTGTAAGTATGGATTACCGCGTAGTAACGGTCGCAACCATTCTATTCATCAACATTTTTATATTGGTATTACTATAAAGGTGCCACCTATTGTCTAAGTGTTACACTACTTATAGCAGGCTATAAAATTAGTAGATTTTATATTTTATATAATTACATGTTATTCCTATAGATAATTTAATAAACTCCTAAATTTTGAAATTAGTTGATGAGTATATCAAAATAGCATTTATAATATTGCTTGTGAAGAGTTGAACTCTTCACAGGTGCGCGTGCTAATTTTCGTAGCCGTTTAAAGAGATTATTTCTTTACCTCCTCATCCTCCTTTTTGCCCTGTTGTACCATCACCTTGTGAATTATGCACTTTTCATTTAATCAACGTTTTCACCTTTTCGTGTCGTGATTTTGTGAATCGCGAAGCACGAAGCCTTCGCGCTCTTCCAAGGTGACTTCAAGAACGCCCAAATAACTGGAAAAAGGTAGTGTGCATATTATAAACTATTTAAATTTAAATTTGTAGTGTGGTTTTTCAATTTTTTAACAAAACATACAATATATAGTTAAGTTTCACAAATTGTGAATTATGTTTTTAAAAGGGATTTATTTTTCTATTCCCAACATGTTTACTTTTTAAGAGCTAGAATTATACTGTCTTAATTATGGGAGCACAAAATGTAGCGTTATGAAAACTGCATAGATAAGATGCGGCGCAGCTGACCTGGAATCCGCTTATTAGGCTCCGTGGATGACACGTGCGGGATATAATTCCTCCCTCCTTAGGTTTGAACGTCCACGTTCAATTTGGCAAAGGGTGGATATTTTGAGTGTCCTCTTGATTTGGATCAGCCATCTCGATTCGAATGATTTTTCTTGGTTTGCAGAAAAGGTCGACTATGCGGCTTCTGAATTTATGTTTTGTATTGTTTTTTATATATTCACGTGTATTTTGTTAAGAAGTAAGCTAAAGCATAACAATAAATAAATAAATAAATAAATAAATAATGGTGAACACTAACGACAAAATTACAAAGCTTGTATCCATCCATAACGAATGATGTGAACCAGTGGTTCCAAATGTATGGGTTGCCGTTCCAGCTCCTTGGCTTCTTGTTGGAGAATTGCTGGGTTTATAAGGTGCCTCAGCAGAAGTTTTGTTTCCTGGTGAAATTCCAATGTTTTGTTTGGAATGCTGTGTATCGGTATCTCGTATGTAGGTATAGTGTTCGCGTATATTGATTTGCCCATTATAATTCTGCAAGATGAACTGACGATATTTGTTCCTTGGATCCATTTTCTATTTAGCTGTCCATGACAATCTTCAATTATTTTTTGTTTCTTCTTCATTAGGGTCAATAATTGTCTATTTCGTAGCACAGAGACAATTTGATAGTCATTAACAATTTTTGTAGTTTGGCACTTGTCAATGTTTGATGGGGTACAGTCTTCTAGTTCCGGTTGTTATAGAGACACGGTAATGGTATGGAATATTTGGCAGTCCTCATTGGTCCAGTAATTTAAATCATTGATTTCGATTAAAAATGATTTTGGTGGAATGATTGCAATATTTTGGTAATTAGGTACAGGATAGATTTGGGAATAATTTGCAGAGAATGGTTTCAGGATGGGTATTTTGAGTAGAAACGTAATTGCTTCATCTGTTCCTATTGCAATTAATTTTGATAATTCTAGAATTTTTATTAAGTAAGTGTTGTCAATAGGCAATACTTGCGTTGGATTGTAAATTTTTAATAAGTAATTTTGGACGTTTAAAAGTTCATCGACATTTAATAATTCTAAATCAGGTATTTGTTTCCATGCCAGACTGATTGCTCTTTCAAGCATTTGTAATGTTTTTAATAGACGTTCTGATTGATATACCTCATTTTGTAAGAGTGTTCTGGTGTCTTCAATGAATTTTAGATTTTCAAGAAAGAGTTTTCTTTTGTTTATATTTGACATTAAAATTTCTAAGTCAGAAGAATATCTTTTTGATAAGTGATTTGCAAAAGTAGTTAATTTATTTATTTGCTCTAGTTCAGAATTTTGGTTGTTATGTAATTTTTATAAATTGTCATTAATATTATGTAGGTCGTTCATCAAGATTTCCGGTAATGAATTTGATTGCTTTCCCTAGAATACTAACCAATGCTCTCTTAGATTTATAATTGAATTTTCTTAATAAAAATTCGATTTCTTTACAGTTTGATAAAAGTTGTTTATGAATTTCAAGAGGTAGTTTATCGATAGAGGCTTCGTTTTGTAAGGTTTCAGCGTTTGCTAGTAGTTGCTCAAATCCTATTTCTAATTGTGTTGTGTTTATAAAAAATAGAAAATTATGGTAATGATCAAGAATTTTCACTGGTCCGATATGTTCTTGAAAATAACCGTTGTTATCAATCGGTTTGACCTGAAGGGCCTGGTTGTGGGGAACTTCGGTCATCAGAATTGAACATGAGATGTAGAATTTCTGGATTTTTGAGTTTTTCCAAATATTTTATTCGATTCTTGTTTTTCAACTGTTACTTTTTCGTATTTGGGGTCAACTTTGCTAGGCTTGTTTCGACTTACGTAAACGTCGCGATTTTCTACATTAGGTGAATCACCACGGGTTTCGTTGCGTTTTTCTAAAATGTTTTGTGCTAATTGTTTATTCTTTTGATCGTAAAATGGTAAAATTTCTTGTTTTCTCTTTTCGTTATATTGTTCGTAAACAGTCATGTCTAAATCGAATTCTGGATTTTTTTCATAAGGGCCGTATAGCAAGTAGAAGGGAGAAAAACCAGTAGATGAATGATTGATTATAAATTGAAACTGCTGAAATCATTAAATTTGACGGAATTTCGTTAGGGTTTTTAAGTTTTAAAATTCTTAATTTTTCTAATATGCTTGAATGAAATCTTTCTACGGGAGAATTGGAACTTGGATTATTTACGGTCGTAAAGTGAAGTTCTATTTCATTCATTTTACAAAATTCATTGAAAGTATTGTTTTGAATTTCGCGCCCCTCATCACACACTATTCTTTGTGGAATATTATGGTGAGAGATGTAATGTCTTAATTTATTTAAAACTGTTAAGCTGGTGCCATTTTTTATCCAATACGCTTGTCCGTATCGTGAGAATAAATCGATGATCGTAAGAAATTTAGAATTTTGGAAAGAAAACGTGTCTATGTGTAAAACTTCTAATAGTCTTTTAGCTAATAATGGTCCTGAAAATTTCAATTTATATGGGTGTCTTTCGTACTTTGATTGTAAACAGACTTCGCATTTATTTATTACATCTGTTATAGTTTGTTTCATGTTTGGCCAGAAGTATTTTTCTTTTAAATGATTGTAAGACTCAGTTATGCCATTGTGATTTGAATCGTGGTATTCCATAATAATATCCTTTTGTTGTTCGTCGTTTATAACGTCGATAGAGCGTTTGTTGCAAATGAAGAATTTAACAGTATCATTAAAATTATTTTTACAAAGATTTTCGAATAGACGTCTAAGTTGTTTATCAACGAAATAAATTGCATAGTTTAAATTTGGTTTTATGGTTTCTTTAATGAATGTCAAAAGATCTTGATCGATTGAATTTGCTGTGAGCGTTACTCTGTAGATATTTTTATTAAATGGTTTAGTAAAGCGATTTTTGTAGGTTTCGCCTATATCAAAAATGATTCGATTAGAAAATATATTTAAAGATTGTTCTGAAATTGGAATTGTTTTGCCGTTATGACCGTCGGTTGAATGTACAGTACCACTTTTTTCAGTTAATGATGATTCTAAATTTTCGAGTATTTCTGAATATTCATTTAGGTTTTCTACTTGGGAATTGATAATACGTTCTATATCTTCGTCGTTAATAGCAGGTAATTCATTGATGTTTGCGATTACGGATTCGTTATCGTCTTCAGTATTATGGATCTCTATTCTAGATAGAGCGTCTGCTACTTGATTATTTTCTTTACCGTTTTTGTAAATTATTGTAAAATCGAACTCTTCTAACTTTAACTTCCATCGTACAAGTCTCGAATTGGGTTCTTTGATTTTATAAAGCCAAACTAGCGGGTTGTGATCGGTTTCGATAATAAATTTTTGTCCAAAAAGATAAGGTCTAAAGTGTTTGGTTGAGTCTAGAATTGCTAAGAGTTCTCTTTCGATTGTTGAGTAATTTTTTTCGGCGGAATTTAGGGTTCTAGAGTAATAAGCAATTGGTCGGTTTAATTGATATAAAACTCCTCCTATTGATACATTTGAGGCATCGGTCGTTAATTTGAATTGTTTATTAAAGTCAGGATAAGCAAGAATAGGTGCATTACAAAGTAGTTCTTTACATAATTCAAAAGCTTGAATATATTCTGGATCTGAAATATTGATTTTGGAACCTTTTTTGAAACATTTAGTTAATGGGGATACGTCTTTGGAATAATTACAGATACATTTTCGATAATACCCTGTTAATCCTAAGAATGACTTGATTTCTTTAATCGTTTTTGGTAATGGGTACTTTGTTACAGCTTATGTTTTTGATGGGTTAGGTTTAATACCATCTGATGTGATAACATGGCCCAAAAAGGATACTTCCTTTCTTAGAAATTCACACTTATCGAGTTATATTTTTAGATTAAATTCTCTCATTTTGCAGAAGATTAATTTAAGATGATTAATGTGATCTTGTAGGGATTTTGAAAAGATGACAATGTCATCCATGTAGACAAAACAAAATACATGTAAGAATTCTCGAAGGACGTTGTCCATAACACGTTGAAATGTGCTAGGAGCATTCTTTAGACCGAAGGGCATTCTTAGATATTCGTAATGTCCTTGATTTACAGAAAATGTGGTATTTTCAATTGAGTTGGGATGCATTTCAATTTGGTGGAAATCTTGGGCTAGGTCAAGGGTTGTAAAGTAAGTACACTTGCCCAAATTATCTAGTATTTCTTCAATACGTGGCAGGGGGTGTTTATCTTCTATTGTATTTTCGTTTAGCTATCGATAATCTATTACCATTCTAAATTTTTTCTTCCCGGAGGTGTCTGTCTTTTTCGGAACAATCCATACGGGTGCACCGTAGGGCGAAATGGAGGGTCTAATTATTTAATCATTTAATAGTTTTTGAATTTGATTATCAATTTCTTGTTTCATACCGTGAGGGTGTCGAAAAGATTTTACATAAATTGGTTCGTCTGTCTTAGTTCGTATTTCGTGTTTAACTGCGTTACTAAATGTCAAATCGCAATTTTCGTTATGAAATATATCGGGAAATTGTTTACAAATTCGAGTAATCTCGCGTTTTTCTTCTAAATTTAGGTGTTGTGTTCTTATTAATTCTGAAATGTTGATTTGTTGGTTTTGTGTCTTAGGGGGTTCATTAATTTCATGATTTAAAAAAGGGGTGACGTCGATACGTTCATTACAGTTTAAATTTACTTCTAATGTCTCATCTAAAAGTAACATGCAAAAGCCATTTTTTGAAACAGCAAGGCACTCTGGAATAAAATATTCTTCAGATAATTTTGTTGGTGGAATAATAACTTCACCGTTGTTTAGTGTAAAGGGAACCTTTACATAATTTTTTCCGTTAATTTTCTGTGGAGAAATGGTTTCTTTATTGAGTTCTAAATAAAAGGGAATTTTAATACCATTTAGTTCTAAAGTATTATTCTTATAGTTTATGGTCGCATTTAATTTTTCTAAATCAGAGCTACCTATTAGAGCGTCGAATTTTTTATGCCAATCAACTACTTGTAAGTGTATATCGGATGATATACCAAATTCACGAAGAATTGGGAATTTTAAATTATCTTTACAATTAATTTGATTTCCTAAACCAGAAACAGTAAATGGTTTTTCATAAAAATATTGTGAGAATTTCTCGCAAGCGGGTTTTGAATTTATTACAGAATTTGTTGCACCGGAATCTACTAAAATAATTAAATCTAAATCTGGTAAATAAATGAAAGGTAATTTTGATTTAATTTTAATGGAATTTAAATCTACGTTCCTGATGTTTCTATCGGAGAGGCCGGTATACGAAAATTTTCAGAATTTGATTCATAATTTTTACCGTCGTGTATTTCTAATTCATCGTTTAATGTGTCTAAAAATTGAGATTCGTCTTCATAATTTTCAGAAGGATTAGTTTCTACGTTATATAGTTCTTCGACAATTACCTGTTGTTTTGGCCTTGAATAATTTAGCGTTTGATGACTTTGTATTTTAGTTTGAACAGACATTGGAGTTGGTTTATTTATTCTAGACATGCCTGATGCAGCCTGTGTACCAAAAACTTGTTTGTTTGTGAAAAATTTATTTTGTTGTGGCAAGGGTTTATTTATTGATCCTTGAAATTGTCTAGGTTGGAAATTTTGCTGTTGAATGGGTCTAGGTTGAGAATATTGATTTTGAATAAGTCGGTGTTGTGAATATTGAGCATACTGTGGTAGAGAAAAATTATTGTTATTATTATAGAATTGATTTTGATTGTACCGTGACTGTTCAGATTGATTTTGAGAAACGGGTGTAAATTTAGGAATTTTTTTGTTGGTTTCAGTTGTTTTTTAATAAATTCACAGTAATCCCATTCTTGTCTTCTATTATAAAAAAATTTACATTTATTTAAAAAATCCTCAATAGTATTTACTTGAAAGTTACTTATATAACGGTACACTTTATGGCAAGAAGAAGATGGTTAAGGGCGGCGACAAGCCGATCGTGAAAAAGAAGAGCAAGAAGGCAGAAGCCAAGACCGCCCAAAAGAAGAAATAATTTGTACTATAAGGATGTAATAACTTCTCTACGGTTCTAGTAGACCTATTTGAAATGTTTTTAGTGCTAATTTATTATAATCAATTTTCTTGTAGTTTAAATAATTCTGATCGGTTATGTTTAAAGTAATATGTTGCATTAAATCATTGTATTTTTTTAATAACCTACTGTAATAATCTAAGTACGTTTCATGTTTTTGTTGAACGCATTGTCTAAAGGACGATTCTAGTAATTCCTCACTTCTTTGATCTCCGTATTTTTGTAATAAGGCATTTCGAATGTCATTCCATTCAAATGCGTTTTGAAGTAATAAAATCTCTAGCTTCACCTTTTATTTTGGATCTGACCGAAAAACTAACTGCATAAGCTAAATCGGGTGATAATCTACGTTCTAAATGTTTATGCAAATTATCAACTTCACTAATAAAGACAAATTTTGACCAGGTGAGTATTCTGGGATAGCATGCATCAATAAATTGATTTCACTTCTGTCTGTAATTAAATTTTCGGATGGGTTCATTTTTGGTGAATTCAGTTTAGATTCGCGTATTATGTTTGGTTTAATCTTATAATTATCAGTCGCCGCTGACCGCATCACTGTCCACCGTTCAAAAAATAATTAAATACAGTCCATTCGTAAATCAGCGCTCTGTAGGCGCTCATACAAAAAATACACCTGTAATTGTAGTTTACCTCATTGTATGTTTTGATAATGGCACGTTGAGATGCCGAAACTATAGTAAACAGAAAATAAATAGTGTTATACAAACAAAGTTACAAAGTGTTTTATTTATTATAATTATCAGTTATTTGTGTACCTAATGATAAAATCTCTAAACCGTCGGCAATTGTTTCTATCTCACTTTTTTCACTTTCCGGATTTGAATGAATCATTAATTAAAATCTGAAGCAATTACGAGTTTAAGGATAAAGAAAACAAAGGACTTACAGCACTAGGATTTGCATCTTATGGTGAGTGAATCCCTAAATGTATCTTCTCCTCTGGACTCGTCGTTGGGTTTTCTCGCGCGAAGACTTGATAGCCACCTGGACGTGCAGCTCCCTCAGGGATAGAAATCACTTGCAGTCGATAGGTTAACACTTCCAGTCGCGAAAATCCTGTTCGCAGCGCCAGTTAAATTTCACAAATTGTGAATTATGTTTTTAAAAAGGATTTATTTTTCTATTCCCTAATGGATTACAACATGTTTACTTTTTAAGAGCTAGAATTATACTGTCTTAATTATGGGAGCACAAAATGTAGCGTTATGAAAACTGCATAGATAAGATGCGGCGCAGCTGACCTGGAATCCGCTTATTCGGCTCCGTGGATGACACGTGCGGGATATAATTATATAGTTCTTAGGACTATTCTAAACGAACTACTATGTTAACATGTTCAGCGCTAAAAGATAATAACAATCATGAAGTTGAAAATTGACACATCCATTTCAAGTTATTATTATGCTAATACCCTCGATAAATTCCCAAATCCCTATAGTACTACAATGACGTATTTCTTATAAAACATTTGTATATAGTTACAAACAAACCTAGGCAATAATAAAGGCAACAGCAATGGCAACAACCTGAAGATGGTTCATTAACACCATCATCAGGTTTTCTTAATGCGTACTTTAAACAAGTGAGCGTATGCGGTCCAGTTTTAGGCGGCGATGGTAATAATGGAATTTTTTATGTCAAAGGTTTTACTTATCTTGTTTCTGAAGCTCAACTGGGCTCGTGTAGGTTTATTTAATAATCTTTGTTTCTAACTATGACTACAGGACTGCTGTATTCTGAAATGCAGGTTTCGACTATTCCTGCATCTATCCAGTCTTGCACTTGTTGGACAACAATATCTCTCTCGGCGTATGTCTGGGAGCTGAGTGGACCGGTTCCTCTTGCAGAAGGATAATCTTCATTGATATGTCCACTGTCTTTGTCTTCTTCGGCTTATACTCTCTCATCATTTTGTTGAATTCCATTTTATTGATGTCAGATATCATCCTGTCTATGTTCAGTTCTGTCTCATCGTTTACTGCAATTCTCAATGGTTAGGCTTATTCGCTTCTAATCATCTTGATCGTAATGCTCTCCTTTGAAATTTTTAAATCCGTTTGATCCAATAATTCATTTCCCATTATAAGATATTAATTAGATACCTCGTCGGACACCACATACACTGCAGTATTGAAATTATCATCATCAATTTGCATGTGTACTTCTGTGTAGCCTGAAGGTTTCACAGAATTCTTACCAAATCCTGTCAAGATTAGGTTCGATTCCTTGAGTTTAGTTTGTGAATTCCACTGGGAATGATATTGATCTGGCCGCCAGTGTAATTAATGTATCTATTTGCAAGTCATTAATATCCACCTTCTTTGTCTCGTTTTTAAGCAGATTCAACCAAATTTCTTCACCGGACCTAATTTCTTCCTTTTTACATTCCTTTCCTACATAACTCCTTGAGAATGACCAACGGTCGAAACTAGTCGGAGAAATATAAAAATAGTGAAACATAACCAAGTACTTAATTAATCCTTTTATTAACATAAAAATGTTTCACCACGGGTTAAGTGAGAAATTAATTAATCGTATTCCTTTCCTGCTTACATTCAGTCGCTTTTTGTCCAAACGTATTGCATCTGAAACTCTTTGGATCTGTATTCGTAGTCTTTGGATCAATAACCAGTGTCACCACAATTAAAACACTTATTTGCCTTTTATGTAGGCCTTTCACTGTCTTGAAACTTGCCTGTATTAGTTTTAAATCTATTCTGATTCTGTTTCTTGCTTCTCTTAATTTTATCATAAGTTCTGAGATTATCTTTAAAATCGTTCACGTTCCTAGCACCATATAGAACTGTTTTTATACTCACATTGTCAAATATACCATCTATCACATTGTTGTCGTCCTATTAAGATACGTTTATCATCTGAATCAAAGCAGCACTCTGCGTTGCGTCTTACTAGTTGAAAATTTCTAACCAATTGAAACACATATCTATCTCCAATGGTTGTACTCCCATGCAAACTGAAATTTACGAAACTGTCACGGCTGAAATGTATACTCGTGTTGCGAATGGTGAGTCCGGCCTAAAAATTAAATATAAGAATGGAATCCCATCTATCACTGCATTAATTCAGGAAAACTAGATCTGCCTAACGGAATTTCTACACAACGCAGTATCCATATTTATTACCAGAATACCCGTGGCTTACGCTCAAAAACGCATATGTTCTACACTAGTGTCTGTAATCTGGCATATGATTTTGTAATTAGCGAATGTTGGTTAAACAACTCTATTACCAATGCAGAAATGTTCCCTCCATATTATAATGTGATTCGGAGTGACAGGAAGTTTGAACTTACAGGTTTTGAAATTTGAAATTTGCTGTACTGCCAATCTTTCTAAACTTGTTCCGCTCATTGATGTTATAATATGTAAATATAATGCTTATTCTGTTATATTTAACATAGCTGTTATTTATATACCGCCTGATGTTCCTAATTATGACCTTGATACTTTTTTTGGAAGCTTTAGAATTAACACTCCTGAATAAACCAACAATTTTAATTGGAGATTGGAACCTACCACACCTTAATAGCCAGTCAGTAATATGCCAAAAAGTTACCGCATTCAATAATTTCTGTAGTATTACTCAACTTAAACAACTAAATAACATAGAGAATATGGATAATTGGCTTCTTGATTTAGTATTGTTGAATACAGATACACAAATTGTATACACATTAATATGAATGACCAGCCATTTGTACCTGTGGACCCTTATCATCCTCCGTCATCTATTATTACAACTTTTTTTAACAAAACAAAACCATCCAGCTTTCCATCTTCTAATAACTTCAAATATAATTTCCCGAAAGCCAACTAAATTAAATTATATAATGATCATTGTCAAACGGATTGGTCTTTCATTGACGATTTTACTGATGTAAATATTGCACTTGACAGCTTCTATGAAACTTTATATGCCATCTTTGATCAGTCTGTTCCCAAAACTACTGCAACCGTAACTTCTTACCCAGTATGGTTTAATTCGGCGATTATAAAACACCTTAAGATGAAGCAATATTACAGAACTAAATGGAAAAAGACGAAAAATTAATTCATGAAGAATTCAAGAGACTTCGTGCGATTATCAAAATAGATATAGATGCTGCGTATCATAATCATGTAGAAGAAGTATAACGCGAAATAAAGACTAACCGGAACGAACTATGGTAAGTTATGCATACGAAGCAAGATACCACGAGAATTCTCGCAAACGTCATGTATAATGACTCGAACATTGAACTTCGACAGGATATAGTGAACGCTTTTGCGAAATGTTTCTCTGATAAGTATACCTGTATCTCAGACACCAAATCATCCGATACTCATTCCAATCACCTTTGCTTCTCAATGTAATCTCCTACTGAAGATGACATTTTTAAAGATAATGGCAACACTAGCAAAAAAATTTATCGCAGGAGATGACATGGTTCCCAGCTTTATTATTAGAGATATGAGATTTATATTTGCTAGACCACTAACAACAATCATAAACTTGGCGATTAAAACATCTACCTTCCCTAACCTTTGGAAACATGCAAGAATTTCTCCAGTGTTAAAAAAGAACTATAGACCAATCTCTATTCTCTCAAATAAAGCAAAAATCTTTGAACAATTAATTCATAACTTAATTTTTTATAAAATATGTTCACACTTGTCTTCTAGGCAACATTGATTTATACCAGGACGGTCAACAGTAACTAATTTAGCAACAATTACACAATTTATAGCTGAAACTTTTGACCGTAGAAGGCAAGTTGACGTTGTGTATACAGACTTTTCCCGTGCCTTTGACAATACAAATCATAGTATTTTGTTAAATAAGCTAAGTGGGTTTGGTCTTTCTCATAGCTTTCTCAGTCTCATAGCGTCGTATTTATGTAACAGTCATAATTATGTTTTCTACAACGGTTATAAGTCGAATGCATTTATATCAAGATCGGGGGTGACGCAAGGTTCTAATCTTGGATCCCTCCTATTTATAATTTTTATTGATGATCTTATTAAATCAATAACCTGTAAAGCATTGGCGTATGCGGATGATATTAAAATTTATAATATTATATTTACCCAAACTGTTGTTGATGTACTTCAACATAATGTTACGACTATGGTTGATTGGTGCGCTAAAAATAAACACAACAGTTTTTATCTGAGTACAGAATTGGTGATAATGTGCTTGGCAAACATAGAACTGTTAAGGATGTGGGTGTTCTTTTTGACTCAAAGCTTCTCTTTGTCAATACATTTATAGTGTATTCACTATTTGTTTTGAGTTATGTGAAGTAATAATCACTAATAAAACACGATTTGATTTCCTTTCTTCACTAATTTATTTTTACACGTTAAATGTACATTTCGAGCACCATGTGCTCATTTTCAATAACTGAATTCAGCACATGGTGCTCGAAATGTACATTTAACGTGTAAAAATAAATTAGTGAAGAAAGGAAATCAAATCGTGTTTTATTAGACATTTATAGTGTATGTAAGTCATCTACAAACATGTTAGAATTTATAATGCGCACGTCGAAATACTTCACTAACTTAATGGTTTTAACCACATTGTATTATGCCTTTGTTATCAGTAAAATTAAATATGCTGCATTAGTATGGTATCCATACTATACTAATCAACAGCTTGCGGTTGAGAACATCCAACGCCGTTTTTTAAAATATCTCTAATACAGATTAGATGACAACTATCCTGCTTGAAATATTGATTACCATTTACTATTAAACAGACATGACATTATTTCGCTTCAAGAACGTAGGGAACGACTTAGCTCCAATTTTACATGGAAACTAGTGAATAATAAAATTGACTACTGTAGTTTATTATCTAGAATGAATTTCCATGTGCCTCGTTCATCGTCCCGCTTCAATACTACGTTTCATGCTGCTAGACCGAGAACCAACATCATGTTCAAGGCTCCATTGACGTACATATGTCGAAACACTGACATCCTTCATAAAGATATTTTCTTTGAAACACTCTGTAAGGCATGAAAAATTAATCAATGTTACTTTGTTAATTTTAATTTGTATTATTTATATTATTTATTACTATTTTATTGTAATGTGTCCTATTATTAGGTTATTCCTGTTGGAAAATAAACACATTTATTTATGATATTGCTTCAACCTACGCCAATCATTTAATCGAATACCAGCATACCTTTAATGATAATTTTGAAATTTTGCACATTTGTAATAAAAGTCGAAAGTTAAATTTGTTAGAAGAACTAGAAATTAATAAATATAATAAAAAAGGTATTCTGTTAAATGAGCAAATAGAAGTTAATAATTCTCCTTTAATAAATATGTAAATTTTCAAATTATTTGCCCCTTTGTACAACAACGCCCCCCCTTCCCTACCGTTCTAATAGTATATAAGCTTTTACCTGTAATTTGTTAAATTATTATTCATCTGCCTGATGAAGCCACTGTGTGGCGAAACATGTTGCAGGGTTCAACAATAAATGTGAAACCCTCCCAACTGTGTTGTTTTATTTCAACATTTATTTATTTATTTATTAATCACATTCTGCATCAGTGCTTCGTCCTCTATACCACCTTCGGTTGCATTTTCTTTCATTCATTTTTGCACAATTTCTAATTCTCTCATATTCCTTTTCATTAGGGCCTTGTGCAATTCTGCACTGTTGGATTTTGTAGAAATTCGGAACGTAGCGACTTCTTCAATTTCAACTAGGAGTTTAGACCCTTTTCTCTGTTTACAAACATTTTTGCCAAGCCCGTTAAACGCTTCTTTGCAAAATGAGTTTCTGCAGGTCATGAAGTCGTTGATCCATTTGTCTATTGAGTATTCGTCATTCTCACTGAACGCTCGGATCGTATCCTCAACATCCCTAAATGTAAATGAAAAGCTCTGTGGTTGTACTTGCGTTTATGTTCCATTGAAATCTGTCCGAAGATGTGTTATAGATAGTAAACATGGCGTATTTACTTTGATCATTGTACGTATATTACTATGTAAGTTAGGTCTAAAAGATATGTAAGCTCTTCAACTTCAGCAAGGAGGACGATGTCCGTCAGTACGTTGCCAAGCACCCGCTTCCATTTTATTATGTTTGATTACACTATCAGTACTTCAACGCAAGAGGCATTGCTTGGTCTTGAAAAAGAAGCTTTGCTTGAAAGGCAAGGATCAAGCTGACTATTACGCCAAATTATTGGCCCAACATAAGAAGGAGTCCAAGGCCCGTCACCAGAATGAATTGTAAAGGCGTCGTTCAGCCAGTATTTTTTTCCCTCGTGAGGTTGTGTCGCTTAGCGTCAATGCAATGTGGTCTCCGTGGTTCTTTTTTGGGTCTCTGGATGTTTTACTCCATGTGTCTTCTATGAAGCCAATGAGTCTCTGCCAGGGGAAGAATTTCCTGAATTTCTCCATACGTTATCGTTTGTATGCTTCAGATGTACCCAGTGGTTGTTGGGGAGTTTCCCCTTCTTCCAGACACTTATAACATAGGAGGCTTTTTTCAATTTCCATCCTATGTTTGTGCTTATTTAAGTACCCAGTGACTCGTTCTGTGATTTTTCTTAGATTCAATTTGCTCAATTTTGACAGTATCGGACCATCTAGGAAAAGTCTCGTATGCCTCATTCCATTTTGGTTGAGCCATGCTTTTTTGTGCTTCTCTGCTATGAATTCAACTGCCTCCCCAAACGTCCAAAAATTCCTTGGTACTTTGGTATCCATACTAGCTGTATTTTTTTGGTATCGCCAGTGCTTTCAGCCTGTTTATGCAGGTTATAACCAGCTTGGACTGAATTATCGGCAAGGGTAGCGTTTTAAGGCTACCTGGCTATCCGACTACACACCAGTCAATAACGGCTATTTCGGCCTGGAAGATGAAGGCATGTTTCTCCATGTATATCAGTGTATGCTCCATTTGTCTATTCCCTCCGCTTTGGTATGATTGTTTAAATTTACGGGATGAGTCTATGATTTTAGTGAAATCGGACCTCATTTTTAGGGTCTCTTCTTGTAATACCTTAAATACATTTAAATTGTGAATTGTGATAATATGTGTTCCATGGCTGCTGGGAGCATTGTTCTCATTAGTTATCACCAGTTATCTACAGACATGCCTGTCTTTGCACTCTTTTAAGTTCTATGGTTCTTATGACCGCAGTGTATAGCTATTTGGTCATATTGGGTTTCAGTCTCCATGTGCATCCTACCATTTTTCTGGTCGCAAAAACTCCTCTCATGGCCCTTTTGCTGATGCTCTCCAGGTGAAAGTTGAAGTTCAATCTGATATCAAGTATGACCCCTAAATATTTTACTTCATTTTTGATTGAGAATTCCATTTCATACATACGTAGTGATTTTTTATCACCGATTTTTTGTCTCCTAGAGAAGGGGAAGATCGCCGTTTTGATGGGGTTTACGGTTAACCCTTCATTTCTGCACCATATTTCTACGGTACTTAGTACCCTCGGCATCAAGTTTGATTCTGTGGTCCCAAACTTCTTAGTGCATAGGTGGCTTGGTTTTCGAGTAGCCGCACAAGGTCGCCCACGAAGAGGCATTACAGAAGCGGCGACAGAACACATCCCCGCAGGCACCCGCCAGCGACTACTGCATCTGCTGTTTTTCCATATAGGGTAGTTGTTACAGTTCGGCTTCTGAGCATCTTGTTTACCCATTGTCGGACCTGCGGGTGAATCCTTCTTTTCTCCATTGCTGTTGTTATGGAGTTGAAGTATGTGTTGTCAAACGCCCCTTCAATGTCCAGAAAGGTCCCTAACGAAATGTCTTTGCCTTGATTATCCTTTAGCATCTGCTTACTAGCTGGAGAAATCCTAATTCACATGACTTTCCCGCCTGGTAGGCATATTGTTGGCAATGTAGTGGTAAATCCATTAGGACTTCTCGTATGTGCCTGACTACTAGTTTTTATAGTGGTTTTAGAATAAATGATGGCCAACTGATCGGTCTGTAGGATTTAGCCTGGGCACTAGTTTAGATATAAATACTACCTTTACAGTCCGCCAGCTGCTTGTGATGTATAAAAGAGCATGATTTGCTCTGAGGATATCATATAGTGGTTTCCTCAGCGTTGCTATCCGCATTTGTAGCATGACAGGATTATATCCTTTTAGGACCTGGTGATTTTAATGAATGGTTTGAAGGTATTAATTCCCCACTTAATATCACCGGGTTTGATTTTCATTATCGCTGTATCCCAGTGCCGTTTTGGAACCCCTGTGTTGGGTTCGCTTAGGTCTTCAAAAACAGGAGTGTATTACAGAACTCAGAAGTGCATCTGCAGTAATACTTGCAGGGCTCCTTTTATCGAGTCTGTGCAGATTCCATTTTTGGTCACCAGTGAGCCGATGTTCCCAACATGATCTTTGCTGAACGTCTTGAGTATACGGGAACTTATGGGTTCACAGAATTTTTGCCAAGAGTCTTTCTTCGCTTTTTTTAATGGCATTGTTATATGCCGTGAGGGCCGTTTTCTACAGCGCCCATTCATCGCTTCTCTTGACTATGTTAAATAGCTTTCTGGTGCGTGCTTTTGCACCACCAAAATCCTTTTTCCACCATGTGACCCTGGTCGAGGTAGGTTCGGTAATTTGGGGGCAACTTGTTTCAAACGCCGTTTTCAGTATTGGATTTATAATGATTTTTCTGATTCGATATCACATCGTATATAATGATGGATATAACTTAGGTAAGGAAGACGATATTCGTCAGTATATTGTCAAGCGCCCGCTTCCAGTTGATTATGTTTGATTACTCTATCAGTATTTCTACACAAGAGGCATTGTTTGGACTTAAAGAAGAAGTGTTGCTTGAAACGAAAGGATCAAGCTAACAATTACGCCAAATTATTGGCCCAACGGAAGAAGGAATCCAAGGCCCGTGATCAGGAAGAAAAGACGTCGTTCAGCCAGCACACGCGACAGCAAATCGAACAATTAAAGCTTCCCAAAATAAAATGAAGTTTGTTGTTCTGTAACTGACTGTAACTAATATTTTCTTTTTTTATAAGTTCTTATGTCAATATATCCTAGATGAATTATTTGCTGAAACTCAAATTTTGAACAATATTTATTTCGTAAAATATGTTGGAATTCGCTTTCAGTGAAGCCTATAGCATGTGCTATAATTCTAGTAATCTTTCATAATTGTTGATTATCGAGGCTTCTACTTCGTTATACATGTCCAAACTATAATCAACGTTAAATATAAAGTGTTATACAAAATTAAAAAAGTGTTTTCTATTATATATTATATTACATCTGTATATATATATATATATATTTTCTGCAGAATTCATTTTAATAATAATAATAATAATCCTTTATTTTAAGTTCTTGCAGGAATTTTTTGACAGTTTCATATCATAACTATAATATTATGTATCACAAAATAGATATTTCGCAATAAAAATACATTTAAACTTAGAACCTAAAACCGCAAGGTCTTTCATCAGAACCTAGAAAATGTGAGAAATAAACAGTTTAAATCAGATGCCTAAGCTAATATATAAGTAATTATATTACGTCTCTCAAAAAAAAAGATCAGAGTATACGCATGACTTAAAAAAAATATATAAAGTACATTGAAGTTCAACACAAATTAAATGATGATACAGATTTCGATGTATTTGGAATGGAAGATATTTTGGAATTATTAGTTATCCACTTTGCCGAGTCAAAAGAAAAGCTTTAATATGTTTTTTGAATAAATCTAAACTAAATGTTTTTACGAAAAACAGAAAAACGTTTAACTTTTTTATACTACTTTTTATTTTTATACAACACTTTGTGATTAGTTTCGAATTACACAGTAATCATTATCAAACTAAATACTTAGTTTTTCTGTTATTCATTAAAAATGTACTACGAAGTGAACGCCTCCAAAATTCAAGATAAAATGTTTTTACATTTGCTGGTAGTGCATTATAGTGAATAAATATTAAACTTAAAACTCCTTTCAAATTGTGCCGTATGATGCATGGGTGGTGATATGAGGGATCGCGATCTAATATTTATATTATGAACATCTGTCCGAAATGAGATTTTTTTAATATAAAAGTTTAGGTATTCGGTTTTTTAATAATCTAAAATAAAAACAGTACGAGTGTAATTTACGACGATTGAAAATGTTTAACCAACCGGAATCCTTTATAGCCTCTGAAATATTATCATACTTTCTGATGCCATAAATAAAACGTATACAAGAATTTTGTAATCTTTGAATCCTATTTGCTGTATCCTTCGTCAAACATGGACCATAAACTATATCACCAATGTTAAGGTGCGAAAGAACCAAGCTGTTACACAATCTTTACTTGATTGCTCGACTAAGGGAATGTCTATGAGAATATAGGAGTTTTTTTAAAGGTTATACCTAAATTCTTTGCTTTCTTAATACTGGTAATTGGCTGCTGTTTTACTGTTAAAATTAAGCTAGATTTTAGAAATTTAATATCCTTTTTATTACCGAATAGCATAATTTGAGATTTATCATTATTTATTGCTAAAGATCGGAGCTAATATCAATCAAAGCTTGGTTATAGTCTTTTAAATAAAAAGAGTGATAAATTTGTGTATCATCCGCATACGTTCTCAAATTACAATGTAAAATACATTTATAGAATTGATTGGTATATAAAATAAATAACAGTGGACCTAAGATGGACCCCTTGGGGGAACCACCGCTTACAATATCCTTTTCGAAGAAAAAACTTCTTCATAACATACCATTTGTGTTCTTTCTTTTAAATAACTTGACAAAGTACGAACTGCATTAGCAGAAAACCCAATATGGGCACAAATAGATAATAATATGTCATGCTTAATTGTGTCAAAGGCACGGCTATAACCTAATAGTATTAATACTGTTATTTTTCCATTATCCGTAGCTTCAAATATGTCATCAGTAATACATAATAGTGGTGATGCACAATCGTGTTCTTTTCTAAATCCAAATTGAATGTCAGGTATAATGTTGTTTCTATTTAAATACACCAACATTTTCTGACTAATGATTATTTCCGATAGTTTAGATAATACTGGTAATATATTTATTGCACGAAGATCTTTAAACTCATTAGGCGATTTGATTTTCGGAAGCGGTCGTATAATGGCCTCTTTCCAACTTTTTGGAAATGTTTGAGTTAAAAAGATAGTATTAATTATATTTGCAAAAACATCAGCAATGTAAGGACAACAGAGTAATATCATCACATCCTTTTGCATTACTCTTAATCAAAAAAAAGACAAAATCTCAGTTTCAGTAATGTAGCCAAATTAGAAATTATCATTTACTATAACTTCACTTAAGTACTCGTCTATAAGTTCAGCAGAGTAAGCATTTGTAGTTTTTGGTACATTGTTTACAAACAAGTTATTTAGTTCATTTACATTTTTAAGATGTGATGGCAATTCTCTATCCTTACTTGGTAATGCGTACATTTGTCTCAGTTCTTCCCACATTTTCCTAGGACAATTGTTTTCACACAAATAACTAAAAAAGTCCTTTTTTCATTATTAATAGCCTGAGTTGTATAATTTCTCAACGATTTATAATAATTCCACTGTGCAGTCAATTTTGTTCTTTCAAATTTAGAGAAAGCTTTGTCTCTAATATTATCCGTTATCCATGGCGATTTCTTTTTCGTAACTAGGATATATTTCTCTGGGGCATGTTTATCAAATGGATTTAAGAGTAACTCATTTAAGGTATCTACTTTATAGTTAATATCATCACCATCATATATTTTATGAAGAGCCAAGTTTTGTAGGTCATTATTTAAATGCTTTAGATTTATATTTTTTATGATACGAAACTTTAGCAATATTGGAGGAGGTAAATATGTGTGTAGGGCTATTTGGCATGAAATCATTTCATGATCAGACAGTGAAAGACCACCTGCCTTAGAATTTAAAACTGATAAATTATCTGTAGTTAAAATTATATAAATTAGTGTGTTTGAATTATTAGCGATACGAGTGGGTTCATTTATTATTTGTGATAAGTCAAGACAATTACAGATTTTATGGAAATATTGTGTGGAAGAATGTGTCGCTTGTTGCCAAGTGCAAAAAAATGTCGATACATGTAATGCAAGGTAATGTAATATTTTGCAATTTAAAAGAATAACTATTATAAAACTAATAATAATATGTAATAATAATTAATATAATTAGTATTTGGAATATCACAATATGGAAGAAATTTGTAATTTGGATTATTACGAATTTCTTCTCCCTCCTTGGGTAATTCTACTTTATTTTGATCTTCTTTATTGGATGGTTTTTGAGTTTGTTTTAAAACTTTTCTGTTTTTAAAATATTTATAGAAACTAATAACAATTATCAATAAGATTATTATGTAAATTACTAAATAATGATGAATATTATGAAAATCAATAAGTGAAGGTTTTGTGTTGAGATATTTTAAATTTTTAATTTCTTCACCTAGATTTTGTAACCCTTGAAAATGTTGTATTACATGAACATCGTTTGTTTCTTTTAAAGAATGAGGTAATTAAAAACTTTTATTAATTCCAAAAATGTCTTTTAAATTGAATGACTCGGTTACAAGATCTAGTGAGTACGTTTTGTTTAATAATCGTATACAGTGGGTATTCAACACAAATTTGTCATTATGAATTCTGCAAGAAGGATTGAATTGAATTATTCCTGAGGAATTTAATTTTAAAGTAGTTGATTCGTTATGACAATTTATGTTAATATTTTGTAATTCAGGTGAAAAATACACGAATCTGTTATCATCCAACGCAATTAAGAGAACACTTCTGATGTTTATTACGCGAACTTCACAGATTCCAGGTAACACTTTAGAGTCTTTATAGATTTCGATTTCACAATCACTAACACTCTTCACGGAGAACAATGGTAGTTGCTGATGTACCCTTCTGTATGTCTGAAGTTGTAAGATGAGTGAAGAAGACTCGAAGTTGTTCAATGATCAGGAACTGATAGTTGGTGGTACGCTCGTAACTCGTACCAGCTCGTATGTAGTCGATAATACCAATGGTATGTGTAGGATAAAATGCAGGGTTGCATTTTTAAGGAAAATTGTAGGCATTATCAAGGTGTAAAGGATATTCATGTTTCCTGTAGTCAACCTAAAAGGGAAAATTGCTTCTTTTGGAAGATATGTTTGAGCATTTAATAATAAATTTAGTAATTTCGCGGGACTCATAAGAAATGGATGTAGTTTGCCTTCGTATGCGTATAAGATTGTTTCAATCAAGTGATTTTGGTAATCCCGAAATTTGTTTAATAATGATTCAAAAACTATTAGATGGATATCCAATTTATTTATGAATTGCTCCAAGTAAATTTCATTGCTAATTGCGTCAGTTAAATTTGACAAGTGAAAGTTTATTGAATTTAAATCATTTACTAAACCATTCATGAATTTAGTTTGTTTTGTAAAAGTTCAATTGATCGATTCCAACGAACTGATAAAAATGCTTGTGCGTTCTGATGAACTGTGTAAAAAGTTGTTTACATTTTGATTTAATTTAATTATTTTTTCAGCGTCACTTTCATCAAGTGTACCGAATAAAAATTTCAAAGATGTTCCGACTATGTTAAGTAACCCTCTTTTCCTTCTGGAATTTATTTGTTCGTGTAAGAGGTTAGTAATTAATATTTCACGGTTGTTTATTATGTTAAGAGTCGCATTCCAACTAGGAACATATCCTGAGCATTGCACACGATTAATGTTTTCGTCATTTGCACTTTTACAAACTGAGTTTATGTCTTCAAAACATTTTATCAGAGTGATTGATAATTGAAAGTAAGTATTTAGATTGATTTTTGTAGTACAGATCCATTCCGAATTTGATAGTTGTACAGTCCCGGCGCCCTCAAAATAAATGCCCGAGTTAGGATTTTGCAGTTTTTCTATTTTGTTCCTACTTCTATTTTGTTGTTGTTTGTGTGGAAATGATCAGGAAGGATATTATTATTATTAGTAATGACCTATAAAAAAATTAATTATTATTAGGATTGAATAACTTTAAGCGATCATAATGAACTTTGACTAATTTACGCTTAATTTTTATTGTTGTATTAACAGGGTCATTAATTTCCATGACTTCGGAAGGGCCATTATATAATAGTTCTAGTTTTTTACTTCTACCACGAGTATTTACTTCTTGTTTTAATAAAACATAATCACCAATTTCGATTTTTATAGGATTTGTATATTTATTGTGATAAGTTTTTGATTTTTCTTTACCTTGAATTAATGAATCGCGAGCAAGTTCATGGCAATGCTGTAAGCGTAATTTTAATTCTACTGCATAGTCATCATAATTGTAATTTAATTCTGGTGGCTGTTGTAATGAATTTGGAATTTCAGCTTTTCGTCCAAACATTAACTCAAAAGGTGTATAATTTTTTGAGGAATGTTCTGAAGTATTATATGTAAACATTGCGCAAGGAATCCATTCGTCCCAGTTAGTTTGATCTTTGTTTATGAAATGTCTAAGATATTCAGAAATGTTTCGATGTGCTCGTTCTAAACTACCATTAGATTGAGATCTAAAAACACAGGATTTAATCTTTTTAATTTTTAATAATTTACAAACGTTTTGTAACAATTCGCTAGTAAAATTCGTTCCGCGATCTATAAGTAAACATTTAGGTGTTCTGAATAAGCAAATAATTTTTGTGACGAACGCATTAGCTACTGTAATAGCTTCTTGGTTTGGAATTGGTATAGCTAAACTGAATTTCGTAAGATCATCCTCGAAAGTTAATAAATGTTTATTAAAATTTTCGGTAACCGGTAAAGGTCCCACAATGTCAAGTAATACTTTTTCGAACGGACGTTTTGCCGTCGTTGTAATTGTCATTGGCATTTTTGTTGATTTTACTTGTTTATTTCGCTGACATACTTCACACGCACTAACGTATTCTTTGATGTCCTTGTACATATTTTTCCATTCATATTTGGTTTTTATTTTCTTGTACGTTTTATAAATTCCTTTGTGCCCTCCAGTAGGAGTAGTATGATATTCGTTAAGAATTGTATTTATTTCTGACGTTGACAGATTTTCTTTAATTTGGTTATGATAGAATAGTACATTCTTCAAAGAGCGTAGAATGACGGCTATTATTCACGTGGATGAAGCTTCGGACACGAGCGAGCGTAGCGAGCGAGTGTTAGAATCATCCAAGTGAATAATAGCCATTCTACGCAAGTAGAAGACTATACTTTCTCTACGACTATAATAAACTTAATCATAGTTTTTAATACAAATCTTGATTAACACTTTAAATTTTAAACATTGCAATTATAATATGACCTGCCAAGTATATAATAAGTAATTTAATTTTACTTTTTGGCAAAAGTTATAGTAAAGTTGCTACAATTACTGATATTTAATACAGTCGGTATTGAATCTTGATCAAAACTCGCCTCATTTAAAGTGCTAGTCTGTGCTGTGTGTTGTATATTTTGTGCGATTCTAGTACTTTGTTCTACCGACTGAAGTATTTTGTTGGCCGTGTTCATTCTGTCATAGAATCATCCACGTAGCCTTCAGCTACGGAGGTACTCTTACAGCCTCCATGTCGTTTGAGAGTTGTAATATCTCCTCCTGCATCAACCAATAAGGTGTACAGATTTGCTTTCGGTAAATTTAAGTAGGTTGCTATTTGTCTGCCCATTGATGCAAATTTGTTAATTTCAATTTTTTGAATAGTGCATTTTCCATGTTGGTAGTTTAAGAAAAATGAAGGAGTTATTACATTCGCTGGGCGTAGTGCAATATACTTTTTGCATATTTCATAAAATTTACCTGTAACAGTAAATTTTCTAACAATATTTGTCTTACTGTAAGGTATGGTTATTAAAAGAGCTGAATTAAGGTCTTGAATGTCTTCCATTTTCATTGAGTGCATTTCATTATTACGGCAAGCTCCCATTATTCCTACGATTAATGCAATCTAATAAAATAAAAACTTTAATACTTTTAAGTTTAGGCAAAAGCAATTACATTTGTTACCTTTGTTCCGAGATATATATAATCCGGAGATTCTGTAATGAATTTATTTATATCTTCTGCACTAAATATTTTCGATTTCTTCGCCTGAAATCCTTCTCCTTTTCGTTTGAGGAAAGCCCGCAATTTTGGATATTTTTCAATGTTAATTTCATTGTAAACATTTAATGTACTTCTTAACATGGAGTATATTTTCCATAAAGATGACGATTTGTATTTTTCGGAAAGTTTTGTGAAATATGCTAGGACAATGTTTTCCGAAAAGGAACTTACATTATTGGATTGTCTCCATTCCATAAATTTTGTATAAACTTGAGTATACTGCTTTCTGGACTTTTCCGGCAGTAAATTCATTGTAGATGCTTGTGCAATTTCTTGAAGTTCGGGAGGCGTAAATGTTAGTTCATTATCACTATCACTACTAACGTCTATTGTAAATATTATATTAATAACAATTATGCGATACAACAGCAATAAATAATGAGTGTACTAGACGTTATAAATAACTGGTGTATTTGACGTTTCAAACGGCGACTTGTTAGGAGGTTGCTAAGATACTCTCGATTTTTCACATTCAAAGCAATGTGATTTTTTCATATTAGCGTGAATTCTTAAAAATCAAAGGATGTGATTGGCCAATCTAGAGTGATTTCTTTGTAGGAATTCACGGTGTGAAGAATTTATGCTACATATTATTCAATTTAATATACAACAAGAATGAGTGTATTATTTAATAGTCGTAGAGAAAGTTATTTCTATGTTTGTATTATTAAAAATATATCTAAAGATTAATTGTATATTTTCAAATTTAAATTTACGATAAGGATTTACTTTAGCAAAATTTGTTATCGCGAGTTTATTTATTTTTTCGGTTATGCAAAAAATCTTTAATTTTAATATCGAAGTGAATAATTTAGATTCAGTTATTGAGTCATGTGAATTATGTGTTTTAATGAAAATGAAATTAATATTGTTGTGTGTGACATGCACTGGTTTATCTACTTCAAGAGGATCTGATTTCATAAGTTCGTTCACGTTTACATTGTGTATTATTTTTACCAGCTTTTATTGTTTATTATGGTTCTTTCCGATTTCGACAAAAATTGTTCGTAAGATAAATCTAAATTTGAATCTTTAATTGGAAACATAGGACTAAGTGCATCGGCATTAGTATTATTTTTACCAGCTTTATGAACGATTTCATATTCATATTCTGCTAATTTTAATTTAAAACGCATTAATCGAGAACCTGGAACTTTAATTGAAAACATCCATGTAAGCGGTTTATGATCGGTAACGATGGTGAACTTTCGACCATATAGATAAGGACGAAAATGTTTTACACTCCAATAAATTGGGAGTAATTCTTTTTCTATGGTGGAATAGTTTAATTCGGCTTTATTTAGAATTCGAGAAGCATAAGCTATAGGTAAGTCTTTACCTATTGTGCCTTGTGATTTTGCTCCGATTGCTTTATTGCTTGCGTCTGTTGTTAAAATAAATTCTCGAGTAAAATCAGGATAAATTAATATGGGTGGATTGCACAAAATTGTTTTTAAATTTTCAAATGATTCTAAGCTAGATGCAGTCCAATCAAATGTTGCGTCTTTCTTTAAAAGTGCATTTAAAAGTTGAGCCATTTTAGCAAAATTTTGAATGTATTGTCTATAGTATCCGGTAAGACCAAGAAAACTTTTGTCTTTTGGACACAGGATTAGTAAAATTTTGAATCGCACGGACTTTAGACGGATTTGGCAATGTACCATCTTTAGTAATTACATGACCTAAATAATTGAGTTCATGACGTAGGAATTCACACTTATCTGGCTGTAGTTATAAATTATGCGGACGTAAACGTTCGAAAATTGAAATAAGTTTTTTGTTATGATCATCCAAAGTGCTACCGTAAATAATTACGTCGTCTAAGTACACAAAACATTTGAATCCTTGTAAACCCATTAATACGGAATTCATCATGGGTTGGAAAGTCGCCGGTGCTCCCTTTAATCCAAACGGCATACGGTTAAATTCGTAGTGACCAAATGGTGTATTAAAGGCTGTTTTATGTTTATCCTTATTAGACATAGCTACCTGATGGTAACCTGATGCAAGGTCTAGAGAACTGAAATATTTCGATTTGCCTAATTGATCAAGAATTTCGGTGATATTTGGCAATGGATAAGCATCTCCTATCGTTTTTTCGTTTAATTTTCTAAAATCTACGATGCCATCTTTTGTTTCCATGAATATCTGCCTTTTTTGGAACAACTAATAATGGTGAATTATATGGCGAGGAACTTTCTGTAATTATTTGATCATTTTACCAACTTGTGATTTTATTTCAGACTGTTGATGGAAAGGTAAACGATACGGTTTTATGTAAACTGGATTTTTATCTGTCGTTGAAATGGAATGTTCTACTGCAGATGAGCATGGAAGACTATCTCCATTAAGATAAAATATATCGTGATAATTTTTACATGTTCTAAGAATACTATCTCGTTGTTCACATGTCATATGATCTGTTCGAATTACGTTGCACAATTGTTTAAGTCTGTCTGTAGAAAGTTCAGGATTTTTCTTTTCTTAATTTAGGATTTTCAATTATTATTTCTGATTCATTGTTATTTATTAAAGTTACATGACAATAACCATCTTTTGTAGGATTTATGATGTAATTACCAATGAAAACTCCATCTGAGATTTCTTGGGATAAGCATAAAGATAATTTATTAATATGATTAACTTTGATTTTTTTAATTGATTCTGATCGGGGTTTAAGAATGATTTTATTTTCGTAGGATTGTAATGATTGATTATTATTAATCGACCAAATAATTTGGTTTCCATTGTATGAGAAACTTAAGATTTTTTTTTTCAAAATTAAAATCTGCCCTGTATTTTGTAATGAAATCCCTTCCTAGAATTCCATCATAAGAAATTGGGAAATCGTCCCTAACAAGATGTACAGGATGAGATATTTTGTCTTCGCCAAGACTAATGTTGCTATGACAGATAGCATAAGTAGGCACTGTATTTTCTGAAATTCCTTTTAATTCTATTTTTTCATCGATAAAACATAAGGTGTCATCTTTAACACATGATTTTTTAATTAAGGTTTTCTGTAAATGTAAATGTAAATGTGTATTTATTTGTGTTTGCAACTAAAAGTTTTACACACGTCAAAAAATAAGCCTACATAACAATAATAGTATTTATACTTACCTTAAAATTAACACAAAATAGAAAATACAAAGCATCAAGGAGCATTGTTATACAAGGAATGATATTGAACCAACACGAAACACGCTTTAATGTATAGATAAAAAGACTTGATTAACTAATTTAAAGTAATATAAATAATAAAAATTTAAAATATTACAATGATAAATAACTAAACCATGAAAATTGGTGTAAAAATAAAACGACAGATTAAAAACAAAGTTATATAAATTTAAAAATTGGACGGACTCTAAACATATTAAAATTTAGTGTAAATATTTAAAATTACTCTAACAATACATAACAAGATACATTAAAAATAAAAATAAATTAATCAAAAATATCACAAGTAAGAAAATCATGAATACAATAAAATGCGTTCTCGGCCAAAAATTTAATCATTTTATGTTTAAATATTTTTATTGGTAATTCTTTCCAATGGTTAGGAAGTTTGTTGAAACATTTTATCGCAAAATACCAGTTTGGGATTTATTTTATTTTGGTAAATATTCCCTCTATATCTGGTATTATGTTTATGATGGATATGACTAGAATATTTGGCAGGGTATTTCATTACATATAATACGCATTGTAAAGCCTAAATATTCTATGTCTACTAGAGGAGTGACCCCAAACAAGAAGACTATATCTTAATCGAGATTCAATAAGACCATAATAAGCGCTTTTTAGAACTTTATCACCGACTTTTCCATACATACTACGAAGGCAATAAATATTCACAGCCAATATTTTGGCTAGGTGGTTACCATGTTATTCCCAATTTAATTTAGAATCAATATGTAGCCCCAGGAAACAGTGGCTTTCGTTTACAGTGCCTTTTTAAGGGAAAAGGTAAGAGTGTTGATAACTCTTATTATTTTTAAGTTCTCTTATGGCATCTCTAACAATTATAGGAGTCGTTTCAGTAAACGCAAAATCTAGAGAAGACTGAATATTTATACTTAGGCTAGGAGGTATATCTGGTAAGACGCTTATTATTTTTCAGCTATGTTTATAAAAAAATCGTTGAATTTATTGCATGATATATTACATTTGTTTTTATTTTTATTTTTAATGTGGCTTTTTGCATAATTAATTAATTGCCACATGCCCTTTGATTTATTTACAGCATTTTTTATAAATTTTTCGTTAGCTAAACTCTGATGTTCTTTAATAAGCTTTCTGTAGGTAACACGTAAATTACTTTTTGTGCTTTTTAAATTACTAGAAGGATACTTTTTGTAGTACTCATTTATGAAATGTAATCCTTCTCTCATTTTTCTGACGTCATTCGTAAACCATTTTATATTTTTTAATTGTTTCCTAATTGTTTTACGAGGGAAACATGAGTCTACACCAACTACTAAGTTATTTATTAATGTTTGCCATTTAGTATGTATATTTACAAAATCCCAATTTACTGTTTCAATTACTTTAAAATAATGAAACTTGGTAGTTGGTGTTATTGGTCTATAAGTGAGGGGTTCAGTTTTATCATCGTGGTTATTTATTGCCACAGACATTGATATTCCTCTATGGTCTGATAAACAGGTTTCTATGCATTCAATTTTAACTAGTGCAATATTGATATTTGTAAATATATTATCAATGCAATTATTATTTCTCGTATTAAAACCAACAAGTTTATACAAACCATAAGTTGTAAGATTATCCAGTAGGTATGTTTCACGGTATCCATTTGTGTTAAAATGAACATTCAAATCACCACCCAGTATAACATTGCGTCCGTTAATATTCAAACTATCTAAAAACATATATAATTTAGTAAAAAATATTAAAATTACCAGAGGGAGAACGATATACACAAATGATAAAAGTTTTAATGCTATGTACAAATACACATAACAATTCACAATGTTTATCAGCAGAAACGCCCTGGGAAATACCATTGTAGTTTTTAAGGTATATTTCTTTATCTGCATAAATGATAGTCCCTCCGTGATTATTTGTATTGCGTGCATAAAATGCAGTTGAAAATAAATTTCCAACTTTTGAAATTTTTGCTTCATCTTCGGAGAGCCAATACTCGCTTACTGCTACAAAATTATAATATTTATCGGCTAAAAAAGCCTCAACTTCCGGAATTTTGTTTTTTATTGATTGTATATTTATATATAATATTTTTATTTCGGCTGCTGTTTTTTCTGAATTCCTACAAAAAAATTATTTATGCGAACATTTTCCGGCCAAACATCAGGTTTTTTCAATTCATCAATCTTATCAGATGGCACCCCTACTTTGAAAGATGAATATTCCATTGGTCTTCTGGAATTAACAGGTTCACATGAAACGTCATTAAAATTAGAATTTTTTAAATAATCAATCAGCTGCTCCTTCTTCAGGAGTGGATCGAGCATACAGACATGAAGATATTTATATTGTACTACTCCTTTAATGGTTCCAAATTTTGACGTTCCGAATATTGCAGTAGTTTTACGCCTGGTGACCGGAATCCAATTGTCCGTGTTTTCTGTATATGAATTATCATTATTTTCTTTTTCTTTTAATTTCATCGAATCTTGAATAATATCATCTTTGTTTAGTATCTTGATTTCATTAGTTTTGCTCTCTCTATTAACTGAACTCAAATTTTCGCTTTTTTATACTTTAAAACTGCTGCCTCTTGATTTGCATACCCAACAGCAGAGTGTGAATTTTTGCCAACGATGGTAGAAAATGAAATATTATCAGTGGTGCTAGTTTGTTTGCCTACGTCAATCTTCAATCCTTTATTATTTATTGGATGACGGGCCACATTGCTTACATTGTTTACATTTTTTTCTAGCTTTCTAGCTCCCGGTATGCAGAAAAAAATTCGCACGATTATTTTTTGTAATTTCTAAAGGAACAATTACGCTTTCGAAAGAATTTTTAAGATTTAAAAAGATGTGTTTTAACTTTGAAGAGGACCGATTGTTAAGATTTTCCAAAGGTTGAACTGTATTTGAATAAGATTTTGAAGGATTAGGAGAGTTCAATTCAGTGGCGAAAGAATGATCGGTTTTATGATTATATTTATGATTTTTATTAAGATTTGCGTAATTATTTTCGTAAGGATTTAATTTAAATCGTTTGTGCGTTTCCCGACACGGTATTCGATGACGTAGACGGAACTTGTGATTTGAACTCGTCTGCTCGTTTTTTCTTATAACAATCCCGAATATGATGACCTGGTTTTTTGCAATATGCACAATTTAAATGGTTTACAAAGATTTCTCTTTTTATTTCGTTTTTTGGAAACTGAGGAAAAGATTTTGGATGCTCACCGTTTGATTTCTTAAAATTAAATTAGGTCATACCGAACCTGAATGTTCAGTATGACCTAATTTACCACAAAAATCGCACTTTTTTGATGATTTAGGATTTTTTATGAAAAAATTTGAATTTTTGTTAATCTTTCTGCTTGGGATGTTTCGCAGCTTGAATGCGTTCTTCTTCAACCGCTGCATCAATGGCTTTGCTTAATTTATCGAAACGGGAAGTTTTGATTATTAACCTGAGTGAGAAATGTAAACCCTCATTTTTGCATTTAAAGTTTCAATAGTGGTACGACTTTCAGCACCCTCGCTTGAGACACAAGCATCATTCAAATCCGTTGGGATTCGTTCAACTCGTGTACCAAATTCACGAGCAGTTTCTTTAAAATTTTGTTTACAATTAATTAAATCTGATTGCAATTATGAAATTGATCTAGTTTCTAAGTATTGTTCCTGAAGGCAATTTCGTAACTCCGCCCAGGTGATAAACGTACGCGTTACCCCCTAGTCGTCTTTGAATTAATTTTATTAATCGTCTTTCGTCTTCTCCGAAATTGGCATGTACTACGTTACAACACGAAATAAATTTATGTAATTCCGCGCGATCACCACGGAATATTTTTCAAGGCTGTATCTAAAGAGAACGACATCCTTTCTGATGAGTTTGAAGAGTTATGAGTAAGATCGATAATTTCAATGTTTTCAAGATTTACTTTTTCTTGACTACGGGTCACGACCATAGGAAGATTAAGTCTTAGGATTTATGAAAAAGGACTTACTGTATTGGAATTCTGTTCGACGATGAAGTTCTTGATGATGTTGAAATGGCAATATTCATTTCGGTTGTAGCGCTCGATGAGAATTCCTCTAACGGATGGAAAATTTGGCACTTTTACGTTTTACTGCTTTGTTCTTGACTCGTCGGCAAAAGTTTTTCGTCTAACAATCGAATATCCACAACAGCAAACACTACACACCTGACACCAATTTGATGTGCTGCGGATTTTTGGCGCTCGCAGCGATCGCTGGGTTTGTTGTGGATGCCCGTCACCGGAATTAATATCACTTGGAGTTTTAGTTTACTGGTGTGAGTGGTGGCGCACGTGACATCTTACGACATTAATCAACCAATAGGAAATAGACAAGTGCCATCACCCCATCTTACTCAGCAAATAAATTTGTTACGAGGCACGTAGCAATAAAGCGCGCTTGTTGCCAAGAGCCAAAAATTGTCGATACATGTAATGCAAGGTAATGTAATATAATATTTTGCAATTTAAAAGAATAACTATTATAAAACTAATATAAATAATAATAATAATTAATATAATAAGTATTTGGAATATCACAACAAGATCGAACTCACTTATATTTATCGCCAGCTTGTCCTTTTTTAAATCAACAACGATTCCTGTAGTAAGTCATCCCTGCCATCCATCGCTTCGTCCTTAATTTTATGGATTTCAGTCGTTAATGAGTCCACCTTTAATTTATATGACCTTAATAATTCATTCATAGGTGATTTGATGGAATCCTTGATAATTTCACACAATTTGTTCGTGAATGACTTTGATCTAGCAAGCCGTTCCATAATCTTTTTAATTAATTGTTCATTACTGTCTTGCGACTAGCTTCTCAGTTTTGTGTTCATTTTGTATGTATAATACAATGTATGTAGGCAGAGCATTCGTATTTCTCAGGAAATCCCCATTTTCAACGATTTTTTAAAATTTTGAATTTTGTCGATTATAGCGTCGTCTGTTACAAATACAAAAAAATTCAGATACATCTTATTATTTTTTCCCGGAATATTCAAATCCATATAAAAAATGGGGGTTCCTATTTAACTTTTCTATTTCTCACCCCTAACCCCTACGGGGTTGAGGGCAGTGGGTCGAGTTTCGTATCATTTTTATTCGATGTGTAGTTTTCGAGATATTTCAATGTCTTCACTTAAATTGAACCCCCTGTATATATATAATAGTAAGATTATAATCTTTTATTATTTCTAATTGGTCTTAATTTTAAGGAATCTCTTAGAACAATTTCTCGTAGAATTGGTTCTTAATTATATAATAGTAAGATTATAATCTTTTATTATTTCTAATTGGTCTTAATTTTAAGGTATCTCTTAGAACAATTTCTCGTAGAATTGGTTCTTAATTAGCGCTTGATGGAGCTGACGCTATTTGAGAAGGATCTATGTGAATGAATTGTACAATCATATGAAGTTAATATTTTATGTTGCTGAACATAATTAATTTGCAAAAAGGATGATATTGTCGCCGAATTGCCACTTATTGATGATTAAAATATTCACGACCGACCTAAAACCGTTGTCGAATCAAGGAAAGGGTCCGATTTTCAGGTATTTAAGAGACCCACAATCCATAGTTTATTAAAGCGTTGATATTCCACGGACCAATAGGGCAAATAATCTGCCTGACTGTAACAACCCTGTTCGAACGGCCTGGTTATTTAAAGAGAGATGCGTTTTTGCTTACAAAAGAGCAATAAATTTGTAAAATGAAGCGAATTAGGAACTTTTCCCGTTTAGTATAAAGATTAACGAACAAACACTTACCTTCAAGAAATCATGATTAAATAAATAGTATATAATAGGAAATCGATCAGCCGTAATAAATTAATTAGTGTTTCGAATAATTAAGTTGGGAAATTCTCAAGCAGAGTATTATGTGCATTATTACTTGCTTAATCTAATTATTATATTAATAATAATTCTAGCTTTATTTAACATTTTATAATATTTCTTATTAAAATATTGACGCAAATATGTTTTCAAAAATGTTTTTATTATTCTACGACAATGTTTCACCACATAGTGGTTTCGTTTGGTAGGTCATCTACCTGATGAAGCCACAGTGTCGTAAAATAATTAAAAAAATTAAAACCATATATTGTATCAGTTTTTTATTAAGTTACATAGAGTTTCAACAAATAACAGCAATCATCAATCCAGTATTTTATAATATCCTTAAGAAACACTTACTATGTGCATCTATTTACAAGTGAATAATTATTACACATTTATTGAGTTCATTTTATTCGATAATTTATAAGAAATGACAACCTAAAAATGAAAATGTCGGTAGAAATAAAGCACAGCTAAATCACTCACGAGCTTTCGCAGATATGATTCACAAACAAAATAATATATTTTTTTGTGTCTCCCGAGTAATCCATCCCATCTAGACTGAATTGAACATGTTAGGCATTATGACCACATGAATGAATTTAAAGGTATTATATCCCGATGAATCATGAGACTGTTGGGACCGATGCATAGTACCATTCTAAAGGTCAATTTCGCGATCGTTACGAGTCCTATTTTCTCCAGAAAGTAACTTCCCAAATATTCGTGGGTATCATAAACGCGTTTTATAGTATATATGGAACATTAAATCCACTAACGAAGTCTGTGGTGTAATAATTATTTTATGGAACAGCCGCGTAAACTACATGCTGTATTGATTTTCGCTTAGCTCATAACTGCAATTGTGCATCTTAATTTCTGGAAAGAATGGGAATAATTGTGAGTTAAATTGGAACAAAATGAAACGTAAGTGCACGAAAGACTACAGTTATACAGTTTAAATTATTAGGCACTATTGTTCACTTGATGTAAGCTGAAAATGTTTTAATTTAGATATTATACGGCACGTTTCAGTTTTAAGCTTGAACATTTTCCGATTTAAAGTTTCACGATTTTAATTGTAGTAAAATATGTTAATGATAAGAATAAATACCTAACCCTTTATATTGCAGTATTTTCTTACTAGAATGTTCTATGCTTTATGGAATATTGAACAATTTGAACTTTTAATCCATCCTTTAGAAGTTTATTATTTGTTTTTATAATATTAATTTATTATTGACATTTATTAGATATGTTTCTAATATTAGGGATTTACATTTTTTCAAGCTGATTGTAGAAACTTCTTTTACTACCGTATTTAATCCTTTTAGTATTTTAATATCATACCTTTTCAGATCTTCTCTTTACATTGAGAGATTTAATATTTTCTTGCTAAATATATAATTTTAACTGTTCTTGTTTAACAAATGTTTTTTTTAATACTACACTGTTTCCATCTTTAATAAGATTATTTCCATCGATTATATTATTGCCTAATAAATATTCTTTGTTTATATAATAAACTGTACTGCTAGGGATTTGTAAACTAATTAATAATAATATGATAATTACTATTTATTGTCATCAATACTTAATTTACGTAATCGAGATTTTTATATGTGTATTTCTCTCTGACCAACCAAAATAATAGTATAAACTTTCATAAACAGGTTACAGAATTTCCATCTGTTTTGGTGATATGTTTGCTTTGTAGTAAAAAATAATCAATTTATTATGTCTTTGTAAAGAATTTATTGTTCGCTCTTAAGGTTATTTTATTTTAATTTATTCAGTTAATATTCTAAATACAATCGATATTTTTGTTCCCCTTTTCTTGTATGGTTGCGTGTTTCAACAGTTCAAAAAAATGTTCGCATGTCCATGTGAATCACGTATCAGAGTTTTGGTTTGTTAGGATTATTTCAGATTTCCCAGGTGGTAATGGAGCTCATCTTATGTTTAATTTTTATGATAATACTTCACTATTTCTTTCTATCATGAGCAATCTTCATTTATTCTTTTTACACTTTATTAAAAAAAATACCTTAAGTAATTGTTTTCTCATTATAATTATTTGTGGTTAAAACACAGCGAATTTTTCAATTGAGTGTAAGTATGGATTGACTCGTAGTAACGGTCGCAACCATACTTTTCATTATTTCATTACTTCTTCTCTTTTCTTGTTGTATATTTTCAGACGAAAATTAGAAAAACAGAGGAACAACAATAAAGTTCCTCTGTTTTTCTAATTTTCGTTTGTTCTCATGGTTTTCATTCCTTCTTTCACTCTGTTCATTTATTTTTTATCCTGTCTCTTTTGGTTTTTTTTTTTCTAGTTTTCTGAGGAACCTCATAACCATACCCTTTATTTTTTGTTTTACTGTTATGGACTATGATTTGCTATTGATGTCTTGATGTTCTGTCGAAGAAATTGTTTTTCAGCAAGTTAATTAGTTTTGACATTTTTCCTACTTTATCTTCCATCCCTTTTTCTCATTTTCAAATATTTTAATCACCATTGCTAAGTATCTATAATGTTCAATTTGTCCCAATTTCTTTTCTTATATAATTATTTTAAGCTGTTTCTTTCCTATGCATTTTTAATGCTCTTCGGTTTCTTAAGATTTATTTTTTATTTTATTATTTTATTTTAGACAATTAATTATTTAATATTTCCATATTGTATTGAAAGTTGTCCTCTGTTTCTTTCATTATCATCATATTATCTACAAACAGTAGCTCTGTGAGTTGTATTTACTCTATTTTAAAGTATCAAATTTTTACTTCTTCCATCTTTTACTTTGCTTCTTTCATTGTTTTGTCAAATACTAGCGTAAATAGCATATACAAATCATGAAAAAACCTAGGCAAAATAAGAAAATGTGTAAAAATATTCTTCAAATTGTTTATACTTTTTAGTACGAATTTGATGTCGAAAATTCAGAATTGAAAATATGGCAGAAAAAATATACATAAAAATGTACATATATAGTAAATGTCTATATTGATATTCCAAAAGCGATACATTATGGGTTTTGGAAAATTATATACTAGAAATAGACAAACTAGTCTAAAATATATTTTATAGACCCCGAAAATATATAGAAGTAATGTAACTTCAAAAATCGTAATCACATTCGGCGTCACCTTCTTCTACTTCGTCATATTATATATCTCGATATTTTCGTCTGAATGAGGTACAAATAATAATTCAGCAACTTGCGGTGGTAATGATTTACCATCATTTGATTTTGGAAGTTGCAAGGAAGAAATGAGTGGGTTGGATTGATATGACATGTCGGTTGAACACATCTGTCATTGCTTTTACGTGGAAACATTTTCTCGATAAATTTTCGCGAAAACGACGAATGTCTTAATTGCGTGCTTTCTGCCCTTTCTCCGAAAACTGACCAATTGTAAGCGGCGAAGCTTCGATAATGGCGTAATCGTGAATTAACAGGTTTTGGCACATCAATCAATCAACCAAACCAAGATGTTCGGAGAATTGGTTCTAGATGGCTGTTTTACGGTTTTCGACGTGTTTTTTCTGCTCTTCAAAGCGGTATTGCCATTTTTACCTTTATCGTCACCGCCCGATTTATGCTACATGCAGAAACCACTCCATGCATGCATTGATTTGTCTACTCGCAAATGCATCGATACTGCCGAAATCTTTAGATGTTGCGGTGCAAATATAACATCGCTTAGACGATGCAGTTTCCGCAACAGTATTTATTAATTTAGGGTCTACCAAACAAAAGATCAACTTTTATATTTTGGCCATCAGTTTGAAAACGAACCAGTGATTTGATTTGATTTTCGCCGTGAACATGATCGGAACGACTATTTTCAAAGGTCTCCTTTAAAAATTGCAACTGAATAGGCCTACAAAATCGCTTCCACGGTTTTTGATTTATCGAAATGTCAAATTGAATATAATTACAGTCCACGGCACAAAATTTTACTGGAACTAGCAAAGTGAACAATACGTGCGCATCAGTTTTGTATTCTTTGGCGAATTTTTGTTTGTACTCTTTACCCGAAGTTCTGTCACACCCCCACTTAGCACTTAATTTACAATCTGTGGCCACAGTAGGTTTAATTATATCTTGAAAGTATCTCATCCAGATGTTTACAAGTGTGATTCAGCAATTCTTGTAGCTGTACTTCCACGGTTGTCTCCGTTACGGTGAATCCTGACGATGGTGGACAGTAACGTTTTTTTAGCCGCCAATATTTTAATGGATAAATGAACTCACGACGGCTTTCGTTGGTTAGCTTTCGCATTTGACGATATAATATAATTTGTGTATGTTAGTACTTATGCCAACTCCGGTGAGGTGTGCGTTGAGCGAAGTTCTGCTTTCGATCGCTGGCGTTGTCAAAGTCCGTACAGTGTCGACCAGAAGTTCTGTCAACAGTCTTCGACGTCTTGTCGGACTGCTCCTTTTTTCCAAATCATTCTATAAAAAATATATGAGTAATTAACATTTATAAACTAAATCACTAATTATTAGAAAAACATTTTAGTAATCTTCGTCTCAATTTCCAATAATGTTGACCACAAATGTTATGGTCTTCTTCATTCAATTCAAATTATCATTGGTGGCAACAATTATCCTCGATTCCACTTTTCTTCTTTTCCATTCGTTTTTTCCAATTTCAACTACATCTCATTTGCAGTCAATTCACCGCTGCAATTTGGTTATTTATATCAAGATTTAACATATTCAAATATATTCTAACGCATATAAAAATTGCATAAACAAATTAACCATTATAAAATAGAATATATTTAGTCATATGAAATGCTCCTCATTTGAATTTGGTGCCACATCTACTTTATATATTTTCAGTCGCCTGGTATATAATAAGTTAATTTTGAAGCGGAGAAACGTTAAGAAATTTTCGTACGACCTAATTTGTAAATATTTTACAATACCGAAATAATCTTAAAAGGAACGCGAATTTTTGGGAAGGTATATTCAATAAATATTTATTATAGAATCCGCTTTTTTCTCTTCTTCCATGTAAGTATCCCATCCCATTGGCTGACGCTTCTAGTAAAAGTTTATGAGTGTTTTACAAGGCCAAAAGACCAATGGTCTATAACCATTTAACATTGTATTTATTTATTTATGTATTTGACTAATAATTAGAAAAAACACAAAAAAATCTATAACAAAAGAGTCTTATTAAGACTACAAGAAACAAATCACTTTTGAAACAACTACTTCTCTTGATAATACTTCGACAGACATTGAATGATACAAAAGTAATTTGCGTGTTACAAAATAGTAAGGCTATCATAGCAACACTAGTTTGAACGTATTTCTTTCTGTAAAATGAACTAAAAATGATTGAATGTACGCTAAATAGTTTATGAGTGAATATACTATGGTAATTTATAATTTTTCTAATTATTAGTGAATTTTCTACAACGAAAGGACTTATATATTTTATTATGTATCTTTGGCCTTTTTTTTTTTAATTATATGTGTAACAAATCATTTTTAACAGGTTATTCATCAAATTTTTTTCATAAGAAGCACGGGCGGAGTTCACAATCGGAAATTGTATTCTTCCACTCAAACACTTTCTTTTCATGATGCCGAGGGAGCAAATATCCTCTAGGACATCCGGTTTCTTCTATATATAGTACTCCAGATTTATCAATAAAGATCTTGTAAATTCACAGTATTTATTAAATATACGGTAAAAATTCTCATTGAGAATAACCAACAGTTGAAACTACTGGAGTTTTGTAAACTAATGATTTTAGATAGCACCATAGGAAATAATCAAGGAATTTACGACCAGGGACCGAGCTAGCCATGAGTGAGGTTCACCTCGACCATTTCAGCGATCTCCGTATGTTAGTTTTAGAAAATGACGAGCAACCAAACACAACCCAATTGATTTTGAAAACGATCTTCATGTATCTCATTTAAAAAAGAATGTAATACATACAATCTATTCTAGTGTAGGGGAAGTTCAGGTAGTTGACATATAACTAGTATTGTTCTTCTACTTAACCTACTTAACTTAGGTGATAACAAAGTGTATATGTCTATAAGTACTATTACAAAAAACATTAATTATAATTAGAAGTAAGATATAAATAATATTTGGTAGACGTATTATATTTTATTATATAAAATAGCAAAAATTGGTAAACCCTGTAAACTTATAAAACTCACACATTTCAAGCAGGGGGTATCAAAAATGAGGAATTGGTAAATTTTTATTACTGCAGCAAGCTTCTTCGTAAGGAATTTTTAAAAAGGCGCAAATTTAATACTTTTAGATGTGAGGGTAGGTTATTATACATCTTTCAAAGAAGGTTTTTTTATGACTTGGCAGAAAGATTTGACCACGAAACCTCACATTAATGTTGTGTACATCTGTCCGCCAGATAATTTTATTATAAAGATACGGAGGGGTTTTCATTTTTATAATCTTATTGTAAAAGAGACAGGAGTGAAAGTACCGCCGATCAGACATTAGTAACGAGTTTCTGAGAGACACGGTCAAATTTGCGTATACCAAAGATAAGACGTACGCAGGCGTTTTGAACTTTTTGAATCCTGTTTTTAGTAACTGAATCCAGGCATGCATCATACCATAAACCACGTCCGCAAAATCGAAATGGCTCAATACTAAGGTGTCATATAGATTATTTTTTTGTTTGAAACGTCAGGAATTTTCTAATTCAGTAACATCATTTTTAAATTCATATAAGTACGCGAAATACAGTTACTAAAGTGGCCTTTAAATCGCAGGTTACTATCAATGGTTAAACCCAGGTTCCGAGCTTCATCAACAAAGGGTAAAGCTACGTCATTCACTTTTATTTTAAGCGAATTCTTAATGTTTGGTATAGTTCTACTGTGACCAAAAACCATTGCAGTTGATTTATTAGCATTTATTTTTAGAGAGTGATTGTTAGATATTTTTATTAATTGTGTATTAAGTCAGAATTAATGTTATTTTCAGCATCTGTAATGATACTAGGGTTAAATGAATAAAGCAATTGTGTATCATCAGACCCTGCAATATTTGAGAGGTTTTGTCAAGGAAGACGTGTAAATACAGAAGAGAAGGGGCCCCAGATTTAACTCTTGCGGAACACCGGCTGTTAAATTGTTAATGCCAGATACATTATCGCCAATCTTTACTTGTTGTCTGCGATTATCAAGGAAACTGATCTCCAGTTCTTAGAGACTCTTGAGGTAATTTCAGAAGCGTGAATGTCAAATATTCACTCAATACAATAATTTAAATAGGCAATTTTATCATCAATATTGTCAGACAAATTAGTTTGGGCTAAACCATACGAGTTTAAAAAATCTGAAAACAAAATCGTGTATCTGTTATCTACATTTAAAATATTAATGTTTAAATCTTACAAAAATAGTATGTTGTCGGCTAGGGGCAACAGGTAGCTAAAAATGGTTTCTAATGAGTTGAGAAATTTATTAGTATTAGTATTAGGAGGTCGATAAATTACACCTACACAAAATATTTCATTTTGAAATTTACATTTTAACCATATTTGCTCAAGATCATACAAAGGTACATGTATTAGTTCAGAAATGAAGGATGTCCGTATATAAATTCAAACACCTCCACCTCTCCCAGCTACCCTATCCTTACGAAAAAAAGTATACCCATCGATAAAGAATTGTGAGCTCTCCATCCTTGAATTTAGCCAGGTTTCAGTCACCGCGACACAATCAAAATCTAAAGATATGAGCCCTCAAGCTACCAAAGTTAGAACAAAGTGAATGTGACACAGCGTTGCATGCTTTATTGGATGATTCATGCTCATATATATAATACGCGTGTTAACCGCTCTAAAGAAATTTACAATAAGTGAAATATGTTCATGTTTTAGAAGTATATACGAAAAACAAAGTACTAACGAAAATTCAAATTAAAAAAATTGAACTTAAAAAATTAAAATTAAAGTCAAAATAAAAATTAAATATAGTTTAAAAATTCAAAAATTAAAATAAAAGTTAATAAGTGTTTTTATATCGCAGTAATACACTAGGAAACCAAAAAATTAATCATCAAGCTGCTTACTGTTATGCGTTTTTTGCTGTTTCCCATCTTGACATAAATATTACCCCCCGTTGACCAGGCGTTGTTGCCCCCAAGTATTTCTCTGCATGTTTTTAATAGTTGATATGTAGACGTTATTAAGTCTGGATTTGTTTTTAAATATTTCAATAATGCTTTCCGAATCAACGATGGTGGCGATAACGGTTTCGTTCTTAGCCTCCTTTTTCCAATGCGGTAGCAATTTAGAATGTTGATGGAATGATTAATATTTGGTTTCTCCCGAAACAACCCGTTGAGGTTGTTTTTTAAGTTGTTTTCAAAAGCATTATGCAGTCCAAGTGTGCGAATGTTATTACGGCGCGATTGCTGTTCTTGTTCTTCTATGCGCAAATTTAAAGATTTATTTTCTGTATTTAAAGCTGATATCTGTGCTTCGTTTTTGTTCAGTTAGAGTGTGAATGCGGTACTGACCTTATTGATAGCTGTATCGATGATGGTTGATATTAGTCCATCGTCTTTGTCTTTAAAAACCTCCATCACGGTTTCCTTCACGACAACTTTTATGTCCGAAATTTGATTTCTTGTGAGTGGCATTATGTATTACTGCTGTAGTAGATGTATACAGTACACTTTCAGTATAATTAGGATGGTGGAATTATTAATTAAATATATTTTTAACCTTGGTACATTGTGGTTTTGCGAAGCACGCACAATATACGTCTATACACACATTTGATCGAATAAATTATATGTGATATGAGTACAAAAAATAGTCTTTAGTATTTTTTAAATAGTACTATAACTTATATTTAAAGTATTTGCTATTTTTTTAGTGGAAGTACCTGCATATTCTTCTATAATGTCCAGCATACTCTCTTCCACTTCTATTTCTTACTGTCGTTAGCATTCCTGGTCCTTTACCTCGTTTCAATGGGTCTGTTTCATGAAGACGTTGATACAATCTTTAGAAGGTTTTTCTAAGAGGAACATTACGATCACGAAATCGTTCAATGTACAACCTCCAGCTTGTAATAAACTGCCACCAGAAATCTATAATGAAAAACATGTCAGTCATCTCGGCGTTTGTATTGCGATTCATGATAAAAAAACTTCACTAACAAAAATTCAAGTATTAAAGACAGAATAAACGTCAAACAGCCAAACATCACTGAGTTTGAACAAATTCCACATATAAGATACTCAGCAAACAGATTGTAGTACGTCATATATTTTTTTCGTTTACAATAATAATTTTAGAAATAACAATTTTATCCAAAATGTTTGTTTGTCCTGTATCTTCGAAACAAAGACATTATAAGACAAAATATTGTTAGAATAGCTCAGGAAATAACCTCTTGGATTTTTGCCCGAATGTTTAATAATACGTGTTTAATCTTTAATTTTTTACATTTTTAAATAACATAGAAGATGCTACTTATATAAAATATTACAATATGGAATTGGCGAGGCGGATACATAATGAAACTCCATAACACATTGAAATCAAACAACAGTTGGGAGGGTTTCACATTTATGGTTGAACACTGCAACATGTTTCGCCACACAGTTGCTTTATTAGCAGATGAATTCTACCTATCATTTATTCTTTTTTTTAAGTTCTCAACTTATAATTTCTTTGTAATTTTATTATACTTTCTTTACTTTATTTAATTTGTCATTGTTGTTTGTTGCGGATTTGGGCTAGAGACATCATCAACATTGAACATCGGATAGTAGATGGATATTTTTCAAATAATATTATTTTAGTGATGAAATACATTTTCACCTTAACTGCGATCATCAACATGTAATTTTTGTTTTGTGCGTATTTTAGGCCGAAAGCATCATTGGATCAAAATTTATCGAAAATGAAGTTTGTGAAGCAGTGCATGTTAATAATATTTCATATCACAATATGATAACACAGTTTATTTATTATTATTATTATTTGGTCTTATGCCATTAATCTCCGGAAATAATTCAAGTACTGCTTGATATATTTCCTGGCCGTATAGATGATGAAAATAGCCTCCCTAGATCGTATGATTCTTTACACCAATAAACTTGTATGCACGCTACATTAAAGGAAGAACTTCAACGCTGCATCAACGAATTTCATCCAAATTTATGCAAATTGGTCATTGAAAAATTCAACTAAAGAATTCATATTGGCTAGAGGAGTCGTGGAGGCTATTTGTCTTAAGCTACTGTATGCACAACTCCATTATATCGGTTAAATCGTTATAATACCTATTTTTGTTTACATTTCGTTTTTTCATGATGTATTTAAGGCATTATTTACATATTTTCTGTGTTGAAAAACATGAAAGATTGGTCACATTGAAAGTTTTTCATTCTAATCAGCACGTGAAACGAATAACCAGCATAGAACTAAACTTTAATATCGATGATTATTAGAAGATAATAGTTTAATTTAACTTTACTAACATTACAATATTGTAGCTGTAATTAGAACATGTGGACTAAACACATTCGAAATTAACACCATTGTGGCATAGTAACTTCCCACGAGGAAAAGTTTTTATTTCATTAAATCAATTAAAGCGAGAAGCCCGTCGCAGGGTAAATGAAACTCTCATTGTTATTGCAACATTATCTCAGGTTTATTTCGCGGAGCATTCATATGTCTGGGTAATTGTTGCACTCTGTTGTCGCCGCTCTTTGTTGCCTTCTCGCCTGAGCTCTGCATATCCTCAGTAAGGAGGCGGCTTTGTTCGGCACGAATAAACATTCAGGTCCGCGATAAGTCCGACAATTTGTATCGTATCGATTAATTTCGGCGTTCTCCATTGGCGCGTGATGTTGATGCGGGTCTACAAACAATACGATAAATTATTAATTGATCGCACTTTGGGGACTAATTGTTACGAATGTTGGCAGCCGTAAATTAAACGCTCACCTGACTTCCTTAAGTAAAGACAACGAATTAATAACGACGGAACTGGGTTGGATTGATGGGGTAGAATGGGATATATTAATTTGGGGTAAATATTAATGTAAGTTATGACCTATATGGGATACCTCACGCAATGACCTTATTTCTGAGCTTAGTCGCAATGGGCGATGGTAAGAAAGAAAAAAAACACACAAGATCTTACATCATAATTATGAATTAAATATGAGTAAAGTATTATTTACAATTAAATAAACTAGGAAACAATAAGGATTATAAATATTGATATTTGGGCGGCAAAAGTACTAGTTTGCACATTCTATATAACTATATATTGCTATATTTATAAGTCACGTTATTCTAAAACTTTATTTTTAAAGAGATAACTGAATACTTGTTTTCCCTAAGTTTGCTTGTAAGCGTGACTCTTACATATTACTTTAAAAATAATTTATATAAAAAGTTCCCTCCCAGGAAATTGAGACTGCGAAATGAAACGACCATTTTTATCGACATGCTCATCGGTAATAAAATGCCCATAATTTTGATTTTTTGTAGAATTATTTCAATTGAAAGGGTTAAGGTATGAAGCTGACTGATTTAATACATAAATAAAATCAATATTAATTTAGAATTAAAAAAATTACAGTTTATCGCACCACATGCAAGGAAACTAAAGAAAAATAATATTCATAAACATGGCGCACTCATATTACTATCCTGTACTATTCAATTGAATAGTATTCATTTAAAGTTTAGATATTATTTTTAAAGTTTGTTAAACATGCACAAAATTATAATACAAGGTAGAAAATAGTTAAATCATTAATTCAAATGAAGGAGGGAATTTTCGTAAAAGTTTTACCCTTCGTAATAAGTAAATTATTATGTGGTATTGGTCAGGAAGAGAATATTAACGGAAAACAGAGCAACCACATAAAACACTAAATGTATCAAAAGGTGTTGTCTACTGTTTTGATCTAACACATTGCACAGATGACCAGATCTGGGCTGAACTGAAATCACAAGGCCTAATTGATATCAAGAGATTGATATGTAAGAAGAATGGAAATTAATCGGAATTCCAACTCCCCAAAAATATAAAGATTGCTTTGATGTATAACTTGGAGATGCGCCCTTTTATCCCGAATCCTCTAAGGTGTTTTAACTGCCAGCAATTTGCTCATGTTTCGGACAAATTCGAAAATAATTATGTATGCGCACAGTGCCGCAATCATCCGCACGATGGACAGTATCCAAGGCTCCAGAATAAATACACCATTCAGAGGATTCGTGTGGAAGATCGCCTATCATATTTTGAAGCAAAGCGTAAATATTGCTCAATTTGCCCTTCATAATTTTCTGAAATTAAACCCTTTTCAAAAGTTGCTTCTGCTGTGAAGGCTTCCACCGTATTCCAACAATGTGATATGGATAAAGTTGTATCTCAGCCAATTTATTCTAAAGGTGCGGAACCAAAAAGGAAAACTACAGTGACAACTATACCAAATACCGGAGCTACGCCCAAATTGAAAGAAGTCCTGAAATTAAAACAAATGTCAGTCTTCCTAAAAACTTGATTAGTAATGAGCTAATGGATATTGAGCAAGCTACTTTATTAGCTGAACCAAGTCGTATAAAGGTTCAACATAAGCAATAATTTGATGACCCCCCAAAAAACAAATCATTCTCAAAACCATAATTCAGGGGGACGTTAATTGTTTCTATGTTAGAAATTAGAATGATGTGTAACTATGAACAGCCAATTTCATTATATATTTGATGGTAGAGGCGTTTACTACTAGGTACATCTTGAATGACTTGTAATTGAGACAAATAACTTTGTTTTACCACTTTATTTTTAAAAATTACACTGACTGTAGTTTTGACTATAAGCTAGTCAAAGTTATTTGCCTCAATTACAAGTCAATTGCATTATGTTTCACCATCGCTTTAAGGGTTTACGTTCTTTAGAAAGAACTGTGATGATGGAAAATGTGCTTGTAGCGGAATAGCAACCATGCTATCCAAAAATATATACCGCGAGGCGATTAATATTGACACAACTTTGGAAAACGTCACAGTAAAAGTAAACATTCCTCAAACCGTTATACTATGTTCCCTTAATGTACTCTTAGAACAATTGGTTTCTTTGTAAGATTTTAAATTTCTCATTCAAGGTCTACCTCGACTTCTCACACTTATAGCAGGTTTTAATGCTCTTAACCAAATATGAGGATCTTCACATCAAAATTCCAGAGGGAGTGTTCTTGAACGAGTTCTTCAATGGAATAGTGTTGCTCTTGTAAATACAGGTTGTGACACCTACATTTCTAGTGCCAATGACACGCATTCATGCATTGATCTCATTCTTGCGCCTCCATATATGTTGTCAGGTCTAACATGGGAAGTGACGCAAATTATCCGATCGCATGCATATTTGACGGTCGGCTAGATTTTTGCAGCCCTTCAGTGAAATGAAAAATCAAGGACACCGGTTGGAGTACTTTACACCAAACTTAACATATTGATAATATAGACATGTAAAGTGCTGACTTAGTGATTGCGTCTCTTTCTAATCGTATAATCGCTGCAGCTGATGCTGCTGTGCCAAAATCGACATCTGAGATAAATCGGGCACCAGTACCATGGTGGAATGTTGCCTACCAGATTAGAGAGAAAGAGAGAGTTCAACAATATGACGACAGAAAATCTTGCAAAAGATCTAACTAACGCCAGATGAGTTATTGCAGAAAACAAAAAACTTTAATGGACTCAGTTTGTCTCCTAAATTAAGGAGAAAGAGGTATATGATAAAATCCGGAGTATAACTAGAACCTGCCGGGACCACTTGTTGACAGCAGTATACTTCAAATCTATTGGCGTCTTCCTTTGCAGCAGTTTCTAGTAATGATAATTACGAGAGAAAGTTTATGTGTATTAAATACCAGACACAACGCCACAATCTCATTTTTTTTCTCAGACGATAATACATAGTGTTTTAATGACAAATTTGTGATGTGTGAACTAGAATCGGCTTTGATACACTGCCACGATACATGTCCAGGTCCTAACATGTGCAATACCAGTTTCTGAAACGCTTATCGTAGGCCGATTTAACGATTGTTTTGAGTGTTTTTAATTTAATTTGGACGACAAATTCCTTCCCTTAGCCCTTGAAAATGGAAATCTTGGTTCCAATCAAGAATATTCAAGTAGAAGGAATTCTGGAATAAATTGGAACATCAGGGTTTGACTGGAAGAACATTCTGAACAATGAAGTCTGCCTGTGATTCCTGTGCTCAAAAGTAAGTGTTTTTTAGGTATGTGTCTATTGATATATTTTGTTAACAGGTAAAACAAAGCATTATAATGAATAAATAGATAAAAATAATAAAAGTGGCAGATATCCCAAAAGCTACGTCCCGTCAAGCTACCGACCCATTACTCTTACAAGTTGCTTGTGTAAGTTATTTGAGCGTATAATAAATCGAAGATTGACGTGGCACTTGGAAACCAATAATTTGATTTTTAGTACGCAATGTGGTTTGCGTCCAAACCGATCAACAATTGATCACCTAGTATCTCTGGAGTCTGCTATCCAGGATGCGTTCATTACCAAGCATCACCTACTGGAAGTGTTCTTTGAATTGGAAGTGAGGAATTCTCAGGGCCCTTTATAATTGGGAAATTTGTGGCCACCTGACGAATTTTTTTAATTTTTTCTCTCGGTGCGCTATTTCCAAGTACAACTCGAATTTGTCTGACATTTGCTTGCAGAAGAATGGTGTCCCTTAGTTCTCTGTCCTTAGTGTGACTCTGTTCAAAGCTCATGAAAAAGGCTTTTTTATATGTAGATGATTTGACAATTATATATTCAGCAAAATCTTTGTCCGTAGTTGAGAGGCAATTGCAACTTGTTATAAATAGTATTCGTACATGTTGTACAGTTGATAGAGGATTCAAAATATTCAAAAATAAAACAACGTGTGTTCATTTTCATCGTCTTAGAGGATTTCACAGAGATCCAAAACTTCAAATTGTCAACTCATCAATCCCAGTGAAGTATCTCGTTCTCATATTCGATTCGAGACTTACTTGGAAATGTCATCTTGGTTTGTTAAGGGGTAAGTATTTCCGTGCAATCCGCTTGGCAAACGGTGCATTTAAAACTAGCCCTGTTATTAAATTGTACTCCGAAGCCGGCGAACCATCTTTGAATCACCGTAAGTTGAAACCCATGCTTCGATATGCGATCAGTATACGCATCAAACAAAACCATGATATCATTGTATTTTTATTCGAAATCTTATACCACACGACTAAGCTCCATTAGACCGTATAGAATTATATTGGAGAATCTTCAAAGGAAACATAAATTTAATTTCCCAGAAGTACCTATCGCTGATTTGAGAATCCCACCTTGGAGAATCAAACGCCCGCTCGTAAATATAGTCCATTCGTTAGATCTTCCGTCCTACGTCATAAAATATCGCTTCGAGAATCGACACAAAAACATTCAGTCTGATAAAGTAAACCAGATGCGTTAGAAAAAGAACGCCCTGTAAAACTTTCGTCATTTTTTGAAGCGATAGTTTGTGACGTACGACGGAAGATCCAACGGACAGACTATAGGTATCTCTTTAACCAAGTATTCCAAGGACGCTACTCATCCCACTCATTACCAACAACTTTTTTGTCTTTTATAGATAGTTTGGGTGATTATTGCCATGTTTTCACTGATGAATCATTGCTAATTGAAGATGATATATATAAGTTTAAGTTACCTACATGCTGCAGCACAAAATCTGTGGCAATTTTTTAGGCTTTACGCATCACACTAACTTATTCAAGTATGAAACTTATATTTTTCACAGACTCCTTAAGTGTTTTAACAAACTTGGATATTTTTATGCCTCAAAACCACCTTATCTTTGAAATACAACAGCAATTTGCGAGACACTCTTTGCTAGGAAATCAAATGTCATCTTATTGGGTTGCAAGTCACGTCGGCATTATAGGCATTACTTCACCCTTAACTAAATTGATTAATAATACACAGACACCGGAATTTTTATCGACTGCCTTGAACCGATTATTAAAACGGATTGTTGGCCAGATATGAATAATAATAAACCGATATCTTTACTACTTCTCATATTCAAGATATATCAAAATAATTGTCCTAAATTTTAGATTTAATGAATATTATCAATCATTTATAATACAGAATTCGAAAAAGAAAGTTTATTGAAGTCGTTGCCTTAACCTTTACTGACAAGATTCTGAAATTCGGGTTTATACTCAGTGGTGTCGTTCCTTTGATTTAGTAAGGTATTTTATTGTGTGTTTCATAAGATTTTTTCTGGAAACGTTATTTTTGTAATATTCACCAACGGAGCTGTTGCATAATATTTTATCTTGTAAGTGGTAGAAGACAGACTTAGGCTAATACAATATATAAAATAACTCGAAAAAAAATTCTAGGGCCTTTGTTCAATGTATTTTATATAAATGATCTTCCCTTGGAAGCAAATATCTTGTATATCTTGTTATATGCAAATTACACTACCCTTTCACACAAATCATCTGCAATACTACTTAAAATATCAGAGTGGTTTCTACTAACAAGTTTACATTGAATGTAAGTACAACCGAGACACTAAAGTTTTTGCAAAAACTTAGATTCACATATAAATATAGATAACAAACTGAACTAGCACTCACACGTTCATGTGATTACATCTAGACTAAACAAGATTATTTTTCTGTTAAAACACTATACACCTTAACTAAATAACTATGAACAGGACTGTAATTATCTTATTTTAGTTACCAAACCTACTTAATATGTGGAATGTTTATATGAGACCATGCACCGCACGCACAGATGATTTCTTATGAAACGGTCTAATGACTGTGTGACTAATTTTATCTTTAAGGTAGAGTGATGTCTTAATAAAATTAATATTTTCACGTTTTCATCAATTTAGGTTTAGGTTACAATTGTATCATCGTCGTTTTACGAAAACGAAAAGAAAAACAGTGCTACACATTTTAGACCAAAATTATATAGTATGCTACGGCTTGCTGTAAGTTTCCTATCATTATTGTAGTGTGTGTTATTCAGTAATTATTGTCAGGAAAACAACAGTACAATTAAGTGACTAATAAGGTACCGCTTTTATTTAGAATATGAGTGGGTCTTTCCAATCTACCTTTTAGTTAAGGTCAACTAGGGGCTTTTTTGGAGAAGAAATTACTAGGAAATACTAGCTAAATTAGGTTGTTTATTGATTCCATAATAGACAATGTTTTGCTCTTCTATAGCTTAAAACTGATCTGTGGCGTCTAGGAAAAAATCTACGTTCATAAAAAGAAAAAAATATAGCGTCTGGTACTCATTTATGATGTGTAGGACAAAATCTGAATAAGAAGAAAGAAGTACCATACGCTGTGAAGGTTTATAACTGTGAATTGTAGATAAACAACGTAAATTTTCTCTATCCTCAGATTCTGGATTATATTGGTCTCGGTGGCTTCAAAGCAAATCTTCAATATATTAAGAAAATAATGATAACGGTCACTTATCTTCTTTCTCCCTGCGCAAAGGCCTTTTAAGACACCCTAAAAATAATTTACTGAATTCGAAGTTCTGATATTTTACCATAGGTACATAACAACATTAATTATTTGTCAACTAAATGAATGTAATATTAGAAGAAAAAATACAATACTTGCATTGAAAATGTCTGCATTGTAATTAATTATCCTTAATTCTAAATTTAAAAGTATGTTTAATATTCCAAATGATACTCATATTTGTAAACGGAGATCTAAATCATCGACACTTTGTGTCCGAAATGTACATTTGGTAATTCAAATAAATAAAAGTGTGAAGAAAGTTCATTAGTGCTTTAGTCATCAAATCTAAATCCTCATTGATAATTATTCCACAAGGATCACTACTAGTCGCTTATCTAAGGAAAGTACCAAATTCACCCAAAAATTGTTGCGTAACAAATAAATTTGTATGTATTGAAAAAGTCTTTCGAGTTTTTTTTCGATTAAATAGTCTAGATTCCACTGTTGGACTGATAAAGGCATTGATATATGTATATATATATATATATATATATATATATATATATATATATATATATATATATATATATATGTATATATATGTTGGTGCGGATAGTTTCGCGAAGATTATTTTTTACATTGTCAATGTTCGGCTTTAATCTTCGAATTTGCAAGTTTTGATGGTTCTGAAAAGAACCGATTTACATTTAAGATTTCTTGCCTCGCATTAGTGCGGACGAGTCATCTAATAAATCGGTTCTTTTCAGATTTAGTGATCTAGGAATATTTTCCTTGATTTCTTAAAATTAACCTTATAATATTAAAAATTATTAGTTTTTGTAGATTATTGCCATAATATTAGAGGTTAGGAATATATTTGTTATCTCACACAAATATCATTTGATATTGTTTACTAAATCATAGCATTACTTTACACACTTAAATATGATTGATGTAATAGATTTTCATTATGACCGTTTTTACTGATTATTAGTTTATTGAAGGACCGTTGATTAAATTAACGAATACCTCTAAGTTGTATATTGCAGCTAAAAATGTACAAATATTTACAAATAATTCACAAAATAAAGAAATCGCCACGTAATTGTTTACTGGTTTGCGTTTTTACATGATGTGTTTTTTTCCTTGGACTCTTGATATTCTCCCCGGGTGGAGAATATCAAGAATTCTCTTATTTCCATCCCCTTTAATTGCACTTTTGCCCAACTGCCCTTCTCAGCCTCCGCGTTTTGATCATGGCGGGTGCCAGATGTTTTTCGGGGATGCTTATTTCACACATAATGCCTATTGTTTTTAATTCCGAAACTAATTGGTTACGTTAATAGATTTATTAGATGACTCGTCCGCACTAATGCCAGGCAAGAAATCTTAAATGTAAATCAGGGCCTGGGGTTGCGACAGCACAAGTAAAGTCGCAATAACCTTGTAAAGGTTAAAAAGAATAAAATTCCATATTTAAAATTTTAACTTTAAATTTACTGGATAAGTTCTTTCATTAATAAGCAACCAATCAGATTCGTTCATTTTTGACAAACGCCGCATCCTACGCACACTTAAGGCGGCAATGTCACCGAGAACTGAAAAGCTCCCTAGGGAAATTATCGATAATCTCCCGGCTGTCAAGTTGACATTTATACCATATCCGCAGTTGCCCTTGAGTTAAAAAATATAATCGATCTGTCAATGTATAATCAGGTCCGTCCGAATAACGCTTCGGTATAGAATGTGATGAACCAACTAGTTAATAGAAAAAACGACACTAGAAAACACGGTTAAAAGTGAATACTTACGGAGGCTATTCGAGCATTTTTGTGAGGTTAGGAAATACGAATTAAAACATAACCGCCAAATTATGACAAAAGACGGAGCGATACGCCAGAGGTACCAACTTACACGCTTAATCATTGTTCTTTCAAAATTGTTTATATAATAAATAACTTTTAATATTTTGTAAGTTATTCAAGAACTTATCTATGTTATTTTTCGCAAGTGTGTTGCTTTAAGTAATTGCCCTCCGCCTGACGGCGTCGGGCAATTACTAAGCAACACACTTTCGGGTTAGTTTCCAGTCAACAATAGCCATAGATAGGTTATGATCTATTTTGGATGCCATCACCGTAATGCAGTTGTTAACATAGGAAAAAAATTAACTAGAAAGTGATAATTATTTGTTTTATAAGCATTAATATTTTCTCTATAAATACGAAATTAAGATTATAATGATGGTGTAACGGTCGCTCTACGTGGTAATTCATAATTAACACTGAATAAAACACTTACTATGTATTTAACCACTATAATTTATTATAATATATAAATATATTACAGTGTGTACGACTTAAGTTTCGACTTTTGATGCTCATATCAAGTGATAATCATTGACAATGGCCGTCAAAAGTCGAAACATAAGTCGTACCTATTGTAATATATTTATATATTATAATAAAATATAATGGTTAAAAATATAGACTTCATTACGAAATTAAGATTTTTCCGAATGAATTTCTCAAGTTGACTGAGAAATTGCACAAAGCAAGTGCCATTAATTAATCTTTAAACCACTCAATAATCAATACTGGTATCTTCATCATATATTATAATTTCTCTATAGCCGAAAAATACTTGTTTCTCTATAGAGTCTAAACTTCTAGTCTACTTATATTAGCAATCTGAGAAACCAAGGTATTTATATACCCACTAAGGGTATTACGTAATAATAAAATAAATCAATGACTTTACGTCGTTGTAGAAAATGAACTAATACTTTTAAAATACGAAATATTTCTTAAATCTACAACAATGAGTCTTATTAAGACTGCAAAATAAATCACTTATTGAAACAACTACTTCTCTGGCTAATACATAGACAGATATTAAGTTATACTTAGTTTTTTGTGTGTTACAAAATAGCAAAGCTGTCAAACCAATACTAATTTTATGTATGTATGTTTTGTTATTTATGTGTGTATTTATTTCTGTCAAATAAACTTTGAAAAATTGAATGTAAGAGAGAGAACAAACAAAAATACATTTAGAACAAATACACTTTATTACTTAGGTAACAAAACTGTTTGATTTTCAAATTGGTTTTATTGTAAACACTACATATGTTTCGCCACACTGTGGCTTCTTCAGGTGAAGATAATATGACAGTGTGGCGAAACATATGTAGTGTTTACAATAAAACCAATTTGAAAATCAAACAGTTTTGTTACCTAAATAATGAATATGGATTTTCAACACTTAAATACCTCAACAATCAATCAAATACACTTTCAATTGAAATAAGGGCTTCTTCGTCCGTTTGGGTTATGGACCTTCGGTCTTTCTGCCCTTGAATATAAGTAAGACATAATTATTGTGATTTGTATTGGGTTTAAACAAATACAGTCAAAATTGTATGAAAACAGTAAATGCAGATGTGTGTATACAAGTTTTTCCACAGTAACAAATAGTCCGGAAACCAAGCACACTACTAGATTTTAAAAGATTAGAAATGTTCCTCCAAACAAATGTAATTGCAAAAATGTAATTTTGCTACACGTTGACAAACAAATACAAGGTAAAGAAGCTTAATTTGTTGTCATCTTTGTTATCTCAATCCTAGTCATATATATTGCATTACTGATAATATTGGAAGGAAGATAAAAACAAAGACAAAACTTACGGAGACAGCAAATCTAAATATAGCTAATAACGATGTGGAAATGGAGGAACTAAAGAGCATGTTTAAAGACTTGATGAGAGAAATGGCAAAAAAAGAAGAACTAAATGAAGAGATTAGAAAACTAAAGAAAGAAATTAATAATAAAAAAGAGAAGTGGGAGCTAGAAAAGCAAGAGATATTAAAAAAGGATCGACAACCTGGAAGAATTACCAAGATCATCGTGGCTGTAGATTTTCTTTGTTTCAATTGGACCTCTTTCAAGGGGTAAATAAATGCCGAGATAAAATAATTCACATCATATTCACTCAAAAACTGTTTAACGTATATTATTATTTATTACAAATTAGGTTAATATGGGGATTTGAGTGCAAAAGTTTTTAGATAATGGGAGATATTTAGCTATTTTAGTAAAACCAGAGTGAAATTACTTTATAACAAGGTTATATTCACTGTAAATTAATTAAAAAAACTGAAAAGAGTTTAAGAATTTCAAGGGAGATGCTTTGATTTATAAATAAAATTTTGAACAATTTTTTTTAGTTTCAAAGAAGTTTATTTATTTTCACAATTATTTCACAGTTTTAGATGAATAAAACTTTACGGTGATATTGAAATCTTATAAATATCTAATTTTTGTGGATGCTTTATTTAAGAGTAAGTATTATAACAACTGAGAATCCAAAGAGAATCAAATACAACGAACTGCTTAAAAGTGATGACAGAAGAATAAGGAAAATGATTTCATCTTCTAGTAGAAGTAAAGAAATACAAGCGGAAGTTAAATCTCAGTCAAATACTAAAGTAATGTGCAACAGACTTCTGAAATGCACATTAAAACACAGAAAGCCAGGAAAAAAGCAGATAGATTCAATTCTTATGTGTATAATATCTCAGATGATTAAAGAGATTTATAGTGGATTTTCTATTTGTATAATTGATGCAAGAAATGTTTGCTCCAAATAAATTTCACAACGATAAAGGATGGAATTTATAAGCCAGTACAATATAAAGCCTCCTCGCAAGCATCGACAACTCAGAGCGAATGGTGAAAAAGTATCTAAAGAATTTTCATCAGCACTGCTTCGCATACAATGGTTGATGTAGTGTTACACAAGAAGAATAACTAATCCTGTTTAAGAGCAATCCGGTTAATTTCAGAAATATCAGATGTCAGATAACTAGTCAACACTAAAGAATATCATCTAAAATCTATTGGCAGATAAGTACTCTCAAAAATCATTCTACAGTAATATTTGGCACTTATAAACAATTGCAAAGAAGCAAGAAGCTTTTCTAAAACTATCTTATCAATTGAACTAACTAGACTAGAAAATAATCTGAAATATGCTAGAAGCCGTTTTCCCAACTCCAATATATAGATACTGATATGTAGATTTAATCTCAGCAGATTTTAATATAAGAGGACAATTGTCACTTATATTGACATTTCATTGTACCTATCAACATAAACTACTAGATGACTCAGTTTGGAACGTAACATCGTAGTGGTGGGTTACTTTAGTAATATTTTAGACTTTGATTCCGCGATATCAGTCGATTGCAAAATTAAACAATCAAAAATTAATTATATCCTATCCCCATCCTTAGATGGATTACTTTAGTAAATACCTATTATCAAATCAATAAGTATCAAATGCAAATGCATTAGTTAATGGGTGAATATGTTGTTTTTGTGTACCATTAGAACTGTATTTAGACCTAAAATCGAGAAGATAATTTTAACAACAGGTTTATAAAAAATTACATTGTATGATAAAAAGAACGAATTGAACTATCAATCTCTAGTCATCGGGATGATTATAAAAGTCTGAGATCGATATTTTAATTCTTCTCCTTCTCTACCTATAGGTGTATATAAAACAAATGAATATACTTCAATAAACCCCATAATAAGTCCAGCATCATACCTTCCTTGTCATTTTATGTAGGGATGACTGCATGACGAAACGACAAAGGCATATTATTTCAGTGATAGATAATAGAAGAAATAAGATACAAAACAGGTATTTTAACATTAAGATATCAACGGTTATTAAAACAAAGTTATGTCATGGTTATTCTAACAGCAATAATGTTAAGTGACTATGGTTACACTAAATAGTGAAAAAGAAATAGTCTAATACGAGAAGAAAAAAATGGTGATGTGGCCATCGTAGTACTTTCCCTATATATTTTTTCAAAAACTATGAGGTTTACGCAAAAAGTTTATTATTAATAATTTGTCCATTTTTTAATTCTCTACAATTATTTGTTATATAAATTTTACATAACTCCAATAGTTTATTAGCAATTGGCAAAAAATATCAAAATTTTCAATTTTTATTCTCGAATGTTAAGAATTTTATGAAAAAAATGTTCCAATAAAACTTGTTCAGTTTTTCATTCCCTTTAAAATTTTTCATATATGAAAAAAATCACGAAAAAACAAAAAAACGCCTCGAGGAAACAACCACTTCCGGTTTATGAATGTTTACGAAAAGCTTTTCAGTTCCAGTTTTTAACGATAAAACCTTAAGTTTGAAGTTTGATCTCAAACAGATAATTCGTTTTTGAGATACAGCGCCCACCGACAGCAACGCAGACTCACAGACACAGATTTTTTTTCCAGAAATCAGTGTAATGAACTCAGGGGACCTCAAAACGGATATTTCCGCAAAAAAAAAAAAATCTCGAAAACACTATATATATTATACAGGGAAAGTAATAACGGTTTGTTTCAAGGGCAATCCGGTTATTTTATGATGTAGTGCGTTACAAAAATGTAAAAAAGCTCTGCTGTAGTAAAGCATTCATTAACTGATTGCTTCTCAGTTAATCACTTACATGAATTTAATTTAAGCATCTTGTTTTTATACCACATCTTACCATATCATATTTGACTTGTGTAAACTGTATAACCAATAAAATTATGAATTATGAAAGTAAAAGAAAATCATCCTATATCTGGTAAGAAAGAATTATTCTAAATGAAAACTGTTCTACAGTAATATCGAAATTTTAATAAAAAATACTTCATAAGATAAAACACGTTTGTTTTTGACTTACACAGATTTATTGTTGAAAAATTTGCAACAATTGTTTCACCACAAAATAATTATAATTACTACACTACGATTATTAATATTATGAAATATATTATCATTTAACGTAAACTACATGATCAAATCCATTACCATGCGCGCATTATATACTTATAGTATATATTTTATATAAACTAATATAGTTAATTCCTGTTATTACAGTATGTACGGGATCGATTCCACAGCGTTTTCCGTACCTACGTACGAACTGAAATTTATTTATATTCATAAATTTACCGGCTTATATTATATATTTACCGACCGAAAATGTTGACATGATTATATTCGCAGCTCGTAATTATAGGCAACGAAATTTTCAGAAGGGAAATGACTCAACGTCAGCTTAACTCAGTTTGCTCTCCATCGATTCGAAACTTGCATACCTAAGCCGAAGCCAACGTGATAATATCATTGAAGTTTGTCTCGTAAAACTTTTGGAATAATTTTATGTGCAAATAATAATAATTTATAAGTTCAGCTCCTTACGCTCCGTTAGAAAGAAGTCTAGTTTCTTAAAATATACTTATTACTCTTAATGAAATGAAAAATATATTTTTGTTGATTTAATTAAAACAATTATAGTAAGAATATTTAAAAAAATAAATTTACATTCATTTGTGCTACATATTTGAGGTAAAATGGAAAAAAACATATATTTTTTTATAGCATAACTTCTATCAATAAATGATATAATATATTTCCCTTATAAAGATGGAATTAAATTTTTGACAATGATGGAATTAAAGCGATAATTAACTTTTTGGCGATATAAATTTGATTATCATTTTTGTGTTAATTAAAAAACTGGGACAGCTGTTGGATTACTCCAAACGTATATTTTACTGCACCCACAAAATGTCTGATATTTCACATCTGCCTTTTATTACTTTTTAATGGAAGTCCATTATCCAAAATTTATTTGATACTGTGTGTATAAATAAGTTAATAAAATATACTTTAAACTGCATAATAAGTTTGTGCAGCTAATTATTGAATGTTTTACTAACTTAATTCCGAAATATGAATATTGTCTTAGATTTTATTAATGTTAATAATATATTATTAACTTAATTTTCTTAATAGTAAGCAAATAGTCGACTCCATTGGATAGACTCTGATTCTTATAGGATATAGCTGAAATATGGACTAAATGAACTGATAATATTTCGCACACAAAATGTGAAGATATTTCTGGTTCGCAAATAGCGTTAATAGTGATTATTTTTAAGAAATTCCTAAATATAAAGCAACATAATGCTAATATACTATTATCACGTATTATTTGATATGCTACACATAATTGATTTTTTTTCACAATATACTAAAATATTATTGTATACATTGATGCAACTGAACAAATTGGATTAATTGTCATATAAAATACCTCTAAAATATATTAGCACTTTCCATATAGAATCTTAATATTTATTTCATTAATATTTTTATTGCCTGAAATGGTAGGAGTCTATACATTTATTTTCTAATATATGATAAGTAAGTTTTCTTGACATTTTAAAACCCTCTTTTATCCTGAACACTACATTCATTTCTTAAAAACTGTATAAAACCTAATATAAAATCTAATTAACGAAGTATTGTAGGGACGAAGGAATATTATTGTTATTACTTTTCTAGGTAACTTTGACTAACGTGTGTATCTTTTATTAAATTAGTCTCGGCTGGAGAATAATTCAAACGAATACCCTGCTGGATTGTCCTAAAGAGTACATCTTTTATAAAAGTTATTCCTTATATAAAAGAAAAAGCAATTATGCTAGAAAAGGATAACAGTTGAAACCGCATAAAATAAGCCCCAAACAAGAACAATTTAATTTCTCTCGAGACCCCGAGAAGCCAAAGCAAAAATTAATTCACATGCTGCGTTACTATATGATATAACAATTTCCTTCCGAAGAGAACAGTGATTTTGGCGGATACAGTGCGAAGTAGGAAATATTTGACTTATGCGAATTATGCCGTATCATAATTAAAGCGGCATTGAAAGCACGAGTACGCTTGTCAAATAAGATATGTATGATTAGGGATCTATAAAAAAAGAAGATCCGTTTATAATGAAGAACTGAATTACATGCAGTACGTCCAAGATTTAATCTGACGGCCATACTTGGTCCCAGCCCGGCGCATCCGCCATTAATTTTCATTATCTTAATATACCACTGTTATATCCAGAAAAAGAAAGGACGGTATTTTCTTGAACTCAGAAACCGAAGAAAAAAAAAGAAAATACATTACTTATACATTCCACTATGAGTGACAACTTTTATAATTTTTACGAATTAAAATATAATGTTTTTATTTTTCCAGTAAAAAGTATGGGCAAATATTGTAATCATAAAAATTATTTGAAATTTTTTAACAAAAATATTCCTTTTGGAGTTTTCATATACCATTAAAAAATATGTCTGCGTGTGCGTGTGTGTATGACTAAAAAAAACACTGAAGATTTTCAACAGAAACTTCAAACTAGCTTTGCTGGAAGAACTGAAAATTTGTTAGTAAATTATTTCTTAAAGTTTACTCTGGAAAGAGGTGTTTCTTTAACTGACAGTGTCCAGTTAGGATACTAGTAAGGATTTTTAGATTTGACCTGGATAGATTAACCCAATATTGATCAAATTTAGCGTTGGGTTTTTGTATTGGGTTTCTGCAATGAGCACAAGTGAAGATGTTTGAGATATTGCTTTTCGAAATGGACACAGGCCCTTAATCGGTTTTCAAAGATGCTCTTTTTCTAGAGCATCCGCTCTATTGTTACCTCTCATATTTGAGTGTGCCTTGACCTTGGATAAGGCAATTCTGTTATCTATGCTTCTAAAGTGCCATAACACATTCATTTGCCATCATTGGTGAGACCTTGAGATGTATTCAGATAGCAAGACAGGTTTTACTCTTTGTGAGTACGCAGATATTTTCTTCTTTTATACTTAATTCAGCTATTTTTGGACACTAACAAGTATTTATGTAAATTCTGCCTGTATAATTGTAGTGTTCCTACAAAAGTATTTTTACTATAGTAGCTTTAGGAGCCTATGAGTTCTGAGAGATACAGTGTCATTCGAAGATGTAGATCGGAGAAGCACGGTCCTGACATTTTCCTAGAAGAGTGCCTATTTGAGTCACTCTTTTGTACCATGTCCTGTATGTGTAAGAGACAATAACGCCTCCTTTGCTGATGTCGTTGTAGTGCGCATGACACCAGTAAATCATATACATGCTAGATATTGAATGTGCTGTAGTTTACTTGTTGTAGCTTTGAGTTTAACTCTAGGTCCCTATACAATAGTATATGTTAGGGTGGATCTTACAACGGCAGTATAGAAACACTTGGTGATTCTGGGTGATAATCCTTATGATTTTCCAATGACTCTCTGACACTGCCAGGTTTAAAGATGATTACTTCAGTTCAGTTTAGGATCTAGGATAACCCCCAGATACTTATTTGTGAAGTAAGAGATATTGTGGTAATGAATATCATTCCGGTTTCTTTTTGTTGGTGAACAGCATCATTTCTCCACTATACTTGCACTTTGAATTAGTTCTTTAAGTGCACCTTCATAGCGACCTTTAAGCAGAATTTGCTGTTTCATTCTGCGTAACATATGGCCTGTAAATTTCATTCAGTTTCCTTAGTAAGTCGTCTATCACGATGTTCCACAGAAGAGAAGATAGCACTCCAAGGGTTATTCTTACTTTGGAGACTTCGTTTTCTATTTATACTGGGACCGTCATTTTGCATAGCATCTGCTTTATCCACTCAGTTATTACGACTGTAGTGCCAAGAATTAACAAAACTTGTCCTATACTGTTGAAAGAGGCTTTGTCAAAAGCTTTTTCTTTGTCTATAAATAGTTCCAATACCAACATTTTATTTAGCAACGCCTTCTTAATATGAGTAAACACACAATTGAGTGCTGATTTGGTTTAGCGTCCTAGTATATACACGTGTTGATTTGGGTTAGAAGGATTCGTTTTTTAGAATATGTATCAATCGGAAAGCTTCTCCAAGGTTTTCATTATAAAGGATTTTAGGCTTATTGGTCTAAATGATTTGGCATGGCTGTAATCTTCCTTGCCTGGTTTGGGTACAAGTACCACCTTTACTTTTTTTAGTATTGGGGGGAACTTTTAAAAGCTATGTAAGGCATACATCCAGTCACCAGTTATTGAAGAATAGGTTCTAGTCCCCAATATAACTAGGGCTGGGTAAACTCCATCCATTCCTGGATATTCAAATTAGTTTTTGAAAGTAAATTTAATAAATTTACGAGGTTGTCAGTAAAACTGCCATCTTTCTTTTTCATTCTTCCTGGCTGTTGGTCTTTGGAGAGAACTTTTATCAACCTTGCGGTTTTGTTTGTGGACTCAATTTGTTTACAAAAGTTCCTCCTGGATGATCTCTGTCGTTGTCTCACCTTCTTTTTGTATATTCAGTCAAGCTCTTTATAACAAATTGAATAGATTTCCTGCTTAGATATTATACACTTCTTGATTAGAAATTAAAAACACTTGGTTTGTTTCACAGAATATTTATTATTTATCTGTAATTAAGATGCCGACCTTTATTACCTGAACAATATTTTTAAATTGTTATTTTGGAAAAAATGGTTATTTTCTATGCAATGCAAAAAAATGGCTATTTTCTATGCAATGCAATTGCATAGAAAATAACCATTTTTTCCAAAATAACAATTTAAAAATATTGTTCAGGTAATAAAGGTCGGCGTCTTAATTACAGAGAGGGATTAGAGATAAATAAGGCCATAATTAGCGGAAAACAAATAACTAACAATATTGAAGAGATTTGGAAGTCCCCGATTATGACGACCCTTATTACCTGAATTTGTAATCCATATACAGGGTGAGTTTTTTCGATGTTCTCTATGGGGATCTCGGATTATTTTTTATTAATTTGCATAAAATTTTCTAAAACTTTGTCCTTTACAGTTTTTTTTTCTATCTGTTATAATAACCGAGATATATTGATTTGAAAAAATTGACACTTTTTACTTTTTCAAAATATCTAGTTACCCTTGACTTTTTTGAAAACTTTGAAAGTGGAATTTTATTCATCTCGTAAATCTACACTTCTTTCCCCATTTAACCGTTTCTCTATCTCTTATAGTTTCCGAGATCCCCATAGAGAACATCGAAAAAAACTCACCCTGTATATTAGTGTAACCTTTTGTACATTATTCATTACTCCTTAATAATAACATTTTGTCGAAACTAGTCGGAGAAAAAATAATAAATATTCTGTGAAACAAACCAAGTGTTTTTAATTTCTAATCAAGATTTTTCAAATATGTTTCACCACGGGTTAAGTGAGCAATTAATTAAATATATTATACACTTTTCGTGTTTTGCTTTCTCAACTGGTTGAGTTCCTTATTGCACCATTAGTTGGTAGATTTTTCTCTACTCGAGTTAAGTGAGCACGGCTTTTCATATGAAGAGATGAAAGCTTTTTCCAGAAGCAGCGTGAGGTCAGTGACTTCAGATTGAATTTTTGGCATACGGTTCTCAACTTCTTGTAGTCGTATAAATATTTCGTTGTTGGTTTACTTTGCATTTCTATAAGCTGACCAAGATAAAGTATCTGTCGAAAAATATCAGTTCTAGGTGTAGTTGCTTATACTCTCACTAGCAAGACGATATAAATCACCTTTTGTCTTTTTAAGTATGTATAAATTTGTTTTCTAAATGAATTCGAGCAGAACACACTGAGTTCTGTGCATTGGCATCACAACCTATTGTCAGACTGATGTTGTTAGTTTCACAGTATCTGATAACAACCTTCAGTTCATGCGAGAGAAGTTGGTTGGTTGCATCGTAGGAAAAACTTTATCACAATCCTCTCTTTCGAAGCAGACCACTATGAGATCCGCTGTGGAAAATAAAACAAGTATGCCCTTGATGTTTGTGGGTAAATATATACATGCATACGCCCTTTGATTTTGTGCACTATGGAAGATTTTGCCTTTTAAATTACACAGTCCACATAGTCTCTTTGCCCCTACATAGGGTTCTTGGTTTGAGGTCAGGGTTATTGGTTTAGTGTTTGAATCGCCTCCTTGCAATGTTGTAAGTTTATTAGAATTATAAATTCAAGAGATATATTATGTGATATATGGTGAGTTTATTTTACGCTTGTTCATTTAAGAATAAAAGTGTAAAGCTTTTTTAAGCTCGGGAGATGTGCATAAGAGTGATCTTATGGCGAGGTTCTTTTCTGATGTTCTAACCTTTCCTTGGGGTGATATGGATGGTTTCATTGAAAGTTTCCTTCTGGGGATTAAGATTAAGTTAGAATTTGTATCTGAGCGAACACTTTCCATCCTTGTCATGCTGTTATAACAGGGTGATTTCATCGTTTAGAATTTCCATTACTACCACACTGCCCTCGGGTTTTTCTCCGGTATGGAGGCACAACACCCATCCATCGTTAGCTCTCGGTTCTGACTAGCCAGGACCTTATATGTTTGCTTAATATCCAGAGGCTGGTCGGGTAACCATAAGGTAGCCTTTATCAACCTCGAGACCACAATTTGGATCAGCATTAGTTTTTTGACATTGTTATATATGGCTCAGACCAATTCGGAGATGAGAGAACTATCAACGATCTTAACGTTTCGTCATCTCCAAATTGGTCTAAGCCATATCTAACAATGTCAAAAAACTAATGCTGATCCAAATTGTGGTCCCGAGGTTGATAAAGGCTACCTCATTCTTCTCTGTGAGTTTTCCCATGAGGTTTTGTTGATTAATTATTTTGCTCCTTGTAGCTGGGTCTTGAGATTGATGAGTTGCTACCTCTACTTACCCTTTTCTGAGAGTTCAGGATATATGGTGCAGAGTCGTCCGAACTATTCCTCTTTTTAATTTTACCTAAACCTCCAGCTGTGACAGAGGTGATCGCTCTCAGCAAGGACCTGGTTTTTATTCAAACAGCAACGCAATTCTCAAAGCTAGTGTAAATTTTAATTAGATGCAGCAAAGTTTTATATATTGTATTCCACATCCTTACTATATGAATGAGTAAACATGTTGACTTTTTCACAACGTGATAAATAAATTGTTGATAGTGAAGACCTAAAGATTTTAAGAGAAAATAAAAGTGTATTTGATATTTAATCTCATTTTCATTTTAATCGTAATTAATTGAAATATTCCATATTGGCATACTCAGCATTAAACTTGAATTCCAATGTTAACTCGTACAACTATTATAGCAAACAAATTTCTGTTATATCATCGTATCGTTTGTTATTATGAGAAGTAATTTACTTGAAGTAATTTTACAATCTGCTTTTACGTTCGGGGACACCTTGTATAATTATGTAACATACACAATTTAAGTTTGGAGACATTAATTGGACATCCATTAAAATAAGCTTCTCCTGAGAGTGATGGAATAGTCTAATAATTCGAAAATTGTATTTTAGTCGATGCTAGTCATCTTTGATTTTGTATCTTTTCGATTTGTTGATGCAGGAATCTTAAATTGCCTATGATTGATTTGTTTTGTAAACTGCCTTCGAGAGTTCTTGTCTTTTTTAGCAATTCTTCCAGGTTTGTAGAAATAACCAGTTTCTTGTTTTCTACCATCGTAATTACTAGGCAACCATTTTTCCATTTCTTATTTAATTTAATTTATTTATTATAGATCTATTCATATTTAGGAAATTTTCATGGTTACTTTTTTATATAATTAAAAATAAGAAGAATAATACCTAGAATTCTAAGAATTCTCTTCGTTATTTCTAAAATTTTCCAGAATTCTTTATTTACAATTTTACAATTACAAAAATATTATAATATATTTTATTTTTTATCCAAATTTTTCATTTTTTAAATGAACACAAGTTAATAATTTGATTTCCGTCCTGCACGTTAATACATTGTGCATCATTCGTATTGTATTTTTTAATTACTTTCGCATTCCGTTGACTATTACTAAACTAGTTTGCATACATTTTTATCATATTTAGCATATTCTTCATTACGATGCCATAAATATTTTATACCATTGGCCTTTGTTCGCTTTGTTTTCTTTATCTCTGCAATATTTTATATTATCCTTATTTATTTCACATGCAGAGAAAATATACATAAACTATTCTATGGACGAAATAACCATCGTGCCACTAAAAAGGTTAATAGACCACGAGTTGAACGCTCTCTCGAGAAAGGGGCGGCTTTTGTTGTAAGGCATTAAATATTTGCGGTAAAATGGAAACTGCGTGTTTTCGAAGGAGTACACTCAAGCTTTCAGGTATGCATGATCATTAAGAGTGCAAATTTACCATGCACTGTGTTCTAGACAAACCCCGTTCAGCCTGCACTTTATATCGATTTTCCCCGAAAACATATGCACTCGACAAAATGTATAAACAGCGCCGCACGTAAATCAACTGCGGTAACAATGTTGAAAATTACTTCACACTACTGCAAACAGGTATAGCTTTATTAAACTGATTAGAATGATTTAGTAAATTTCACCCTGGAACGGGATTTGATGGATTGTTTTAATATATAAATTGTGTATAATTCAAACTTGTCAGTTTCTGTTACATAAATTCATGTTAAATGTAATACCTGTATTATGCATTAAATATGATTTGAATAAATAGAGTCGCTTAATAAAAAAATAATTGTTTTATTTTTAATTACTTTAGATTTAAATGGTATTTCTACAAAAATAATAATAATATAAAATATGCATTTGACTCTTGATTGGTAAATAAATATATTATTTATCTCAGAACTTCTCCAATGAATTACACTAAATCTAAGTAAGCTTTTAAAATTAGTATAGTAGTAGAAGTGAAAAACATTTCCTTTAATATACGATTCATAAAACACGTTTAAATTAATTATTTTAATATGTGTATTATGTGTTGGTTCCATTTTAATTTGTTGTAAATGTACACACCTAGAATTCTGCCGATTTAGTCAATTTCAGATTGTATTCGCCAAGAATTATTGTTGATGCTTTCATTCTTTTTGTATAGCATACAATTTGTTTTGTTTTGATTTACAATTAAACTGTTACTTTAAAACCATTAAGATATCTAACTGAATGCTTCTTCCCCATTTTGACACAAATCCGGCATATTATTTCTTTTGATTGCAATATTTGTGTCAATTTGTTGGTACTTGAGTTTAATTCAAATAGATCATTTATATGAATGTTAAATTAAAGTAGACTCAAAATACTCCCTTGTGGAATACCAGTAACAATGACTAATGCCTTAGACTGTATGAAACCGGATTCACCCTTAATTTGTATAATTTTTTATCTTCCTGCAATGTAGGATTTTAGACAGTGGTACACAACTCCCCTAAATCCAATTTGCTTTGCAATTAATTCTTTTATATTAAAAATTTGCTGTCCACATATATTACCTGTAATGAGACATATTTTTAATTCTTGTTTACTTTTAAACTACTTTCCGGCTCTTTGGAAGCTTGCTTTAATTTTACCACTTGCAAGATATCAAATCGTACTTCTGTTGCAGACTTTAGACCGATTAGTATATTTCCTACGATTTCCAAAATCCTAGAAAAGATTGTTGATTCGCAGCTTAGAGGGCATTTAATAAAATATAATATTCTGCCCAAACACCAATCTGGCTTTAGACCTCACCATAGTTGTGCGACGGCTTTACTTAATGTTACGAACAATGTAATTACGGCTGGAGACTGTGGCAAAGACTGTATTTTAGTAATGCTTGACTTTAGTAAAGCATTTGATACTATAGATCATGATATATTAATGTCAATATTTAATTATATTGGATTATCTAATGATGCCATTACTTTATTTTCTTCCTGCTTATTAGGCCGCCACCAAACGGTTATTATTGATAATGTGGAATCACTTTCTTGTAGAACTACTAAAGGGGTCCCACAAGGATCAATTTTGGTACCACTTCTGTATGCTGTGCACACATCCAATTTTAAAAAATAATTGAAAAATCTTAAATATCACATGTACGCAGATGACACACAGCTGCTGCATCCATTCAAAGCATCTGATATAAATATTGCAGCAAATGAAATTAATTTGGAATTAAAAATGTTCAACACTGTTTACAGATTAATCCAAACAAATCATGTGCTATCTTATTTAGTAAAAAGTTAAATGAAGAAGATATGCATATATTTAAAATGGACAAACTTTGAAATTTGTGGATGAAGCTAAAAATCTTGGTTTGATAATAGATAAAAAAATTAGATTCATTTCACATATTTTAAGGTGCATCCGAAAAAAGCATATTCAAATCTAAAATTAATTTATTCTTTGAAATACTTTTCATCTCACAAAATAAAAATATCACTATATAATAGCTTAGTACTTTAATTTCTGTGATGTAGTATATGGGCCATGTTTGGATGCTAGTAGACAGAAAATAATTCAGGTTATACAAAACGCTTGTCTCAGACTAATTCATGGAATACGAAAATATGATCATATACCACACACACTAATGATAACAAATTGGCTCAATATGAAGGTAAGGCGACTTTTACATATGGCGTGTCTATTTGATAAAGTGATCCAATTTAAATGTCCATTTTACCTTACGAAAATTTTATTTAGAACTGATGTACACAATATCAACATTAGGAACAAAGGTTTGCTAACGCCACCTAATCATAGAACTGCCTATTTTGAACGCAGTTTTTCATATAACATGGCAAAGGTGTCCAATGATATTCCAACAGTGTATAAAATTCAATCATTGCATGCATTTAAAATATCGATAAAATTATTAATAAATTCTGATATGATACGATAATACATAATTTTATGGCACTGGGATTAAATGTTGCACATATATGTTTTTACTGAATTTGTTAACATCATTTGTGTATAATATAATATTAGATATTTTTTTTGTATTTGGGTTGAGCTAAAAGCAGATATGCTTCATGGAAGCATTACTCTGAACTCCACTCCAGGATAGCTTCCTACTATCTAAATATATATTTTTGTATGTAAGAAGTGGGAAATAAAGAGTATTATTATTATTATTATCCTTGGTAAAAATGCTTGGTCTTCCTCTACTGTTGCTCTCATGAATGTTCCACACTTGCTGTGATTGAGTTTATCTAAAATTTTATGTCATTATACCAAAGGTACAAAGCTTAATCATATCGAGACTACTTAAATTACCAAAAGAATTAATAATCCCCACGTTAATATGCTTAATGAGTAAACTGATTTAATGTAGGCGGCACTTTTCAAAAACCTATAATTCATTAACGATGCTTAATTCCCTTCTTTTTACCGACAATAATTACCCCCCAACCTTCTACATATTAATAACGGGAGTCCAACAATCATTGTAGTCTCGGGTGGCGTTGGAATCAAAGACGTAGGTCTATTCTTACATGTGCCAAATAAATTTAACTGCACTTTCAACGTTTATCTGTCAAAAATAATTTAATTGTGCATTTAGAGTGTTGTTAACTTTAATAAGTAATTCGAATATGTTACAATATTCTCATTGATAATCTTGGATTATTTATATACAAAATGCAGATGTATCAAGAACTTTTACAGCCTGATTATGTACGAAGAGTGAATTTCTGCAGATTTTTACTTTAAAATCTTAACAATAATAACATACCGGACCGTACCTTCTTCACAGATGAGACATAGTTTCATTTTACCGACTACGTGAACTCCCAGAATATGTAAATGTCATCTGATAATAACCCGCATTATTTTAGGGAAATAACCACGCATCCTGTGAAGACTGGGATCTGATGCGCGATATCCCGAAGAAGATTAATTGGACTGATATTTTTTGAAGGAAATATAAATGCAGAAATGTATCGTCAAAATATTCTCAAACCTTTCATAAATGAACTCGACGACGATGAGCTTCAATACGGATTTTTCCAACAAGATTGGCCACGACATCATGTTGCTTATGATAACATAGCACATTTGCGAGAATTTTTTGGCGTTAGATTAATAAGTGTCGATCTGTATTTCCGCGTTCTTGTCACTTAACTCCCACGAATTTCTTTTTGTTTCCTTATTTAAAGAATACAATTTTAAAACACAAGTTCATTCTTTACAGGATTTAAAAAACAATATTTCTAGATAATATAGATTAGTGGATGAAACTATGCTATAGTCTGTTCGTTGGATCTTTCGTCGTACGTCACAAATTATCGCTTCGAGAAACGACGCAAAAACATTCAGTCTGATAAAGTAAACCAAATGCGTTAGAAAAAGAACGCACTGTAAAACTTTCGTCGTTTTTTGAAGCGATAGTTTGTGACGTACGACGAAAGATCCAACGAACAAACTATATGTTAAGTTTTTGATAACCAGTTAAGATGTGTTCGTTTATGTAGTAGGTTAAGAAATAATAACACTTTTCGTGTACTAGCAAAGTGTTATTATTACCTACTTCGTAATCAAGATGTATCACGGATTGGTATACTAGGTTTAAAGCTTGTTGTTTTTGTTTTTTAAAAAGGTCGTTTAGTATTAGCTTTTGAGGAAAGCCGTTGTTGTTTGCTATAATTAAAATTATTGTTCATTCCAATCAAAATAGTAAATATTGTTCATTAACATTTAACGGTCCCTCATCAATTGCCATCAGCAAAAAACTTAAATCTTTTAATTTAACCCCGTCTTTCAGAACGACCAACTCACTCAGTAAATTTATAAATAATGGCAAAGATAAATCTGATAAAACGACGAACTCGGGTGTATATTTGTTAAAGTGTGGTGATTGTCCTAAGGTATACGTTGGACAAACTGGGCGAAGCTTCCCAGACCGCAAGAACATAAACAATGCTTTCAATTCCAGAAAACTGCTTCAACCTACGCCAATCATTTAATAGAATACCAGCATACTTTAATGATAATTTTGAAATTTTGCACGTTTGTAATAAAAGTCGAAAGTTAAATTTGTTGGAAGAACTAGAAATTAATAAATATATATTATAATATAAAAGGTATTCTATTAAGTGATCAAACAGAAGTTAATAATTCTCCTTTAATTAATATATAATAATTTGCTCCTTTGTACAAGAAGCGCCACCTCCCCCCATTCCTCCTCATAATTCTAATAGTATATAAGCTTTTACCTGTAATTTGTTAAATTAGTATTCATCTGCCTGATGAAGCCACTGTGTGGCGAAACATGTTGCAGTGTTCAACAATAAATGTGAAACCCTCCCAACTGTGTTTTATTTCAATTTGTTATGGAGTTTCATCATGTATCCGCCTCGTCAATTCAATAAATACATTTCTTTGACTGTAGTATACTCATGCGCATTGGATCAATTACATTGTCGTTTGGTGGAACAAAAATTGAGTTGTGAACTATGAATTAATTTGTGTTGATTTTGTAATTTGTCGTTCTTTATAAGGGCACTTGGTTATAACGACTCGAAGAAAATCAAGACGAATATTTTACACTTATGCTTCTATTGATGTTAACTGTACAGAGTATAAAATGGTAATAATAAGATATTTACAAAATAAGTACATCAGCGGTCCATGGTGGAACTAGATGATGATGATCATCTAGTTCCCTGACCTTATTTCACCAACATCTCGAAACAGGCTTTTTTTCTCAAATCTCTCGGCGGGCTTAATTTCCAGAAGGTTCTTTTGGAACGCAAACTAGGCGGCCTTCTACAGGAGGTACATGACCCTTCGGAGATTAATTTGTTTATTTTCGGGTATAATTTACCTGTTAAAATCGAAGAGACTAGGACGGTTGAACTTACTGTTGTCTCTAATGAGTAGAGCAGAAGCATCTGTTTGTATTGATAAGTCAGAAAAGTGCTGATACATCCCCGGTTATTGTTATCGCCGTTTTTTTGGTCTTTGAGATTCTGGTGCTGGTCGTGTTAAAATCTGGTTTTTGTATATGTTGGTGTGAAGTATCTTAAGGCAATAGTATGTTTAGAAAAAATCTAAGCCCGAAGAGGATGGACTCGTTTTCCTGATTGCTTCGGATGTCCCATTTGACTCTTCCAAACAAAAAGTAGCGCTATATTTATCTACGTATTAAAGATAAAATAAGCAGTTTATTCGATGCCCTATCCGATATTGGAAGAGAGAAGTGAGTGGACATTTTTCGTCTCGGTCAACCACGATCCGATAATAAACCCCGACTTCTTAATGTGTGCCTTAAATCAAGGGATATCGCTAAATAAATACTTAAGAACGCTATACATCTAAGAAAATCGTACGAATTCACAAACATCTTCATTAATAAAGATATAACTCCATGAATCTAATCACAAGAAAAAGATTTTACAGGAATTTCTAGAGCGCCGCGAGTCCGGTAAAGACATCTACCTTAAATACCGATAGGGATTATCTCATTTTCTAACTAAAAAAACATGTACGTGTCCAACAGTCCCCAAATGGCACAGAACTCTTCACATCTTCAAGTTTTAATTTATATTATCAAAATGCTCGCTGAGTTAATACTAAAACATCTCAGTCTTATAACAACGTCCTTGCTAAAGATTACGACGTTGACCTTATCTCCAAAATCTCGGCCTCAGATTCCTTGCGTAACCAGGAACTATTCTCTGAAAACTACACAGTCTATCGAAGAGATCGCCAATTTCGAAAGAGAAGGAGGAGGAGGAGTTCTTGCTGTTATTTGTTCTACATAGTCAGCTGAAAAAATAATAGTTAATAATCGTGAATTAGCACAATTAAATGTTGACATTATATATTTAAAAACATAATATTTTTAAATTAGCACTTTTATATATTCCTCTGACTAGTTCAGTCCAAACCTATATAATACACTTCAACAAACTAGAACAATGATCTATCTGTGACTGTGAATTTTAAATTATTGGTTATTTTAATATACCTTCATACCCTGATGTATTAAATCTGATACTGTAACTAATTTTATATATTTTTATGCGACTATTCAGGTGAACAATATTATTAAAAATAATGGCATATTACTTGAACTAGTGTCACAACATTTCTGTTAATTGTAGTGATTTCAATTTGGTCCCCGAAGATGTACATCATCCCGTATCTCATCGATGAATTTTCCTATTTGTCATCAACAACCTTTAAAACCATTAATATCTTATAAGAGGGAAATGACTTCAGAAAAGCAGACTGGTGTAAACTATACGAACTTTTTAATAGCACCAAGGGACTCGGTCTTGTCTTGTTCTGATGCTGACCATGCTTTATTCCATCTTTTGTGAACATACTGCCGAAACTGTTTCTAAAAAGTTGAACAAAAAATCACAATATCCTTCATTGTTTACAAAACGAACTATCGAAAATATTCGACATAAAATCGACTACCGTAAATTATTTTTATACAAAAATAATAAATATAACAAAGAATGCTTTAATAAATGTACATTATTAGTGAAATATTATATTGATGATGACCACAAATCATTTATATCTAGAGCAGAAAACAACGTAGCAAGAGATCCCAAATTATTATGGTCATTTATTAACAATAAACAGGGGCACACTATTCCAAGTGCAATGGTCTTTAAAAACACAACTTGTGACTATCTTGATAGCATTATTAACATATTTGCCTCATTCTTCTCGCCCACCTTCTCTAATAAACATTTCGCCTACACTTAATCCAATGTTCCTGGAGGCACCTACGTTCTCGCTAATTCATTTCTGCGAAGCTGGTTTAATATGAGCAGTAAAGAGTTAATAAACCTCATCTTATATCTGGCCCGGATAACATTCCCAATATCCTTTTAAAAGATTGCATGAAACGCTTATGACGTCCTTACCACATATTTTTAATTTAATTATTTCTATAAAGACTTTTCCAGCATGTTGGAAACGTTCCTAAATTGTTCCAGTTTTTAAAAATGGTAATCATAAACAAATCCGGAACTATAGGCCCATTTCTTTAATAAGTAATTTTTGAAAACTTTTTGAATTAATGTTATTTAAGGTTTTAGATCAACAATTACTAATCTGCTTGGTTTTGTAGATACAGATTCCGACGTATTGGTTCGCAGAATTAAAACCGATGTTATATATGTTACGCCGAATTCGTGTAATTGCCAATTTCATGAAGTAAGCAAAAAATTGCCTAATTAATGAAAAATGCAAGCCCCTTGCATTGTTCATGAATTAGGCAAATTATCTGCCGAATGTATGAATTAGGCACTGTATAAAAAAAAATTACCAATTATAATAAAATATTTATATATCAAATTAAAGAATTAACTTAAACAATTAGATAGTCTACTTTAGAATAGGAGCAGTACAATTATTATTTTAAACAAAATGGCGATAGTTGGTCCATTCAGTTTAGTATTCTGATGATTGGACGTCAAGTTTGAAAGATATTGACATTCAAATATAATTATGGGTAATTCCGAATGAATAACAAGCAGAGTTACAGATTTTACTATATTATTAAATATCATTTGATGTGAATATATGCAAGCTTAATTGAATAAGCATTTAATCTAGGATGGTTCCTCTTAGGGTCTGCGTTTTTTATTATCGAAGTATCAGCATGTTTTAACAATAAGTAACCTTATTTATTTTTAATAATATATAAATCACACGACATTATACTTAGTATATAAATAATAGGACATGGTTATGAGATTAAATCAAAATAGGAAAAAATGACCATTTTAGAATTAAGTATTTACTTTTTTCAACAATGTTAACTAAATATATGGTGTAAATTAACTGCACCATTCGGTAATTCGGTAAATTTTCAGTTTCTATGTTTCTACATATAACTGCCAGATGTGTCTGTATGATAATATCTTGATATATTAGTACAGTTGCATCGATCGTATTAATTCTGGCGGGTTGATCTTTAATCAAATTTTCCCTATTTATCTCTGTATTATCATTAATACTAATATAAACATTTATATCTTTGTTTTCAGTAAAAATATCAGTATTAATGATATTTTCCATACTTTTTTAAAACAAATCATAATTTTTTCTAAAAAGTTGCGTGTAATTTTGGAACATAGGCTCATTTTAGCCAGTGGTCCGAATAGGGCTTTATATAGTTCAATTCTTATAACTTCATAATAAGTTGTATTCATTTCCCATTGAACGAAAAGCAGCCCAGTTACTCAATTATGGTTGCGCATTCAAGCAATTAGAGAATCCTTCATTGTTTGATTGCTTCTTCCAACAGAGCCTTGACTTTGTAGATATCATGGTCTACCATTGATGAACACCAAGTCAGGTCAAAACGACCCCAAAGTTTAAGATTATACTGAGAGATTTTTTCAGCTTTGGGAATAGGGAAAATTCGCTGAGGGCTAGATCTGGTGAATATGTAGGATGAGAGACTAATTCGTAGCGTAACTCATTTAATTTGGACACGACGATGTCGGATGAATGAGCCGGTGGATTTCGTGGTGAAATAGCACTTTTTTTCGCTGCAAACGTGGCCGTTTCTCCTACAATACTACATCGAATCGGGTCAATAAATCGATGTAGTATTGCCCCGTGATCGTCCTCCCTCCTGCAATTAGTTTATGAGGATAACGCCTTTGAGGTCCCAAAAAATGGTCGCCAAAACCTTTCCGGCCCATGGAATGGCCTTTTCTTTCTTTGGAGCTGCTTTGCCTGGAACAGTCCACTGCTCGACTGTTCCTTGGTCTCCGGTATATAGTAGTAGATCCAAGTCTCATCTACGGTTACGAAACGGATGAAGAAATCCTTTGGATTTCTCCTGACCAGATACTCCTCCGAAATGTTCACCCGTTTTTGTTTTTGCTCTGGTATGAGCAAACGCGGTAGTCATCGTGCTGAAAGCTTTTTTATTCCCAAAATTTCGTGCAAGATATGGCCAACATTCTTCTGCGAAGACTGTTCGGTTAACACGACATCATGAATCTTTTCGATGATTTCATTGTTGGTAGCGGTTTTTGGGTCTCCATTGCGTTGTTCGTCATTTCTGCTTATGCGGTCACGTTTAAACTCGCTCACCCAGAAGCTAATGATAAAAAATTATGGAGTATGTCCGTTATGAACCCCTAGAAGTGTTTTGTCACTGCACGAATTTCGATTTTATCCATTCTTGCGAAACCACCTGACTTGCTGTATAAAAGACACTTTTAAACAACAACGGTTGGCAGAAGTGTTGCCCTTGCCGACCAATGAATCTACCTCAACCATCGTGCGCCATCTCTTTCCGATTACTTTCCGAAATATTTCAGGACACCCTCGTACTTCTGTAATAGTTGATTGACGACTGCACGTCCATTTTGAGTAAAAAAAAATAAACTGAGGTGTAGCTTAAAAATAATCAAATTTGGTTTTGGTTTTCAAAAAACACCACCACAGTACTACCGTTTACGTTGCCCAATGCACAAAATGAGCAAAATAAATAACGCCGAATTCACGAATTTGGCAGATTATTTGCCTAATTCATGAATTATGCAACGGACTTGCGTAGTATACGAATTAGGCAATGTTTTTGCTTATTTCATGTAATAGGCAATTTTACAAATTCGGTTTAACATATATACATATTTCGCCAATGCGATCAGGTTTGCCATGATATTCTACTGTGGAAAATGCATAGTTTTGGCCTTAGTTTGGATCTAATACAATTATTAAAGTCCTATTTAACCTCATGCTTTTACTACATTAAACTACGTGGCTATAAATCTAGGGACTACTTTTCAACCAGTGGATCAATAAGAGAAACCTTTCTGGGACCACTGATTTTTAATATATTCATACATGATGTAGAGAAACATCTTAAATGTGAATATAAATATATGCCGACGACCTGAAAAACTACCACAAGGTAAGGGAAACTGGTTACAGCACCAACGTATAAAATGATCTAGATATGTTAGGTAAATGGAGTAAAGAAAACGGTTTAAAGCTAAATATTAATAAATGCAAAATTATGTCGTTTTGCAGAAGTTTAACGCATATTAGAGTGGACTATATGCTGTACAGAGAGGTTCTGTTCACGTGTTTCCAAATTTTGTGACTTAGATATTATAATGAATTCTAAGCTTGACTTTAGTAATCACATAAGAAAAGTTTGCAACGACAGCTATAAAACTCTTGGCTATCTTCTTCGCAATACCAAGTCTTTTCAGCATCAGGCTACTAAATTCGACGGGGCTTTCATTAGAAGCAAACTTGAATACGCTTCCACAATTTGGTTCCCACAACAAAAAAGCTGCATTCATATGCTCAAAAAGGTACAATTAAAATTTCTAAAAATTTGGTACCTATCCGGAGCAAGACTTCCACATGAAATTATTCTACCGAAATTTAAATTTCAAACTTGGGCCTCAAGCTACTTTAACGGTATTAGGATCTATATACCACATTAAAAAAATGTTTTGTTAATTATGACAAATAATTGCAATTGCATCACTGTAATTAAAGAATTATTTCACTGTACATACCCACTTCTAACTACACGTTTCGTCCTTATCGATGCATAGTGCACACGCAATCGCAATTAGGATTGCCATATGCATTCACGTACACTACCAGTCCATATCATGTTACCTCTAATTAGAATTAATCTTGCATTAATACTCTAATTTCAGTTGCAATCTCTCTATGTAGTAAATTTGCTAGTAGGCGTCAACCGATATGTTTCGATACCGTATATCGATGCTTCAAAATTGATTATAGTTATGGGCAGAAATTTAGTATTAAGAATAAATACTAATAGTACTGAAACATGCAATATGTGTTAATAAACAGTAACACAATGAAGTGATTTTAAAAAGTTTGAGTTATTCATATATGGTATTATAAGTAGGTTATTGATATATTAAATATATATCGACCTGTTGGACGTATTTGATTTTAAATATATATTATATATGTAATAAAATCCGTAATTTAGTGGCAGACTTCTTTAAATATAGTATCATAAAATATAATTTAGAAGTTTGCGTTCCGCAAAACTTCTCGTGTTTTAAATCGCTATAGCCGTTATTAGATCATCAATAATTATAAGAGATTAAAACACTTACTATATTTAGTAAAATAAAATAGAGCTTAATTTATTATTATTAAAAACGATTTGTTAAATTTAACTTTGTTCTCAATGAATCAAGTACCTTACTACCTCACACTTACTTACTTTCAGACATACATTAATATTTATTCACATAATTATAAAAATGCAAGAATTATAAATTGAATACAATTTTTGCTTTGTTTATATAACTGAATTTAATTATTCAAACGAAGTAAAAGCTGTGTTTATAACGAAGTATAAGCCTTAATCATAAACGAATGAATGAGTTGCTAATATTTACAAATACATACCAAAATAAAATAGAGTTTGTCCCTTTAGGCAATAAATCTAAGATGAATCTGCTTAATGATTGATATGACAATAAAAAAAAACACAAGTGTACCCAACAAAAATTTAACTAAAACCTGTGCTCTTTGTCTATTAGAATAAAAATTAATCAACAATACTTAGCTTATATTTTAAATCTGTACCATAATAAAACTTATGAAATGTCGTGAAAGAATAATCATAAAACGTATTTACACGTACTATAAACCTAGACGTAAAAATCATGTCATCTACACGTAGAAATCAGATCGATTGCGGTTGCCGGCGTTTCCCGCCAGGCGCGTCCGACTTGAATTTTCGCGGCGTCGCGACGCTCTTCCACGTTTCCACGTTTCCGCACGTTGACGAGCCAGTCGACTGAGGGAAATTTCGGAGCGAACATCGGCGCATTATCCGGAAAATTTGCCACGCACGTTTCTTCACGCATTAGAAAAAAAAAGCAGAACAAAGTTTTTTTTTTGGGATACTTAAATTTTGAAACAGTGACTCTCTGTTGGAACGTTTTTTGTGCTAAGCGTTGTTTGAGTGCTCATGTGGTTAACTTTCTACAGCCAAGACATCTACTATTTACACAAATAAACTAAATGGTAAATGTAGATTTAGATGTTTAGCTTAGAATATTATCTTGGCCTTTTATTTCAGAATTATTTACAGAAATGCTTCTTTAAGGTGCACTGAGTATTTGCCTTATATGCAGATAAAAATCTGCATAATATACTAATTATGTGTTATATAACAGGTGTATGAATGTGATATAATATGTTCTCCTTGAAAAAACCACGTGATTTCTGCCGAAGAATTTAAGTGTTGTACATATTTTAAGGTCTTATAAAAAATATTTTTTATAAATTTTCTTCTTCACTTTAATAATTCTATATTTTATAATAAACCAAGTAATATCTATGAAAACTTATTTTATATGAAGTTAAACATATTATAAACAAATTATAGATAGTACTTTAGCAATGCATTAGGTATAAACTCTACAAAAAAATCAATTAGTAATTAATCGATTTGAATAAGCATCATAAAGGAATATAAATGTGTGCTGTTATTTAGTTTATTGCTGTATGTTTTTAGACATTAACCTTAATAAAGATATTAGAGCACTATACAAAAATTATAATAGTTTACTGACTGTGTTTATTAGGTGTTAATTATTATTTAATTTTCAATTATTTTTTTGTATAATGATTATAATCAGATGATGGCATTAAGTTGAAATCAGAATAAGATTTTTGTATTTTTGAGGGCTTCAGCTAAAATTAACCTAAAAACCATAAATTAAATAGAAATAATTTTATAAATTAATTGATTGATTTTTAAACCTAATTTTATATAATAATGAGCTAAATAAATGTTTATTTTTAAAAGTGACTCAAGTTTTATTTTAAAGTTTTTTTAAGAGTTCTAGAATTAATTTTTCATAAATTTGCTACAAACTCTTATAGTACTAATAATAATTTCTTGGTGGATAAAAACATTTTTACAAAATAACAGTAGAAAATAAATTTGTACAGGTTCATAAAAAAAGATAACCATATGCGTAATATTAAACTTAAAAATTCAAATTTAATACATTAGTTTAAATTAAATTTGAATTTGATAGCGCTAGTGACAATACTTTAAATATTTTATACTTAATTAACGAAGATAATTTATACATATGCAAATAACAGATATACATATAAAATCGTAAATAAAATTTTTTCAGAAAAATGCGTCGATTTTTGTTTTTAAATTATTATCCAGATTTCTGCCCCCCAACCTTTCGCCCCTAAAGGGTGTTAACGTTAAAAATTCAAATAACAAAGTACCCCTTGCCATACCTCAATTGATATTTTTTTAAATTTTGAATACAACAAAAAAATATCAAAATCGGTTGATAAATAACTGTAATTTCATAATCCCTTCTCTAAAAATATCAAAAATAAGGCCAAATTAACTGAAATATTAATAATAATAATCATCCAAAACTTTTGTATGTTTTTTATAATACTTTTCTTTGTTCATTTATATATTGTTTTTGGAAAGGAAGCTAAAGTTTAATAAACATAAACAAAATTTGTCTCATGGGATAATATTTTATACAGACACTTTATCAGTATTAAAATTAACATAAATTATCTAAAAATAGATGCCACACAACATGTTTGTTTATTAAAAGCAAAAGTAATAATAAACGGGCACACTGCGACCCTTACAGTGCCCCTAAAAGAACATTAAACATTAGATATATGGTTTTTTATTTTTACATATTGTAAACGCTCAAAAGAAATTTGAAAACGATGCAATAAAGGACTGACTAAAGCCATACGATACTAATTTGGATATTAAAGTAACATGACGTACGTTGTCAAAATAAAAAAAATATCTACAGGATTCGTTTTTTTATAAGTTCTCTATGAGGATCTCGGAAACTATAAGAGATAGAGAAACGGTTGAATGGGGAAAGAAGTGTAGATTTACGAGAAGAATAAAATTCTACTTTCAAAGTTCACAATGTGTGAGGAGATTTTCTGTAAATGTTTAATTCTAATTTTCTATTGTTTCTCATTATTATTAAATCTAAAAAAGGTAGTTGATTATTTGATTCAACCTCGTACGTAAAATTTATGCTGGGGTAAAAACTATTGAGTTGGGATACAAAATCTGGGATGTTTAATGATTTCTTAGTGATCGCAAATATATCATCCACATATCTATTCCACGTTTTAGGGAAGGTATTTAAGCTGTTTTTCGCTTTATTCTCAAAACTGTTCATGAAAATGTTCGCAAGAAAAGGTGATAGAGGATTGCTCATAGCCGTACCAAATGTTTGTTTATAAAAATTTCCTTCAAATTCAAAAAGGTTGTAATGACTAATTTTGTTAGTTTAATGTAAGTATGTACTTTGTTTTATAATTATTTGTAATCCACATAGTTGATTTATCAATTCATTGTTATACGAAGAAAGTATAAAATAAACAAATTGACAGGAGAGTTTCTTTAATTTCTTGTTAATGGTTACTGATTTTTTCATTATTTTTTTTCTGATAACATTATACATCTTCTGTAGAGCTTCGTCCCACTTACTCGTAGTGCAGTTTTTTGGGAGTTTTAAATGTAGGTTGTATGCGAGCAATTGTAGTGAATTGCGTTTTGTGAAGTGAACTAATTTCTGATTTCAAAAGTTTATTTTGGAAATCTTTGATTATTTTCAGTTTATTATTTGTTACTATACTGAAATAATTACTTTTAGGTTTTTCCATTAATCCATCTACCCTATAAATGTAACGATACCATTCAAAAATTTGTTAATCATCTATTGATAATGGACACATAGTGTCCGAAATATACATTTAGTGCATAAATAAAAACACTAAAGAAAGGAATTTAACCGCTTTTTTATTATTATTTTTCTGAACCTAGCCATGTCCAATATATTGTTTTAAGATCAATATTTTTGCCAAAAAAGTGAAATCTTCTATTTAAACTTATATTTTTTAAATATTATAATTAGTGTGTTGTAAATAATGTAACAAATCTCACTTATTTTAAAGGTATATTAAATATATAAAATAATAACCCAATAAATTTGAACCTGTAGGTAGTAGTATGTAACTTAGTATTTTATTTGTAAGAAACGAATTGTTTATTAAATATTAAGGCTGAATTTAGAATAATAAGAAACTACGAATGTATAAAGTATACCATAGAACACACGTATTAAATATAAACCAATAAACAATTTAAACTGTATTAACCTATATTACTGAATACATAAATTGCAACACCATGTGTTGCATTGGAGAAAAAACTAGCATGAATTTCTCTACAAGCTGTGATTATCCTATTTCTCAAGATAACTTCTTTATCTGGTGATAATAAGTAAACAATATCCTGCAGGTAGCTCCAAAGCCAAAAATCCAATGGGTTAAGATCAGCTGAACGTGCAGGCCAAAAGAAAGTTGAAAGTTAACCCTATTAAGCTGCAAATGAGGCAAATTTTCAAGAAAATTTCTAAATCTTCTAACTTTGACTTCAATTTAGGTGTTTGTTACTTTCCCTATATAGTATATATAGGGGGAGTATTGTTTTCGTGATTTTTTTTGAAAATTTTTGTTTGCGGAAATATCCGTTTTGGGGTCCCCTGAACTCAAAACACTAATTTCTGGGAAAAAAAAATGTGTCTTTGTGTGTGTCTGTCGGTGGGCGCTGTATCTCAAAAACGAATGATCAAATTGAGATGAAACTTTATACTTAAGTAACATAAATAAACAAAAGAAAAAATACCGGCCTCCTACTAAATGACCAAACCGACATCAATCGCTCGCCACTACTCAACATGTTTAATTTTAAAAATAAAAATCCCCCATCCCCCTTCCCACCTCCTTAATTACTATTTAAACCACACACAAACTTGTAAGGATACCATTTCTTCGCCTGAAGAAGCCACAGTGTGGCGAAACAATTGTTGCGAGTTTAATGCAATAAAGTGTCTTTGAAAATTTATAAAGTGTTTTTTACTTTAACGTCTAAAAAGTTTATACTTAAGGTTTTATTGTTAAAAACTGGAACTGAAAAGCTTTTGGTAAACATTCCCAAACCGGAAGTGGATGTTTACTCGAGGCGTTTCTTTGTTTTTTGGTGATATTTTTCTAAATATAATTTTTTTAAAAAAACAGTTCAAATAAAAGTTAAAGGAAATAAAAAACTGAACAAGTCTTATTTAAATATATTTTTCATAAAATTCTTAACTGTCGAGAAAAAAAGAAAATATTGAAAATTTCGATATTTTTTGACAATTTCTAATAAACTATTGGAGTTACGTAAAATTTATATTAAAAATAATCGTAGAGAATTAAAAAATGAACAAATTATTAAGAATAACCTTTTTCTGCAAACCTCATAGTTTTCGAGAAAAATATAGGGAAAGTACTATGATGGCCACATCACCATTTTTTCTATTAAATTATCCCTAAATGTACATTCATTTGAACAAATAATTCGTTTATAAAGAGGGGTCTTGGATCACCTTACTTAGAATTACATAAGTCCATTCGCCGAGTCCCGTCATATCGTTCTAATGGCTGTACCTTTTGAATTATGTATGATTCATACTTATGTTTCTTTGGTACTATATAGACAGTATTGTTTGACTTACTAAATTGCTATTAGCTTTATATATGTTATGGGAGTATCGTTAACATTGAGTAGAACATCTAACTCTGAAAGTTCACGAAATTGTCATTCCATTCCCTTCGGTTTTTTAAAGGTTGCATATCTTCTCAAATATTCTTCTAACCTACTAAATTTACAAGTTTCTGGATTCATCGCCCTGCCAACCACTAATGATAAATCCTTACTGCTGCTCTTTTCTATTACATTGAATATAAATTTGTAACATGTCTATTAACTCACTATTGTTTATGATTATATCAGAAACACATACTAATAACAAATGGTTGATATTATTTTACAGTCAATGTCATTTATTACATCAAGATTAAAATTTTACTTAAAAGTCTCGAGCAATTTTCGGTATATAGACACATTCACACACATATTTTTTTCCTCAAAATAACACTAACTATTGTTGAGGGAAAGTATTAAATATTTAGCCTTAATTCCTAACAAAATTATTTCCATAGAGTCTTTTTGATTAAAAATACGAGTACCTTTTTTTGATCGTGTATGCGAAAAAGACTTAAATAATTATGGTTGGTATAGTCTATTAGTCTGGTATATTGCGTTAGTAATATATATATATATATGTATATTAACAGTGTAATGAGAAATTTAGTAATTAGACTCAATGAACTCTTCAAGAAATATACAAAATTTGCTCCAAAACATTTACTAAAAAAATCACTCGCTTTATCCGAACAGCTCAAATCCTCAACAACCCCCAAAAATTTAAAACTTGTATCATTTAACGTTAGTAGCATGTTCTCCAATATACCCATTAATGAATGTCTAAAAATTATTCGATAAATCACATTGCAATTACTTTATTAGATCAGAACTCTATCAATGTTTAGAAACTTGTGTAATTAAAAATTATTTCAAATTCAATAATAAATTCTACCAAGAAACTACAGGTTTTCCAATGGGGTCTCCATTAAGTCCTCTCTTAGCTGAAATATTCATGTCCAATATCGAAGAAAGATTTTCTCACTTGATTTTGCAAAAAATCACATTTCCTTTTGGTACAGATGTGTTGATGACGAAATAACGTGTTTTAGTGGCACAGCACGTCAATTAGATCAGTTTCTCAACCTAATTAACAATATTCACCCTAAAATTAAATTTACCCTTGAAATAGAAAATGACAACAAAATTAACTTTTTGGATTTAACGTTAATTCACCAAAATAATAAAATTGAATTTGATATATACAGGAAGCCTACTAACGTCAGCTCAACAATCCCGTTGTCGCACAAACTAGCTGCATATCACTCAATGATACATAGAGCTTTTTCCATTCCCTTAACTACTAGCAGAAGAGCCACTGAATTAAATAAAATAATTTCAATTGCCAAGGACCATGGCTTCTCCACTAACCTTGTTCAAAACTTAATAAACAAAAAACGTCATCAAACCACAAGGGTTTCAATATATCCGAAAATACCTAATTTAAATTCATCGTTCATTCCACTTACATACTTTGGAAAAAAACAGTGTACAGATTGCTAATATTTTTCGAAAAGAGAATCATCAAGTAGCGTTTAAACCTCCTGGAAAATTATAAAACATGCTATTCAATGCAAAGGATAAAATCTGGTATAGATGAGATCCCTTGTTCAAAATGCAATAATGTGATCTAGGTCGAACAGGACGAACTATATAAACTCGTTTTTCTGAACCCTTGATTGTTCTTTGTTTTAGTTAAACCGATACATAGATCTTTGGTTTCTTACCAGAAACGGCCATTTTGTTCTTTTATCGAGATTTGTCAACATTTTAAAAACTGCTGGCTTAACTATTATATTTGATGTCATTTTATTAAATGGTCAGGGTTGAGGCATATTAAATTTTCTTCAATTGTTATAAAGGAAATGCCAAAAAGAAAATATGTTCGGGTTAGTTAAAATACATAATGAACACTAGGAAGGGGTCGAATTTTTTTTTACCAAACTTTGCATAGATGTATAACAATTAATTACAAGTTAAAAAAAGGAAACATATTGGTCAGAGACTCTCCTACTCTTTGTATCGATTCTAGCAGCAGAAGAGCTTGCAACTTCTGCAGATGGTGTTTGAAGTTCTTTAGCCTTGGCTAATGTCCTGTACACGCCCAATGGGGAAACATAAGGAGATCGCCAATATATTGATATTATCTTCCGCAAATCGGTCCATTGCAAATTTGCACTATAAGGACTTGCATTGTTTTCCTGGAAAAATGAGTCTTCCAACTTCTGAATAAACTAAAAAATATAAACATAGTGCTTCTATAACCTTATCCATATTTCGCTGAGCACTCTTGTTGGTTTTGATAAATTTGGTATTCATCAAGACCTATTTTATATTATAATACGTACAGTTTGAATATCTCTTTCAACACAAAATTCAATGCTGCGACGTTTTCCAGGTCTTCATCTGACCCTCACGTAGCCATCATGCTTTTTCAAGCAGGATCGGGATTCATCTTTAAATACCACTCTAGGTTTCATTGCAGTCGCAACCTGCACCACTTTTAACTATGGAAGTTGAGACTTTAGTGGCAACACAAAATTTAGCTGATAAGATTGCAAGCCAAAATTTTAGCAATTTAGCAATAAAACTTTTGAATGACCACAGGATGACTTTTGTTAACTAACTATATACAGGCAATTAATCTAATACTGGAGAATCACAATTCCACTTTTAAAACAAACGATGAAAAGCGAAAACAGCAAAGGACCGAACATAATTTCCCAAAATATACACCTGATGATATTGTTAGAAAAAAATAAAAGAAGAAGAAACAAAATTTTAAACAATTTCTATTTTTATAGTTCAACGTTTGTGCCTAAATTGGTTAAAAAACTTGCTACCCTTGTAGGGTATATAATAAACCCTATATTTATTATATATATTTATTTCGATAATCACACGGTATATATTGAATTATTTAAAATGCAGCTTTTCATCACTAATTTCTTACATTTTTTTATAAAAACTGATAAAAAACGATACATTTGAAAGTATAAGAAAACAAGTCACATTTTTTGAAATTAAAAATGCATTTATCAATCGTTCAATTTCCCGGAAATACTTACTTGATAAGTTTATTTAAGAAGCAATACTTTAAATAGGATTAAATTAATTGAATAGCATTTCTAAAATCTCTAATTGTCATATAATAATAGCTTTGGTCTACTCTACACATAAAATTGGATCTGCTATATCTAAGTTAATGTTTTTTTTTAAAACTAAATGATGATATATTTTGAAACCCGAATTAATTTAAATATTTTCATTTAGACTATAAAATATCACTATTTTATTTTGATGTAATAATTATTATGTAATAACTGTATAAGTTAATAGTACTATAATTAAAATAAGCTAAAATAATGTTATAATTTCCCTCCCTCTTCCTCACACATATACGGGTTAGAAGAAATTATCATTATATTTCAAAAGGTACAGATTAGCAAAAAATGTCTTAAATAAAAGTTGTAATAATTTAAAAATATATTTATCCGTAATAAATTAGAATATACAGGGTGGCCCATAAAATTGTGGTGAATTAAGGTTACTTTTGTTTTAATGGAACACCCCGTATATTAGTATTTATTTTGATAGTCCTGTCAGTTTTGAACATTTTTTGCTAAATGCCATATTCGAACGTAATCGTAGTTACCTGACCAACACAAATTAGGTATGGAATTGGAAATTATTCTGAAAATGAAGTCAAAAAATGTCAAAATTAAACAAGGAAATGGAATATTTTAATAACATACCTTCCACCTTAATTACTCAGTTTCGTGAATATCATGACATTTCGATCAGTTACAGAACTTAAAATAAATGCCAATAAATAATTTAATCATTTACCATAAAACAATAAGCATAACAAGCAATGCAAAAACGGTTTTATTTTTTAGTAAAAGTTGAAAATGGCCCCCATTTGCAATGATATAAATTGCTACAAAAATATTAAAAAAATAGTTATTTAAATCCATTTATCTTGTTAATTTCTCACTTTAATTTAAAATTTTAATTCTTAGTAATTTCAAATTATTGAATTTGTTCCGATAAACATTATTTTTCAAGTAACACTAATCAAAGAAATCTAAGGGCGAAAGATCGGGAAACCGTGAAGGCCATTCGATAGGCCCTCTTTTTCCTATTCATCTATTTGAAAGGTGACATCAAAAAATTCTCTAACTTCCCAAGAAAAATGCGGAGGAGTTCCATCTTACTGATACCAGTTTACGTTATTAACGGGAGTTAGGTTAGGTTAGGTTAGGTTGGTGTGGAAGCACCACGAAGAGGTGCACAGTTAGGCCTAGATAGATTTGGAGCCATTTATGAATCTGGCTATGCTTCTGGCATCGGTTGTCTCGATGTCGGAGAGCTCATTCATAAAGGAACGGCCTAGGGAGGAATCTCTTATTCCGGCCAGCGCGGGACATTGACAGAGGTAGTGGAGTACGTTTTCCTCCTCCTCTTCGTCGAGGCACCCTCTACAAAAGTCGTTGTGGGCTATTCCTAACCTTTCTGCGTGTTTGCCAATGGGACAGTGTCCCGTGATGACTCCCACTGTTAGCGCAATGTCATGTCTCTTTAATGAGATGATGCCATCGCTTCTTTTGCTGTTACAGCGTGGCCAAATCTGCCTTGCTGTGCTACAGCTGCTCTCATTCATCCACCTTTTGTTTGTTAGGTTTAGGATGATATTGCTTAGGATTTCCTTGCTAGTCGCTAAGGGAATTCCTGGGTGATGGTTTATTGAGGACGAGTGAAGCTTCGTTCCATTCTTAGCCAGCTCATCCGCTGTGTCATTGCCCGGGTTGTTGCTGTGGCTAGGCACCCAGATGAGTTGAGCGTTTGTCTGTGTTGCCAGTTCATTTAGTGATTTCCGGCAATCAGATACCACTTTTGAGGTGCTACTCACACCTGTTAGAGCCCTGATTGCCGCTTGGCTATCAGTGTAAATGTGGACCCGGTTTGCGTTTGTCCTATTGGTCCTTAGCCATTCTACTGCAGTATTTATGGCGATTACTTCTGCCTGTAGTACACTACAGTAGTCTGGTAGTCTGAAGGATAGTCGGATCTTCAGGTCTTCGGAGAAGACTGCTCCCCCAACTTTTGTGTCCTGCTTAGAACCGTCCGTGAAGACGTGTAGTGTCCCTGCTTCATTTTCTTTGTCCACCGCCCAGTCCTCCTTGGTAGGGATCTGGCAGGAGAACTTGTTATGAAATGCAGGGATCGGTAGACAGCGGTCAATATTCTTAGGGACACCGGGGAATTCTTTGAGAATTCTTGTGTGTCCCCGCGTATTAGTTGTGAGTCGGCAGATTGAGTTCAGTCTTAATGCTGTTGTTAGCGCAATCTGCTTGCCGAGGAGATCCACAGGGGTCAGATTGAGGATTGTTTCCAGTGCTTTCGTGGGACATGTCCTAATAGCTCCTGTAATCATCAGGGTTGCCAACCTTTGGACCTTCCCAAATGCTTGCTGGTGAACCTTTTTGTCCAAAGCAGTCCACCATATGAATACGCCGTAGTAGAGTATTGGCCTTACTACTGCCTTGTAGAGCCAGTAGGTGATGTTGGGTTTCATGCCCCATTTTTTGCCTACCGTCTTTTTGCAAGAGTACAGCGCCACGGTGGCTTTCCGTACTCTTTCCTGGATATTAGGTTTCCAACTGAGCTTTCGGTCCAGTATGATACCTAAATACTTAGCCTGTTCTTTTATCTCCAATTCTACTCCCATTAAGATGGGGGGTGAGAATTTGGGGATTTTGTGTTTCCTAGTAAAAAGAACTAGCTCAGTTTTTTGTGGGTTTACGCCTAGGCCGCATCGTTCACACCACTGAGTTAGTATTAGTAATGCCCGTTGTGTGAGCTGGGACATTACATTGAGATGTTTCCCTGAGATGGCTAGGGCCACATCATCTGCGTAGGCTACTACCCTACATCCGGAGTTGCGTAGATCTAAGAGAAGGTCGTTTAACGCAAGGTTCCAGAGTAGGGGAGAAAGGACCCCGCCCTGTGGCGTGCCCCTGTCCGCTTGCCTACTTATACGGGAGTTCCCTAGTTTGGAACGGATGTTTCTTCCTCGGAGCAACTTGCCTATGAGGTCGACAACTGTTGCCTCAATTCCAGTTGCGTTTAAGGCGGACTCAATGGCTTCAGGGTACACATTGTTAAACGCTCCCTCGATGTCGAGGAAGGTCACCAGCGTGTACTCCTTGTGGCCCATTGTTCCTTCTATTTGACTAACCAGGGAGTGCAGAGCTGTTTCCACGGACTTTCCTTTGGTGTACGCATGTTGCGAGGTTGACAACAACTGGGGGTTTATGCTCCCTTTTATGTAGATGTCAAGTAACCTCTCTAGTATTTTGAGTAAAAATGAGGACAAGCTTATGGGCCTGTAGTCCTTTGGTCTTGTATGGGATATCTTCCCGCTTTTGGGAATGAAAGTTAGTTCCACCTCTTTCCACATCCTCGGGATGTACGAGAAGTTAAGGCACCCCACGAACATGGTTTCCAGCCATGGTATAACTATGTCCTGGGCTTCTTGCAATTCAACTGGACTGATGCCGTCTGGCCCAGCTGATTTATATGGTTTGAAGCTTTTAATGCTCCATATAAGCTTCTCTCTGCTCACGATCTTGTGAACGGGGCATTGAGAATGAGAAGTTTCTGTGGACATGGATTCATTGCTTATTCCTCTTGGGAAGTGAGTGTCCATCAGAAGTTCGAGCGTTTCTTTGCATGAGCTAGTCCAGGTGCCGTCTTCTTTCATGACGAAACCTGGGACTACAGGATCTTTAGAAAGAATTTTGCTTCTGAAGTGTCTTCGATTTGGTTACAGAATGACTTCCATGCCGTCCGCTTGGCCTTTCTTACTTCACTTTTGAAGCTTCTGAGACTGTCTTTATAAGTTGACCATTCATTGGTGTACTTAGCTTTGTTGAACAGTCTACGGCACTCCTTCCTTAGGGAGTTTAGTTTAGGGGTCCACCAAGTAGGTTTGCTTTTGCCTTTTCTTGGCGTACTGGGACACGCAGTGTCTATTGATTTGTTGCATGCATTGGAGAAGACCTCCACCATCCGATCCAGCTCCTCCATTGTGGTGGGTATGGGTGGCTCAGATGGTAGAGTACTCGATAGGGCAGTTCTATACTTTTCCCAATCGGTTCTCCTTTTGTCTACAAATCTGGGGCAGTCTTGCATTTGAATATCAAGGTTGAATTCGATATATCTGTGGTCAGAAAAGGAGTGTTCAGAGGACACTTTCCAGTTCCTGATAATGTTGAACGATTGTTCGGTGACTAGAGTAATGTCCAGAACTTCTCGTCTATTAGCAGTTATAAAGGTAGGGGTATTCCCTTCATTACATATGGCGAGGTTGGAAGTAAGTAAGAATTCTAAAAGTGACTCACCTCTTGTGTTGGAATCCGAGCTTCCCCAGATGCTATGGTGGGCGTTCGCATCGGCTCCAATTAGGACGCTGGCTCCTTCCCGGTTAGCTGCGTCAAGGAGCCCACTCAGACCCTCGGGGGGATTTCTTTATCGTGGGCGAAATAGGAGGAGACCAGCCATAGCGTGTAGGACGGGTACTCCATTGATACAGCAACAGTGTCGCTGTTGCTGAAATTTGGCAAGATAAAAGCATTATATCTTTTATTTATAAGAATGCAGGAGCGTGGCTTACCCGAGTCCTGCATGTGGAATAGTCTATATTCATTGGAGCCTAGTCCACAGATCCTGTTCCCCACTATCCAAGGTTCTTGGATAAGGGCGATGCCCTCCCCTCTGTGTGCTAGGCGAACGGGAGTTAAATTGTTTATAGTTTTAACTATTTCTTGCCGAAGGAGTTGGAGATAGTCCCGCAAACAATTTAGCCTAGATATTAACTTTTTCTGGAAACTGTGTATGTAGTTCTTCATAACAGTTTGGGTTATTTCGCCCCACAGTAGCGGTAATTTTGTTTATTGACCATTCCGTGTAGTGTGAAGGTCCCTTCGTCGGAAAAAAAAAACAATATGGTTTGGAAAATGCGGGTTCTTTTCAATATTTCTCCTAATTATTTTACAAAACTGTAGTAAACATTACAAAATTCTTGTACAAAATTAACTTTGTATTGATTTATTTTCTCGGTATAAAGAATGGTTCTTACAGATTTTTGATAAATTTCATGATTCGAAGCTAAACGGATTATCTGGGATTTTCTTGTATTAAAAACGGAATGTCAAAGTTTTTATCATCGGCGGTAGCACTCCTAGGTCTTCCTCTGAATAAACTATAGTTTACAACATGTATTATTCAAAACTTGTTTATTTTTGAATGTTAAAATTTTGTTTTTCGCTACATTTAGAATTACTATCTTTAAGTCTGTAATTTTTCAAAACGAGATTTTCAGCCAGTATGAATATTTATCTATATCAATCAACCTATCTATCTATTCAGTAAGGTACCATGATTGACACTATCAAATTCTAAAATCACAGTATATACAATCAACTTGGTTGCTTTGGTTGATCTTTTGGGTAGAAATCTCTGATGCTGTGAAGAGAACATTTAGGATAGTGGATTGTAGGGAACCGGGGTAAATTACCCCAAACGGGGTAAAAATGAAATTTTGGGGGGTAATAAGAACTCCTTTTAAATTTGCTAATTCATAATTGTGTTAGTATTTGTACAAACTAATCTTAAAACAATTCCGCGAGATATACGGACCGGGCCACCTGACTCCCCACCACTACTAAAACAAGTCAAAGGGCGCGTCTGGACCATCGCGCATTAGGTGATCGGAGTGAACGCGCAATCGTGCATACAGTATTATAGATACAGTATTATAGAGACCGTCGTGATGCTCACACGTTTTCGAGCGCTTGAGTTTATAGTTGACGAGGCTGTTCATATCATCACTAATTTCAACGATCAAGGTAATCTACCATTTAAAAATTTAATTTAATGAAAGCGTTTTTCAACCACTGGTTCTATCACCTTTCAGATGACAGCAAATAGAAATAGGAAAAGAACACACCATGAAGAATTCCTTAATTATGGTTTTACACAAGTAGAAGACAAAGGTACAATGAAACCACAGTGTGTTGTATGTTTGAAAGTATTGACTTCAGAATCTTTCAAAAAAGTCAATTGAAGAAACATTTGGATAATTTGCATTCACATCTATTTTCCAAACCGCGAGAATACTTTGTAAATTTACTTTTGATCAGCGTTCAGCATCAAAGGCTAGCTTTGAAGTAGCCTGGATGATTGCCCGAAACAAAAAAACCATATACTATTGGTGAAGATTTGGTTATACCAGCAGCTGTGAAAATGGCAGAGATCATGTGTGGTCAGAAAGAGGCGAAGAAACTAAATTCAGTGCCCTTGTCTGCAAGAATTGTAAAAGAAAGAATTTCTATCTTGACGGAAAATGTAAAAGAACAGGTTATTTTCTCGCTAAAACAGGCTAAATATTTTGCTATTAAGCTTGATGAAACTACAGATGTTAGTAGCAATTCACAGCTAATGGTGTATGTTCGCTACAAAGATACCGAAGCAATTGAAGAGCAATTGTTGTGTTGTTCTTCTCTCAAGTTGAGATCTCGTGGAATTGATGTGTATAATAAGGTAAATGACTACTTCAATACTGAAAGCATTCATTTAAAGTGGGAAAACTGTATTACTGTGTCTGTTGATGGAGCTCATAGCTGGAGCTGGGTCATATTAATGGTTTTTCGGCTTTTGTGAAAAAAAATCATCCAAATATTGAAGTTACTCACTGTATGATCCATCTCCAGACACTTCTTGTGAACTATTTGGAACCTACACTTTAAGCCGTCATGCATGATGTCATCAAGATTGTTAATGCTATCAAAGGACATACACTAAACACGCGAATATTTCGTGAATTATGCCAGGACGGACCTATTTTATTATACAGAAGTGAGATGGCTCTCAAAACTAAACTCGAAATGTTTATGGTTGATCAAAAGAATATTCTCGCATATAAGTTTAAAAACACATCGTGGGTTGCACGTCTTGCATATTTAGCTGACATTTTTGAGAATATAAATATATTGAACAAAGAGTTGCAAGGAAAAAATATTAATATCATTTTAGCCAGAGAAATAGTGTCAGCGTTTGGATTGAAGCTTCAATATTGGAGACAGAAAGCAGAACAGAACAAGATAGCTTCTTTTTCAAAGTTAGCTTTGTTTTTGGAAGATTGTGATATTATTATGACTTTTGATGACATCAAGGACACAGTTATCATACATCTTACCAAACTCAGAGAGCGTTTCTCTGATTACTTTCCAGATATTGATATAAATACTGTCAGTTGGGTTGTAGATCTTTTTAAATGTGACATTGCTAGCGTACCAGAAGATCCTCCAGGTTTGGCAGAGGAAATTCTTCAACTTCGATGTAATACTTAAGCACGTATTCAATTTGAGAGCAAAGCAAATCTGTCGTGCTTTTGGTTGTCAAAAGCTGTAAAGGCCTTCAAAATTGCACATGAGGAGGCGGTAAAAAAGTTGCTGCCATTTGCAACAACATATTTTGCAACGATATACCTTTGTGAACAAGGCCTTTACACTTTAATGAACATAAAAATGAAGAACAGAAATCGATTAAAGACTGTATCCAAATTGCTCTTACATCAAAAGCCCCAATTTTGAAGTTATTGTATCAAACATGAAGCAACATCATTTCTCCAAAACATGAAAGGGGAACGTTTTGAATTAATTTTACACACCTACTATTTTCATGTAACATTTTTATTTGCCGTCTAAATTAATTCAATAAATAAAGTTTAATTTAAATTTACATTGATTTTCTTCTTTTCAAAATGAGGGGGTAATATTAACTTACGCAAAAATATTTTGGGGTAATGGTTAGTAAAGTTTCCCGCCCGCTGTCATAGACTCTCTTACACTTGACATCAATTCTAGCAGTTGCTTAAGAGCTTGAAGCAACTGTAGATAGAGTTTTAAGTTCATTAGTCTTGTTACCATAGTGTCTCATTGATGATCAATGGGAAAATTCAGGAGATCGTCGTGCAAAGATATTGACATTATCTTCCATAAATTGGTATATAGAAACCTTGCATTATAAAGACGTGAATTGTTTTTTTTTTTTTTGGAAAAGTGGACCTTCCGGCTGCTGAAGAATCTGAAAAATATAAGGCTCTTTCACCTCATCCACATTACGCTGAGCGTTCATATTGCCTGAGATGAACACCAAACAAAGAATACTTCCAAATTATAATCAAATGCCTTATCAAATACATGGGGATTCATCATTAAATACAACTATATGTTCCAGTGCAGTCGCAATCTGCACCACTTCTAACTGTCAATGTTGAGACGTTAGTGGTAACACAAGATGTTAAGCCGAAAGTTCATATTTTCCGGTAAACCGTTTAAAGGATTATAGGATGACGTTTGTTACCTAACCAAAAATCGGCAATTGATCTGATACTGGAGAATAATAATCACCCTTTCAAAACAAACGATGAAAAGCAAAAGCAGCAAAGAACCGAACCCAATTTTACAAAATATATACCTGATAAAATTGCTAAAAAAACTAAAAGATCTGGCGAATAAGTCATTATCCACCCAATTTCTGACCCGTACTAAAGTTGCCGCACTCTCCCTAACTTTAGTTCCTCTGCTACCCTATGCGCCCACCAGCGGCGTATATTATAATCTTTATTATAGATAATGCATTTTCAAGTCTCTTTTTCGTATATTCTTCGTAAATAAACGTTGCAAACATTGAATTAAAAAAATCACTATGTTTTAACAAAAAAGTATTATTTGTATAACAATTGTAATACAAATAATAATCGTAACCGTTCTCTTCATTAACTTTACAAATTTAATCATAATGCTAGTTGCGGCTGTTAAAATATGGTAATTAATTATATTCATGTTTATCCAAAAAATTATAACTGAACCAAAACGAATGTGTCTATTATTATTTTCGCTGTTGCATTAAGAGAAATAATTAAACCATACGATTTAAAATGTTTAAAAATGTATGACAAAATGTTAGCTTTATAATATTTATTTCATCAATATTTGTTGTAAATGAATATTATAGCTGAAAATTGTACTAAAGCTACAATTTTAAAAAGTGAATAGTTATACAGAAAAATAATATTTATAGGAAAAATGCCGAGGATATAATTTAAAACGAATAAAGAAACTTAATCTAGCTGGCGCGACTTCAGTTGAAGTTTTAATTAATTTGCAACGTAATATTTATCTTTTATCTTGACGGGAAATATTTTTTCATATTATGTGAGTTATTGTTTTCCTACATCCAGCTTTATTAAATTTAAGATTTCAATTTCAAATAACCAGGTATCCGTAAGGGTAAATCATGTGTGTCTAAAGCGCTGAACTAGATTTTTTCAAATGAGTGAGTACGAGGGTAGATTGAAAAGTTTCCGGAATGGGCAAGAAAACGCAGTAATTGAATAGGTTTTATTTTTATTTTTCAACATAGTACTCTTGCAGGGCGATACACTTTTCCCAGCGGTGCTCCAACTTTTTTAAGCCTTCAGAAAAATATGATTTCGGGAACTCTGCAAAATAAGCTTTAGTGGCGTCGATGACCTCCTCATTTGACGTAAAGTGTTTGCCTCCGAGCCAAGTCTTCATGTTTGTGAACAAAAAGAAGTCGCACGGGGCCAGGTCTGGAGAGTACGGGGGATGCGGCACCACCTCGTAGCCCAATTCAACCAATTTAGCATTGGCAATTCGGGATGAATGGGCCGGCGCGTTGTCGTGGTGGAAGAGCACTTTTTTCCGCTGCAAATGAGGAGGTTTCTCCTTCAATATGTTGTCGCTGTAGTATTGCCCCGTGATAGTTCTTTCCTTCTCCAAAAAGACGATGTGTATCACACCTTGCGAATCCCAAAAAACGGTGGCCATGACCTTTCCAGCCGATGGGACAGTCTTTGCCTTCTTCGGAGCAGATTCGCCTGGAGAAATCCACTGTTTCGACTGCTGCTTGGTTTCTGGGACAGTCTTTGCCTTCTTCGGAGCAGATTCGCCTGGAGAAATCCACTGTTTCGACTGCTGCTTGGTTTCTGGTGGTAGTGGTGGATCCATGTTTCGTCCATGGTCACGAATCGTCGAAAAGAATCCGTTGGATTACGCTTAAACAAGGCCAAACACTCTTTCGAAGTGGTCACACGATTTCGCCTGTTGTCCATATTTTGCACACGTTCACATGAGATGCCCGTGGTCTCTACTATTTCGCGCAACTTCACTCGTCGATCGACTAACACGAGATCATGGACTTTGTCGACCATTTCTTCATTTGTGGCCGTTTTTGGACGTCCACTGCGTGGTTCATCCTTGGTGCTCGTACGGCCACGTTTGAACTCGCTCACCCAGAAACTAATAGTCGAAAATTAAGGTGTGGACGTGCCATGAACTTTCTGTAAAATATCTCGTATCTCCGTCGCCTTTTTCCCAACCATTCAGAAATGTTTGATGACTGCACGAAATCCGTTTTTATCCATTTTTGCAAAAGTACCTGACTTGCTTCAGATATCCTAGTAAACAAAAATGGAACGACGCTCGTGTCTGAAAATTTGACAGCTTACCTAAAATAGGTTAGCCTTGACAACCATCATAACAACTTCACGATACGCGCGCCATCTCTCGTCCATTCCGGAAACTTTTCAATCTACCCTCGTACATTACCGACAATCATAGGGAACTGTTAATAGCATGAAATTGGTTAATAATAATGTTATCATAAATAATAAAATAGAATTATTACGCGAAAATGGTTCTGACTAGTACAACGCAATTTTTTTAAATTAATACATATTTTGACAAACGTTAGGTTTAAACAAATATCTGCTTTGGTCTGGTTATTCTAAATAATAGGGATGCTCATTTTGACCAATATTAGAAATTGAAGATCCAATTACTGTTATGAGAATCACTTACTAAGAATGAGTCGATATAAGCCTGTGGTACTATGGTAGTAGTATCACTATCAGTTTGATAACATTTTGATGCCACTACTTTTGCTAATTTCTAATTATCGGAACCTATATAGACTTGAAATCTTTAGGCTTACGAAAGTTTCGCTGAAAGGCGACAAAAGGTAAGGTCTAATCCCGCATTAGGAGCACTATCTCTATCATTGTGATTAATATATTGAAGCCGCTATTTCTGGTAGATTTCTAATTGTTAACATAAGGTGATATTTATGTAGATATGAAATGCCTCTTTAAGAAAGACAGAAGAAAATTAAATATAATTTATATCTAGAATTTAATATATAGCCTTCCATGTAAAATGTTTTAAAATTAGAGACAATTATTCTTTACTTTATATGAATAATAATTTCTTCACCTGAAAAAGCCACAGTGTGGCGAAACAGTTGTAGCGTCTTACAATATATTTTGAAAGTACTTATATAGTTTATGAACTTTCAACATTTGTCAGCCTCATCAATCAATTGATTAATCTTTAGGTATATATTCCATATTTCTATAAATAACACCCTTCTACATAGTCGCTACCCGCATTTATTCGCATATTCTATATTATTTCCATTTTGGTATCTATTTCAGTATGCAAGCCGGTTATTAATAATTGAGCCATCCCACCGTTTTCCTCCATTGCAGCAGCAATATACATATTTTATCATTGTAAGTGCATTTATATGTAAATGATGTTGATACAGGTCGTAAAGTTTATGAGTTTGCAAGAAAGTTTTTAAGTTTAAACAAAAAAAAACCAACACATAGTTTATGGAGACTTTCTTAATGCGGTTGGTAATGTATAAAATTATATGCAAGATATTATTATGCATTATTATACAAAAGTAAAAAGTTCGTGCATTTTAAATTAACATAAATGTGTAGTAAGTATTATTAAATGTTATGGATTATAAGTACAAACAATATCTACAGTAGTAGTTTTATTATTTTATTTTATACCTATATTATTAAAACATTGATCTAATATATAATTGTTTTTGCACACAATAATTGCCAATTGAATTTTCAGTAGACTATCAAATAATTGATCTATAGGAATATATTATACATGAAATGTTCTAATAATAATTGAGGAAGTATATACTATGCTATATATAAAATGGACCTCCTCGAGTTTAAAAATTCATGAATCCCGGACAAATATAAAAATCGCAGTAATTAAGGATCAGCTGGACATAAAATATTGCGCTATTTTTAACGCTATTATATCGCGCTTATTGTAGTCTAATTTAATTACGGTTTGAAATGATATGCTAATGTATTGAAACTATAGTCACTAAATAAAAATTAAGTTACAAAAAGTAAATAGTGTGTTTAATTTGCAAATTTTAAAGTCAAAAGTTTTGATTAATTGACATTTTACATTTAATCATTAATTAAAAGTTAAAATTAAATGTGTGAAATGGTGTTCAGCTAATAACGATTATTTGGTTAGTAAGTTCATTACTTGTACCCCGATAATGTGTTTACACACTATTAAACTTTAATATATTTTCACTCTATAACTCATTGCGTATTGCTAAAGTATGTTTTAATAACGTCGAAAATACCACAAGGACGGGAATATACACGCACGCAGATTCTCCGTTTATCAACATTTTGAAAATACAACGGAATATTTTCATGCCAATATTAACTCAATTAGTTTCATTAGGAACTTTTAATTGTTTTATATTTTATCACATTGTAAATCAACGATAAACATAGCAAGTGCGTTAGTTTAGTGTTTATCATAAATTGCCACGTAGTAACTGTCGCCATAATTCCTATAATAAAATTTTATTTATTTGGGTTGTAAAAACGAATAAATTATTAACTTATTAAAAACTTCAATATGCCAAAGAAGCTTAATTATAAATAATACATAATAATAAAAATAATTATCTGTATTGAATTCTGAAACCTTAATATATTTCTGAATTCTTGAACTGCAACATCCATTTAAGAGCAGCATGATCGGCGCTTAATGAAATTCTTCTATACAAAGACTTTTAAAAATATTCTACGACTGCAAGTAACTCTTTTCTTGTTTTACTAAAGTAGTTAATTACCTTCCCTTGTCCATTCTGAATGATTGTATGCATTCTTCAGTGCTTGAAACACTTTCTTACTTTCATCCCTCCATTAAATCGTTGCTTTTCTTTGGTGAGGCATGTTGGGAGTTTATCGATAATAGAAATATGTTTTAAGCCCAAGGCCATTACTTTGTGATACGTTTTAAATCAGGAAGATTAATAAATTCTAGTTTTTTATTATCAGTTTCGATTTAAATCTACCACAATTTTAGTTTGTAAATTACCCTATAAAGGTCCCCAATTCAAATCATATGTGATAACAAGAAAGTGCATTTTATTAAACTTTCTAATATCAGAAAACTCCAAAATGTTTCGTCGATAAAAGAAGCATAACCCAAGAAATGTTCGAAGTTGATGTAAATTATATATAAGTAGTATACTTCCTTCTTAAAAAGATGACTTTCCCTTAGGATGTGTTTGAATGGGAAATCTCTTAATAGTTGAGACACCTCTTTGTACATTTCTTCAATAACTTTTTCATTTATTTTATAGAAATAATATAAAAAAATGGTGATGTGGCCATCATAGTACTTTCCCTATATTTTACTCGAAAACTATGCGGTTTATGCAAAAAGGTTATTCTTAATAATTTATTCAATTTTGAATTCTCTACAATTATTTGTTATATAACTTTCATGTTGATTCAATAGTTTATTAGCAATTGGAAAAAAATGTCAAAAATTTCAATTTTTAATTTTTTTCTCGAAAGTTAAGAATTTTATGAAAAATATATTTTAACAAAATTTGTTCAGTTTATCATTCTCTTTAACTTTTGTTTGAAAAGTTTTGTAATATTTTTCATATTAAAAAATATATCAGAAAAAAACAAAAAACGCCTCGAGTAAACACCCACTTCCGGTTTATGAATGTTTACCAAAAGCTTTTCAGTTCCAGTTTTTAACGATAAAACCTTACGTTTAAAGTTTCATCTCAATCGGATCAGTCGTTTTTGAGATACAGCACCCACGGACAGACAGACAGACAGACAGACAGACAGACAGACAGACAGACAGACACACACACAGACACAATTTTTTTTTTTCCAGAAATTAGTTTAATGGACTCAGGGGACCTCAAAACGGATATTTCCGCGAAAAAAATTTTTCAAAAAAAAATCACGATCACAATACTTCCCCTATATATACTTCGTATATAGGGAAAGTAATAATAGGTAAAAATGAAAATAATACTTGGTGTCATTAATTAATTTTGTATATTTCTTTAGATAATGAGGGGTTTAAGTATTGGGGATGATCAAATCTAAGCGTTTCATTTTAATTATCTAAGTGTTTCAATTAAAGAGGTGTCTTCTTCGAATTAAGGCTTAGATTATTTCATGGCTTATAAGAAATCACAATATTAGTTATACCGATAGGGTTTCATCATAAAATATATTTAAATACCTATTTCCTGTTTATAATGATCTCTTAGTCTCGATGCTGAACTAGTAAAGAAAAAATATATAAATATAACCAGGTTTTGTTTTAATTTCTTGCAATTTTTACGGGGCCTTAAAAAGTATTTCCCAGCATCTTAATATGATTTAGGATTGTCATATTATTTGTTTTAATTATGTTTTTATTAATCGTAGATAAATAGCATCACAATGAATTAAAGAATTTACTATTTTTTAACCACAAATAACATGAGTAATGCGATTTTTTCAATTCAGTGTAAGTATGGATTACCACGTAGTAACTGTCACAACCATTCTCTTTATTAAATAGCATTGATATGGCTAAATCGTCCATAAATAGCGTCTTCTGTTGGTCTTCCGAAGTTTTCTTCACTTTCTAATACTTATTTTTAAGGCCAAGTTTAAAAAATAGTATATCCTGAAAATGTGTCTAATAATCGTTGATTCAGGGTAGCGAACAGCTCTCCATTTTAGTGACCTTATTGAGTTCGTGGTGATCAACAATAAAGCAGGACGATGTACTCTTTTTGTCGAAGCCTAGGGACTATTGAATGTATCATCGTATTATTAACAAATAGTGATTTTAACCTCAAAAATCCTTCTTTTTCGTGGTCTAATTTAACCTGTGCTATCAATATCTTAAAGTCACCACGAAAGACCGCGTGTTGTGAAGCGTGTCTGTTGTTATAATTATCACCCAAATTACCTTTATTCCATCTGTGTTTATCCAATGTTGGAGTTGAATATATAATACGTGCCTGTATTCATTATTGTTGATAAAATAAGATCGGCCATATTAGCAATACGTATCTACAATCTGCGCAGCGGACTCAGGATAGGTGTGGCTGCCAAATTTACGCCAATTTCGTTAATACCGCGGAAATATCATGCCGATGATCTGCTGCATTTGTGCTCGTAACATCAGCCCTAAACTAGTCTCTCTGAAATGTCATAAATGTTTAAATTGGCATCATGCCTCTTGTATTGATTTAGATACTGATCGAATAAATTATTATATTGGGGAATTAAAAAATGAATCTGGCGATAGGTGGACATGCATAAAATGTACTCTTGATGAAGAAGACTTTCCGTGTATTGTAGGGAACAAAGATGTTATTAGCTCTAAAAGTAACAACAATTGTCGCAGTGTATCGACATTATATTGTGTAAATTCTCAAAACCCAAGTGTTTTATTTATCACCTATATAATGGAATTTCACTAAGTAAAGCCTCATCAATCCAATATTAAATTGAATAATCTTGATAGGGAAAATAAACAATTAAAATCTGAAATTGAAAAAATTAATAGCACACAGATCAAAAATCCTGAAACGAATAATAATATTATTAACGAAATAGAAGAAAATTTGATTATTTTTAACATAAAGGAATCATTGTCTTGCAATACTCAAATACGTATTAATGATGACATGTCTGCAGTTCATACATTATTTAATAATGACACTGATATTATCCCTTCAATAAAAAATGTAATCCGTATTGTTAAAAAAAATGAAAATAAGACACGACGTATCAAAGTTATATTTATGAATAAAGATACTCCCATCAATGTATTAATGAATCTAAATAAACTTCTACCTGAAGACACAAATATTAAAATTAATTCGGATCTAACAATGATTCAAAGACAATATATCAAAGATCTTTATGGCAATATGGCGGAAAGAAAAAATAAAGGAGAAACGAATTTGACTATAAAGTATAGGGTTAATAATATTCCAAGGATAATAGAAATTCAAGAGGAACATACTTCAAATAAACCGGGAAAGACTAAAAATTTAAAAAACTAACTGTATATGTTCAAAATGTTAGCGGAATGCGTAGAAAAATTGAAGATATAGCTTTAAATATAAATTTATGTAATTATGATGTCATTGTTCTCATTGAAACGTGGCTTAATAATGAAATATCAAACAGTGAACTTAATTTGTTTAATTATAATATTTATAGGTTAGATAGAAATCAGTTTAATAGTGGTAAAATTCGAGGAGGTGGTATATTAATATGTGTACGAAAAGATGTTTGTTCTAATGAATTAAGCATTTCTGAGGTTCGTGTGCAACAGCTTTACGTCTTATTGACTATAGGCGGCGTAAATATTGTAATAGGTGGTGTTTATATTCCTCCTAGCTCTAATCTTGATAAATATTATCAACATTGTGATTCTTTAGAATTAATCAATGTGCATTACAGTAATGCTAGATTTATTAAATGCGGTGACTTTAATATCCCGAATATTAAATCCTGGAACAATTCTAACTAGGTATTATCAGTTCAATCAAACTCAAATAATTATTTAGATGTGTTAGCTACTGCATATAGGTTTTTAAACTTGGAGCAGAAGAACACTATATTTAATCAAAGGGAAACAATTCTAGACTTAGTTTTTTCTGATTATGATGAACTTTTGGTGAATAAAGCTGATGACATGTTGGATAAAAACTCGTTACATCATACAGCGGTAACATTCACAGCCAAAATTAATGATATAGAAACTTTCACTCCCTCTCATTCTATTAAGAATATTAAGAAGGCGAATTATGCGGAAATTAATAAATATTTGAGTTTTAATGATTGGGATGACATCTTTGAAGAACGTGATATCAATAAGATTACACAGTTATTTTATGAACACTTGTATCATGTAATTAATTTGTATGTGCCCATGAAGTGATTCATGTAAGCAACTATCCCTATTGGTTTGATTTTATACTAATTAAAATGATCAAGGAAAGAAAAAGAAAGCTCTTCATGCAAAGTACAAACAGCATAGACTCGATGAAGATTGGCAACATTTTTGTATATTAAGAAGAAAATGCAAAAATCGATGCAAAATATTAGAGGATCGATATATAAAAAACATGGAGTTAAATATTAAATAGTCATCCAAGAAAGTTCTGGCAACATGTATCAAAGCTGAAAAAGGAGGACGGTTTTCTACGAATAATGACATCGAATAGCGTTATCCTCAGAAATTTGAATTCAATTTTAACTCTTTTGTGGATAGTTTTGCTTCTAATTATGTGTCACCACAACATGATAAGTTAATGGTACCAATACTTATTCTTGATGAAAAGGCTAGTTGTGGAAGCTTTCTTATCAATTTCGCGGACATTTATGATGAGTTGTCACAATTAGCAAATAATTTTAACTGTGGGCCGGACGACATTCCTGGAGACTTCTTGAGTAATTGTGTATGCTCTCTTTCAAAACCAATATATATGATATTTCAAAGCTCACTGTCTCAAGTTGTTTTCCCTGATTTATGGAAATATAGCATTGTAATGCCTATCTATAAATCTGGAAAAAAGATTTAATTAGTAACTATAGGGGAGAGGCGCACCAATCAGCTATTCCAAAAATCCTAGACAAAATTGTTAGTTAAGGTGGCTGTCCGAAAATATAATTATTCAGGAACAACATGGTTTTTGTATTGGACGGTCCACAGTTATAAATTTATTGGAATACCAAAGCTATTAGATGCCTTGAAGAAGTTGATGCAATCTACACTGACTACTCCAAGGTATTTGATTGAGTAAACCACAAATTATTGATTCACAAGTGTTTTGAGTATAATGATACCGTTATTAAATAGATTGATTCTTTTTTATGTAATAGATCGCAAATTATAAAAATAGCAAATTTTCTATCAGAACTTATTTATGTGCCTTCCGGGGTTCCTCAAGGGACTCATTGCTGACCTATCCTTTTTCTTTTATTTATTAATGATCTAAGCAGGGCATTCATAAATTGCGAATATCTGTTTTTTTGCAGACGACCTGAAACTATTTAAATCAATTGAATGTCCTGCTGTTCAGCGTCATAGTCAGTGTTGTCTTGATAAGCTCTTGCAATGGTGAGAGATTAATGATTTAGCCTTGAACATTCAAAAATGTAAATTCATTCAATTTTCGCAAAAATCCACTACAATTCATTTCAACTATAAATTAAGTGATTCCAAATTAATGCAAGTTGAGTGCATTAACGATCTAGGAGTGATGTTTGACTCTAAAATGACATTTAACCAGCACATTGATTTAATTACTAAGAGCGCACTTAGAACCCTTGGTTTTGTATTTAGGAACGGTCACAAATTTAATCTATCAACCATACGATTACTTTACTGCTCTCTGGTTAGATTAAAATTAGAATATGCTAGTATGGTGTGGTCTCAATATTATACTACATATGTTTCTAATTTGGAAAGGGTACAAAATAAATGTATGCGATATATATCGTTGAAATTCTGTATTCCAAATGAAAATCCAAATATTCTATTAAATAATTTAAACCTTACATCATTAAGGTCTAGAAGAATTGAACTGGATCTATGTTTTTTTCATAAATTAGTCTCTGGAGAGATTAATTCTAGTAAGTTACTCGGTTTGGTAACATTTAATGTAAACCCATACTTGTCAAAGAGTAGGAGTAAGGATATATTTTATATTAGGAGATGTAAGAACAATTATACTTTCAATAGTCCTCTTAATAGAATTATGAGATGCATTAATATCTGTAACGTAAGTGGCACTTTCGACATTTTGGGCAATGATTTTCTTACTTTTAAAAGAAAACTAAAACATTTGTTTTAATATTATAGATGTTCTATTAGCCGGGTGTTATTTATTGGTAGTTTAATTACATAATTATTGTTTTTTCTTTCTATTGGTATATATGTTACGGTAAATGTACACTCTTGGGAAATGTACACTTTTACCGTAAAATGTGTACATTTCCCAAAAAGTTAGGTATATGTGAACTGAATTTAATGTATATGTACATTTCCCGGCAAATGTGTACTCTTGCCTTCACGTTTTAGTAAATGTATACTCTTACCTTCATGTTTTAAGAAGAGTTGGAATACAAATAAATTAAAAATGTTGTTGCAGTAAAAAAATATTTATTTAAATAAACATAATACAAAAGGCTTTAATAACGAAAATTATTTTAATTAAAAAATGTAAATGACAAACAAAACATACTTTTCTTTGCATATTATATAATATGTTGTAGGTTAGGTTAGGTTAGGTTAGGTTCCCGCAGGGGTGGTTGACGTGCACAGCCATTTGGGAGTAGCGACCCCACGTACCCGAGCCGTTCATTGCACACACACGTACATCTCACACACACACACACACACGACACTGACACCCCGTGATGTTATGCCTTATGGCGGTTCCGCGGGGTGGCACACACTCACACACACACACACTCCCCAGTTCCCCATCGAACACCGCCTGAAGAAGACCAATGCGACTTGGTCGAAACGTTGCAAATCGGTTCTTTTTAGAACCATCAAAACTTGCAAATTCGAAGATTAAAGCCGAACATTGACAATGTACATATATATATATATATATATATATATATATATATATATATATATATATATAAATGAAAAATTGCTTTCCTTTGACCTTCTTTTTTCCAGCATTCCATTACAAGAACGTATAAAATATTAAAACAAATTTTTATAGAAAATTCAATAGAAACATAAAAAATAGAATAGTACTTAAAATTAACAAAAATTGTAATGGAATGCAATATTCAACCACACGTACTATAAACAAACAACAATGGGCAACCCTTTGTCATCATGAAACAAAAAAAACAAATTGGGAAATAGAAAATAATTATATACAATTCAAAAATTAAATAAATTAAAATAAAAAAGTAGTTCAATTGAAACACCGCATAAAAGTAAGAACTAAAAAACTAAATATGAAATTTTTAAGAAATATAAAGGAAATTGCTTATTCTAAATGTCATTTAAAGAGTATAACTCTTTCTCACAAAGATACACCAAAAGACAAGTTTTAAAGTTATTTTATGTTTGTAGCAGAGCTAATATTCTACCAGCATATGATGGTACTTTCTCAAGCATACATAACCGGTGAATCGGTAGTGCGAAATTATTGTAATTTCGTCTAGTTTGATAGTTATGCTGATGACTACTATTCATACCTACTTTAGCCTTGAAACTGTATATCAAAAGTTTATAAATATACTTCCCGTATAAAGTTAATATATTATTTATGTTAAAATATCCCCTGCAAGACTCCCTGAATTTTAAACCTAATATCATGCTTGATAGCTACAACCATAGTAAGTTATACCAAAGCGTAGTCGAGAGCCGAAGTATGAATTATATACTAGCTTAAGTATATCCAAGGGTGCTTCAGCAGATTTTAGGGTTTGCAACATGTGGCATGCAAATATCAATTCAATTTCCAACTTGGCAATATGTTTAGTTACACTAAGAGTAGCATCTAGCAATATTCTTAAAAATTTACACTTCCTTTTGTACAGAATTCTTGGTCTAAAAGAATTATTTTTTGTGGATACGTTATTCTTGAGTGGTTCCTAAAGAACACGATTTCAGTTCTGTCCGTATTTAATTTACATTTATATTTTTAACCCAAGCGGTATGGTTGATTATGACAATGTAATTAAGATCGTCATTAGTTTTGATTCAGGTGATTTGAAATTATGAAATATTTTTACAAGAAACCAACAAGTTAGTATCATCTGTATAAAGCTAACGACTGCACAACATGCACTAAGTCATTAATATAGATTATAAAAAGCAATGGGCCAAGGATGCTTCCCTGTGGTATTTTCTTTGTGACGTTTAAACTACTTCTAATTTTATTATATATTTTTATATTTTTTTATCTTTTGATCAGACTTAAATCAACTTCACAAACACTATAATTATGTAATTTGTAAATTAAAATTTCACGATCTAAACCATCAAATGATGCGCTAGGTCTAGTAGTAGTCCAAGAGGTACTTCGTTTGATTCTAATGATTCAACAATGTTTTTGAGATAATGATGTAGAGCAGTAATTACTGATTTATTTTTTCTGTGAAGTGCTAAAAATTTTGTGTCATTCTCGTATTTATGATAATTTCTAAAATATTGGCAAACGTTGATCTAACACTTATTGGTCTGTAATTATTTAGATTATTTGGGTCCCCCTTTTAAAGATTGAAGTTACAAGTGACTTTTTCAGTACCTCAGCAAATATTCCAGGTCCTAAACAGAGGTTTATTAAATGTGCTAATGGTTCATAAATAAATATCATTTATTGCATATACTAGTCGTATCCCGCAGAGTTATTATTTTTTAATGAAAGTTTTGTTTTAAAAACATCAATATTAGTTACTGGCTTCAGGAATAGTGAATGATTGTTCAATTTGATATTATTGCTGTATGAAGTAGTCGTATCATTTGTTAATATTTCTTGCACGGTGTTAATGAAGTGTTTATTAAAGTTGTGTGCTAGTGTGTCTGAATCTGCTTCGTTTTTACTTGTACGGTGCTATATGATTTGCCTGTAATTCCTTGATAATATTCCAAGATGTTTTTTGGTCATTATAAGCTTCTATAAAATATGGCATTGCATAGAGAGTATCTAATTCTTATTTACAAGTTCTAATTTTGATTGATTTGGACGGCAATTTGTATATTCGCGCATTATGGAAAAACAGGAGTCAAACATTTTTGAAAATAATTTTACAAATAGGTTTCATTTTTCATTTTCTGAGCAACTATTATCATAAAAGTGATTCCATAATCTAAGTTACTAAGTTGATCTTTCAAGTTAGTAATATTTCTTTGATTATATGTAAGGTAGTATCTAATTTCTTATTTTTTGCATGTGTTGTGTTAATCGCTTTGATTGATCTTTGTTCGGCATCGAGGTGGAAATTAACTCACGAGTGTTGCATATATAACAAATCAGTTAACATGTATTTGAAACAACTGTCTAACACCGAAAAACAAATGACAGACCTTTTGCAGTTTTAGTAGTTTTCTTCGCGCCACACCCTGGGGGGTTAGGCTGTATAATAAATAACTGGTTTCTTCCTGGAAACATGCACATCTGGAGCGTAGATGGATGCTGCGAACTGAAATCTGCATGATTCCAAGAAGCGCGCTCATCCAAAGAAGTTTTGTGATTATATTGTCAATTGTGCTAGCCGATCTACCCTGTACCCTAGTACGTTCATCAATGCATACTTTCAAATTATATGATTAATGCTCAGTTATACCAATAACCGAACAATCCTCATTGCATTTCAACATAGCTTCTATTTTCAGAATTTTGTTTTGTAAAATTCGCGCATTGCTATGTAATATTGCAAAATATTTATTATTGTTTACAGTCTTGTTTTGTGATTACTATATTTCAGATTCTATGTAATTAGTGTTTTGAGCTATATACAGGGTGTCCCGTAAATGTGGGGAAATGGCTGGACCAAAGATTCCTGGGGTCAAAATATGATGATTTAACCCAAAATATCTATATCCAAAAATTTACGGTTAAGCCGGAATTTGTCTTCAAAGTTCTAAAATTTTTTATTTCTTTTGTTTATAACAATTGAACGCTTTATTCGATTTGAATAAAATTTGTTATTCATAACTAACATTATATAATACATCATTTCAATTATTACGGCTATTATTGGTTAAGAAGAAGTATAAAAAACAGTAGTACCACCACTTAAAAACTGAATTATTTTTTTATTGGTGCATTTAATAAAAACTAAAAAATACTACTTGAAAGACAGTTTAAGTTAAAAACTTTTTTGTCTCTTAATAATATTTGATATCTTTTACGGTTTTCCCACAAAAAAATAAAATAAATTTTTTTTATCTAGTAAAAACAAAATCTAATTTTTCATCGAATCGAAAATAAATGTTTTTCGTGGCCGTCTTTGTTTAAACAATATTAATTATGTATAATAATAATTATTTAGTGCCTTTTAATAATTAATTTTTAACTTTTTAACTTTATTATATTTCATAAATATTGAAAATTGGGGCAAACAGATATCTTGCTTGTATTAGGATTCTGCGAAGGAAATTGTTTGAAAAGTGCTAGATGTTGTTTTTATTAATTTAATTTATTGATATTATTTAATTTTTATTCAATTGAGTAAGTTGATTTACTTATTAATGAGTGCAAAATGAGCATAATATTTCATATTTTATTTTTTTGTGCAAAAACCGTACAAGAAATCAAAAATTATTAAGAAACAAAAAAGTTTTTAAATTAAACGGTCTTTCAACTGATATTTTTTTAATTTTTATTAAATGCACCAATAAAAAAATAATTTAGTTTTTAAGTGGTGGTACTACTGTTTTTCATACTTCCTGTCAATCACTAATGGCCAAAATTACTGAAATTATGTATCATATTATAATAGTTACCAATAATAAATTTCATTCAAATCGAATAAAGCGTTCAATTGTTATAAACAAAAGAAATAAAAAATTTTGAAACTTTGAAGACAAATTCCGGCTTAACCGTAAATTTTTGGATATAGATAAGTTGTGTTAAATCGTCATATTTTGACCCCAGGAATCTATGGTCTAGTCATTTCCCCACATTAACGGGACACCCTGTATTTTTTTATTTGAGCATAACGTGGGAAATTTTCACTCCAAATCACATGCTTAACATCTAATGACTCAGTAGATTTCTTATTTTTTGATAAACAATTTCCGCATTTGATTTCGCTCTTTCATACACGAAATGCATCTGTTTTGTGCGTTCCAACGTAGAGTCCGTACAGTATTTTCTCGCAATTATTTGCTTTATGGCCGTATGCACCGCAACTGTAATATTGTGTTTTATTAAAACGACACTTTTGCAAACCGATGTTTAAAGTCCCCATGATAGTTCTAAATAAGTTTGCACTGCATTCGAAAATTACATTGACGTTGAGTTTTTCCTTCAGTTTTTTTTTATAAGCATAACTAACTATGTAGTATTTTTTTATAGTTACATTTATATAATCAAAACGTAATATTTATTGGTGAGTTGTAGTATCCATTTTTGTGTCTAAAATTGCCAATACATGTCATTGCATTTCTAGAAAATCTAAGAATGTTAAAACTTATTAAGGTTAGCAAATTAGGGCTAACTATTCAACGGTAAACTAAATGATGTAAACAATTCAGGATCTTGAAGCGAGAGACTTCAAATTAAATATTGTCGGTATCTCATTATAAGTATCATTAGGGTAAGTGGCATGAACTTTAAAATATTTCAGTGGATCGACCATCACTAAAACCTCTATATAATAACTATGCCAAAAGCACATTACAATTATTGGAAATGAAAGCTTTGCTGAATTTGAATGAATTACATCCACTTGCATTATCTAATATAGATGAGATGATAAACAAATTTTCAACAGATTGGTTTTCTAGGTGTACCTTAAAAGGCCATAAAGATCGATATTAAATATAGAACGTTTTGCCAAGAAGCTTCTCTTTTAAGAAATGTTTCTAGTTAGCTGATAAAAATAAGGTTAGGATACGTACATATAGCCACCATCAAATTTTTGTGTTTTGTTTCATTTATTAAAATTACTATCCACATGTTGATTTTATACATTTTCCTTATTAACATATCTACCAACAAAACTCAAAACACTGCGCCCTTCTTTTAAAATTAGAACAAGCTTTGAAACGATTATATTATTATATATGGAATATTTAAGATTTAGAAATTATTTATTCCTAGAAAAATCTAATTTAATATTACGACCTGATGAAAAAGTTTAGCAAATAAGTTGATAAGTGATTTATTCAAAGTTATTAAATTTATATACATCAAGAAACATGGAAAGCCACTCCGCTTACTTTACCTTAATTGGTGATTCTGCCCCATTAAATAATCGCATGTTAAGCTACTTTTTCATTAAATTCAATTAATTTTTAAATTATAAATACCTCCTCAACGCTATATTGATTATTTCATATCGATTACTAGGTAATAGGCGCACGTGTTTTTTACTGCTCATTGTTAATGATGCAATTTGCTGATTTCTATTAGTGGCAGTTTTAAATATGCAGTGTAATGAAATTTTAATTAGGTCACGTTTGCAGTGCCCGGTATTTGTAATCTGCACAGCATAGTTTCACAGGGAATTTTATGAATACCGAAGTGATATTAAATGCAGACAGTGGGAAAATGTAAGGGCATTAAATTAACATTAACTATAAAGCAACAAGTATAAAAGCCTCTTTCATGAAGAAGGTTTAGTAGTTGAGAAACGGATCAGTGTATTGAATAAAATATGAGCATGGATTTGGATGCGCGTTTGTATTGGGCTTTGTGTATGCTTGTATAGATTATATCCTCGCCTAGATCGTATAAACTAGCTCAGATTTGTTAAATCTTTACTAAAATAATATTGTTTTTAACATATAAATTAACAGTACAGTTTAAAATTAAAATACTTTCTATGTTGATATTATGCTTTATTCATATATTTCAGCATATAAAATGGTTTTATTTTGATTTTAAATTATATATATAATTACAATATTGCTATTATTATAAACAACTGCAATTGTTTTACTTTCATCTTTTTCATGGCTACCCATTTTTTATTTATAATAAAATTTAAAATGACTATAACTCACTTATTTTTAGAAATAACTATGTCGTATATCATATTGGATTAAAGAGAAAAAAATGATCTTTTGAATGAGGCCATAGCCAACTATGGTTTCCATTTAAAAAATGTAAGTTTGCATCATATCTCGGAAAATAATGGCGATAAAAATTTTCTGATTATTTTTTGTTAATCTACATAAAATTATCTAAAACTATGTCTTTTACAGATTTTTTCTATCCGTTATAATAACCGAGATATATTGATTTGAAAAAATTGACACTTTTTACTTTTTTCAAAATATCTAGTTACCCTTAACATTTTTGAAAACTTTGAAATTGGAATTTTATTCGTCTCGTTAATCTACACTTCTTTCCCCATTTAACCGTTTCTCTATCTCTTATAGTTTCCGAGATCCCCATAGAGAACATCGAAAAAAACTCACCCTGTATATACAGGTGTCCCGTTAATGCGGGGAAATGGCTGGACCATAGATTCCTGAGGTCAAAATATGACGATTTAATGCAACTTATCTATATCCAAAAATTTACGGTTAAGGCGGAATTTGGCTTCAAAGTTTTAAAATTTTTTATTTCTTTTGTTTATAACAATTGAACGCTTTATTTGATTTGAATGAAATTTATTTTTAATAACTACCATAATATAATACATCATTTCAGTTATTATGACTGTTATAGGTTAACAAGAAGTATAAGAATCAGTAGTACCACCACTTAAAAACTAAAATATTTTTTTATTGGTGGATCTAATAAAAACTAAAAAAATACTACTTGAAAGAACATTTCATTTAAAAACTTTTTCATCTCTTAATAATATATGCTATCTTTTACCGTTTTCCCACAAAAAAATAAAATAAATATTTTTTATCTAGTAAAAATAAAATCTAGTTTTTCATCAAATCGAAAATAAATGTTTTTCGTGGCCGGCTTTATTTAAAAAATGTAAATTATGTATAATAATAATTATTTAGTGTCTTTTAACAATTAATTTTTAACTTTATTATAGTTCATAAATATTCATATATGGAACAAACAGATATCTTGTTTGTATTAGGATTTTGCAAAGTAAATTGTTTGAAAAGTGTTAGATGTTGTTTTGATTTATTTTATTAATTGATATTATTTAATTTTTATTCAATTGAGTAAGTTTATTTACTTATTAATGGGATGCATTATGAGTATACTATATTCATATTTTATTTTTTGTGCAAAAACCGTACAAGATATCAAAAACTAGTAAGAGTCAAAAGTCAAAAAAGTTTTTAATCTAATGCCCTTTCAAGTAGATTTTTTTAGATTTTATTGGATGCACCAGTAATAAAATATTTTAGTTTTTAAGTGGTGGTACTACTGTTTTTTATACTTCCTGTCAATCACTAATGGCCACAATAACTGAAATGATGTATGATATTATGGTACTTATTAATAATAAATTTCATTCAAATCAAATAAAGCGTTCAATTGTTATAAACTAAAGAAATAAAATTTTTTGAAACTTTGAAGCCAAATTCCGGCTTAACCGTATATTTTTGGATATAGATAAGTTGCGTTAAATCGTCTTATTTTGACCCCAGGAATCTATGGTCCAGCCATTTCCCCGCATTAACGGGACACCCTGTATCTACAGGGTTATTCACACTATACGGCACGGAATATTGTGGCCAAAATACGTAACTTTCAAAAAGTTTCACTTTGGGGATATATGGGAGTCTATTAGGGCTACTTTTTAAAATTATTTTCGTAATATACAGGGTGTCCCAAAAACCCTAAAAGTATCAAAGTTGTGTTTTTTTTTAAATGAAACACCCTGTATTTTATTGCATTTTTGGATCCTTCGATAAAAATTAGTTTGTGTTTTAATAAGGTTTTTATTAAATAAACCGTAAGGTTTTTGAAATAATTTGAATTTTGTAAAAATTTTACCTAATTTTCATGTTTCAAATACTTAAAAAATAATTAAGTTATGCATACCAAATTTACACTGAAATGTAACAATAGATCATATTTTATTTTCCCAGTATAATAAAGTTTACATCTTATGCCGGGTGTAAAAAAATTGGATTGGAATTAAACAAATGAGAACTTTGTATGGCTATAACTTCATTTATTTAAATGGAACGCTATATTTATTAATTTATCAGCAAATGCACATTTTAATTACCTATCGAATGGTATTTATATCTTAAGTGTTAAGTCTTTTAGTTTTTACAGAAAACGCCAAAATATTGTTTATTGCTCCGTTTTAGTTATTGAATAACCCTGTATATACAGGTAATATAGTATTACCTTGACCAAACAAGAGTAAACATTTGAAAAAGATGGCAGAGAGACCATCGAAACGTCGTGAATATAATTTACAAACCACGCGGAGTATAACCCGAAAACCAGCTACAACATATATATATATATATATATATATATATATATATATATATATATATATATATATATACAGGGTGAGTCGGGAGGAGCGCACCAAACTCTAGGAGTGTATTATACACGTGAAAATAATGTAAAAAAACTCATTTGTTCTTATCCGATTTTTATTTGTTTTCAAGTTATAGCATATTAACAAATAAACAAGTTATTATACAAAAAAAAATTCTTAATCATAGCGTTCTTTCAACAAATGTTCAATAATACCGCCATTACATTTTCTGCTTCGTTTACGAAGAGCGTTTGTTGCTCTCCCAATTGATTCATTTCTTTCTTCTTTTATATGGGCTGCAGTATTCTTAATTCATCTAATTAGTGATTCCCGTGTGTCCACTTTTATTTTGTAGACTTCATTTTTTATCCAGCCCCATAAACAAAAATCTAGTGGTGTGAGTTCTGGAGATCTTGCAGGCCAATTAATAGGACCTCCACGACCAATCCAACGCCCTGGAAAACGTTCGTCCAAATGTTGCTTGACTTGACGAGCGACATGTGCAGGAGCTCCATCGTGCTGATAGTACATCTGCATTCTAATATTTATAGGAACATCTTCTAGCAGGCCTTGTAATTCATTTTGTAAAAAATTGAGGTAGTTGCCTCCTGTGAGACGATTCTCCAAAATGATAGGGCCGATTAAATAACTGTCAACCATACCACACCACACGTTTACAGAAAACCGATGTTGAAAATTGCTTTCGACTGTTGCGTGGGGATTTTCATCAGACCATACATGAGAGTTACGAGTGTTGTTAATGCCATCACGGGTAAATGTAGCTTCATCCGTAAAGAGTATACTCGATACATTACGATGATTATTATTTATCCACCGACAAAATTCCGTACGGTTAGCGTAATCCCCTGGTTGTAGGTGCTGTACTCTCTGAACGTGATAAGGATATAAGCCTTGCTCGTGTAGCGTGTTCATCACTCTTTTTTGTGGAATTGCCAATTGAGTGGCAATTCTCCGTGAGCTAGTAGTTGCATCTTCTTCTACTAGATGCAGAATATTTTCTACTTCTACAAAATCTTGTCGAGTAGCGCGCTCAGATGTTATGTTAGCACTGGGAAGCTTACCAGTCTCGCACAATTTGTTAAAAACCCTAATAAATATATTGAATTGACGAGGCGGATACATGATGAAACTCCATAACAAATTGAAATAAAACAACACAGTTGGGAGGGTTTCACATTTATTGTTGAACACTGAGCAGTGTTCCTAATAAATATGTTTTTATCACGATGTCTTTGGTGTGGAAAACGTTCACGATATTCTTCAACAGCAGCTGTAGCATTTCCATTACAGAAACCATATACAAACACCATGTTTGCATATTCTAAATTTGAATAAGTATGTGGCATTTTGCAACACTAACAATCACATTAATTCGAACTTAAACGTTCAGTTACTGTTCACCGTACACTGACAGTTCATCAAAACGTCAGAATTATCAAATGTTTATAAGCCTCGAACATGGCATACTTTAATAATGTTAAAATTCAGATAGAAGTGGAAAGCTAGATGAACATTGCCATCATTTATACAGATACGCCAAAACTAAGAATACTTGATAAAATTCGCTTAAAAAGTGAAAAAGTTGTAAAAATTGTTTATTATCTTGCTATGACACCATCGAATGTCACTTGCTTTGTCATTTTTGTGTGTTTAAGACCAAGCACCAACTTTTTTAAAGAATAAAATTTTCTGAGAAATGAAAAATAAAAAAGTTTCCCATTTGTTGCATACTTACGTGGACACGTTGTATATATATATATACAGGGTGTCCCGTTAATGCGGGGAAATGGCTGAACCATAGATTCCTGGGGTCAAAATATTGCGATTTAACGCAACTTATCTATATCCAAAAATTTACGGTTAAGCAGGAATTTTGCTTCGAAGTTTCAAAATTTTTTATTTCTTTTGTTTATAACAATTGAACGCTTTATTTGATTTGAATGAAATTTATTATTAAAAAGTACCATAATATCATACATCATTTCAGTTATTGTGGCCATTAGTGATTGACAGGAAGTATAAAAAACAGTAGTACCACCACTTATAAACTAAAATATTTTTTTATTGGTGCATCCAATAAAATCGAAAAAAATCTACTTGAAAGGGCATTAGATTTAAAAACTTTTTTGACTCTTACTAGTTTTTAATATCTCGTACGGTTTTTGCACAAAAAAATAAAATATGAATATAGTATACTCATTATGCACTCAATAATAAGTAAATAAACTTACTCAATTGAATAAGAATTAAATAATATCAATTAATAAAATAAATCAAAACAACATCTAACACTTTTCAAGCAATTTTCTTTGCAAAATCCAAATACAAACAAGATATCTGTTTGTTCTAAATATGAATATTTATGAACTCTAATAAAGTTAGAAATTAATTGTTAAAAGGCACTAAATAATTATTATTATACATAATTTACATTTTTTAAACAAAGCCGGCGACGAAAAACATTTATTATCGATTCGATGAAAAACTAGATTTTGTTTTTACTAGATAAAAAATATATATTTATTTTTTTGTGGGAAAACCGTAAAAGATATCAAATATTATTAAGAGATGAAAAAGTTTTTGAATGAAATGTTCTATCAAGTAGTATTTTTTTAGTTTTTATTAGATCTACCAATAAAAAAATATTTTAGTTTTTAAGTGGTGATACTACTGTTTCTTATACTTCTTGTTAACCAATAATTATCATAATAACTGAAATGATGTATTATATTATGGTAGTTATTAGAAATAAATTTCATTCAAATCAAATAAAGCGTTCAATTGTTACAAACAAAAGAAATAAAAAAATTTAAAACTTTGAAGCCAAATTTCGGCTTAACCGTAAATTTTTGGATATAGATAAGTTGCGTTAAATCGTCATATTTTGACCTCAGGAATCTATGGTCCAGCCATTTCCCCGCATTAACGGGACACCCTGTATATATATATATATATATATATATATATATATATATATAATTTATAATTTATAATCAACTACCATTGTTTCTTAAAGGTTAGGTAGAAATTTAACCATAGTGTATAAATATATATTATATTGTGAATTAAATATTGATTTACAGGTGCAGTATTATGAAAATTTGTTTGTGTAGTTTTTACATTTAAATAATGTAAAAAATATGGTGCAGAAACGTTCAGAAAAATTAATCCTAATTATTACTTATATTTTTAAATATATTATTGTCTGTATTAATAATTTTATTGAACATTTTCGCATATAGATCAAGATTTCTTTTACAACTAGGTACTAGTAGATTTTTTATGCAAAAGCGTATCATATTTCATTCATTGTGAACTAAAACTTATGATTTGATTGATATTTTAAATCGTAGTAGTACTAATCTGAAAGACTTTACTTTAGGTTTTCATTCTATAAAATTGGATTTAAGCAAACCTCAAGTTTCGGTCTTAATATTTTTAAAATGTAATATCTGGATAACAGCTTTCGACTAATTTGTGTTAAACCCAATGAATTCTTTTGAAACTCTGCAGATAGGTATTAGTTCATTGAACCTTCTGGTATTTGGTCAATATACTTTTTAATGTAGTAGATCGTCCTACGATTATTAATCAGACCGGATCATCTGTTATTTAGTTCATGTTACTATTTTCGCGTTTTATTACTTATAGTTACCTCTTTACTTCAAAATAAATAAAAAATTAACTTTGTTAGTATCACTTTTTATATAATAAAATATGATACCAACAAAGTTAATTGTTTCTTTATTTTGAATTATCAAAATGTATCACGAAGTGAAAGCCTCCACAATTACTTATTTACCTCTTTACTTACTTGCAACTTTCTCAATGACAGAAAACCAAAGCTATTGCTTTAAAGATACGACTGAGTAAAAGGTATTCTTTATTAAGATAGTCTTAGCTTTTTGTTTGAATAGCTTAAATTTGCATATAATTACATAGAGGGCGCGTCATCACAAACTGACGTTTTACAAATGAACGATAGTCCACTATTTTAGGGTTAAAATATTTTTATCGGTAGACATAAGTAGGTCAGAATGATCGATCTAAGCGATGTTTTGCTCTATCGCTTTTCACAGTTCAATCAGTGTAGGAGATTTAGTTTCATACACCCGAGACTTTAGATACCCCCACAAGCTGCTCGTTGTAGATAGTCGGCTTCCTTCAACTGATGCATAACTACTATTTTATAGGGGCGAAAACGTAAATCTTAGTTGAGAATTCGCCATACTGAAGTTTTGGACATTAGTAGTGCTGTAGAATGCCGACGAGATGGACCCCTTGGACCATGTAACATAGCATGCCTTACACGTTCAGCGTTCTCCGGAGTTTGAACTGTGCAAGGTGGCCCCGGTGGCTTTTTTTTTTCATTAAATAGCCTCGACCATGAAGGGTAATAACCCATCGCAAAATGTTGTTCCAGCTCTGTATCTCTTTATGACTAGAAACGTTAAACCTTCGACGAAAGAGACGTTGAAATTTCCTGATTGATTCGACGCTCTTCACAAAACTCGTGTATATGTGTTTTGTGGTACACAGCGGCATGTTCTAAACTTAAAAATAACCAATCACAAAGTCTTAGGTCAGGGGATGATGCTGACATCCTCGGCTCATTTACTTATTTACCTTGGCAGCAATTTATTCTCTTCATTCCATCTGCAATAAGCCCTGGTTAAAATGTTAATGTTAAGACTGGCTTGAAATAGATTAGAAAAATATTGTTTTCAAAGTATTTAGATCTACTTCAGCCACATTTACAATAGTGTCATCTGTAAATTGAATCACGTTACAACCATCAACGTAAAGTGGAAAGCCTATAATATAAATTAGGAAATGAAGCGGAAAGTATGGCTCCAATTTGATTCCATTGCAAGATATAGACTGGGCCCTAGTTAGATAATTTCTGAATAAACTTTAACTTTGAATACGGTAAAACTCAAATAATTTTATCGATTTTCTGAGTAAGGTCTAGTACAATATTTACAGTTGAAAGTCCTCATCGGAAATAAAAACGGTTGTTCGTAACAAAATAATCAACAATTTGTACACATATCACTTTTTCCATAATCTTTGTATTTGATGAGGAGTAGTACTATGAGTCTGCAATTATTCTTATAATTTTTGTCACCTATTTTTGAATAGGAACTACTTGTTTCTAATTTTGAGGAAATTTGCTAGATGTTAATATATAGTTCATATTCATATTGATATTCATATAATTTATTGATGGCATAACTACAGAAAGTTTTACATAAGTCACTAAAAATTAAAATATTAAAATATGTAATAAAATTAAAAAATGTATACAAATTAAAAAGGTAGTAGAAGGAGGCCTTCTTAAAATGTACAAAACATGTTTCAAACTTATCACAGTTTAATAACTTTAGTAGGACTGAAAAGATTCATCCCGCGAGTAGTACGGTGTAGCATTTAAAACAATTTTTAAGTGCTTTTTAAATTGTTTCATAGGTAAACATCGGACGAGGACAGGAAGTTTATTAAAAAATTTCAACCCGCAGTATCTGGGTCCATCCCGTGATCTATTTAACCTAGAAACTGGAATTATCAAGTTATATTTTTGACCGGTATAGTGCGTGTGTATAGTATCAGTGCACTGATAGGTGTTCCGGTATCTTTTGTTGTATCTAAGACATTTATAAATATAAAGACATGGAAATGTCTTTATATTTAGATTTATAAAATAAGATTTACATTCTTCACGGTAATGTATACCTGCGAAAATCCTTATTGACCGTCTTTCTAGTCCAAAAATTCTGTGTCTAATAACAGAGTGACCCCATCGAGTATACAATACGTCATTAAAGAATGGCATGTACCGAAGTATGCTGTTTTCAAAACTGATGGAGATACTGAAAGTGATATATTCCGCAAAAGGAAAATGTTGGAACACAATCACACTACCTACATATCACCATGAGAACTCCAAGTTAGAGAGGAATCCAATACCACACCTAGAAATTTAGAACAGGTTGCAAAGTCATGTTCACAAGGTGTTAATGTGAAGCATAGGTCAATCGTTTTTGCCTCATTAATTGTAAATCAATTACTGCTGAACCACTCATATGAAACCGGCTTTACATCTTTGCATCAAATCACTCTGAATGACATTCAGAAGCATTGTCAATTATCTTACTACTTAAATAATAATATCGTAGCTGATACTTGTTTTAAGTAACATAGAAGACACAATGGGATAACTTTGGCAGATTTGGTGAAAATTGTATATCTTTATAATTAGTTACAATCTGTGCTAGTTTTATTGCACATTAGTGACATTCGGAATTGTGTTTTAAGATTAATTAGGTCAGGAGAAGAATTTCTATCAAGTTTTTTTGAATTGGATATAGTATTTCTCTCATCTGTTTAATTTCCACATTGAACCACTTTTATTTATCCTGCAGGGATTTTTTTTTATTATCAAAGCATAAATCATTTGATTCAGTTTAATTTAGTTTAATTAAATGTAAAGATTATGAAAAAGTGATTAACCCTTATCAGATATTACTTTCCATGCTTTGAAGAAGACCTAAACGTTTTACAGATATTTCTAAGTTATCAAATATAAGCTAATTTATTTTAAGCTAAACTCAATAAAAATTAAAGTTAGGAAAAACCTGGTTGTGTAGATATTTTATTACATCCAGAACATAGAAACCTTCAGGAAAGTAGATATTATTATTATAAATATTATATTTCATCAACGTTTTAAATTTGACTTCTCTAATTTTCTCTTTGTAACTCCTCAAATTGTCAAATTTAATGAGCATTTCTGATCTAATCTTTTGAATATATTTTATTCAATTTGTTTGAGTTGTTCTAATCATAGTTTAAAAGATGTTTGTTAATTTTTCGATTATGTAAATAAAATTATGATGTAATAGCAACCTTTTAAAGAACATACAGATAATTAGATCAGTTTTTTTAACTAAAACTAAATAATTTTACATTTGCAAAAATTTAAGTGAAAAGGGCATACAATTGATGAGTATATGAGATTAAGGTAATATATTTCACCAAAAAGAGACCAAAATGAAATAACTAGAATTCTAGAGTATTATAAAGCTAAGTTGTAAACAGAAATTCTAATAGTTAATGAACAGATTGATACATTCCCCAGTGTTTCGTTCTGTATAAATAAATTTGTTTCTTGTTTTGATCGAAACTATATAAGAATATAGAATTAAATTGTTGTGATATTAACCAAGAATAATATTTTTAAATAAAGAAAACATTTAACTTTTTTATACCACTTATATTTTTTATTTCTCGTGACTAGTTAAGTGTTTTCTTTATTTAAAAATCGAAAATGTACTACGAAGTAAACGCCTCCAAAACTCAAGAATTTATGAATAGCATTTTTAGTTTAGTTTTAACTTGTTTTGGTAATATATAAAACCTTGATAAATATAATAACACTTTATTGTTAAACAAAGGAGACAGTTAAGTTTCGCGGATAATCATTGAATGGCTAGTATTCAATCAATTTTTACATAATGATCACTTTCTTTTAGAATTTGGCACACTTTTACAAAAAGACGCCCTTATCGACCGGTACTAGTTTGTACAGTAGCACTTTTGGCGATGCCATCCTTACCGAGATGCCATTTCTATGTGGGAAGGTTATACTCCTTGATCATGACCCAATAATCTTTCTTGACGGTGGGTACTTGCAACTGCCATTTCTTGCCTAGATGAAGCTGGGACAGGTACTTGCAAAATCATCTTTTCCTTATATGTTGCCTCATTTTCTGGAGCTATAAAATAGAGGATCGGTCATTATTTAAACCTTACAGTTGCTTCTTTTATTCACAATTGAGATTAATGAACTTTCTATTACATAATTATCAATGTTGTTTCCTGATAATTCGCTGGAAAGACATTCAGACAGCGTTGATTTATTTGAAGATCGGCAGTTTTTAGACGCCTACCAATATGAATCAAACCATCTGAGTGTGTGAACATCTTGCTTGAATGTTAATAATAATTTTATTTCGGGTTTAAATGTAGGACGAGCAGCAAAATGATAGCGTTTTCCAACTTGTGTATTGTTTTAACCTTTAGTTTTAGGGCGGTGTGCTCTGCTATTGTTTATAAACCACATTAAGTATGCTAAAACTCTGACCCGTTTCATTATAACTCACACTCGTTTAGAAATTTTATTTATTTATTTATTGTTTGCTTTGTTTTTCTTCTAACACACATATTATTATGAGTATTATAAGATATAAAAATTGTCCATACGTATTCTCACTTGCATTAGTGAATCCATGAATTTCTGCTTCGATTACGATTTTGATAACCACCTTTCCTAGTATAGTCTGCAACGTTGGGCGATTGGTTGACGCAAGAATGCCAACGTTCAATATAATCTTCAGGTAGTGTATCCGAGGAGCAAGGAATTTCTCATAAGCCTTAAATCCTATGAATACAAGGAGCTTATATATTCTGGATTTTTAACTCAGAATAACACGTTTTTAAATCACTAAAGCCTTAACTTAGGGAGAAACAATTGTAGCCCAATGTGTCGTTTTTAGTGTTTTATATTTTTCTTAATGTTGACATTGCTGGTTAACACTATCGCTGAATCAAACCCGTTGACGTTGAAATCATTGATAATATATTTGGCGTTGCTGGACCAGCATTTAAATTAAATCCTCTTTGGAGGGCACTCATTTGGTCGCATAAAAGTCTGAGAACCACACTGCATGTCTAATTGGAAAATTGTTTCTAATTGGGAGAGTTTACGGCTGGAACGAAATAGGCAGCAGATGCAGTATCAGATATAATATTGTTATTGTTATCCATGTTACTGGGTCAATATTAATGTGAAACAAAATTAAAAGACTTACTTCCCAGTATATTTTAATAATAATTTTATTTTCCTGTACTACTTTCGGGCGTGTAAAAAACAGTCGATTTTATGTTATTATGTTTTGTTGGAAAATCGGTCTATGTATTAGGTTATGTATATGTTGGTGTTGTTTACCCTATATTGATATATTGAATTGACGAGGCGGATACATGATGAAACTCCATAATAAATTGAAATAAAACAACACAGTTGGGATGGTTTCACATTTATTGTTGGACACTGCAATATGTTTCATTATTCATCAGCTTGATGAAGCCACTGTGTGGCGAAACATGTTGCAGTGTCCAACAATAAATGTGAAACCCTCCCAACTGTGTTGTTTTATTTCAATCTAATTTGATATGTTGTTCGTTAGTATTTTGACGACTTTTTGTGGCTTTTAGTTGATTACATTTTGACGTAAGACAATTATTCATATCGTCGTATGTTGGAATGTGGTCCCACGGGATTACTTCTCATTCTTTCGGTAAATTGGAATCAAGTTTGTCTGTCACAAATTCATATCATGATGTTACCCTAGTAGTTAGTTGGCTATTTTAGCGATTTCAGAATCTAAATTGAATTGCGATCGTGTTGATTAGCTGTAGGAGATTGAAGGGATTCTTCTTTTCTATTGCTACTAGTTTAAAGAGTTCCTGTTCGTGTTCTTTTGCGATAAAACGTTCATTCTGATAATTCTCTTGAATTCTTTGCCTAGCGAGTATATATCCCGCATCTGAGAGTTAACGCAGCTGAACCCTTAAATGCCTACTGCAGGTAGTGAAATCTCTGAATGTTATTTCTCGACTGATTGTTATGAATTAGTGAAGTAAATGAATCATAAAATAACGGAAATTCTTCGTATTTTTCTGAAATCGGAATTTCCATCACTGGAGTTCTTACTTGTGGTGGTGTTTCCGGTAGTGGGTCGTTAAAGGTGTTCACTTGTTTGGTTCTGGAAGTAAAACGCTTAAATTTTCAAAACACTTTATTATTGCTTGTTTGAAAAGGCAACAATTGTTTCGCCACACTGTGGCTTCTTCAGGCGAAGAAATGGTAACAATAAAAGTTTGTGGCAGGTTTATATAGTAATTGCTGTGGGGGGTAAGGGGGTTGGGGTATTATTCTTTAAGAGATTGATGTTTAGTAGTGGTGACCGATTTATGTCTGTTTGATCGTTTAGCAGAAGGCCTGTGTTTTTTCTTTTATTCATTTCTAAGTTCTCTAGTAAGTCTAGTTTCTTCCTTTTTTTTCTTGATGTAAAATCTTGAATTCTTCATTAAAAGAATTGAAAGAAACAAGTGAATATGAATTTTCAACATATAACAGCCTCATCAGTTAATATGTTAAATGTGTTAGCGATATCTCTTTTTCGGGATTGATTTTGCTTTCTCAGCGAATTAATAATAGGTTGTTCTAAACTTACGTTGTTTATTGGAGATGTCAATATTCAGACTGAATAGCTCGTTCGATATTTTATGAAATTCAATTAAATTGATTCATTTTGCTTGAGTGTAAAAGAATCCAAGTGGGCTATGACGCTATCAATTTTATATGGAGTTGGAATTTCATTCACAAAGGTTAGAGCTTCTTCAAAATCAGTGGCTGGAGAGATAATTTGATTCTTGCTTCACTGTAGTTCTTTCACTAGAGCCATAGCTGCTAACACTTCACAGGGCAGGATATCACTTCTACATTCACAGTTACACTTACAGTAGTGTAGTAGTTGTTTACTCATCCTGTTCGAAGAACCATGTTGCTTTGCTAAATTATAATACCTTGTTGAATATAATGACACTCACGTGTTTATAGGGAACTATATTGCTGCTCAGGATTGTTTTAGATATATTTCAGAAGGTTGGTCAGGTCTATCATGAGAAGTTGTTACATGATGGCACAGCAATGAAGGACTATGTGGGGTCGGTTTTATCGGTTATTTATCGATATTTAATTAATTTGAACCATTTATTATTATTAGCAAATTATTGCGGGTTTACAAGTTTAAACATTTAATTTAAATATTCAATATAATTTAATATTCCAGGATACACTCAAGAGAGGTTAAGTGATTCCTCAAATATGAATGCATTTCCAGTACTTTAAGCTTCTTATTCTTCTTAGGACATGAATGGTATTACACGTTACATATTTAGGGCCACTTAATGCCGGAATTTTGCAAAAACAGATTGTTTTGAATGCAATATTTAAGGACACTACTCAGTGATATGGCGTAATTTTAAAAAGCGGTTATATACATATAAATTACGTGAATGATATCTAAATTATTTTATATTCAATGCAAAGATAAGATAGCCGCTTATACAAGTTTTCATTATATTACAAACAATAATATAGTTTCGAAATCAAGGATTTCCAAAAATAATATACACATTATATTTAGATTGATCGACAGAGCGTTGATCATCTGGAATCAATCAAGAGATTGATTCCACATAGAAACAAAAAGAAATGAAAATAAACTCACTGGAAACCTTGGCAATCAAATCGGCCTCCTACTTGACGAACAAACAGAACTGCCAAAATTCCCACTACTAAAAATATGAACCCAAATATAATGTTAATGGTGTCAATGTATAAATATATAGTTCTAAGATTTTTAATGTCATTGTAAATTTCTGTTCACTTAAAGAATTGCTGCTTGAAACCAACTTTTTAAAAATCTAAAAGTTATTTAGAATTTTATTTATACAAAGGTTATATTTAAATAAAATTATTTAGGAGCTTTAATTTCTTTAAGCATTACTGTATAATTGTCTTACATTTTTAAACGAAATATAAATTTTAGGCTGGACAGAACTGAAAACTTTTATCTAATTATTAAAACCTGTAAATCTAAAGTCACGTGTTACCTTGGCTGTATATGTAAGGCAGCAAATATATAGTGACCTAATTCCTAAAAAGAGCGAGATAAAATAATTTGATAAATATTATATCATTATAATTGTTTCATTTACGGTATAAGTAATAATTAAATTAAATTGATTTGATTTAATAATTAAATCGTCTAAAATATACGCTATTGCAAATATTATTAAATAGTGGTTGGTTTTAAAACTAAAAAGAAAGTACAATCCAGTAATACTTTCTTTTTAGTTTTAAAACCAATCAGTATTTAATAATATTTGCAATAACGTATATATTAGACATTTTACCTATTAAATCAAATCAATTTTATTTAATTATTACTTATTAATTGGCTGAGTATTAAAACTTAATCATTGAAATTTAAGCACTTTTAATTAGCTTATATTGTCAGAATTACATTAACAATCAATTAATTAATTAAAGTAATTCAGTCGGGATTTTCATTAATAACGTTTTCGCAGAAAACATCATTCTGATTGAAATATTTATCGATTCACCTTTTTATTAAAGCACGCATATTCTCAAAAGAATTTGAACATAAAGCTATGTTGTGAGTGTATAATTAAACTTGGATGGATTTTACTTATGTGTAGTCCTTAAAAGTTTTTTTCAAACTTTAGTACTTATTTGCTATTTCCTCATATATATAAATATATTTCGAACATGTTTTACCTTGTTTTCATAGTATACTCTTTATAACTGGCATTAAAAGTTCCATTTCTTATTATATACATTGCTGAAATGAATCAGTAAAAATATTTAGAACAATTTTACTAATAAGATATTAAATATTATTATAAAAATATTCTTACATATTTCTATTAGGTTCATAGTCACAATTCTTTCAGAAAAATGATCATCAAATGGGAATTTTCAACATTATAAATAGTATGCAGCTACATCAACTACTCAAAATAATACATTGTAATCTTAAGGAGAAACATATATCTTGATATGAATATGATAAGTGTTTTAGGGCAGGTACTTACACCGAGCAAAATTACAATTGACGATCTATGCAACCCTTCAATACTTGAGATAATAGATTAAGCTGGTTAAAGCACGCAAACCAATTAAGACGGAATATTTATTGATTCTACATAAAATGCTTTCGACGGATAATTGCTTCCTCGTATTTGAATTCCCATTGCTATTATTAGTACAATTACTTTTATCGATTCATTTTTATTTCATCGACCTATTGTTTAAAGTAATTATTGCCTGAAAATATTGCAGCAGTAGCAGTACGTTCGGCACAAACAAAAAAACTTTTTGTTTCCAGCGACGTGCATTTAATAAATGAAATCCGCTTTTATGCCTTCGTGCATGCGCTATACGAAACACCACAGATGGTTTTCTAGATTGAAACTGTTAAAGTTGATTGGAATCTGTTCTGTGCTTGTGCTCGAGTTTCTCGTCCAAGTTATAATCTTTTGAAGTTATTGCAGCTACAAATATTATTGATTAAAATTTCTCCAGTGTACGTATGCTGGATCTAAGATGTTATTAATGTGTATTAAGCTGAGGTCGTTTAAACCTATATTGTAAATTAAAAGATATTTAACGAAGCAATAAATATTTGCATAGTAGCAATAAAAATAAATATATTGTTTCATTACCAAAAGAAATCAAAAAGAAAATGAATAGGAATAATATACTACAAAAGAAACAAATTTCTTTAAGGAGATTATTTATTGGCATAAAGTTTATATATACAGGGTGTCCCACCGAAACCGCACATCAAAAGTTTATAGACTTCTAGTGAATGTATTTTTATGAAATTTTCATGGCCTATGTAATCAAGTGTGATCTATTTAATTAAAATATTTTCAAGGTTATACGACTTCCGGTTATACCGGAAGTCAACACCAACTTCCTTATTTCAAATGGAATACTATATTTTTTAATAAGTATTTAGATTTTACATAAAATTCTGTGAAAAAAATTATTAACTAACATAACGTCCAAATTTAAGCGTTTTCGAGATAATTGATATTTTTAAAAATTTTGTGCTCTTTCAAAGTTTACTTTAAAAATATATATCTCCGAAGAAAATAAAATTGAAAGGCGGTAATATTGGCTACATATAGCCGATACCTAAGGGTATGTAATGATCAATTATTTTTGATGAAATAATATACAGGGTGTTCAAAATTTAAACCAATATATTTTTCCTAAATGGAACACCATGTATATATTCGGACGCAAAATTTAATTGTGCTAGTATAGAATTCGCTATACCTATCTTCTTTACTTTTAAATAATAAGAAAACAATGGGTACGTAATTTATTAAGCGAGCCAAGAAAACAAAAAACAACTCCTGTTTATTTAAACTGTTTAACTGTCTTTGTGACATTTTACATAGATAGATGATTTTAATTTGTTATTATTTAATAAAAATGTTAAAGAATGAATATTCAGTTCAATCAATCCACTTATTCTAGTAGTTCATGCAATTAGTTTAATAAATGTTCAAAATGGCCATATTTTGTTCTAAACACTTCAAAATTCTACGGATTGTTTCATTATTTGTGGATTTACTGATTTTGTTGTGGTTTAATTTGCCAAATTCGGATATTATTCGTTCAATTAACTCTTCTTTGGAATAAACTGATCTGTCATATACATTAGCTTTAATACGACCCCATAAATAAAAATCAAGGGGTGTTAGGTTAGGCGATCTTGGTGGTTATCGCTCTGGCCCATTACGTCCATCTTCAAACATACTTGTTGATTCCTCATCCCGGTACGACGAATGCGCTGGGGCGCCATCCATTTGGTACCAGCAATTTCTAACAGTATTTAATGGTAAATTATCGGTCAATTCGGTTATCATTCTTCGGAGTATTTGCAAATATCTGCTGCTGGTTAAATTTTCGTCGAAACTTTCAAATCCTACAACATCATCCATCATATTGCAAATACGTTAACCCTGAACGCATTTTGGAAGTTTCTTTGTCGTGTATAGTGTGGATTTTTATAATAATAATAAAAATAATAATAATTTATTGATGTTATTAACATTTGAGTGTTTTACATAAGTCAAAAATACAATTATAAATAGAAATATATAAAAATATAAAAAAGTGTGATACTCATTCAAAAATACATAAAGAATACTTACATACGAATATGGGTTAGAATTTAAAAACAATTAAAAAGACATTTCCATAAATTCACTAAATGAATAAAAAGCATTCTGTATTAATAATTTCTTTATGTGTGCCTCAAATAAAGGCAGAGCTAAATCCCTCACTGTTTGAGGCAGTTTGTTGTAGAAGTTTGGACCAAAATAATTTTTTGAATTTCTTGTTTTATACATTCTAAGGAATTCTAGGTTGATTTTGTGGGAAGACCTTGTATTATGATTGTGAACATCATTCCGAGTTGTATAGGAAGAAATATTTAATTTGGTATACATTAGTGCATGGTAGATGTAAATACATGGGAAGGTAAGTAGACAATACTCAATAAATTTGTATCTGACATCATCTCTGAAGCCTACACCTGTTATTATGCGAATTACTTTTCGCTGCAGTCCAAAAATCTGGTACGTATGACTGGAGTGACCCCAAATGAGCACTCCATAGTGCATTAGAGATGCAAACAAACTATGGTAAGCTGTCCGAAGCACTTTCGGATGGGTACAAACATGCAGATTGCGTAAATATGATGTTCCTATGTTAAGGATGAGTCCAGATATATACCCAGAAATTTTACAGGATTTGTGTACGGGTTAACAATTTTCTTTTGAGTGAACCATAATGTTTCGCTTTTCGAAATATTTAATTTAAGTTTATTTTGTTTGAACCAGTCTAAAGCCTTAGACTGTGATGTATCCATTAATTCTTGTAATTTCGTGGGTTCATGTGATGTATTAATTACAGTAGTGTCATCAGCAAATAATACCACTCGGATGTTCTGCATGAAAGTAGGTAAGTCGTTAATGAACATTAGAAACAGTAGGGGCCCAAGTACAGAGCCTTTATGTCTTTGATGCCAGAAGTGGTATTATTAAATGACACTACTTGTTTTCTATTAATTAAGTAGGTTTTTAATAGTTTTAAGCTAGTTCCGGTGATTTGGTATCTGCTTAATTTATCTAAAAGAATATCGTGGGTTACACAGTCGAAGGCTTTGGACAAATCACGAAACTGGGTTGAGATTATTTGATTTGTCTCCAAACCCTCGTTTATGGTCTGAATTAGTGTTAATATTGCAGTGGTTGTATTTCTCCTAAGCCTGAAACCATATTGGTTTATATTAAGAATACAGTTTCTTTCAAGGTGATCATATAATTGTTTTTTAATATAACTTCAATTACCTTAGATAACAGTGGTACGATAGAAATTGGCCTGTATTTATCTTTATCATTAAGGTCACCGTTGTTTTTAAAAATTGGTACAACTCTGGAAATTTTTAAACAGTTAGGAAAGATCCCGGTTTTAATACATTCATTGATGATATTGGTGAGTGGAACTACTATGATATTTATAATTGATTTGAGTATAACTGTATTCATTCCATAGAAATCCTTACTATTTTTATTCGGAAGTTTCGCAATGGTGTCTCTTATATGGTTAAAAGAAACTTCAACGAATGCAAATACTTTAATTGGTGCATTTATATTGACCTCCGAGGGAACATCAGGCATATAATTCAAAAGTTCTACACCAATATTTGAAAAATATTTATTAAAATCTTCAGCGCTAATATTGCAGGTATTTTGTTTAATAATATTATCAGATTTATTTTGTTTAATTACATTCCAAATAGATTTGGGAGAATAATTATTATTTTCAATGTGTTTATTGTTTGCACTCTTGTTTGAGTCTTTAATTTTATTTCTATATAATCTGCGTTTTTCCTTAATAATACTTTTAGTTTGCTCACTATGGTCACTATTATAAGCTTCAACTAAAAATTTTAACTCCCTTCTTAATTTACTAAGTTCACAATTAAACCAGCACTGACCTTTTATATTATTGTGGTGTTTGGTGTTTTTTTTTTCAAATATTTCCATACCTTGCGTAATTAATTTGAGTAGTTCGTCAAATTTTTCGTGAATGCTTAATGTACTACTCTATGTAAAATTACTATTTTCGATTTGGTTATAGGTCTACAAAAGGATTTAACCTAACTTATATTTAAACCGATTTTTAACTTCATCAATATAGCAGAATGGTCCGACAGAAGCAGATCTCTGACAGAGCTAGAATACTTATCATCTGCTTTAATGATGAAGTTATCGAGGGTGTTTTCTCCTCGAGTTGGGGTATCTATGACCGTAGTTAAAGTAAATTAATTTAAAAAATCAAGGAACACATTAGTTACACGATCTTTTATGTTAAATTTAATATTAAAGTCGTCTGTTATGATTACTTGTACAGAATTTATTTTAATTTTATTGAGAATATTATTTAAGATATTTAAAAATAAATGTATGTCCCCATTTGGGGGTCTGTACACCGGGATTACTACGCAATTATATCCATTTAAATGAATAGCAGATATTTCACACTCTTTTTCTATTGGCATATTAATAATATCTTATCGTTTAGTGAAATTCATACTTTTACGAATAAATATCGCCGAGCCGAGTAAATTCCGCAGCTAGTTTATAATTAAGTAATTTTACCGATTCAATTTCATCTGGACGCAACCAGTGCTCTGTGAAACACAGAACATCATGATTTGTTTCAGTTATATAAGCTTCGATTTCGTATATCTTATTTCTCAGACACTGAATGTTGAGATGAAATATGTCCAGGCAGTTGGGTTTTATAATTAGTTTTACGATAGCCTCCCGGTGGCCTACGGACGTGGAAACGAAATGGCTGGACACGGATTCCGTTTGGCCAGAAGTTCGCCGTCAATAAAATCTCTTTTGTAGATTCGGGAATCGAGACCTTAAAAGAACTGGATATTCCGTTGGAGCGTAATTTATGCACTATAACACTTTGCTTGCATTTATTGGAGACGTACGCATTCATTTCCCCTTTTGTCACGTCCGATTTGACATTAGAAACGTGGAGCACGGAAACGGGGTCTGCTGCCGCTATTTTATTATCTTCGTCTGGTGCGTTTCCAACAATAGTGGTCGATGTCATTGGGGTTTTTGCAGCTACGATGATGTCAGTGGTATTTGTTTCTTCGAGTTTGTTGTTAATTGCCTGTTTAGTAAGTAAGTAAACTTACTTTGTTTTCTTCTATATCAATTACAAATTTATCTCTTCTCGCGACCTGCTGAGAATCTATTCATTGGCGTTAAATGGGGATACCTTTCATTTAATAATCTGCAGGTCCTTTTCACAACTCTTAGACTTTCGCTCGATCTTCTAACAAATCTTACTTCTATTACCTATACTATAACTGTCGCTTATGTGTACACTACTTCACTACATATATCTGTCGGGTCATCCCCGTCGCTTCATCCGAACAAACAATTGCAAAGAAAGCGGCACTCCAATTAAATAATTTTGATATGACACCCATAGTGGATTTTTGCCATGTTGGTTTTGGAAAATACCAGTTTCATAAAATTTTTTAATAACCATGTTATCGATTCTGCAAATCGTAAAATTGTCATCAAAATTCCGGCATTTTTCGTAAATTTTTTGAGAATGTGGCACAAATTCATTATTTTCCCATTTTTGCCAATAAAAAATACAGGTTTTCGTGGTATTTTGACGGGTTTGGAAAAGTTCATAGTATATGTTATTTAGATATAAAAATTACTGGAAATTTAATTGAAATAAATGTTGGCTTCTATAGGATTGATTCCTATAGAAGCCAACTTTTTCTAATCGTTTTTAGGTTTATTTAATTTAGATTAAAGGGAACAACTTTATCACTTCACACAGTTACATCATTTAAACTACTTAAAAGCTACTCAGAAGGTATTGATGGTTAGACAATTCCACTTTCTAACAATAAACAGCTTTCAACCAGTTTATTAAGGCTTATATCGAACTCAAAAGTTTCAGAAGTTAATAGCGATAAAACTTATGCGACCTTTGTTTCCAATTTCATTGATTATCTAATGATGATTTTAAATTGTTTTCATTTTGTTTCAAATTTGTAAATGACGAATTTATTTATTGAACCAATGACTTCCTTAAACTAGTTTCCTCATACAATAAATTTAGTTCTCTTTGATTTTTAAAAGGATGTCTGATGCTGAATACATGTTTTCCGTCCCTGAAGCCGTGACTCTATCTTCTAAAAGTGCACGACGCTACTACAGTCCATTCCTTGGAGGAGAAAACTATTACTGTAGTATCATTTATCGGTGTTACGTGGTATTCTCTAGTTATTCCTTTCACCAAGATGACAGCCGGAACACCAATAACAGCATATTAGAAAATAGTATTTGCACATATAAAATGAAATGCAATTATTAAACCACAGCTAACTTAAATTTAAATCATTTAGAGGGATTCTATCTTTTATAGAATAGGGTTACCTTATTCTTTAGCCAATAACAACACCGCTATAATGTATCGTAAGTTTTAGAATTTTTCAGAGCAAGGCGTCCAGGGCGTCCAAGTATGGAGCAATCCTACTCACGTACACCACCTCAATTTTGGCACTTTTTATCTTATCAAAACGGACCAAGTATTTAACGTCTCCCCGTCTTTATTCAATAAAATATGGGTTAAAATACTGCAAGAGAAATTTCTCGTTTTTGTCTACTTTTCAATGTGTGCAAAAAACTTTGACTTGCTGCCTTGGTGTATACTCTACGTGTCGGTATTTATGATCGTACTTATGCTTATCTCTAACTTGTTTCTCAAATATGACTACGACAGCAAGTGTTCGGGTTACAATTATCCTTTAAAAGTGGTTTATAAAAAAAATATTTATCATGTTATCCAAAAGTGCCCATCTGCTGAAAGTATTGCTTTACGCCCATACGAACGGAGACATTTATGTGATATTCTAAGCAGCTGTATGGTATGCAAATGTAAGATGACCTAAATATTCACACCAGTTCTTTTTAGTCTAACAAACTTACTAAGCGCACCGTTGGGCCATTACAACATACCATCCTGCTGAGGTAAAATCTGCCTTATCTTCATTCCATTTAAGAAGTGTTTGATTAATTCAGAACGAGTTTATTCCTCTATAGCTTAAATTCGGGAACAACTATGCCTGTTAATCACATTAATTAGAAGAAAGTTGGAGACAGAATAAACTTAGCTATATAGCGAGTGGCATAATAAATAAATAAATGCTTTAAATAAATGCTTTATTATCCAACAGATAAGTATCTAATTACAGGATAATATAAATTAAAAAATAACAACAAATAGGTTATGAACAATAAAATAAAATAAAACGCTGAAATAAAGTAATAAAGTAAATAGCTCAAATTAGGAACAGACGAAATAACATATCAAAAATAATCAAAACTACTAATTATAAGTTAGCGTAAATGTAAACAATAAATAGATATACAAAGATATATGTAAATAGCGCAATTAGATATAGCTGATTAATAACTAATAATGAGTAGCTACAACGATCATTGCCTTTCTTTTGCTACTTCTGGGAAATGGTCCTAGAAGATCAATTCTAAAACGATAAAATTGCAGGCCTACTGGGATGGGTTGCAGAAGGGAGGTTGGAATTTAATTGGGAACACACTTCCGTTACTGACAAGCCTCATAGCGTCTAATGAATTTTTACACGTCTTTCCGCATACTATCCCAAAAGTAGCGTTGGACAATCATATATGACAATGGCTTTTGTAAAGATTTTAAGATATTATTTGTTTGGGGATTACTAGTGAATTACTTTGTCTTAGTTGTGAGTTATTTTTGTACTATATATTATCAAAATTAGCTTTCATTTTATGGGAAACTATCTTACTTTATGGGTTTTCGATTAGCTCTTTAAGAGCTACGATTTGGTCATCTTATGATTGGGCCTTTTCAAGATCTAGTGTTGACAGCTGGAACTTGAGGACATCAATTGTTTTATCTGGTTCGTTGGTTGTTTCAGTTGCAGGATTCCGCGATAGACAATCAGGGTCCTGATGGCGCCATCTACTTTTTATGATGGTGTAGTTGTAATCGGATAGCTTGATATGTAGAATAAAGGCCGGTTTTCTATGTTTGTTACCACTGTATATTAATAAATAATGTTCGAAAATGAAATATTCCGGATAGCTTGATAGTTTATCGAGCCAATCTTCCGGTTGGATTTCATATAGATTTTAGCCAACATCCAGCTTGGTAATCGGCTATTAACTTTATTTTTCGTGTACCAAATGTCTTAAGTATTGAAGTTTCCACAACACCGATAATGCTTCCAATTCTAAAATTTTGTAATATCATTTGGCTTTCTCAAGGTATGATTAACATAATGAAGCAAATAGGATGTTTTTTTCTTAGGTGTTCTTGGAGCAAAGTGGCTCCCAATCCGTGAATATGGATTTAAATAATACAATTAAAAGTGTCAAAACTGCCATATATGGATTTTTTTTAGAAATCTGGCTTAAATATGAGTTGCCCGCTTTCAAACTTTTCCCACGTTATTTTAATTTCAGCAATTGTGCACTTGTGTAGTTTTTGAAAATATAATAATTAAATTAACTTTAAAATTAAGCAAATTTCTATTTTACTAGAGAGTTTCAATTGCGACATAAATAGACTCCTAAATCTAATTTCAAATCTTTAAAACATACGCGATGATATTCGGTGTAAAATTGTATAACCTTTGTGAATGTATAAACATTTAGAAAAATTATGTTTTTTTCTTTATATGACTTTTCAAAAAGTCGTACTGAAAAAAAAACATTGAAACTAGCTTAGTTTTGATTTTGGTACTTGGGCGCTTACATGGCTTATAAAAAATTATTCATAATTTTTAGACTAAGCATTAGATTTTTGTTTCATGCAAAACTTTAAAATATCGGGTCTAGAATAATATTTGATTAAAATATTAACAATTCCATAACATTGGTAAAAGTAAAGAAAATAAATTTATAAGATAATATATCTTATTATTTATGTATTTAGTTTCTCTTTCGAAAATCAGGCCAAAAAGTTACCTGAATTCCAACTAATAGCAAGTAATTTTAGTTTTAGCAAATGTTTTAAATAAAAATAACTATAAAATTAGATATTGAATTTTGCTTTTATAACTTATTTTAATTTAATTAATATTATAGATTTAGTCATTAATTTCTGGGTAAAATTTAATGCTTAAACAGTTGGTATAAATTGTGAATTAATTATCAAGATTATCAAGAAAACTAATGTAATGCTTATAAATATTGGGTTAAGACATTATGAAACTAGACTCTGTAATGCTGACATAAACTGCCAAAAAGTTCCTTCAAAAAATCTGGACAAAAAACCTTATTAAAGGACCTATCAGTTTGCTCTTTTACTTACTTACTTTACTCTTTTCTACCACTTAAAAATTCAGAAAAACACATCGCAATATGACTCAAAAGGTTAAATTAATTTATCTTTGATTCTAAAGTCCAAGTTTGGATAATTCAAAGAGTAAACATTTTTTCCATATTAGAACAATACTGGAACATTATTAACTATATAAAAATATAGTTTCGAAAGGATGTTAAATACGATAAATTATAGAAAAACAACTCGATTAAAATATAGTTCAATATATCCATGAGGATTAAAAGAATAATTATATCTTAGGCTTCCTAAAATAAAAGAAGAATACGAATTCCTGGCCAAAATTCAGATAGAAATAGCATATTTCTAATTAGTTATAAAAATCACAATGACGTTGAGATTTTTAACCAGAAATATATAGGTTATGTGACAAACCAGAAAACAACGTTAAAATATAGCGGATTAAAAAGCACATTGAGAATTGATTGATTGATGAGACACTTACCTGTTGAAAATCCATACTTAATATTAAGATAACGCAATTGTTTGATTTTCAAATATTGGTTTATTAAACACTACATATGTTTCGCCACACTGTGGCTTCTTCAGGTGAAGTAAATATACAAATAAAATATACATTGTTTCTTATATATTATTTCAAGTTGGCGGGGGTAAAAATATTTTTAGTAGAGGGGAATTTGATAATTCTGTTTGTTCGTTCAGTAGATGGCCGGTGTGTAGATATCGATTAATTTCTAAATTTTCTAATAGGTTTAGTTTTTGTCCTTTTCTTTCTTTATGTAGAATCTTGAAGTCTGGGTTGAATGTGTGGTTTTCTGCTAGGAGATGGTTTGCGTACGTTGACGATGTTTTTTGGTGACCGAAACATTTGTGATGTTCGTTGATTCGATCCTCGAATGCACGTCCGGTTTGGCCTACGTAAATTTTCGGGCAATTCATACATTTTAGTAAATAGACTCCACTTTGCCTAGTTATGATTACTTTATCTTTGTTGTTTTTGTTATATTTGATAAACTATTACGGGTTTTGTGTGGTATATTGAAGTTAAGTTTTTTAAGATTGCTTGCTATTCTTTCGCTTAAAGTGCCATTGAATGTTATTGTAGAGAAATCGTTTTTTGGTTCTGATTGAAGAGGGAATATAAGATTACTGATGATATTGGTTTGTTTTTGATTTATTAGTTTGTTAGTTATTGTTTTGTTGTAGCCATTTTTAACTGCTATGTAATATATTGTATTTAATTCTTTTTTATAATTTTCGGTCGACATAGATAAATCAATCAATTTTTTAGATTTGTCTATTACAAACGTACAAAACAAACACGACTTTGCAATTTATCACAAACCTACACACACAGATAGTACAATAAATAATAAATCGTTTCACCCAACTCAGCATAAATTAGCAGCATACCGATCGATGATACATCGACTTTTATCGATACCAATGCTTCTTTGATATATAGTTCCCGTGGGAATGCTAATTTAATTTGCTGTCCAAATTAATTCCTAGGAATTTGGTGGAGACATCATTTAATAATTCTCATTTCAATGAAAAAGTTTGTTTTATGGTTTTTCGAAGTATTAAGGGAGATTTTATTATAACTAAACCACTCCAATACTTTAGTATCGGCTTCTTTGGTTCTTGTTTTTAAGAGTTCAGGGTCTGCAGATTGGTTCAAACAAGTCGTGTCATCGGCATACAAGATCAGCTTCGAACATTTAACATAAGATGGGAGGTCGTTAATATATAGCAAAATGAATAAAGGGCCCAAGATTGATCCCTGTGGGACACCGTGAGTCGTTGTTACCACCGAAGATAGGCACCCATTTACTAGCACTCGCTGATGTCTACCTGAGAGATATGATGTAACAAGACGACAACTATTAAGATGAAAATTGAGAAAATAGAGTTTACGTAGGAGAATGTCATGCGATACGCAATCAAATGCTTTACTAAGATCGAAAAAAGATGCTCCTGAATTAAAACCATTAAGGACATACAAGCCGGGCACTTTGATTGCACAACCGTTGTGGATTATATTTGCACATTTGATGCACTTCGCGTAATTTTTTACTGTTGTTCGGCATAGTTTACACGCCGGATCATGAGCAACACTTTTACTACGAGTAGCCATTTTTATTAAAATAATAACATTAAAGACAGTAAAAAACTGTACAATTTTCATTAGTACAAAATTTTCATACAGTTTTTGCTTGATAAATTTAGTAGATGATAAATGAATAATTTTCAAAATAATAGGTGGCAGTTTAAAAATAACAGGCGACGGTTCACAGATACATAGATTTCCCCAAACTTAAGGTTTAAGGCATTAAAATTGCAATTAAATTATTAAAACACGGATGTTTATTCTGTAAAGAAGCTGTTAGAGTTGTTTCACCACATCGTGGCTTAATTAGGCAGATGAAATCATTCTCGCTCGCTTCCAGTTCATCGATGGGCGCTAAGGTCACCAGTGGATCAGAAGCCAAGGCTAAGACTGCCAAGAAGTCCACAACTACGAAGACAGCAAAGTCACTTAAGCGAGTGTAGCGAAAAGTGGTTGTTGAGACGGACCCAAGAAGGTCAATGCAGGAGAAAAGAAATCATCGGCCGGGAAGATCAAAATAAGCCTCATTTTTCGATAATAATGTAGTGTAATGGTGATGTGGCCATTATAATATGATACTTTCCCTATATTTTTCTCGAAAACCATGAGGTTATTCTTAATAATTTGCTCAATTTTGAATTCTTCACAATTACTTGTTATATAAATTTCATTTAGTTCCTATAGTTTATTAGCAATAAGCAAAAAAATTTAAATTAAGAACTTACGAAAAAAAAATATTTCAATGTAACTTTTTCAATTTTTCATTCTCTTTAACTTTTGTATGAAAAGTTATGTCTTATTTTTCAAAATTTATTTGAATAAATCTATTAAACTTTGCAAAAATGTTAAGTTTATTTACGTTTTACTTTTAATTAAAAACGCTTATGTTTTACTGATTGGAGGGTGGGTTAGAGGCCACCCACCCACCCTAAATATACATATTAACTTTAATTACTGTTCGCCTCGCGGTTTGAAATAACTTTAATTACAAAATTTGAATAAAAGAAAATTGCCAGATGTAAAATTTTTGACAAAAAAAAAATGGTTGCGGGCGTTACTACGTTCTATAGAAATTATTAAAATTTTAGAGCTTCAAATAAAATCTTCACAATTTAGTAAGCGGGTTGGATAAAAAATCTTGAAACCTAGAGAAGAAATTAGTGGAAATTCTTGAAAAAGTAAGTCTAGATTTTAGAAAGAAAAATTCTAAAAAATCTAGGGCCTCAAGAAAAATCTAGATTTCTACAAACAAATTTTCTAAAAAGTTTTAGAACCTCCAAGATAATCTTTGCAATTTATAAGATAAGAAGATAACCTTGAAATCTGGAGGAGAAATTTCTGGAAATTTCCTGAACCCTTGGAAAAAAGTCTAAACTTCTAAATGGAAATTTTCTAAAAATTCTAGAGCCCAGTTAAAAAATACATTGAAATCGGGAAGAGAAATTACGGAAAATTCCTTAAACTTTCTCGAAAATAAGAAAATATTTGTAGGAAAATATTTTCTAAAAAATTTTATAGTTGAAACAAAATGTTGAATTCTAGAGAAGTAATTACTGAAATTCACCTGAAACCTCGAAAAAAAGAGAAAAGAAAATCTTCGCAATTTATAAGAAAAGAAAAAATTTAATTTGGGGAAGAAGTTATTGGCCATCACATAAACTTTAAGAAAAAAAATCTAGAATGCCTCAAGGAAAATCTTTGCAATATAAAAGACGACTTCAAAAAAAAAAACTTGAACTCTGGAGAATAAATTGCTAGAAATTTCCTGAACCCTCGAGAAAATAATCTAGATTTCTAGAAGTAAATTCTAAAAATTCTAAAGCCTCAAAGAAAATCTTTGCGATTTAAAAGACAAGTTAAAAAAATCTTGAAATGTGGAGAAGAAATTACTAGAAATTATCTCAATTGCCGGTTTTTAAAAAGTGTCTTTATTGGTATAGGTACGTCGACGATGTGGTTTTAGCATTTAATGGCACTGACAGACAATTAGATTCATTCTTACGTTTATTAAATTCACAACATGAAAAAATTCAATTTACAAAAGAAATAGAAATTGATTATTCCATTAACTTTTTAGATTTAACGATAAAAAGAATTAATAACAGACACGATTTTTGAATATTCCACAAACCAACACACACAGACACGACAATCAATTATAAATCTAATCACCCCTTATCACACAAATTAGCCGCTTATCACAGTATGGTACATAGGTTGTTAGCAATCCCAATGACACAAAATAATTTTGAAAAAGAATTAAAAATAATACATCAAATAGCTCAAAATAACGGTTATAAAAAATCAATGGTAGATAACATATTACATAAAAAACAAAGAAATAGGTTAATTGATTCTATTTATCCTATAGTAAAAGATAACGATAAGAAAAATTTTACATCATTGACATTCACAGGAAAAAATAGTAACGAAGTAGGAAAAATGTTACAAAAATTAAATATTAATGTAGCATATAAAACAAATAACACTCTAGGTAAAATAATAAAAAATAATCAATATAACTCAACAAAGTGGCGTCTATTTGCTAAGTTGCAAAGACTGTCGGAAAATATACGTAGGGCAAACCGAAAGGTCGTTCCAAGAGAGGATCAAGGAACACAAAACTAGCTACGAACCAAATCTAACTCCACGTATTCTAACCACCTCATCGAAGAAGACCACCAAATTTTACACCGGGAAACAAAAGGCCGCAAACTTAATATCCTAGAATGCATGGAAATAAATAAAAGAAAACATACTGGACATCTCCTGAATAACCAAACAGATCTAACAAATTCGCCCCTTTTAAATTTAAAATTTTTTCAAATAGCCACCTCCCATAAACATTGTACATATACCTGACCCGACAATTTTTTAACACCATTTCTTCGCCTGAAGAAGCCACAGTGTGGCGAAACAATTGTAGCGTCTTACAATATATTTTTGAAAGTAACTATAGACCAATTCATGAGTAAGGGCGGTTTACGAACTAAGTTCGGAACATTCAAATAATATTGGTATCCTTTTCTACTACCTGATAACCGAGCGGATATTCCCAAGACGTACGATTTCGTCGGCCGTATCTAGAAAAGACACACGCGGCGTGCGTAGCTCGGTCTTAGACCGAGCGGTAGAAGGAGAAAGAAATAGTTTACGGCGTCTCCTACTTACCGGTTATTTCATAGGCGCGCGCGATTTAGTCAAGCATTGCAATTACGCAGGGTAATTGAAAGAAAATATATTTTTAATGAATTTATTTGATACGTTTTAGCAAATGTGGAAATGGATATTAATACAAAAATACTTATTCTAATACAATAATATAAATGAAATATGAAATAACTAATATGAAAACATTGCAAATTTGTGACATTCATTTTATTTAGCCGCGCACGCCTATGGTGTAAAATTGCAACGGACACTACTTGATTCGGACGGACATGTCACCCCGACCGCCATCTCTCCTGAATAGCTCTATATATAGTTTTATTCATAGTGAAGATGAACTTTCAACATTTATCAGCCTCATCAATCAATTATTACTAATAAACTGTAAAACTCTCGAATAAAATCTTTGCTAAAAATTCTGGAAATATCTATTTATTTATTAGATAAGAAAAAGAAATTACTGTACACTTTTAGAATCTTCAAAAAAAGTTTTATAAACCTAAAATGAAATCTTGTGAAAAATTCCAGAAACCTCAATGTAAAAGAAAAACTAAAAGTATGGATCATCTGAGAAAATTATAGAAATTTAGAAGAAAATTTTCTAATAGAAAAAGTTGAACAAAATCTTATTTTTATAAATAAATATAAATAAAGACTTTTTGAAACTCTTGAAAAAAATCTTTACTAAACCTGTAAAAATTTCTAGAATTCTCGATGAAAATTCTTTGGAAAGGAAGTTGCAATAAAAACTAAAAGTATGGAGCAATTACTGAAATTTCAAGAATCTTTAAAGAAAAATCTAAAAAAATTTCTGAAATATTTTAAAGTTAAATATTTTTCTCGCAAATTAAAAACTTTACGAAAAACAGGTATTTATAGAACTTGTTCAGTTTCTCATTCTTTTGTTTGAAAAGTTATGTAATATTTTTTAACTTTGGATTTTAAATATTGAGATAAAACAAAAAAACGCCTCGAGTAAATATCCACTTCCGGTTTATGAATGTTCATAAAAAGCTTTTCAGTTCAAGTTTTTAACGTTAAAACCTAAACAGTCCACAGACATTTTCATTCACGAAAACAATACTTTCCACAAATGGTGATGTGGCCATCATAGTAATTTCCCTATATTTTACTCGAAAACTATGAGGTTTACGGGAAAAAACAATTGTTACTAATTTGTTCAGTTTTGGATTCTCTACAATAATTTGTTATGTAAATTTTATGTGACTCCAATAGTTAATATCAAAATTATTATTTTTTCTTGAAAGTAAATAATTTTATAAAAAATATATTTTTATAAAACTTGTTTAGTTTTTCATTCCCTTTAAATTTGTTTATAAGGTTTTGTAATATATTTCATTTTTTAATAAATATTGGAAAAAAACAAAACACGGCCTCGAGTAAACACCATTTCTGGTTTTTGAATGTTTACCAAAAGCTTTTCAGTTCGAGTTTTTAATGACAAAACTTTAAGTTTAAAGTTTTATTTCAATCGGATCATTCGTTTTTGAGATACACCGTCCACAGACATTTTCACGCACGAAAACAATACATCCCCTATATATAGTATATAGGGAAATCGAAGGCCAAATTGTTGTTCCCGTAGAAAGTCAAAAATGCAACCAAGAGGGAGAGGCCATTTCGAAAGCCATCGCAAAGAAACCAATTCCAAAAATAAAGTAGTCGACCATCATAATTTTTTAGTGTTGGAAAATGCGACAACTTTCGAACCTGGGGCGATGTCGCTACAGAAAAATTCATTACACATCTACCTGATTAAACCACGATATGGTGAAAGATTTGCAGTAATATCTCTACATAATAAAGCAAAATCCAATAGCATTAAGAATTATTATTCAATATTTGGTGATTAATTAACTTTGGAGTTTATTTTGTAATTCTTGAGATATTTTTTAATTATTCACGATAATAAATAGCAAATAAGAAATTACAGTTGACTGATAAAAATGATAACAAAATATAATATAATAATTTGAATTTTCTAGGATAGTTTAAGGTAAACAAAGAATTAAGGATTAAAGATTATAATAGATCGCATTTACTTGTCCTAAAACATAATTTGTCATATTTTAACAAGTCTTAGTAAATTAATAGTTTAATGATTTACGTGAAGAAGCACTTCAGTATTAAATGAAAGATTGAGCATCCTTTCCTCACAAAATTATAGCAAATGTATATTTCGGTCACGATGTAATAACAAATAAATTTTGTGAAGAAAAGAGATTCAATATTTTATTTAATAATTTAGTTATTTTAGTTTGAGTTCCTCTATGATTTTCAATATTCTTTGAATTTTTTAATAAAGCAAATTACATCTTTAATAACAATTGTTTTGACTATTGCTTGTTATTATTAAACAGTTAATATCAACCATAATATACAAGATGATGTTGTCGAAATTATAGTAACAAGGGATACCAAACATGTTATGTGTTTTATTTGGAATTATAAAAATATATGACTTAGTGGAAGCTCTCACAATTACTTATTCTCTGTTTTTTTGTGATATAAAAAATATGAAAGATATTTACCACGTCTTTCGTGCAGAAAAAAAACTAATAGATAGTAGAAGAGGATAACAGATGATATATGACAAAAAGTGGACAAATATATCAATTTTTTCTCTTGATTAAATATTAATTTATAAAAAATAGTGTTTTCGAAAAAGAATTCAAATAAATAAAGATGATGATAAGATTTAAGTAATCATGGGCCTATAAGTGATGTAGCACTATCTGTCAATTATCAAGTAATTTAAAGCTGCTTTGCTCATAAAGGTATGAGGTATTGCCTTATTTCCTTTCTAAAATAGTAGAGTAAAGTATATTTACGGATATCCTTTTACAAAATTAATACAACACAGTTTTTCCTAAAACTTAAACCTACGTTATAAATCAATTAATAATAAATACTACTAAATTCTTATTTAATACACATAAATGATGCTCTTAAGTTAGGTTACAAAATTACATTGTGAAATTCCCACAATATCTAGTTCATTATGGTACTGATTAACCATATGTACAATGCGGGATATTGGACTATTTATTGCATAATTTGTTCTATGACATTCAACATTAAGCAAAGACGCAAATCTTGTAAACCGTAATGGGATGTACAAGTTGAACATACTAAGAATAACAGAACTATGCACTGACCCATTGAGAACTTTAAAAGCAAACATTAAGTGAAAATATTCTCTGCGAGATGTTAACATTGGTAATTTGAAAAACGACAAGATTTCAGGGCAATTATTACTAGCAAAAGTAATATTATTCTTAAAGCACAAATATTTAATACATTTTCTCTGAATCAATTCTAATCAATCTATATACTTTATGTACATGGGTGGCCATATGATACAACAGTAATCCAATATGGATCTGACATAGGAAGAATATAAAAGAATAATACAATGATTGTTTCGAAATTGGGTCGTGTTTTTTTAATAAATCCAAACATTCTCAAGGCTTTAGCCAACAATAGCATCGATATGTTGCGAAAATGAGTTAGTTTTCGTTTTTAATTGTACATATTTTGGAGTTATGTTTAGTCGGAGACATTCTTGATTAAAACGGATGTTTAAAACGGCTTGTCTAAGTTTAAGTCGTAACTTGCAAAACAGAAGACCGCAAAAATGAAACGATCTGGTGTATATAAACTTAAATGTGGATCTTGTAAGGGTATATATATATATTGGTCAGTCTGGTCGAAATTTTGACATTCGCCTAAAAGAGCATATGAGATCTTTTTATAATAATAAAACAAACTCCACCTTTGCGAATCACTTAATTGAAAATAATCACGTTCCAGAAACTAATCCCTTGGAAATACTACATTTTTCAGAAAAAGGTCCGAAACTTGACCTGCTTGAATCCTTAGAAATACATAAACACAAACGTAATCCGGAAAACCCCATAATTAACGACCAGACCGACTTAATATACTCACCCATTTTCAAAGCGATTGTGTAAATCTTATTACCGTTTATCACCATGTACCCCCATTTTTAATCCGCCTTGTTTTTGTATAAATACCGCCTAAGTAAAGTTTGTAATTTATTGTACGTTTGATAATGGCCTTTTAAAGGTTGAAACTATAGTCACGTAATAAAATCCTGTGTGTGATATCAACGAAGTGTATTTTCATTTAAAATTCCTGATTCAAGATGTATCACAAAGTGATGGCTTCAAGCATTAAACATATTGCCGAGTAAATATTATCGCCTTGCATTTTCCTATATTCAATTTCATGGAATTGTTACGGCACCATTCTGTGAGCGCATCTAGATCCTCTTGAAGCAGCATTTCGTCTTGTGGGGAAGTTATCTGGGTATATATCTTGAGGTCATCTGCAAATAGCAAATATTTAGTCTTGAAACTATTTCCAATATCGTTATCAAACAAATTAAAGAGGATTTGTCCCAAGTGAGATCCTTGTGGGACACCTGAAGTCACTAGAAATGAACAGGATGCAATACCATTGCATATAACCTGCTGAAACCGATTTATCAGGTATGATTCAATCCACAGCAAAAGTTTTCCATCAAATCCTATAGCCCTAAGTGTACTTATAAGATGTTTGTGGCTCACTCGTTCAAAGGCCTTTGCGAAGTCTGCATAGATAGCGTGTACAGGATAGCCTGATTCAAAAGAATTTAGTATATAATTGGTAAATAAAAAAAGATTTGTTGTTGTCGACCGAGAAGCACAAAACCCATGTTGTTCTTCACATATTATATTTTTACAAGAATATTTAACAAATTCACTCACAAGTTTATCCAATATTTTTGGAATACGCGATTGTATATTTCATTCCATCTAAAGTCATAAATGTTGGAAGACCATTAGAATTTGACTTAAGCGATTTTACATATTTCCAAAAAGATTTTGGATTTAATAAAATATTATTTTCTTGGTGTTTCAAGGTAATTAGTTCCTTACACTGTTTTCGAAGTTCAGCAAATACCTCATAATCAACAGTTTCGCGACTATGTTTATATTTTTTATGCGCAAGCTTCTTTTTCTTAATAATATTTATAATATCAGGCGTGAACCACACAGGAAAGCTCGACTTCCTGGTCTTTTTCTTTTTAAGAAAGGTATGCATGCCGGAATATAAGACTGTATAGAAATAATCGACACACTGGTCAATCGTAAGGAAATTAAAAATATCCCAGTTGAAAGAATTGAAGTAGTTGTTGATTAACTCATAAGGAGCATTTATAAAGCTAAATTCGGTAATTGTTTGACTTTCTTTTTCGTAAATGGAAAATGACATATTAATTAAGAGAGTCGGGTGATATTTATCTGGATATAATAGAGGTGTTGTTGCTTCAACGTTAACCGATTGATTTGCGAAACAGAGATCAAGGCTTACGTTGTTAAAGTTTTTAATATTATTATACTGAGAAAATCCCAAATGACTTAAAGGGTCACAAATAATGGTTGATTTTTCATCTGACACATAAAGGGGCAGTAGCCCAGGTACGTCATCATCAAGCTCTTACTCAACATGAGGTAGATTATAATCGCATATGATAATAGAGTAGCTGTCAGTTATATTGGATATAGTTTCAACATGATTACAATGAGTATTTAAATTTTCTATTGTGCTATCGGGTGGAAGATATCTGCCCCTAATAAAGCATCTAGTATTACCTATATTTTCTACGCAAATCCCAATTTCTTCATTATTATTATTTTAAAATACATATTCATACGATCTGAATTTATTATTTATGGCGATTAGTACGCCAACTCCTCGAGATTTAATACTTGTTAAAATATTTCTGTCTTTCCGGTAAACATTATAACGAGAATCGATAAATTCTGAATTAAAAGTATTTGAGCATAACCAGGTTTCACTTAAAGCAATCACATCATAATCAGTATTTAAAATAGAAGTATACAAATCATTTAACTTGATTCGAATGCCACGAACATTTTGATAAAAAATATTTAATTTATTAGTAGTATTGCGGTTATTTAGTACAATCACAATTGTAGGTCTTCTAATGAAATTTGTTGTTGAGTTACGTGAAGATATAATTAAAACTTGATTAAAACACTAACACTTTCTTCACAATTAATTTTTATTTTCGCTAGATGTACATTTCGGGTACTATGCACCCATTATCAATAGCTTATAACTAATTTATTCTAAAGTAGTGGCGGCGTATTTATACCTAAAGGGATTATTGGGAAAAACGTGGATTAAGGAATTACTGAGAAAGGTTTACAATTTCTGTTAGTCGGGACGTATTGTAGGTATTAAATCTAATAAGGGATTATTTAATGGGGTTAAATCGAAATTTAGAAGATTATACATCTGTTTTTTCATTTCAATAGCCTCCAACATATTTAATTTATATCCTGTGGAATGTTTTAGAATTTTTGAGTTGTAAATTGAAAATTCATGGCCTGTTGTGATGGTGTGGTTGGCTACTGCTGATTTTTCGGGGTTTTGATTTTTAATATGGTAAATATGTTCTTTAAATCTGATTCCTAGGTTTCGTTGTGTTTGTCCTATATAAACTTTCTGGCAAGTGTTGCAGCTAATTGAATATATTCCTGATTTTTCTTTATCTTCAGTTTTATTGAATGTATTCCCTAGTAGTGATTTTAATTTTGTATTTGTATAGATAGCTGGGCGGAGGTTAAATTTCTTATATAATGTATTTAATTTATTTTCAAATAAGGGTGTATAGATAAGTTTAATGTATTTATTTTGTTTGGTTTCTGTATTGGTTTGTAATGAGGTTATGGACTTAATTTTAAATTTATTTTCGTGTTTATTGATTAATTTCTTTATGATGTTTTTGTTGTAATTAAGAGTTTCTGCGATTTGTAAAATTAAATTTAGTTCTTTCTTTCTGTTTATATCTGACAATGGAAGATTAATTGCTCTATAAATCATGGAGTTGAATGCTGCTAATTTATGTTTCCATGGACTATGGGAATTTGCGTGAATGTAATTAAATGTATGAGTACTTTTTCTGTAAATATCAAATTCTAAACTATTGTTGACTCTATGAATAATTAAATCCATGAAGGGGAGTTTGTTATCTTTTTCTAATTCTGTAGTGAAATTAATTGACTCATATTGATAAAATCCGATAAAGGTAATGCAATAGTTATTGTTAATAAGTCAGATTATTTTAAAGATGTCAATTTATTATTAGAAACCGGCCCTTATGTAGAAGTAGTAAAAAGCCCCCTAAATACTTACGTCAAAAATATCAATAACCTTTTAAAAACTCCAACATCTTTAATTGATAAAAACACCAGCTGGAAACTAAAAATGAAAAATCCAAAATTGCCAAGATTGTATTGCTTGCCCAAAATTCACAAACCCGGTAACAAGTTAAGACCTATAGTTTCAAATATAAACTCCCCTACATATAAAGTCGCTAAATGGCTCGTTGAAAAATTCAGTTCTTTAAAACTTAACAATGACTTATCAGTAAAAAACTCAGTCCACCTCACACAACTTTAAAAAAAAAAAAAATATTAAAATTAAACCAGACGAAATACTAGTGTCATTTGATATAGAATCTCTGTTTCCTAGTATACCAGTAGAAGATACCATTAAAATACTTCATAACATTTTATTACAAAATTCAATTCCAGACAAAGACATCAAACAATATCTCGAATTAACTAGACTCATCATGGACTCAAATGTTTTCGAATTCAATAATAAATATTACAAACAGACGTTTGGTACAGCTATGGGTAACCCTTTATCCCCTTTCCTAGCCAATATTTTCCTAAACAATTTAGAAAACAATGCCAAAAACTCTATAAATAATTTTCCCCGGGTCTGGTACCGTTATGTAGATGACGTTTTTGCCATTATAAAAAAGAATGATAACCTAGACAATCTATTATCAAACTTGAATAATCAATATGAGTCAATTAATTTCACTACAGAATTAGAAAAAGATAACAAACTCCCCTTCCTGGATTTAATTATTCATAGAGTCAACAATAGTTTAGAATTTGATATTTACAGAAAAAGTACTCATACATTTAATTACATTTACGCAAATTCCCATAGTCCATGGAAACATAAATTAGCAGCATTCAACTCCATGATTTATAGAGCAATTAATCTTCCATTGTCAGATATAAACAGAAAGAAAGAACTAAATTTAATTTTACAAATCGCAGTACCTCTTAATTACAACAAAAACATCATAAAGAAATTAATCAATAAACACGAAAATAAATTTAAAATTAAGTCCATAACCTCATTACAAACCAATACAGAAACCAAACAAAATAAATACATTAAACTTATCTATACACCCTTATTTGAAAATAAATTAAATACATTATATAAGAAATTTAACCTCCGCCCAGCTATCTATACAAATACAAAATTAAAATCACTACTAGGGAATACATTCAATAAAACTGAAGATAAAGAAAAATCAGGAATATATTCAATTAGCTGCAACACTTGCCAGAAAGTTTATATAGGACAAACACAACGAAACCTAGGAATCAGATTTAAAGAACATATTTACCATTTTAAAAATCAAAACCCCGAAAAATCAGCAGTAGCCAACCACACCATCACAACAGGCCATGAATTTTCAATTTACAACTCAAAAATTCTAAAACATTCCACAGGATATAAATTAAATATGTTGGAGGCTATTGAAATGAAAAAACAGATGTATAATCTTCTAAATTTCGATTTAACCCCATTAAATAATCTCTTATTAGATTTAATACCTACAATACGTCCCGACTAACAGAAATTGTAAACCTTTCTCAGTAATTCCTTAATCCACGTTTTTCCCAATAATCCCTTTAGGTATAAATACGCCGCCACTACTTTAGAATAAATTAGTTATAAGCTATTGATAATGGGTGCATATTACCCGAAATGTACATCTAGCGAAAATAAAAATTAATTGTGAAGAAAGTGTTAGTGTTTTAATCAAGTTCTTCTAATGAACCTCAGCAAAAAGTTAAGTGATATGTTCCATTTTGGAAATTGTTTTCTACACTTAGTATTTTAATTGTGATTTCTTTAAGAATTGTAAATGTTAACAAAAACAGGCCTCTTATATTTGACTATGATTATAAAAAATTAAACAATAAGAAATGTTCTTGCCTAAAAGTACAAAACATAATTATAGACATGGGAAAGTAATGCTATTTTTCCGCATGTAGAAATTAATTTGTCTGTTATGGGTACACTATGAACTTAAAGTAATAAATAACTGAATATTTAATTGTGTGGGCGTTTAATTTGTGGTACATTTTGAATATAATGAAGAAGGAGATGCGGTTTCTTTGTTTAGCCTTTTTATTAGTATAAAATAAAATGGTAAAATAAAGTAGTAGTATCTTCTTCATAATTATTTTTTTTTACAATTTATGGTGAAATGGCCGTCGAAGAGGTACAAAGTCGGTATTGTATGTTTTTTGAGTTTCAGAAGAATAGTTTCGCAAAATATGCTATTTAATTGCATTAGACGTCCGTAAGTGTCAATGATCACTTTGGGGCCGAAATGTACATCTAGCTCAAATAAAAATTATTTGTGAAGAATGTGTTAGTGTTTTATTACCAGATTATTAATTAAATCTTCACTTAACTCAAGAACGAATTTCTATGTGGTTTTGTATATTTAAATATTTACATTCGGTTTGACTTTTCTGACTCGCAAAACAACAACTTATCAACGGCAACAATCTTAAACAATATTTGAAAATCAGCTAAGCATATTTGCAGCTTATTAGGAATATAAGTAGAGCAGGGGTTTGGCTTACGCTACTTTAATTGGACCTTATAATCAGAACTGTGTTTGAATTTTAAGAGTGATTCCTAAGTAAATATACGATATACCATACAATTTTATTAAGCATATAAATTACCTTTTCAGACCTGTTTGACTGAGATTTGTACTAATTTTGAGTTAAAGCCTTCATTAAAAAATCAGTACTCGATTAAATCTTAAAAGAGAATTTCTAATTAGAATATTTATTTCAATAGCACAAAGGTATTTTAATCTAAATATAAACTGTTTTTCATGTTCTCAATATTAAAATTCCCTTTAAGAATAGATATCGACAGAAAAAAGTTTGGACCTTAATAAATAATTAATTCTTTAATATGGGTATAATTAAAGGTCAAGTTCTACCTATATTACACATTCTATTATTTACTTTAAGCATATTTTTAAAAGTTCATGATTTTTTATGCAATGTCACAGAAATTCCGTTTCATACTTTTAATTTTTAAGGAAAGTACAAATAATTAATTAAGTAGTACTAATAAAACAAAATAATATCATTTATGTTTCTATCGGTCTGTTAAATGAACCACGTTGTGATCATTATTAATTCATGAAGAAAACATTATTTATTCGATTATATTAGATTTGTATTTTGTATTTAATATAAAAATACGCCAATATATAGAAATTTGAATATATATGAAATTTAATATTTAAACCAGGGCATTATTGTCTCTCGGGTAATAAATTTCATCGACAACATAAATTATTAATATGGTCAGTGGCTCACTGACCGTGAAATCATAATTTTGTTGATCGATATTCCGTTTCGTTCGCGCATTGAATAGCATCACGTAATAGCTCAGCAAATTATGTTAAACACGTTTTATGAATAAATGTACAAAATTGGTAAATGAAGCCCTAGTTTTGTTTTCGTTGCGTGCGTAATGTAATAATTTGTCTGGTGGCCGTGATATATAATTTACTATTTTTTTTATGGAGAATAGTAATATGTTGGGTGTAAAAATTATTAAATCTTTGAAGATGAAAACATATTGAATGCAAATAAATTTGTTATTTTATAATACGTGTCCTCTTATAAATTACGTGTAAAAAATGTATAATATGGGCCAGAAAGCAATTGTAAAAAGGTTACATTTCTATATTTTTTCTATTTAATAATTGTGTTACAATATCTAAAACTAAAATTAAAATATATCCAATCTAATTAATATTTATTCAATATGTACCGCGAAGTTAACGTCTCTACCATCAAATATCTAATGAATACTACTTTATGTGACGTTTTTTTTTTAAGATATATTTCTAATTATATCAATGTGTTCATTTTGAATACATAAAGACATAAGTATTCGCATAACTTATACATATGGAAAGCTTGGGAGTTATTTATAAGACATTATTGTATATTGAATGTGCAAACATTAACGATTTTTTTAAGAGCTAATTAACTAATTGAAATAAAACAACACAGTTGGAAGGGTTTCACATTTATTGTTGAACACTGTGTGGCGAAACATGTTGCAGTGTTCAACAATGTTGTTGTTTTATTTCAATTTGTTATGGAGTTTCATCATGTATCCGCCTCGTGAATTCAATAACTAATTAACTATTATCTGTTTCGAATATAAATGGTTGATATATATGTATGGTATATGGAGGCAACAATTGAATAGCTTTGTATCGTTAGTACTAAGAGAAAGCGTAAAAGATAAAATTGAAAAGAAGTGGTCTGTATTGTCCTGTTTTCTGTGCTGCTGTACATTTCAATATACGAGATCTTATTGAAATTCTTTCCGTGAACATCAATTCCCAATGGGCGAACGCTCTCATGAATTCATTCTACACGGGATTCGGGCAATTTACGCTTAGTTGCATTAATGCCCCCACGAAGCTATTAAATTACGGCTGCGCTATTAGTCTAATAAAATATTAAATTGAATTTCAATAAAATCAATAAAGGGTTGTTATAATTTAAATTATGGTCTATATACTTCAACAATATTTTCAATTTTTAATGTATGTTCTTATGTTACATAAATAATTTTGATTTTTCGGAAGAACATTTTTTACAAGATTTATGAATAATTTTGATTAGGTGATAGAAAACTTCGATCTTTAATTTTGACCATTATAAAAATTCACATAGTACAGTTGATATCAGCGAGAGATAACTTTCAAAACAAACAGCTGAAATACAACATGTTAGCACACATCCTCGGCTACTCTATTCGTGAGCGCTACACACGGAGCAAAAGTGTACTTTCCTATCATGCCTCGTATTTATTTAAAAAATACAAGTGGCCATTTGAATGATAATAAACATAAAGTTAATCAACAAAATTTAAGAGAGAAAAAACATAAAATTAATTTATACTAGGGGAGTAGTGAACGCACTGATAAATTTAAATTTAAATGATAAATTTAAATATAATTTTAATTTACAGTTTTTATTCATTATCATGTGTTTGTTTTATTAAGCGACTATAGTTTCTATCAAGTTCTAATCACTATTAAACTAAAAGTAATTTACTCTACATCAATTAACGTTTTTTGTTTTATACATTGTTTTTACCGGAGTTTTATTCAAAACGTCGAAACTCGATTATTTTAATTATTTTTACAAAAACATCGGTCTCCACTTGTTTCGTTCATTCATTGCCGTGATTATTTTACGTTAAAATGAGTTAAGTTCGTATTAATTCATTGATGTACACATTGTATATATTTCTGTAAATAGGTTATATTAAGATTTGGAAAAATAATAATAATAATCTTTACTTCAAAGTGTCATTTATAAAAATATACAAAATGAAGTTGCGTCAATGTTGTTTTATTAGGTATGTTTCATTGTACCACCATTAAGATAAAGTCCTTTTGAATCTTTTGGGTAATTTTGGGAAAAACACCGAAAATAAATATTGATGAACGATACATGTACAAAACAGGATGCCAGATACTTATAAACCAGAAACGCCAAAACTTCTCGGTTTTGGGAAATGTAGAAACTCTACACTCACCACTAGAAACATAAGAGTAGTGGAGATGAAGAGCAGTTAGGTGGATTAACGAAATGGTGAAATTAGCCAGTAGTTCTATTTTTGGGTCACAACACTTAATCAGCGAATTCAAGATTCTCCACAGAATGGCAATCCACAGCACCACGAAGTGCAAAAAGTCATACCACCTTTTGCACCAAGATTCGAATATCGCGTCACTCTGGTTGAGGAAACACATAACGGCCTACATCAGAACGCTTAATTGAATGTCCAAGTTCCAAATTGCAGCCTACGGCAGTCTCTTTCAAGAGGCAGTTACATGGAAGCTTCACTTTTGTGTGACGCCATTGACCTGGACGTCACTCAATATGAGGAATCCGTCGGACTGCTAAAGAGGAGGCAGGACAACTTAGCACCAGGAGCTTTTGCAATTAGAAAACAAGTGCTTTTCCAGAAGTACAGCATAGGCTGGACGGAAAAGTATTTATACGAAGAAACTGCGCTAGGATATGAATTTATGCCCATTGACGATGGATGATTTCGTTCAGAAAAAAAATTCTAACAAATAGACGTTCTACGAGGTTACCAAAATAGAAACCCCAAGAGATCAACAATTCCCCAAACACCCCCCCCCCCCTAAAAAAAATCTCTTTTCTCTTATCCACAAATATCGTTCCCAAATATACAATATTATCAAAATAACCGACCAATAACCCCTCAAAATAATCGTCGTCCCTAACCTCATCATCTACATCGCGATAATGATGCGGTAAACAATATCGCAAAGCAGGAAGGCCAACCTCGAACCACCACGTGGAAACCGACAAAACACGTGGTCTGTTCCACCGTTGAGTGAATACTAACAGAAAGCCGTCAACTCAAGATTCAGAATCACATCATAATCGACCGAAATTACGACCTCTTCCTTCCTTTCTTCCTTAAATGCAAAATGCGTTATAACATCGACCAACAGAAATTAAATCCTCGACTTCCCAACGCCCGACGAAGAGTACCTTTACGACAATCAAAATCCATATATCAGGACAACGATGATATTGAAGAAGAACCTTATGAACGTTAAGTGCGCGAAATTCCTGTTAGGTAGTTGTGGATTAATTACTCTTAAGTGTGTATTTTAATCCGAATAGTTCTATAGACATTTCAACGTTCCAGGGAGTAATTGAACATTTTTTTCGCGGTGTAATTACGTCATACGTTCTATTAAAGAAATTATGCACTTTTGGTTTTAAAGAAAAACAAAATTTGCCAAGAAGGAAAGAGATCACCCTACCTGATGAAAATATAATTCGGATACATCCGGACGGTAATAAATTATCATCTCCGTCATTCAGGAAAAAATAATTTTTAATTTATTTTCCCCAATGCTGGCTTAATCAATGAAGTATCAAAACTAAGGCGTCGAGACGAATATTTACTACCGCCATGGCGGTACTTGACACATACGAACTTGCCGAAGTAGATAAATCAAGTAAAAATATTTTGTATTGGCTTGAACAAATGTTTTTTCCAAGATATTTTAAATATTGGAAATCGTCCAATAAAATATCTAGTGTTTTTATGAAAAAGCAAAAGGTTTGGCGAGAAGAAGAAATTATTTTTCCTTAATCCGTTTACTACGATCGACCAACAACTTCGGGTATTCGAGGTCGTCCTTAAAAGAGTTTTGCTCAAAGTTCTGCTGTTATAAACAGGCGTAAAACCCAGGAGCTCAGAAAAAGTACTTCCGTGGAAAAACTTGTGCAATCAAAGTACGAGAAAGTGGAGATATTAGTACTGCTTATTCGATAATTGAAAGTACTTCAACTACACCAAGTAGAGGCAAACGATTAATGAAAAAATGGAGAAGCAGCAATATATGCTTATTGGAGCAACAGCTTTAAAACATGGTTGCAAATTATATCCAAGTTAACACGCTATTCTATATGCAAAAAGACATCATTTTGTATTTTTGACAAAAATGTATACAATATAATTTGAGGATGTTTTGAAGGTTGTTTTTTTTTTATTAGCCCAGTACATACTACTAAACATGTAAAAGTCAATGCATTAAGGGGTGCTTTTGTCAAACAAATACTTCGAATTTGCAAACTAAACTTTATAATTTGTATAAAAAATATTCTTCGTACTTGTATTAAGTGATATCAATTTTTCGCATTTAAGGGTTGTATTTTTGGATAGTTTTGACAAATACGGGTTTTTAATGCATAATTTCTGATTCAGCATACCAAAAAACATAAACTTACTCAACTTTTAATGTAAAATCTGTTAATAGTAAAGAGTAAACAATTTCGATCGCGTTTTTCGCGTTCTGAACCACTGTGCGCCAGTGATATGACAGTGATTGGCAGTTACCTAAACCCAACGTTTTGGCTCATCCCCGAAATCGCATAATATGCCATCCAGAACGTCAAACCAGATGGTTTATCGTACGAATAATGGTGCACGAGGCGCATTCACAGGACAGTACACAGGTACTCCATTCCCCTCAAGAGGAGGAGGGTCATCCTCTGGTACTGGTAGGTGCACTCACCAGATGGTGCATAAATATTATAATCCCTTCAACAGTAGCTGGTTCATCGCAAGACTAGTGCCCAACTAGGTGCACCAACCAGACTGTATATGAATACTCCCATCAGCAGCAGTATCTAGTTCATCACAGGATTAATGCCTGGCCCGACACAACCGCCAGATCCTGTTTCACTCATACAGTAGGTGGCAAGACATCTCATAAGATTTGAATCTTAGTATTCATCATCTTATATTTTATATTCTCATCGACACACACTTGCATTACTTCCATTGCCATTCATATAAATGAACTTTACTCGTGTGCGGGGCCGAATTGTTACTGGCTTTTACTCGAAAGGTCGAAACTTGATTATTTTAATTAATTTCATAAACACATTAGACTCCACTTGTTTCATTATATAATTGTCATCATCTTAAGTTCATATTCATTAATTGATAATTGTATATATTTCTGTAAATAGGTTAGATAGATTTCATTTAAATTGAATTAAATTTATTAATTGAGTTAGTTATTAGCAAAACGCGATTCGTAAGTATAACACGTATGTTACGAACCCCTTTCATAAATCACGTGCCGACCCAACGTTGAATTGTTTACGGCCGTAAGAAGACAAAGTTCTTTTGAATCTTTTGGGTAATTTTGGGAAAAACACCAAAGACAAAGATTGATGGTCGTACATTTATAGCATACACAGCGATATGCCGGATGTTCATAATCCAGGAGCCCCAAAACTTCTCGACTTCGCGAGGATCCATCTTCACCCCCAGAAACACGGCGCGAAGAAATCTAAAAATGGTGGACATGATAAGAAATTGATAGTGGATTAATGACATGGAGAAATTAGATTCTTTACTTCCAGATTTCATACAGCATTTGAATGGTAACTGTAAGCAGAGCACATGAACACATACATCTAATATTTACACAATGTAATCTCAACAACTGGAGACATTAAAACCAACAATTATTAATCAATCTTTAGGTAAAGTCACTATTCATATTAATTCCAATAAAAAAGTTATCATCTGGCTTCAGACAGATTTGAATTATTATAATATTTTAACATCTCAGAGGCCAAGGGGTCTTCAATAGTGGTAAATTTTTGATGAAAAACTTTAAAAGTGAAACAAACTTTGAGTGTAGTTTATCATCCCGTCATTGTTGATTAATCACAACTACACGTTTTTAGAGATTTTGTGGACATTTAGAATTTAGTATGATAGACGAAGCCGAATAATTAAGCTCCCACTACTTCTTTGCCCTCATGTTCTACGGTGGCTTGCACATACTCAATTGGATCTGGATTATACATTCAATCATGTTTAATGTATATTTATGATCGAAAAGCGTTACATCGCTGTCATGAAGACATACATAGTCATAATACCAGATCGAAGTCGGACTTATGCTTGCCAACACATCGTTTGAGAACAACCAACAAAAGTTTCATAGTACAGGCTGTAAAATTTTATAATTATTTACCAGATAGTGTGAGGAAATCATCAAGACATAAGTATAAGCAAAAAGTCAATGCTCTTCTAATTAATTCAGAACCTTACCTTACCTTAACCAACATCATACAGTCTTCTACTGCAACTTCTTCTACTTGTACATCTACAAAAGCGAAATCACGAACGAACACAAACTGACAAATTATATGAAGCTGATCAAAACGGCAAAGAAAATTAGCTATCGTACACGCGGTGTAATTAACAATACGAAATCCTAAAGATAACCGACGAAGAGTTGCCAAACCGTCAAGAAATATTGGGAAATATGAGGTAATAAAATTTATAAAAATACCTTATTTGACTAAGTGAAGTGAATAGTTTTAATAACAAATATAACATTTTTTGGAATAAATTAATAATTAAATAAATTGTTATTATTGTTATTATACATTCTAGGGGTCCTGTATTATATAGAGAATTTTGATTAGAGTTATATGATGAATAATCAATTACGAGTGTCGTTCAATAAGTAATGCCTCATATATTTTTTTTAAACTATTTATTTAAAAGTGTTAAATTTTAGTGACAATATAGCAACATATTTCTTCTACACGTACTATTTTTCAACATAGTCTCTATCAACTTTTACAGTTTTACCCCACCGTGAAACAAGTGCCCGTATTCCACGCCGGTGGAATACGGGCCTGTGACCTGTGCGCGAAGCCATATTTTCACCGCTTGATTTACTCTCATCATCATCATCGAAGTGTCTTCCACGCAAACCGTCTTTAAGAGGTCCGAAGAGATTGAAGTTTGACGGTGCCATATCTGGACTGCATGGTGGATGGGGCAATGTTGTCCAACCCAATTTGGTGAGGTGTTCCCGGGTTCTAAGACTTATGTGCGGGCGTGCATTATCGTACAGGATGAAGATTTCAGCCGCATTCTTGTCATGTCTAACACGCCGGAAACGTTCCTTGAGTTTGTCCGTATGCTTCGGAAGTAATAGTTGTCCCTCTTGGAATCACATTAATAGAAATGACCCCTTTACTATCCCAAAAAACAGTAACCATGACATTTCCAGCAGAGGGAGTTCTTGGTGGCTGAGAATGGTGCCATTCCATTGACTGTCTTTTGGTTTACTTCTTAAAGTGGTGTATCCACCATAATCCAGGACAGAGACGCTTCCCACTCAGCATTAAACCTCGCCAACAAATCAGATGACATGGTTGTTCTTTGCATGCTGTGTTCTGCTGTGAGACTTCTTAGGACCCATTTTGCGCAAACTTTTGAATATCCGAGAGTCTCAATCATTGCACACACACTTCAACTGCTGACTGACAGCTGTGAGGCCAATTGTTGCACTGTGATGCGGTGGTCCGTACGAATAATGACATCCATGCGCCTCACCATGTCTGGAGTGGTGGCACTGATAGGACGCCCGAAACGTGGCAGATTTTGGAGTTGAGTTGTTGGACTTGCTGACGCCTTAACTCCCTTTGCCCACCTCCCTACAGTGCTCCTATCGATAGCGCAATCTCCATACACTGCACACAAATGTTTATGGATATTTCCCACAGTTTCTTTCTCTGCAATCAAGAACTCAATCACTGCTCGCTGTTTATAACATGGATCACTAACAGACGCCATTTTGAAAATTCACTACAGCTCTGCCATCTGTTGGAATGATTTTAAACTTCGTCCACCGGGAGGAGAAACAGTGAACTTAAAGTACCTAAAAATACATCTTTCAGTTTTTGCTCATTGTGGAGAAAATAAATATGGGGCATTACTTATTGAAAGACGCTCGTACTTTAGATGTTAAATTGTGGAGGCTTTTACTTTATATTTCATCTAGAATATAATGAATACAGTCACATTGTATTATCACTTTTTACCACTTTAATTAATATTACACGTCGCGTAAGATTTACCACTTTATTTAAAATTACACGCCACGTGTGATTTTAAGTTAGGTGGCAAAACAAAGTAATCGGGTCTCCTTCTTCAATTACTTTATATTAAACAAAAGATCCAGTGGTAATAAATTCTTTCTTACAAAAGTAAAATTTTATAAATTTGAATAGCCTTAAGAAAAGCTTTAATTTTACTAAATTAGTCTTGTGCTAGAGCATATTGGGTTTTCTAATTAATTTGATCTCATTCTGATCTGAATTCTTTTATAACAGTGATAGGCCAACTGGTTTATTTATATTAATAATATAATATAATAATATAATATCTTTATTATGTTAATAGCATTATTGCCTTACAATTGTCAAAAATACTTAGTCTATAAAGAATATACAATTTATTACTATATATGTATACAATGATTAAAGTAATGTTGGAATTACCGTAGAAGGGTGGTGGATAGCAACACACACAAGTTATAAATATATACATAAATTAACAATAGATAAACTATAAAAGTTAAATATACAAATAAAATAGATAAAAAGTCAATAAATAAAATAAAATCCGCTAAAAATTTGTCATTAAAATTGAATATAATTAAAATTAAGGTAATCGTCCCAAATATTAAAAACACTATCACATAAATAAAATGTACAAAAAAAGGTCAATAAATAAATAAAATCTGATTATAAACTAGTCGTTAAAATTATTAAAATTAAAATTAAAATATTCGTCCCAACTGTAGAATGCATTATTACTCAAAAACTTTTTAATTCTTTGCTTGAACGTGTTGGTGGCTAAATTCTTAATATGTTGAGGCAGTACATTATAAAACTGTATAGCGTAGTATCTCACTCCAGTTCGGGATTTGGTAAGTCGAACCAAGTTAGGGTAAATGTTATTATTTTGTCTGGTGCAGTGAGTATTAATGCTTGGATGGGTATCATATGTTTGCAAATGTTTCTTTATATATATCAGGCATTCATATATATACAAACATGGTAAAGTTAAAATTTGTAAGTTTATGAATCCCTGTAGACATTCATCAAAATATCCGTAACCTCCAATTATCCTGACAACTCTACGTTGTAAAGCAAATAATCTGTGCCTAATGCTTGAGTGGCCCCAAACAATTAGCCCGTATAATAAATGGGACTGAAATAAAGAAAAGTATGCAGTGCATAGAACCTTCTTAGTAACGTTCTTGCATAGGAACCGTATCGCAAATGTACTAGAACATAACTTATTTGCAAGAGCATCAATCACAATATTCTTTTAGATAAACTGAAATTCTGGGGTCTTGATAATAACTTGCTACTCTTAATTTCTTCTTATTTAACAAATAGACAACAGTACGTTGAATATATGAATTACCGGTCCAAGTATTTCCATCCTTCCAGCGGGGTGCCACAAGGTTCAAACCTGGGGCCGTTGTTATTTCTGCTATTCGTAAACGATATTGTTGATAATATAGAATCGTGTATACTCATTTATGCAGATGACGTAAAACTCTTCTATAATATAAAAACTGCAGATGATTGTAAGGTTCTTCAGAACGATCTTAATAAAATAAAATCTTGGAGTCTTGTTAATGATATTGAGTTAAATATATCTAAATGCAAATGTATGTCTTTCTATCGTACAGCACAGCCGATTATGTTCAACTACTCTATAGATAATATAACTATAGAAAAAGTTAACCAGATTCGCGATTTGGGTGTACTGTTCGATAGAGAACTGACTTTTATTCCGCATTATAACGATGTCACAAATGCGGCTTATAGAATGTTAGGTTTTATACGTCGCATAACTGAACCGTTCAAAAATCCTCGTACCATATTAAAACTGTATTACGCCTACATTCATCCTATAACGTCCACTGCAATTCATTAGAACGTATACAAAAGAAATTTGTAAATTTTTTGTATTATAAAGTGCTGTCGACTTATCCAGATGAGTCGGTAACATACGAGCATATTTTGTCAATGTTTGAATTAAAATCCTTAGCATCACGCAGAAAGATAACATCTATGAGATGGTTGTATCAAATATTGCATGGAGAAATTGACGATCCGAATATTCTTTCCCTGATAAACATATATGTTCCACGTTGTGGTAGTAGAAATATTAATACGTTTATATGTAAGCGAAGTTTTACTAATTTATATTTTAACTCGCCAATAAACACAATGATTCGAACGCATGCTAGCATACAAGACTCCATTGATATATTTAACTGCACGAGTCACCATTTTAAAAATACCATAATCAAATTGTTTTAGTAACCACAAAATTGCTAAAAATTGTAATTATGCTTGTGTACAATTTTATGTTATTATTTAGTCTTTAAAATGTTATTATATATGTCTCTATGTTTGATAACTTTTCCCTGTTATTAGATCTATGTATCTGTTGGGAAATAAATTATTATTATTATTATTATTATTATATATCACCATGTTCATTCCACGTTAAATTTGTCGATATGTGTATACCCAGAAATTTGGTTGTGTCAACTTGGTTATCTGATTTTCTTAAAGAAAATAACATCGTCGTTGTTTTGTTACTATTTAATTTCAGTCTATTGCTGTCAAACCATTTAGTGGCGCTTAATTGAGTCTCTACATGAACATTATTAAGTAGTTCATGATCCTTAGACGTATTTACTATTGTAGCATCATCCGCATACAATATAACACTTCCGTCCTTAATAGTATTTGGAAGATCGTTAATATAAAGTAAAAATAATAACGGTCCTAGAATCGATCCTTGGGGCACCCCTCTAATAATGGGTAATTCATCAGAGATCGAATTCTGAGACAACACGCATTGAGTTCGACCCGAGAGGTATGATATTATGAGTCGACAACTCTCTGGATGCAGGTAGTAAAAATATAATTTCCTTAAGAGAATAGAATGAGAAACACAATCAAAAGCTTTTGAGAGATCTAGAAATGAAGCTTTTGAGAGAATTTTTTGTTCAAAGCAATCGACCGTCATTTCGACAAATCTATTTATGGCTTCCGTAGTTGATCTCCCTTTGCGAAACCCGTATTGCTCATTGCAAAATATATCAAAGTTTTCAAAGTATTCACTCAATTGAAGCTGCAAAACTTTTTCGAGGACTCTGCCAAATAATGGCAATAGAGCAACGCCTCTATAGTTGTTAGGATCAGAGTATTCACCATTCTTGTAAAGAGGTATCACTATTCCTCTTTTAAGTGCATCTGGAAAGATTTGGTGTCTGATGCATCGGTTTATGAGTTCTGTAAGAGGTTCAATGATCGCTATTAGGATACACTGAAGTATGTCATACCGTAGCCCATAAATATCTTTACTCTTACTTGTTTTTAAACTGTAGATAGCATTACTCACCGCACAAGTTGACACTTCCATAAACTTAAAATACGTTTGACTAGTTGAGGGATTGTCACACATTAAAATTATTGGATCACAGTCCGATTCTGGTATGGAATTTACAATTAGAGTTGACGCGGTTGAGAAATGCTGATTGAACTCATTTGGTGTAATATCACATGATTTATTTAGAGTCTTCGAGGCTCTGTTCGCGTTTATAATTTCCCAAATTGCTTTGGGTTTAAAATTTGCATTTTTGATATAAGCATTATTTATTTCCATTTTACACTTTTCAATTTCGCGCTTATATTGTAGTCGATACCTGTTTCTTATTGTTTGTAGATCTGAATTATGAGTTTGATTGCAAGCTTCCGTCATTAATTGAAGAGTATTTCGCATATTATATAAATTAGCATTATACTATTTTAGTTTTATATTTTTCTGCTTAGTAGTCATTTTCTTTTTGGGAAAAGCCGTATTGTAGTGACTTATGAATATGGAAATAAACGTATCAAAACATGCATTTACATCAGCAATCTCATTAGCGAAACTCCATGACTCAGAATTTAATAATTTGAGAAGTTCCAATTTACCTGATTCCGTAATAGGTTGAATGATTTTTGTGGTTGGGTTATTTAAACGCTTTGTCTCAACGGCAACTGAGAATAAAATTCCTCTGTGATCAGATAAGCCAGTCTCCAGGGGTTGCGTCAAAGAAATATTATTAAAATTAGTACAAACGTTATCAATACAGTTATTTAAACGCGTAGGAAAACGTATTGCAAATTTTAAACCATAGCTTTCTACGAAGTCCACAAGTGTAGATTTATTTGAGTCATTGCCATTGAATCGGACATTGAAGTCAGCCGCTATATACACCGTCTTATTAAAAACATTAATACTATCCAACACCCTTGATAAAATATTGATAAAATAAAAAGAAATTTGTTAAAATCACCATCAGGTGATCTATAGGCAGCAAGTAAGATGGTATCCTTCATAGCAATTCCAACAATTTCACAATCTTTTTCTGCGATTAGATCAGAGAAATCTAGGGCCAAATACTCGAAACCATCCCGGATCATAATCAATACGCCCCCATGTCGAAATATTTTCCTTGAAAATTGAGCCGCTAAATGAAAATTTGTGAATCCGATTACTGAGTATTCCTCATGCACCAACCAATGTTCGCATAAACAAAGAACAGATATATTATACTGGTTATCATTTAATATTATATCAATTTCATTTAGTTTCTGACGAAGGCTCTGTATATTAATATGTAAACAGACTAACTCGAAAACATTTCCTGCCTCGCTGGTTAAATCATGTTTTTTGGTGATGATGAAACTATAGATTTGCGAGAATCCCTGCAATCAGACGTCTCTAAATTAACCATAACTCGAGTCAACATCGAATATTTGTCCCTATAGCTGATATAGAAATTATTAATTGTTATAATATTATTTTCATGATAACTACATTTAAGATCATTCGCGCACTGTTTTAGTTGGTTATTAATTTCAGAGATAAATTTATTTAAAATAAACCTTTTTTTCCAGAATGGATTCGCAATAATATGCACATTTGTCTTTAAACACACCTGCTCTAAACGTTGCTGAAGTGCGACCTTATTCAGTTGAAGTCCCTTAACGGCATCAATAGTTCCAGCCATAATAAAAACATGGTCGTCTTTTGTGAAAAGTTTTGTTAGGCTCTCGATATCCTCTATAACTTGATAAATTGTCGCATTAGGTTTGTAAATGGAACTCATGTCAGGTGCTATGGAGAACTTGGTTAATACTTTCCGGGTGAGATATCCTAAATGTTTCCCATGATTATCACATAACAGAAGGATCTTGCTATTATCCGTAACAGAATCTAAGTTATGTACCGCTGTATTGTATTCGTTAAGTGTTTCTGACAAGTTCATAATTTTGATATTAAGCATTTTATTGGATTGGACGAGTTGATTCACTTGTTTCGTTTGTTGATCAATCTGATATTTATAACGATCACAAATTGGGCGTTCCTTTGATGAGTTAATAGCAGCATCAGGTGTTGAAATTATACTTGAGGAGTTTGACTGCAAATCTTTATAGGTATTGATTTCATCTTCCAGGTCTCTATTGTATCTCTTAGCCTTGACTAATTCGTTATTTATTGTCATAACTTTCTCTTCGAGATCCGCAACCATTTTTGTTAAGGATTCTTCAGCTTCTATTGCCTCCCTCTCAATCATATTTACGCGATTTACCAATTTCTCAATATGCTTAGTTTTATTAATAATATCCATATTCAATTCATCGATAATTTCCTGTTTTGTTGCTTCTATACTGGAGTTCAAAGACGTATTGTTTACATTCTTCGCACAGCAGATAATTTTGTGTCCATCTAAATACTCAATTTTCTTGTTTTTATTTTTATTATATTCGTTTTTAAAGAAATAAAGCAAGCGTATGTGTCAATTTAAACACATATAGTGGCCATTATTGTTTAATATAACAAATAGCCTATAATGTGCCATGTGAGTGCTTCAGCGTCATTTATATTTTGTAAAATAAGTATATAATCAGAAAAATTGAACTAAAAATTAATCGAAAACTACTTATCTTTTTGCATGTGTGGTTTTTATGGATCGTGTGACTGCGGTTTTGGAGATTCCTCAGGAGGGTTACGGGCCAATTACTGCTTTTGACGAGCCTTGTTTGGCCAGTTCGTCTGCTTTGTCATTCCCCGGATGTCCTCCGTGTCCTGGGACCCATGTGAGTTACTTTTTTGTGACAGCCAAGTTCATTAAGAGTACGTATACAGTCCCACACTAGCTTAGATTCGACCTGTGTGGAGCTTAGTGCTCTTAGCAGCGCCTGACTGTCGGAGAATATATCAATTGACCTACTTTTGGTGTCTTGTCTGGCTATTTCTCTTGTGCAGTGGTGAAGAGATATCGCCTCTGCTTGAAACACCGTGGTGTCCTTGGTGAGACTGACAGATATCTTTGTTTCGGGTTTTGTGGCGTATATATCTGCACCTACCCCTTTGTCGGTCTTTGAGCCGTCCGTAAACCAGTATGATTCTGCTTTAGTACGTGGTCGAAGGCCAACCTAGCCTTTTCTTTGCGGGATTAGTACCTTGTATTTCTTTTCGAAATTGTATCTTTTCATCATGGCATCACTTGGCATCGCTGTTATCGCGTTAGCCTTCAGCTCGTCTTCTAGCCGTTAGTGTGTTTTTCCGTGTGATTGGATTATGGGCGCCTGTTCTTGCATCAGTCTATATGATACGGACCTGGCTTCTCCTTGAATGAAGATGTGTAATGGTGGTATGTTCAAGATGGCTTCTATGGCTGCTGTTGGGGTGGTGCTTAGGGCTCCTGTTACACTGAGACATGCTAGTCTTTGTGTACTGCTCAGGAGTCCTATCGCCTCCTTTTGCTTTGTCCTAGTCCACCACACCACTGCTCCATAGGCGATCATGGGTCTTATCACCCTGGTATAAAGCCATAGGGTCATTTTAGGGTTTAGTCCCCATTTTTTCTCGCACATTCTGCGACACCTGCCCAATGATATTGTTGCTTTTTTTGTGGCTTTTGTGATGTGTGGTCTCTACGTCATTTTGGCGTCAAAGGTTACTCCCAGGTACTTTGCCTCCCCTACGAAGGGGATTTCCGTACCCCCGAGCTTCAGTGGCTTTAGGCCTTGCAATGCTCGTCTTTTTGTGGATATGACAATTTGTGTTTTTTGTGGATTTATTGTCAGTCGCTCCTGTTTGCAGCAATTGTCTACTATGTTTAGGGCTCTTTGTGCTCGCTCCGAGACAACTCCCGCAAACCGGCCCCTGATGACAATGGCTAGATCATCCGCGCACCCTAGGCAGTGGATATCCTCTTTGGACAGTTTTCCTAATAGATCATCTACTAGTGTTGCCCATAGCAGTGGAGACAGCACTCCTCCTTGTGAGCAGCGTCGCCCCGCCTTAGCCTTAATGGTATGGCCCGCAAAGTGGATTTGATTGTCCTTTTCTCTAGGCTGGCCTTGATCCATTGGCAAAGACTTGGCGGGACTTCTTTCCTTGCTTGTGCCTCCACGAGAGAGGTTGTTGTGACGTTGTTAAACGCCCCTTCTATATTCAGAAATGTGGCCATGGCTATATCTTTGTCTTCCATTGACTTTATGATGAGCCTGTTTAGTTCGTCCAGCGCAGAGTCCGTTGACTTACCCGGCTGATATGCATATTGCCTATTGTTGAGGGGATATTCCAACAGTATCTCGTCCCTTATGTACCTATCAATCAATCTTTCCATTATTTTTAGTACGAATAAAGATAGGCTGATAGGTCTGTATGACTTTGGCGTTAGATCAGCAATTCTGCCTACCTTGGACAGGTAGATTACCCTTACGCTTTGTTATGATTTTGGTATGTATCCCCATGTCAGGCGGGCTTTGAAGATTTTTGACAGGTGCGGCACCAATTCCTCTATGCCCATTTGTAACCGAATTAGAACCAGCTGATGGCCCATTTAATTTTACTGGGTATTGTGGTTGGATAAAGTCGAAACATTAAATAAAAGATAAATATTATATGCCAGTTATTACGAAGGATGTGTATCATGAAAGCTGTTTGGTTTCTCAGAAACTGGTTCAAAATCAACTCATTTATCGCTTGGGTATATTTATGAAATATTAGTATCCCTACAACGAAAAACGTATTTCAAAATTAAGGCTTTACTATAACAGGTTATCAATACATAGAGCAAGAAAGATTGTTTCTTTTTAGTTTTAATACCAAACTTGTATATTATAAAAATATAGTTGATATTGATGGCTTCTACTTCGTAATACAAACAAAGTTATTAGTGTGTTTCATTTCAAAAAAATATTTTTAAAATCTCTAGATGATATATAGTCTAGCTGCCGATCGCTGACTATCACTCATTCCTCTACATTAGAATAATCAGACACACTTTCCGTCTTGCATTTGATTCTATCTCGGTCATCGTAGGATGATGATAGTACGTAATATATATTAATTGATATAGGTACTTAGTACGAAAATGCAAGTCACGGTCAGCTCTCGACATCTTGACTATTGTTATTTGATGTTTAGGATGACGTATCATTGATACAGTTCAATACAGCAGAATGTTAGTCCCACTGTGAATTTTCAAATTCGCATATTCAAAATCCACATTAAAACTACTTTCTATTACACTTAGAAAATGTGTAATAATTTTATTAAAATTATTTCTGGGTTTGTAGGAACTTGTATTAGTGTTAGAGCATGTAACACTATTCTTCATACTTGCGAAATGTATATTTAGGAGTGTCAACGGCTTGCGAATTATATTGTTGCCACTATTCACCAGCAAGTGGTATGCACTCCTCTTAGGGAATTATACGGATTTTTTTTGAAGTTGAACTCAGAATTTTGCAAATATATTAAAAGCAGATTGTTATTGAATATTTCTTTACAAAGAAAATCAGGCATAACACTATATATAGACTATTGAAATGTAATCATTATATAGGTGGTATAATTATGAATGTCAGATAAAACTAACTACTATTCCGTTTGAACCTTTAATCAGTGCATCAGACATCTATTAACATAACTTAAGTACTTATTAAATTGCTCTTATTCTTAGCATCAATGCCTTTTATTTAAATATTATGCCATTGCCAAGAAACTTAATAATTTTTTCTGCTCTTTTGTCTACATTTAGTAAGGTTCCATACAAAATGTACACAAAATATATAGTAAATACGATTTATATTTGTTACTAAATTTTATAGTAAAATAGGCATGGAATTTAAAAAAATCATACATAGATATTTTAAACAATTGGGAATAAATTTAAAAGAAATAAATAAAATCTTACATGATTCTACTACAGTATTGTAGTTGACATTAGAAAATATTGTTGCAGATTTTCTTTAATTAAAGAAACCTGTTGTAATATAATGATTCCATCAAAAGCTGAGAGAAAGAAAGACTTAAATTCTATCTATAAGTGTTAAAAATGATTTATTGGTCCTTAGGTGAGACATATAAAGGTTAAGTCTTTAGTTGATTTAATAATATTAAGAGGTATTACGACTAATGTTTCAGACTTTCTGAATATACATTATTATTATTATTATTTATTAATTAACCGGAACTTCCCTTTAGATTACAAAAAAATAACATTACATATATTATAACATTTAAAAAAATCGATTGCACTGGATATACTTACAGCGAACATAGACACAAAAAAATTGCCAAAAAATAAAAATAAAAACAATAAAACCATTATTCGCAGATTTCTCACAAATGACTTGCTGTTATTGCAAAAGAGCATACAGTTGTTTCTCACCTGCAGTCTGTTGGCCATTCTCATCATTCTCGTTAACGGTTCATGATAGCCGTAGTTAGTTCTGTGCTTTGGTAAACGAAAAATAGTCTTACTACGTGGATTGGAACCAGAACCTTGAAAATTAAATGAAATGTTTTCCAAAATTTTCGGACAGTCTACAATTACATTTACCACTTTAAACAAAAATTGCAAATATGCAATTATGTAACGGTCCTGCAAGGAAGAGATATTCAGTTGGCCACAAAGTTGTGCATAATTTAAAGCAGCAAACGGGATATGTAATTTAAATGCCGCCAAACGCAAGAATTTATTTTGGACTTTAGATAGTTCATCCTTTAAATATTGCTGATGAGGTGACCAAACAACAGATGCGTATTCCAAACCTGAGCGAACCAGTGACAAATACAAACAACGGGTTGCATTGAGTGAGAAATCCTTGCATATTCTTGATATAAAGCCCAACAGCTTCAGATCCTTATTTACCGTACGATGAATGTGAGAAGTAAAAGTGAGTTTCTTGTCGAATAATGTGAATGTCCCAAATCACTGATTTCTTCCACACCCTCGATTTTAGTGCCATTTATAAAATAATTCGTGATGATTGCATTTTTACCTCTGTAAAACGATATGGATTTACATTTACTCATATTTAGGTAAAGGCTATTCCTAACACACCAATTATAAATTTTGTCGAGATCTTCTTGGATGAGAGCTGCATCAATTTCATTCTTTACTATGGCGAAGAGTTTTAGATCATCAGCATATAATAAGCCGGAGCAAAAATCAAAGTTGGTAACAATATCATTTACAAAAACTATAAACAATAATGGACCTATATGCGACCCTTGAGGGACACCGGATTTAACCTGTATTTCCCTCGACACGCAGTTGTCTATTCTAACATATTGCTTGCGATCCTTTAGAAAACTTCGTAGCCAATTTATAATTTTAGGATTAAATCCCAGAACCTCCAGCTTATAAAGGAGCACGTCGTGGGAGACCCTATCAAACGCCATGGAGAAATCGGTGTAGATAGCATCTACCTGACCCCGATCCTCCAAGGCGTCTGATATAAAACGATTATATACAATTAGGTTAGATGTAGTTGACCTCCCTGACCAAAAACCGTGCTGTTCTTCTCCTATGATGCTTGTGCATAACCACTTAAACTGGTGCGCTAGGATGCCATCCAAAATCTTAGGAATAGCTGACTGAATGCAGACTCCTCTGTATTTACTAATATCAGACCTGTTGCCTGATTTAAAAATAGGCGTAATGTAACTATCTTTCCATATAGTCGGTACTACTTGATCATCTATTGATCTCCGGAAAAGTAAAGTTAGAGGGTGGGTGATGGTAAAAATGCAATTCAACAAGAATACACTCGGAACGCCGTCAGGTCCGGCTAAAGCTGAGGGCTTTAGCTTGCTAATTGAATTGAAAACCTTACTGAAGTTTACAGAGAAACGATAAGACTAATCAACAGATTTATCACTGATGCACTCGAAATTGGGAACATTATTATCACAGTAAGTGTCCGCATAAAATTCCGCAAATAAATCAACAGTATCTTGAAAATTCTTGCTAACTTTATCTCCCAAAAACATATCTGCTGGAAAACCATTTATTTTTTTTTTGAATCGTCAACAAAGTTCCAAAATGCTTTACTGTTCAGACTAATACTATTCTCTACCTTATTTAGATAGTTTTTGTAGAGCAAATCATTCAAATTTTTACATTGGGTCCTTAAGCCTTGAAATTCTAAATAGTCTCCAAAGTTGTTTGAATCTTTATACTTGCAGTTCTTATTTTTCTTTACTTTAATTAGCTCTATTAATTCTTTAGTAAACCATTTTGGGTATTCATTCTTATATATGACCTTCATCGGTACAAACATATTAATAGCATAAAACACAACATCGTAGAAAGCACTAACTGCACGCTCTAAATTACTAAAAGAGTCCAAAAATCTACACCAGTCTATGGACGCGATGAAGTTGTTAATTTTCCCAAAATTTTTAAAGTCATAAAACTCAATATCGCTGACGGTCTCACAGTAAAGCTCAGTATTGTAGGCAACATGATGACTAGAGTTATGGGTTAAGAGATCCACAGCTTCGGAGATATTCGTGATGTTTTCTTCGGAAAAGTCCAAATAGATTCCATGGGGATTAAGAATCATGTTAACCTGCGATAGATTCAGAAATCCCATACACTTTGAGATGAGCTTAGCTTTTGGGCTAGATAGATTGGAGATGTTCATGCCAAGTTCGTCATTAAGCCAGGCATCCGAGGAAACGTTGTAGTCGTCGTATATTAGAAACGAATCCGGCTGGAGAGATTCCGTAATGGAGTTGATAGCTTCACAATGTGACTCATATGTTTCTATGGGCCTCATAGGTGGTAAATAGACTGCCCCAATCACCAGGCACTTATTATTAAATACTACTTTCACAAACAGTTGCTCCGTGACCACTTGTGATATGGAAATGATGTTTGCACATACATTTTTATGAATGCCAATTAACACCCCACCTCCAGTACTTTTACTATTGTTTAAAGAGGACCGATCCAATCTAAATATATTGTAAGAGTTAAGTTTAAATTCACTACTTGATATTTTAGATGTAAGCCAAGTTTCCACCACAACAAAAATGTCATAGTGACAGTCCGACATTATTTGAAAAATCGTTAATCTTGCCATTCATTCCTCCGACGTTGTGAAAATGGATGAAGGGCTTGTGAAAATAGATGTTTAGTCCTTTTTTGGAAGCTTAGAGCGCGCTTCGAATTTTAGTATCTCAGGTTTCCTATTAAAGAATCTAATGGTTAGGCCACGCTCCCCATTTTCTGTGCGGGATGATAATTCCTGTCGAAGATGTTGTAAATACTCTCGCTCTTGCGGGGTCATATCCTGCTTTATATGTATATTTTTCGCAATGAATGACTTATTCGATTTAATCAGGTCAAGTGCTTCTGATTTCTCCTTGAAGATTACTTTGGCGGGTCAAGGTTTATCATTTTTCTTACCAAGGCGTGTTATTTTTACTGGACAGCTTTGCAAACCGACTGATTTAATTATTTCCTGGACTTGTTTAGCACCATCATCGATCCTTACTTTAACACCTGCACTATTCGATTCGTCTAGATCATTACGTTGTAAGCTCTTCTATTGCGGTCCTCAAATTCATTACACAAATCGTTATCATTGTGGGTCATCTTAGAATTTCGTTTTAGTTCATTGACTTCCTCCTGCAATATTTTATTTTGCGTCTCAATAGATGCAAGTTTCGCATTTAACTTACTTATTTCATTTTGCATTGATTGTATAATGTCTTTCTTAAACTGGGATAGCTGTTTATTTAATACGAGACTAATTGTTTTCTCAACACTCTTTTCAATAATCTTTTCGATGTTGTTGCTGGTCGCTGTTCCATTCATGCTTACTAAATCATCATCATTAGCTTCCTCGATCACCGGTTCACAAGTTGAACATATGTAGTATTACCCGTTTTCCTTTTTAGACTCGTCTAATAAGAAATTTACTCTAGCCTTGGGAAAAGTTAAGCATAAAACGTGGTGCCATAATTTATATTATACACATCTCAATTGCGGAGATCTGGGGCCAATTACATTATGACAAACCTTACATTTAATCGGCATATTCAAAACAGCGTTAAAAAAAATTAGATTAGATATGGGGATAAACAAAATACAATCTTCACGACACTGGGTCCGTAGTTGCGACTTAACAAAGCACAAACATGGGTAAAAAAGACCACGGAAAGGTACACAGTAGAGAACAAAGGAGATTAAGGAGAGTATAACACTGCAAATACTAAAATTTTTGGTACAGTCCTGACTGTATGAGAATATTTATTCACGATCGCCGTGCTTACAAAATAAAGTAATAATTAATAAATAAATAATTCCCTAATAAAAGTTCTCCCTGGCTGTGGAATCGAACCTGGGTCTACTATGTCTAAGTCGGAATCTTTACCGTTCGGCTAATACGCTCATTAGTTAAATAAAATCTAATAATCAACAGAATTCACAATCTCAATTCAAATTATGAAATGTACACTAACAAAAGAATTTGAGGTTAGCTTTAGCAAAATACCTATTAATAGCAAATTTAACTAACTAAATTGTTTTTAAGCAAATAAACTCTTATCTACAGGAGGCATAAGAGCGCTAGCACTAAACACAGTCACAATCCATTTAAAACCATGACAAAGAGCTAAATTAAATTGCACTCGATACACATGTTGACATTAGTAAACCATCACTCATACATTCAAAAAAATCAACAATTCACGCAATAGATTTGTTGATAATAATAAGCTGGTTTACAATTGCAAACATAGGAACACATTGGTATAGATTTTTTTTAATTCAAGAAATCGTTTGTGATATTAGTGTAATATCTTGGGAATAATCAAGAAAGAAGCTACTTTAATCAAAAACGAAATAATAATAATTATTAAATCTTATTTGCAAGTCAGATATTCTTTGCTGGTTCTTATTAAAGACTTAAGTTTTAAGCAACTGAAGATGCTTGCTTAAAACACTATAAAAGTAAATTAGCGATTGTTCTAAGGAAATGCTTGAGCTTTCTCGATTTGTTACAATTTTTTACAAATGTAGAAGCATCCAAAAGTATGTGCACGAATTCAACAAAGAAAATAAATAAAATAGGCAAAATTATTACAAAATTACACAAAGAAAATAAATATTGACCATTTTATAAAGTGCACTTTTATTCCTCGCAAATACTATACAATTTTATACAGTAGGCTAATAAGTTGATACGAATAATAATGACAAACTGTATATTATTACATTAAATTGTATTAGTGCTTCAGCTTTGTTAAAGTTTGGATCACATATAGGAGATTAATTTTATATGTCTACGCGACTTCTGAAATTCGTCCAAATATACTATTTGCAACTTAATAACTAATTTCATAGATAACTTATTTAAGTTAATTTAACATAATTATAAACGTCAGTCAATTCCCACATTAGGGATAAAATGCCTAATTATATGGAAAATAAATATGGCATATAGGTTTCTTATGCGTTTCAGTTCGGCAGGAGCGCCAGCAGATGAATTTACTACTTCAGGATATGAATGGAAGATTATCTAGGATGAACTCTGTCCAATTCTCGTGAAGTCTAAATTTTGGATGAATATTGTTTATATTGTGTTTGAATTTTTTTTAGCACAGAATAAAAACAAATAAATGAATAAATAAGTAGCAATTGAAATCAATGATTATAAAATAACAAAAGAAACTGGAGTTTAGTTAAATAAAATATACGTATCACTAATAACAAAAATACTGGGATTGAACAGGTTACCACGCAGGTGAAACATTTAAACTTTCTTGGAGTTAAATGATGCAGTTATGAGTCATGCCAACCCCTTTCTATACCTCTGAATACGTTTACAGTTTACCTTGCTCGGTGACATCATCTTCATGAATAATTTAAAAAAAATCAATTCAAAAATTATATTGTAATAATATATTTATAACTTTATGTTTAAGATTTATATTATTTAACAGTTATATTCATAAAAAAGTTAAATTGTAAATGTATATATATATATATATATATATATATATATATATATATATATATATATATAATATTTTATTTACGTCCAAGGGGGCGCAAAATTATTTAATAAAATTATTATTGTTCTATGTATACTCATTAAATTAAATTAAAATAGGTTACCGGGATTGTGGGCGGAGTTAAATCATCTTGAAGCATGAGACTGGTCAAAACATTATTACTTTCTTGATTCTTGATTTCATGGAAGTGCCAAACACAACTCTTAGCTTTGTTGTCAAACAATGATTTCTCACAATCCCATAATGACCAGGCGACCGAGTGTTGTATTGTTAAGTACTTGTTTTTGAATTTCGGATGTTTTAAAAACTTTCACTCTAAATTTTGAGACCATTTCATGGCAATTTGCTTCGTGGATTGTATTTTTGTGTATATATAAATATAAATCTTCAAATGTTATTTCTCTGAACAGAATTTATATAACGTTGGCCAATGTGCTGAGTGCGTAATTTTTATTCAATATTTGACGAAATTTTCCAAATAAATTGGAGATGCAATGAAAATATTTCCAAATGCGGAAAATTTATCGAAAAATAGGGTATTGTTTTTTTGATATACTATACATATTTTAGAAGATTTAGAAAAAATAACTCAAGATTTAATAATAAAAATCTAGTCTAGTCTTTTATCTTGTAGAAATTTAACTAATAATAAGAAAAACACAAAAACATTTCGTAAATCTACAACAAATAAGTCTTATTAAGACTACAAAACAAATTACTTATTTAAACAACTACTTCTCTGGCTAATTTGTCATACCATATTTACTTAAAAACTATTTTTACATACACTTAAGCATTTTTACTGTATTGCTAATTTCTAATTTTCTAACATGCAATTTACTTTTGTATCATTCAATGTCTGTCGAGGTATTAGCCAGAGAAATAGTTAGAAGTAGTAGTGTTCCAAAAACTTAAGAATTTGAATTTTGGGTAATTTTCCTTTTTTGAAACAAAGATTGAATTACTGATAATGTCATTTTCTAGCATGCTATTATTTTTGAATAAGCAAATTAGCTTACCTGATTAACTTATAACATTTATTGTCATATTAATCAATAGCATTAGAATCGTCTTCAGATTCAAACCATACAAATTAATTTATTATAATAGTTATTAAATATTAATATCACAGCAGCTACACTAAAATTAGGCTAAATGATTAATTATTTGGTACATGGGTCGAACAAATAAAATATTAAATATTGAACGATAGAAAGGTATGATCCTTGGTGGACCTTAAATATTTCAGTATCATGAAACCATACATCTTCCACAGCATTACAGATAAAACTGTATTAATGTCGATGTTGAACAGGTCAATAAAAATCCATTTCTCGAGGCCGTATACTTCAATAAATATAAAATCCACCTACCGCCGTCCTAGCCTGCCCATAACTTCTCATTTCTACTCGGATTTGAAGGTTAGTGAATAAAGTATTTGCGTTCTGGGATACATAAGAGCGGACAGTGAAAGAAGCACGGAAATGACGCACGTCCCATCAATATTAAACCGGTTCGAAGGTAGCGTTTTCCATTTGGACCTAATTCCAGAGTCATTTATTATTTCGGTGGGTTCATATCGCACCCCACTGATAAAATCAACGCGTGGAATTAGGGGCTGCATGATTTATACTGACGAAACGTGCCTCCAGATTAACCGGCGTAAAATTTACGAGACGTCGCGTTGATAAGTTGCGGGGACCGGGGATAAATAGACGAGTCAAAAATTATCCTACTTAGTTATCACCAGAGCGTGAAATGAACTACAGAAACAGAAGTTAAATAATGTTCTTTAAATAATGTATTATTCAATTAGATTTAATAAACCATATAATTTGTAGGAGTGAAAAGTGATTATTGGTAGAATCTCATTATATAACACATTTATTTATTTAATTTATTTATTTATTATCCAACAGTTACAGTTTGAACTAATAATAGGATAATATTATAAATTATAATCTACTATAATTACATAATAATAATATTACAAACATAAAAGTACTAAATTCTTATACAATGTTTCATTAATTTGAAATTATATCTAAACGGTATTTGATGAGCGCCTTCCTAGGTGTGACAAAAATATCGAGATCAACGCAAACTGTATTTACTAGGTTACACATAGAATATATAGGAGATCTGCTATTATTACAAATGCATTTATTATAAAAAACATTGGTTGACCTACTATTCAAACGAGGAACTAAAAAATTAGGTCTGTATAGTAAACTAGAATCGGATACTTCACCTAAAATCATGTTTGAAATAAAAGTGATTTTATTAATTTTGCGGCGTTTTGAAAGAAATGGCAAATCAAATTATAAAAGTAGTTCATCGTATGGATATCCGAACGCAGGGTAATGAGCATGCTTGCGAAAAAATAGAATTCTGAGAAATTTTCTTTGCACTCTTTTAATGTCATTACAGTATCGAAGATAGTAAGGATCCCAGATCACTGAGCCATATTCAATTTTAGGAGGCAGTTGAAGTTATTAAGAGATTTTGTATTTCTGTAAATGTATCCAATGGTTTTGTAACACTCCTTAGTTATTGCAGCAACATGACTATTGAATGTAAGTTTCTCACCAAAAACAATGCCTAAATCGCGGTATGAAGCCACTCTTTCAATAACCGTGTTATCAATAACATAATCATATTGGGTACGTGTACGTAATCGCCAAAAAGTCATAATTTTACATTTTTTAATATTTAAGTATAACCGGTTTAGGGTGCACTCATTTATAGAGAATTGCAATTCAAAACAATCACGAATCGATGACACAGATCAAAATATCTTCAAATCATCGGCATACAGCAGGCAGTCATTGCCCAAACAATTTGGAATATCATTGATAAAAATAATAAAGAATAATGGCCCCAGTATAGACCCCTGAGGTACCCCACTTGATGAGGTATATTTTTCAGAACGGACTCCGTGACAATAGACATAAATTTCTCTTTAATGTAAATAGAATGCAATAAGAGCTATTAACCTAGTCTCAAAACCAAATGCGTGCAACTTTTTAATAAGTGTATTATGATGAACTTGATCAAAGGCTCTGCTTAAATCAACATATGCTACATCAAGTTGATTTCTATTATTTAAAGTATTTGAAACTGTCTCCGTAAAATTACATAAATTCGTAATTGTAGAACGTCCTGAATTAAAACCATGCTGGAATGGAGAAATGAAGTTGTTAATATGCTTGTATATATTATTGAAGAGCATTTTTTCAAATATTTTGGTAAAGTTACATAATATCGATATTGCCCGATAGTTGTCAATGTCTGTTCGATCGCCGCCCTTTAGTATGGGTGTGATACGCGATTGTATCCATAATTTGGGAAATACGGATTGTTTGATTATTAAATTGAATATATGAAGCAATGGTGTTGATAATAACGTTCTACAATCTTTAATAAGAAATTCAGGGATACGGTCTGGACCAGCAGAAAAAATAGATTTGAATGACTTAACTGCATCATAGAAATCGTTCTCATTGAAATAGTCGATAAATAACGCAGGAAAATTATTTTTATCAAAATCATATGATTCATACTTGCCTGGCGTATTCTCTTATGTCGAATACGCCAGAAAAATGGCTTGCAAATGCAATCTATATGGGGACAGGAGAATCATAGCTCATACCTTTATACTTCATTATACCGGGTAAACTGGGAACTTTATTCATATTATTTATATATGTCCACATTTGTTTAGGGTCTTTTTTTATATCCTCTTCCACGTTTTTTATATAATTTGTGTATTCCTTTTTAATCGACTGTCTAACAATATGTCTGTATCTATTAAAACGTGCCTTGTAAAATTGTGATTTTCTTAATCGAAATATTTTTCTAAAGTGTTGTTTTCTTTTGATTTAATAGATATTTCAATTTCAACAACTAATTCTATATAATTTATTAATGGTTGAGGCGTTAACTTCGTGATACATCTTGAAAAATTAAACAAAAATGTTAAAGTGTGATATCAACTAAGTAAACGTTTTCGTTTAATTCTATATAAATTCAATGACCTGATTATCAGAATTTTTTATTTAGTAAAATTGTTTTTTTATGCAAAATTATATAATTTGCTTTATACGTAAAGCATATTGAGTTATTTATTAGACAGAAAATTAAAGGTACAATTTCAAAAAAGTAATATTTTTTTGCGAACACCAATTTTTGTATTATTATGTTTCTTTAATTATCGCAATGATCTACAATGATTGATATGCTCTAATGTACCTTCATTTACACACCTATACTTAGTACATCGATATATTCTGAAAATTAATCTAAACTTTGATATACAAAATTCTCTATCAGAAGTCGTCCTAAAATTAAAAAAAAAAATATTTAAAATTGTTTCCATCTTGGTCCAGATTTTTAACAAAAAATTATCTATTGAACCTAATTTAATATGCAAATATGATAAAAACTTTTGTAGGATTGTCTAAGTTAGTACGCTGTATTTTCTTTGCACATAGTAATGATATTAAGAGGCCATTATTTTTAGTCCAACTAAGTATCTATCTATAATGATATTAGAAGCGTTACACCCAGAAGGATTTATTTGTTTACCTTTTTGCCGAAATGGTAGCCTTACATTAAGAATGAAATTATTACATTTTCAAGAAATTTTATTACCAAACGCTAAAAAAATAATAATGTGTCTGGCGACCCCTTTCCTGTATACACTCCTGTAGACGTCTGGGCATCGACATTATGAGATGGTCGATATCTCCTTGTGGCATCTCATTCCAAGCAACTTTTATTTCATGGATCAACTGAACTAGAGTCTGTGAAGGACGGTGCAGAAAGAATAGTCTTCTTCCTTGATATCCCATACATGTTCAATGGGATTTTAATCCGGTGAACGGGGCGGCCACGGCAAAACATTAACACCAGCTTCATGAAGATAGTTCATATTTCGATGAGTAATATGGGGACGTGCGTTATCTTGCTAAAAAAGTACGTTTGGACGGCCATCTAAATAAGGCAATAAAGACGTCTTCAATATAGCGCGCAAACTATTACTCCATCAGTCCTGTTCAAAACAATAACAAAATAATTCTTCAGACAATACGTTAAAGTGAGACCAGCACAGTGCTGAAATAGTAATTCGAGTAATTTGAGGAATTTATTGCCTAAGAAGCCTTACAAATTCTGGATAAACAATACATTATTGTCATTGCCATCTCCAACACGGAATATTCAACAAAGCCATTCTCCTTAACAACGGGCTATCAGGATGTTTGTAGGTAAAAGTTCAAAGAACTACGTATTATTTTTTTTATGCAAGGAGATATAATCTGTCATAGACACCCTTGTAATAGGTTACTTGCTAAACTACTGACTAAAACATATCCACTAAGGATTTATCATGGAGGACTAGTAAAATATTACTGCAGTCTTTAAGATGTGGCGGAGGACTCAAATTGAATTTGAGAATTTCTCATGGAACGGGTGGCATTTAAAACGCGTAGTAATACAACTTTCTGTTAACGTTGTAGTCGCGCAATCTGAGAGGGCCTTTAGTAACTCCATAAATGATTATTTTGTAATTATTCAACCTAGTCTTCTTGGCTATCTATAATTTAGAGTTTATCAAAGGCCATCGTTTTGATAGTGAATCTTGTGCCTTATTAATAACATGAGATGAATTTAGATGCTGAAATTCAAGGGTCAATGACTATTGGTCAACGCTTGCTGTAGTACAAGGAAAAACATTTGTCAGCATTGATCGCTAGACGCCACTAATCAGCCCACTCCTTAAAGGAGTCCTTAGCCTTCTGGAGGATATATTTTATGTGCTCCTCTGTATAGAAAAGCGGTATCAACTACTTATTGTGGTCAAGGAAAACTGCAGCAGTGTTTGTGATGTAATAAGTCACCATCAGCAGCTAATGTTAGGTGAACAGTCAAACCCAAAACTGACTTAAGAATTGGGAATAGTTTTATGGTCTTCAGGATAATAATAAAATCTGTCATGTTGACATTAATCAAATATTTACACAAATTTTACAAATTTGAAGTAAAATGCTTAATATATTAAGTATAAATTAAAATAAATATCTACAGTTGTAGAAAGAATCCGAAGAAATTCTGGAATATATGGAACATTCCATCAGGGTCTGACTGGAAGAACATTCTGAAGAATGAAGTCCGCCTGCGGTTCCTGTGCCCAAAATTTATTGTATTTTTTATGTATGTATCTATTAATGTATTCTGTTAACAGGTAATCCAAAGAATCATAATAAATAAATAAATAAATGTAAGAGCAGGATTTTTTTAAAAAAGTTTGCTAGAACATTAATCAAGCTAATTGAGCGATAGTTTTGGGGAAATATTAGGGCTTTTCCCGCCTTAAGAATGCTAACCACAGTAGCCAGCGCGCAAGCAGATGGAAAAGAATTCAATCTCATAGCAGCATAAATACCATCATAACCTGGAGCTTTCAATGTTTGAGTTGTTCAACTCCTTTGCAGGATCACTCGCGATCGTGATTAGAAATAAAATTTCTGAGGGATCTTTTGCTATTACTAATGAACTCATCGTCGTCATTTCGGTTTAGAGTGAATTACCGCTCTAGAGCGTAGGGCGTTGGCGAATACTTAACTGCCAAACCTTATATTACCAGCTGTATTTCTATCAGAGTGTTTCTATTATTTCAAACAAAATTTGCATAAGTACACGACGCACGAACCCCATGAATATCCTGCCAGACATCATAATAACATAAGGCTAGCCCAAATTAGGTTTAGTAAATTACAAACGGAAAATCAATTATTATGATCTGCAGCTATTTAACAAATTTTCTCATAAGGTATATCATCTATCAGTTAATAAATTTAATCAAGGATGCTTGTAATTATTATACCTTACAACATTAATTATTAATTTTTTAACTCATGAAGAATTTTTACAATTGTGGGTTGTTTATAATTATATTCGTACGTTATTTAATAAATTTTTATGTTAAATTTATATATTTTTGGGTTAATTAATGTTTAAACTAATTTTCATACTAATTTTTATATTTCTCGTCAACATTTGGAAAATTTGTAGGTTGTTCAATAGAATTTCATAATTCAATATAATTCATTAAATAATAATATTTTAAATCTCATGATTTATAAACTAGCACATATAGTAAATTCTATTGAGAACATTAACACTTTCTTCACAAATTTGTTTTTATTAACAAAATGTACATTTAGAACACAAAGTGTTCCTTATCAATAGTTATCTGACATAAAAAAATATATAATAAATACAAAAGTCAAAAAAGTTTGAGCGACTTAATTATTATGTAATTAATAATTAAATAATCCACTACTAGAACTAATACATACATTTAAACCCATCCCAAATTTTTCAATTATGTTTATTTAATTAAACATAATAATTCACTAAGTTACCCAACCTTCTTGGACTAACACTAAAGTGTTAATGTTTGGAATACAATTTACTATAATAATTATCTTCACGTAGCTTGAGAAATCTATTTCCACTAGCACATATATTTAATATTGTGGAGTTCTTCTTCAATAATATACACAATTAATAATAATAAGTATTATGCAAACGGTGTACACTTTTAAATGATGAATATTACTAATACAACTATTGAACACATGAAGATGGGGGCAGTGAGGGGGTGTGAGAGAGAAAATTGCGACTAGCGAGCGTCTCCGATGGATTTTATAATCTTGTCCTTTGAAAGTAAAAGTGTCTTGACGAATCATCCAGCAATTTGACATCTATGTTAAGGATTCTTCCTCGCACATCCTCTGCGTCGTAACGGCTTGATCAGCTGAAGTGCTGGAGTGGGGCCTATATACTGCGTCAGCGCGGGTATGTGGGATTGTACATGGGCGCGATCTCGATGGTGGTTGATCCCAGGACCTGTAGAACCATGTAAGGTCCATATCTTTGAGGAGCCAGTTTGGAGCTGAATTCCTTCTTGGCATTACTTAGTGGGTGTAGGATAACTCATACCTTGTCGCCAAGACTGTGAGCTGGGGTGGCTCTTCTGCTTAGGTCGGCTGTCTTCTTGCGAAGGTCCTGTTGGTCGTCTTATGTCGCGAAATGCGTGGGGAAAAGGGATGCGTCATGGACGTGCCGACTGGATCGAAATAAAAAGAAAAAAAAACAAGGTCAGATTTAAGTGTCAGATATAAAATGTCAGATATAAATACGTGCTGGTAATATTAAATTAATTCAATAAATCATTTGCAATTATTTACACACCCGTATAACGTGCAAAAACGTTACATTGGTGTCCGGTGTGGGGTGTGAAAAATTGCAAACAAAATGGCGAAGTGCGTTATAATAACGCACCTAAAAGTGGCTGAATTAAAAGTGAAACTGGAAGAACGGGATTTGGATACGAGCGGCAAGAAGAGTGTGTTACAACAGAGACTTAAGGAAGCGCTGCAAGAAGAAGGCCATGATCCAGACACATTTTTATTTGATATCGCAGGCGACACAGCATCAATTATGGAGCAATTGAGGCAAAATTCCGATAAATGACTGAGAAAATGCTGGAAATTTATATGAATATGGAAGAAAAATTAACGGATATAAAAAGAAATTTCGGAGGAATTGAATTAAATGACATAAATAATTATCCTGTCCACTCGATAAAAATGAAACCACCTAATTTTGATGGCCAAACTTCTTGGAATAATTTCTTTAGACAATTTGAGGCCGCAGCATCAGCCAATGGATGGAACGCAACAGAGAGGGCTACAGCTTTAATTCTAACACTGCGTGGGGATGCAACAAATGTCTTGCAGAGAGTGTCCCAGAGCGAGATGAATTAAGACCAATTAATCAAGCATCTGGAAATAAGGTATGGTCAAACACACCTTGAACACGTGTACCATTCACAGCTTAAAATCGCTGCCAGAAATCTGATTTGCAAGAATTTGAAGCAGATATAGCTCGATTAACACGACTGGCGTATCCTGGTGCAACAGAGAACATCTTGGAAACATTAGCTGTGCAGGCATTTTTAGATGGATTGAAGGATAAAGACATACATCAGGCATTGATACTCGCTCGACCAATTAAATTAGTAGACGCACTGTCTCGTGTGCTCGAGAAAGAAGCAGCGAAAAGTACAGTTAGGAGTCAAGGCCGTGTTAGGAAAATGGAAGATTCACGATAAGGATTGGATGATCTTAGAAAAATGATACAAGATATCATCAAGGAATCGTTAGCAAACAGGAAGAAAGTGGAAAGCTGGAAATGTGGAAAACACGGTCATATACAACGTCGGTGCAGAGAAAGATCAAATAATCGCACCAATGAAAAGTTGGAAAACTAGAACAAGCCGACCTCAGGGGGTGTCCGTCGTCTAAAAAACATCAAGCACCTAGAAAAACTGCAAAAGTAGCATACTTGTCACACCACGTCGATACGGTTTTTGTGGATGGAAACTCTTGTCGACTGCTACTAGACACGGGTGCTACTAGGACAATTATAAGACCTGATATTGTGTCAAAACCGCAAAATATACGACTAACGACCTGGAAATTACGAACAGCAACAGGAGAACCTGCTAATATTCATGGTGAAATAAAATCCACGATTACCATAGGGAACACATCATTCTAACACCAACTCATAGTAGCTGACATTGAAGACGAATTAATTCTCGGTATGGACATCATGAATACTAGAGGCTTCCTGTTGGATCCTAAAAGTTAATGGAGAGGAGGTGGTACTCCACAGACGGAATATTGGTAGAGTCCGGGTAACCCTTCCAACGGAAACATCAGTTCCGAAGAGAAGTGGGCACATTGATTATGCTGGTCCTAGTTCCTAGTCTTGATGTCTATATTTTTTATTTCAACTGGATTTGCTTGCCGGTGATAACTGGATAAGAGTGCGTGTTGGATTCCTATTACGAACATCATATGCTGTTTAAGAGTACTGATGAATTGTGTCCCGTTGTCGCTAATGACTCCGAGCAAAACTATACCGTAAGAATACTTCTTTGATGGGAGTGATGGAACAGTGCCTGTCTATAGCTTTATCCAGCGAAAAAAGCTTTACCTGCTTTTTGCACTTTCTTGCATTCCCTTTCAGTAATACTTCTTCTAAAGGTATACGGAATACAGTTCGTTCCTGAATTCCGTAGTGTCCTGCTGTAGCGTCATTGTAATGAGTATGAAGGATCAATAGAATCTCCTCCTTGGGAATAACTCATAGTGCGTTATCCTGGCCGCTCTGCGGGTTGTACCTGTGTAATACTTCATTGGCTATTAGGTAGCCCTTGTGGGATCACTAAACGGTGTTTCGTTCGGTGTGGCAGATTTCAGTTTGTTTATGATTTTCTGTAGGTCGTCTCCGTTCGTTTGTGCTGCTAGATCGACCCTGTATAAATCCAAATTGCTGTAGAGCAAACAAATTGTTTGTTTTAAAGTACGAAGCCCATTGCTTTAGAAGAATTTTTTCAAGAATTTTTAGAAATATTGGCAGAATATATATCGGTCTATAATTTTTACGTTTTTTTTTATTACCTTTTTTATGGACAGGGATAAAATTTCGCCTTCTTGAGTGCATCAGAAAATATATTATTTCTTATACATTTAATAATTAATTATGTTGGCGGGATTATAATTTTAGTAAGCACCCTTTTTATAACATCAGTCCGCGAACCGTAGATATCCCCACTTACGCAATTCTTCAAACTGTTAACTACAGATAAAATGAAAATAGTGAGAATTAGTTTTGGCATGCTTACAAGTTAGTCAATATCAGGTTCTGGTATTTGGTCGATAATCGTCTGAGCAATTGAAGTGTAATTATTTCTAAAATCGGATTTTGTTTCATATTGATCAGAGCCAGATGGGGCTTTCTGTTTATTCTTTTCCTTTTAAATGTAATTACTATTGCTGTGTAATTGTTGTCGCGTTACTTTTTGCATATAGTACTGTCGGAATCTATTTCTAATTATTCTTAGTTTATCTGTCTGATATTTATTAAATGCTTCTGTAATAAGACACAAGGTACTCTTAATTGAGTAGAAAACCAATTGATTGGGCAATCATTCCTTATTTTAATACTATTTAATGAACACATCTTCTTCAAATATTCCTAAAAGTTTGTTATGAAATTAAGAAAAAAATGTGTATTTACACATGGTCTGATTGTTCATTGAGATTTGACTGCATTGCATCTATCATATTATAGACCACAGGAGCTTAATGGCTCTGGATACGACACAATTGCAATTGATATGTGCGCCAGATAATGCCTGGGTGTATATACATATGCTCAGACAGCCAAACCGCATTAAAGGCCGTTCGAGCCTACAGTCACAGCTCATGAATTTTCTGGGAATATCGAAGATCCCTCTCGCAAGTGGCGAAGAACAATTCGTTGACCCTCATGTGGGTCCCAGGGCACGGAGATATTAAAGGCAACGAAGTGGCCGATGAACTCGCAAAAAGAGGTGCAAATGCCACTCCTATAGGACCTGTTAGGATGTGACGCCGTTGATTTCTCACTGGTAAGATGACGTCACTAGTTTTGGTGCGGGTGAATTGTGAAATAAAATATTAAATGCACTTCACTGTATATATTCACCGTAATAAAGAAGTATTTACAATTTATGTACAATTGCAACAGTTTTAGTTTACTTTTAAGTTTAAATGTGTAAAGGTTTAAGTTTAGATTATTAAAAATGTTGATGTTTACTGTTCGAGCGTTTAAAAGTGTCTCCCTAATTTTGCCAAAAACAGCTAAAGTGAGAAAATGCGTGGGGGTGAAAATTAATCTAATTGGTTGTCGTTATCCGGAGGGGTTGGTGGGCGGGCTACCCTTGTTGTAGGTGAAAGTGGTGGTAGCGTCTTCCGCGAATTGACCGGTACCCAGACCAGCGGCCAGTACGTGACCGAACAAAGACATTTTGTTAATTGTAGAAACGATGGTCAGTACGTGACCTAACAAAAGAGTCTGGATAATTGCTTTCTCCAAAAATATTTTGAATGGCCCAACAACCCCCTGGAGTTTTGCTTTCCGAAAAATTGTTTTTGAATGCTCTAACAACCCCCATGATTTACACTTTAAACTGTTTTATGGTTATTGTTCATTTTCTTAAAATTACTTGAAAAATATCTACATGCGCTTAATAAAATATAAAAATACAAAATTAAAAAACGTAATATTAGACGGTTCGTAACATGCCGCCCCCCTTGAAATATCTTATATTTCAAGAAATTACAAATATGTATTCTATACTAATCAAACCATGTAAACATAGAAGAAAAATAAAGTGTAAAAATTAGTTCGTGGGTAATAAGCACACTATGGTTACTGCACGTTTACACACACCGGAATTGGTTTTTATCGACACTACGCGTATAATACCATCGGCACCTGGGTGAGTCTCTATGATTCGACCAATATGCCACCTTGCAGGTGGCAAATTTTCTTCCCTTATAAGCACCATGGATCCCAGTGGAATATCCGCAAAATTATGTTTATTCCACTTGCTTCTTATCTGGAGCTGTGATAGATATTCCTTTGACCACCTTTGCCAAAAATGTTGTGTGAGTTTTTGTAGCAGTTGGAATCTCGATAACCTATTTGCTGGTATCTCAACTACGCTGGGATCTGGCAATGTCGTGAGTGTGTGTCCAATAAGAAAATGAGCGGGCGTTAACGGATCAAAGAATTCAGGGTCGTTTGATAAAGGACACAAAGGGCGGGAGTTTAAAACTGATTCGATTTGTGTCAAAATGGTATAAAATTCTTCAAAGGTTAAGTTTGTATTACCAATTATTTTAAGCAAATGAGTCTTGACGGATTTTATTCCAGCCTCCCATAAACCGCCAAAATGAGGTGATCTTGGCGGAATGAAATGCCAAGTTGTATTTTGTGAGGTAAAATAAGTATTTAGTTTATTTTGAACAAGGTCGTTGTTTAAAAACATGTATAGTTCTTTCAACTGCGAATAAGCTCCCACAAAATTGGTACCGTTATCACTGTACATGTTTTGCGGAACCCCTCGTCTAGCACAAAAACGTCTGAATGTTGCAATAAAACTTTCAGAACTAAGGCTTGAAACTAATTCTAAGTGTATAGCCTTAGTACTAAAACAAATGAATAAACAAATATATGCCTTGTACATTGATGCCTTACGGGCTTGTTTGGATTTTATGAAAAATGGCCCCGCATAATCCACGCCGCAATTATAAAATGGTGACGCAGGATTTACTCTTTCTGTTGGCAGGTCACCCATAAAGGGTGATATCATTTTTGGTTTAGCCTTAAAACACTTAACACATTTGTGAACACAACTCTTACATAAGTCTAAGCCCGAAATAATCCAATATTTTTCCCGAACTGCGTGTAATAGAGCTTGAGTTCCGCAATGAAGATTATTTTCATGGGCTTGCATAACAATTAATTTAGACAATGGGTGTTTATTTGATAAAATAATTGGGTATTTTTGATTTAACTAATATTCGCTCGTTTAAGTCGCCCTCCAACTCTTAAAATCTCAAACTGATCCAAAATAGGGTTTAATGATAACAATCTACTTTTATTTGATAACGGTTTGAATTTTTTTAAATCATTAATTTCTGACGAAAATGATTGAGCTTGAGCTAGTTTAATTAAGACATTTGTGGCGTAATGTATCTCAGTAACTGTTAGCTGTGTGGTTATTTTTTTATTACTATTTAATGAGTTTGTTTTAAATCTAAGACAATATGCAACGACGCGACAAAGCTTCGATAAATTTGAATATCTAAGAAATATACTATTCGCTAAATTATTTACACCTAAACTACAATTATGTACACGTTTAATTTCTAGATATGTTTCATCTACTTCATCGTTGTGATTATGTATTTCATTATAATCGTAATGATCGTTTGCCAATAACCACGATGGACCGTTCCACCATTTATCGCAACTACTAAGATTTATAGGTTCCATACCGCGAGTTATTAAATCCGCGGGATTATTATGTGTGCGAACGTGTCGCCAATTATGAGGGTCAGTTAGTTCTTGAATAATAGCAACTCTGTTTGCAACAAAGGTTTTCCACTTACTAGAAGGGCCCTTAATCCAATGAAGAGTGATTGTTGAGTCCGACCATAAATAATAGTTTTCAATGTTAAGCTCAAGTTTTGAAATTAGTTTTGATAATAGTCTTGACTTTGAGCAGACTAATTTTATATTCGAATTGCCTGCTTTATCTACGGATTTTAAATAAATAGAGGCTCCATAGGCTGCTTCAGAAGAATCGCAGAAACCGTGAAGTTCAATTCTTTTGACATTGCTACAGCACATATGCCTGGGTATAATTATTTTGTTTAAATGTTTCAAACTGTCTACAAAGTTAATCCATTTTGTCATTAAGTTTGAGGATAAAGATTCATCCCAATGAATTTTTTCCTGCCACAATTCTTGCATTAATAACTTAGCCTTTATAATAACTGGAGAAATAAGGCCTAATGGGTCGTAGATTTTCGAGATTTGTGACAGTATATTTCTTTTAGTGATTTTTATGTTTGGAAGATTCTGATCGTAATTATAAGTGAAAATGTCTAAATTTTGATTGATTTTCGTTTAATTTCCGCGATGTGGATGAACTTCAACTCGACGGGGATGATCGCCTCAGGTGGACCTAGTGTCGTTTTCCAGAGGTGGAGTTCCCGGTGAGTTTTGAATATCCTACAATGGCGGTGGCAGCCCGCGTTTAACTCCCTCGGAGGCGGTGGACACCCGCGTGTAACTCCCTCGGAGGCGGTGGACGCCCGCGTATAACTCCCTCGGAGGCGGTGGACGCCCGCGTATAACTCCCTCGGAGGCGGTGGACGCCTGCGTATAACTCCCTCGGAGGCGGTGGACGCCCGCGTATAAATTTGAATTAGTTTAATTTCGGATAAAAGGTTTAATATCCGGTTCGAAGGACCAATGTTAGGATGTGACGCCGTTGATTTCTCACTGGTAAGATGACGTCACTAGTTTTGGTGCGGGTGAATTGTGAAATAAAATATTAAATGCACTTCACTGTATATATTCACCGTAATAAAGAAGTATTTACAATTTATGTACAATTGCAACAGTTTTAGTTTACTTTTAAGTTTAAATGTGTAAAGGTTTAAGTTTAGATTATTAAAAATGTTGATGTTTACTGTTCGAGCGTTTAAAAGTGTCTCCCTAATTTTGCCAAAAACAGCTAAAGTGAGAAAATGCGTGGGGGTGAAAATTAATCTAATTGGTTGTCGTTATCCGGAGGGGTTGGTGGGCGGGCTACCCTTGTTGTAGGTGAAAGTGGTGGTAGCGTCTTCCGCGAATTGACCCGTACCCAGACCAGCGGCCAGTACGTGACCGAACAAAGACATTTTGTTAATTGTAGAAACGATGGTCAGTACGTGACCTAACAAAAGAGTCTGGATAATTGTTTTCTCCAAAAATATTTTGAATGGCCCAACAACCCCCTGGAGTTTTGCTTTCCGAAAAATTGTTTTTGAATGCTCTAACAACCCCCATGATTTACACTTTAAACTGTTTTATGGTTATTGTTCATTTTCTTAAAATTACTTGAAAAATATCTACATGCGCTTAATAAAATATAAAAATACAAAATTAAAAAACGTAATATTAGACGGTTCGTAACAGGACCAGAGCCGTTTTGCAGACTCCCCATGGCGCACAGAAGAGAGGTGGTGCAAAAATGGGAAGAGGACAGAAGACGCAAGCACTGGAACAATGTACCAGGCCTACGTCAATCAAAATGACTCATCAAACTCGATCACAGCCACACGGTGTTTGAACTTGAAAGAAACCAGCTAACTTTCACCGGACTCATGACAGGGCACTGTGACCACTGATATCATATCATTTGTGGAAAATGGGAAAAGAGGAAAGTGGAAACTGCAGATTATGTGATTCGGTAGATGAAACGACCGAGCACTTGGTATGTACTTGTGTCGCGATTGTTCACAAGCGTCTTTCACACTTCGGCAGGGACCGATTATCCCCCGAAGAAGTGCACCCCTAAGAAAGTTACCAGGTTCATGGTGGACGTGGGACTGCTTGGGAAGTGATTGGTTAAGGGTAGAACAATAGATCTGTTAGGTCGCAGTTCGCGAGAGGCTAACATACCTCACTAGGACCCTATTTAACCTTTAACCTATATATTATCATATTAAAGGACTTAATTATACCTGCTTCGGTTATAGTCCAAACAGATTTTCGGTTAGTCCTCTTTTTAGCAAAATTAGTTTCAAATAGTCCTGCTGTACAGTTTTTTATATTACACACTACATTATCTATTGTGTTTGCGACTCTAGTGGGAAAATCTACCATTAGGATAATACGAATTTATGTAATGTAATAAATCCATAAGGGTTGACTTTCTATTGTCTGCCAAGTTGAATATAAGGTTTAAATCTCTCATTATAATTATTGTTTTGTTGATAAAATTAGCATATAAATGACAATCACTATACAATTCAATTTGCTTAAAAATATCCCTGCAACCTCTGTATTTTCCCAATGAAAAGACTTCGACTTCTGTGAACCAGTGTTCCACCACACATAGAATGGAAAATGGTTTATCGCCGTGATTCATAATAATCTCAGGTTCATTAATTTTTGATTTTATTGGTTTACCCTGGTCGTTGATTAGATGAAGTTTTTTTTGGAGAAGATATGTCTGATGGCATCATGAAGATAACTTGATTATTAATGTAACGCCCAGTTGTATTGAATAATACTTACATAAACATTCGCTTTTCATACTTAGATAAATGAAAGTTTTGTTTAACATTTATTCTATGCTGCGACAGCAATTCTGTAGTGTTGATAAACTTGCAGAAGAACAAAATTTTCTCACTGTTGATTCGATGATTGATCACTTTGAGTTCCTCCATTACTTTGGTGAGGTCTTCTATGTGGTCTTCAAACAGGGCATCCGTTTATATTGATACGAGCCGAATGGGGGTGATAAATAAAGTCGTTTCTTGGTCTTCTGAGATCTGCCAATAATTCTGCGTAGATCTATTGTCGTAGTAGGAAGAGTGTAAACGTCCGTCGGGAACCATTACAGCATTGAATTTTCGCAAAATTTTATATTTGTATGATTAGCACTTTTTACCAAAGAAGATGACTGCAAAATTAATATGCAATATTAAGTATATATAAGTGTGCTCTTAGTAATTCTTTATTTGTATTTTTTGGCTTTGTAGATAAAAGGGTAAATAACCCGGATTGTATCTTGCATAAAATTATTTACCATAGGCAGCGTTTTTATGTTTTTTCACCAAGAAATGTTAACTATTAAACATATCGTTAATAAGATCCCACCCCTAAAGTTCATCAGATGGTAATGCATACACAAAAAGTTACAATACTATAATAAAATACATAATTATAATATTGGTGAAGCCAATACCGTCAAAGATAACCAACTTTGGTTCGAATTATACAATGTTCATTCCAGGTGGATGACTATGACTATAATACGATAATATTTCTACAAAGATCGTGTAGCAAAACTTGTTATTGTAAGACTTTTTCTAAGTTCTAAGCCAATAAGTCTTCAAAGGCATAAACTTATAATATAATAATCTGATTACAAATGTACTGTTATGTATATAATTTGAAAAATGGCGTCGAGTGAGAGTGACGTGCGATCTAAAGTTCCCAACGAAAAGTGTAAATGGTGCCACAATATAGCGCAAAAGGGACCTAGTTGCCAAACGTGCAATGTGAAAATGCATCCGGGGTGTATCAAATACATGAAGGATGTGACAAAAGTGGACAAAGACACTATAATATGTTGCTTGGATAAAGACGATGTAAACAATACCTGTGAAAATGAAGATGGCGATTTGGACACCTCATTCAGCAGTGCAGGCACAGTTATCCCGGCAAATCATAAAACAGAGGTAAAATATCTCAAATATCTATTGAATACGAAGGACATTATTATTAACAACCTTAAACAATGTAACATTCCTACAAGAACAGATAAGGACACTAAATCAGTTGCTCATATCACAGGAAACTGTATAACATTCAACCATATATCCGCTAGATCGCACTACTAGCGAAGAAAACGCCAAAAATCAAAATCAAAATGAACAAACAAAGACGGGAGAGACGAGTGATACGACTGCAGCACAAAAAGTACATGCGAAAGAAATATCGAAAAAATGCGATATTAATAAAACCTTACCGGCTGCGAATCCAGGCAGGTCAACGGACAGCAATGTAAATAAACAACACGAGAACACACAAACCTCATGGAATAACAAACAAAACAAACAAAGCCCCAAAACAAAACAAGGTGACACAGAGGCGGGTAACATCGTAGAGGGCAACAAAAATGGCCAGGACGAAGTTGTCTATAAACCGGAACAAAAAAAATGGTTCCATGCTGGTAAATACAAATGTGATTATTTGGAGGAAAATCTACGATCAACATTAAAAACAAAAATTGGAGACATGCCAGTTACCATTCAAACAATTGAACGTACTGATCGGGAAACACAAGAAAAATATAAATGTTTTAAAATTGGCATCCCGCTGGACTCGGCACATTTATTAACTGATCCAGATTTGTGGCTAAATGGCATAAGAGTAAGTGAATATAATTTTTTTTAAAAACAATTTCGCCCAAATAACCGAGTTACAAAACACCGAAATCTAGAAATTAAAGTAATTCACCAAATATTCGAAGTAATCTTAATAAATCAGATGAGTTAGCAATAATAGCACAAAATATCAAGCCAAATATAATGTGCATCACCGAAACATTGTGTAACCAGCTCAATAAAAACTATGTTCACATAAAAGGATAAAAAAATTGCCGATTACATTCGTAAAAGGCACCAACATGGGGGATGTATGATTCTTGGAGATGATAGCTTCGAATATTCAAAAATTAATTATATCACACAACACTGTGTTGAATCAGAAATAGAATGCGCTGGATGTTCTGTAATAATCAACTCAGTTAGGATAGCAATACTTTGTGTTTATCGGCCTCCATCAGGGGATGTAAATACATTTATGGATAAACTTACTGACATTCTGGTTACAATTGATCAAAACCATAAATACATTATAATGTGTCGCGACTTTAATATCGATGGTTCAGTCAAATCAAGAAATACTATACTATTAAATGATTTATTCAATTCATTTAAACTTATCATAAAATAAAGTCACCGACCAGAATTCAGCTAACAGACAGGGGCATGACTAGCACACAGATAGATTACATGTTAAGTAACATGCCGCTAAATAACTGGAACTGTATAAACACAAATCTTCATATTTCCGACCACCGCGCGCAAATATTCACTGGCTATACTTCAGTTACAGAGACAGTAACAAGTGAAATTTCGAAAATCGAGGCAGATCAACGATAATAATGTAAATGATCTAAAACATTACTTACAAAAAACGGACTGGAATTTCATCGAAACGAGTAATGTTAATAATGCATTCGAATTATTTCTTAATGAGATTACATATTACTTTAATATATCATGCCCCCTGTTACGAAAACGTCTTCACAATACAAATCGTAGGTGGATAACTGATGAGATAAAATCATCTAGCCAGAACCTCAAAATGACATACCGTCTCATGCTAGAAACTGGCACGGAAGGAATTAGAAACATGTACCAAAACGCAAAAAAAAAAAACACGGGCAACTAATTAAGGATGCGGAGAAAAATTATTACATGCGTCAAGTACAAAATTCTTCGAATAAGCAAAAAACACTATGGAAAATGGTTAAAGATGAATTGCAGGGCGAGAAGAATAAACATGAAACCAATGGTATTGAAAACGAGGATGGAATACTTGTTAAAGATACCACAGAAGTAGCAAACATGTTTGCCGAATATTTCTCCACGGTGACAGATTATAAAATAAATATGCATTTTGGAAATAACAAATCGGAAGAATGTACTACATCAGCAATCAATGCAAAATCGATGTTTTTGTTACCAGTTACCGAGGCAGAAATCTATAACATAGTAGCCGACTTGAAAAATGGTAAAAGTCCAGGTCAAGATGGGATTACCTCGAAGCTATTAAAACGTATAATTATGGAAATCTGCAAGCCACTACAATATTTGATAAATTTAGCATTTACTAATGGTATATTCCTGTCAGTATTAAAAATATCAAAAATTATTCCGATCCACAAAGCGGGATCAATGACGGAGTTAGATCAATACCGTCCAGTATCACTGCTGGACCTCTTCTCAAAGATATTAGAAAAAACTTTGACTACTAGACTGCAACGCCATATAGAGAGATATAACATATTCAGCAATTACCAGCATGGATTTAGAGAAAACCGATCAACTGAGACAGCCGGAGTGGATCTAGTGGAGGAGATAGCGAAAAACATCGACGAGGGAAAATACGTAGCGGGACTGTTTTACGACTTCTCGCGTGCATTTGACACAATTGACGTTAAATTTGTGCGTGAAAAGTTAAGTGTGCTTGGAATTCGCGGAAATGTGCTCGATTTCGTTACCTCATTTCTCAGTGATCGAAAGCTATATGTGCAGATTGGCGAAAGTGCATCCCACCAGTGTGATCTAACCAAAGGTATCGTGCAAGGATCGACTTTAGGCCCACTACTGTTCCTCTTGTTCATAAACGATTTGTCTGAACATATTACCACAGGCCGTATGATCAATTTTGCAGATGACACTGTAATTATTATTGCTGCCAACACCCAAGAAGAACTTAATCAGAAAATTCAGGAGTCAAATGAAATTATGTACAACTGGTGTAACAAAAATAATCTAATACTTAACTCAGACAAAACTACCAGAATCCAATTTTATAATCGGAAGCCTCTAGATAACCCAATTGAAAACAACACCAATTGGGTAAAATACTTGGGTACTTACGTTGACGAGAAAATGTCTTGGGTAAAACAAGTTGATCATGTAATATCAAAGTTAAACTCTGCTTTTTATGCCATACTTAAATTAAATGTAAATTTGACAAATGCACATGGATGGAAACATACTATGCTTTAGCGTACACACATATGACATTTAACATACTTATGTTCTTTCTCCAGTATTTACTGCACAAAAGAAAATCATTCGTCTCATCTTTGGTTTAAAGAGAATGGAGATATGTCGTAATACTTTTGTTAATCAGAAAATACTAACGATGGCAAGTGTGTACATATATACATGCTCACTGTATGTTTTCAGGAATGATAGCGCATTTGTTAAAAACAATACGCATAACTATCAAACGCGACACGGGCCGAGTATTAGAATGAGAGCTCGTAATACTACAATGTATGAGAAAACTGCATGGTACGCATGTGCACAAATATATAATAAACGACCAGATGAAATAAAAAAATGCACCGAAATAAACGTATTTAAACGTAAACTAAAATTGTTTCTCATAGAAAAGTGTTGTTATGATCTCTCTGAATACTACTCGACTAATATGTGATAGCTTGTGATAATTTTAACTCAATGAGAGACGTAATTAAATTAGTAAATCCGTCCCTTATACTTAATTTTAATATGTTTTAAATTATTTTGTCAGTCCTTTTACATTTGACTTTAATATGTTTTAAATTATTATGTCCGTCCTTCTACACACAATTTTAATATGTTTATATTGTATATTTTATATATGACCCAATATTATTTTTTTATTTATTTATATTTATATATGTATATATGATACTTATATATCACATCCACTGCAACCTATGGTAATGTAATTTATTTTAATATGTAGTTTGTTTAATGTGGCAACGTGAAATAAAGGAATTTGAATTTGAATTTGAATTTGCTTTTATAACATTGATTCTTTGCTTGCTATAGCTACAATACTTAACATGATATTATCAAAAATTACATTTATACATTTTTATGAAAATTATTGTTCTCTACTAACAAAAACCACGGATCTGATATATTTTGTATCTCACCACCGTAGCGCACTCAAAGATAGAGTAACATTTCTTTTTGTGATTAGAAAAGGAAATCCTTTAAAATAGGTAGTGTTGGACTTCCTACTAAGACCACTCCTCTGCAATCACTGTGTGACTAGTCTAGGACCAAAAGGTCTTATTTAGTCAATTCATTTTTGTTACTTGTGTTAGCTATATTGGCATCATTCATAAATTATAAAACCACACAGAAAACCTTCGATTATATTTATAGAAAGAGTGGATATCGATCGGCTCGCCACCAATTAATACCTAAATCCATATAACTCGCTGTGTCAAAATTCAACGCTAACAATTTCAATAATTCAAAATTAGCTTAATCCATACGCCTAAATTATTTCATATAATTAAATCCCGGGATCTCGTATTAAATCATAGCTAGAATTAAACAGCAGATTACGACCGTACACAGCGATATTAATCAGAACATAATGAAATTATGCATTAATAATAATTAACCCCTTATTATCACCTCTGAATGGGTATGTTGACCTGGCAATTCATTTAACTTTTCGCCATAATTTCACGACTAGAAACATCGTAAACCTTCCCTTTCGGACAATATCATGCAACGATAAATTCGCCCCCGGGCCGCGTTTTTATGCCGACAGAATCGATACGTGAAAGTGAATTCTGAATCGATATTTCGACACGTGGAATATTCTAATTCTTGGTACATTGGAAATCCTGAGGGTTTCCTTCGTTAATAATGAATCCAATATAAATGCTGACTATGATTGATGTCGTTTGTAAATTATGCGGCTCTTTGAATTTGTACTTAAATTATGCCGGCAAGTTTGGTCTGTCGATATTAATATTTTATGGCGTAGTTTTCTTTAACGGGGAGTTTTATCGAACGGGTATATCTACTTTAACTGCTAGAATCGAGGGTTGATTTAGTTGGGAATATGTGTGTATTTATTTATTTTCGTGACTGTTTCGGACATAAATTACATTGGTCGTGTTAATGTAAAGGAATTAGTAAGACATTTTTAAATAAACTACAGTAAGTCTTTCCAAAACAATCTAAAAAATACTGAAGTTTTACTTAGATACTTATTATTTTCTTGGGTTTGCATTTTAGTTTAATGAAAAGACACATTCGATTCAAAGTGGATGTTTGTTGTTGACTAACTACATAAAAATTTCATTATATCCCTTACTTATTGCCTCTAAGAAAGTTAATACAATTTTACCCCACATAGTTGTGACTTCGTGATATTATTGTTAATCAAGAGACAGGGAGCATTCACTTATAATTATATATGATTACAGGTGTATACAAATGTATAGTGTTGCAAATAATAGATAATAGAAAGAATCACTTTTACATTTGTAACACCGTTTTTATTTTATTTTTATTTTCTTTCTGTCTCTGCATAATATGCAATAGTGCCACTTTCCAGATTACAAATAATTACAGTCAAAATACTTCTCAGTAAACATATACAAAAAAATTAATCCACCCGGAAACCTAAACGTAAAGAGATTTGATGATCATTATCAAATTAAGCCTATAGTTTGACATATATTTCAGTGGAGCCAATCTACATGAAAATAATATTTTTATTAATGATACATTTAATAAATTATGTGAACAACTTACGGACAACATCACTGATTGGAATCAATGAGGAACGTAGATGTTGTTTTTTATGTATTTTGTAACAGTGTTTATAAGAGGGGCAGAAGGAACTTTGGATATTTGTTTTATAGTATTAATTCCTTTTTCAAGGAATGCGGGACTAAGAGGAATTTTGAATATTCATTTATTGTTAGTTCTGTTTACAGTTAAATCTAAAAAGTTAATTTTACTATCAGATTCTAATTCTACTGTAAACCTAATGAAATGGTGTAGGGAGTTAAGAAATTTTAGAAATTTATGAGCCATTATTATTATTATTATTGAATTCCAACATGAAGTTGGATGATTAATATAACATACATTCGATTAATTGCAAAATAACTTACATAAACAAATCTTTAAACTCTTCCAATTTTAATAAATTTAGATATAACCGCATTTCCTATGCAAAAAGCTTATTTAGATACTTGCTCGCATTTATCAACGTAAATATTTTCATCGGAATAAGTTTTGACAATTTTCGATACATCGCTGACCTCATAACCCTTTTCCTTCATAACAGTCTCGAAACGATCTAGTTTGAATAAACTATCTTCTCCGATGATTTGGTACTTTAAGAAGATACACTTGACGAAACAGTTATGCCGTGGATACCTTTTAGTATATTTGATGATTGATTGGATAGTTGTCTCGTAAAGTAAAATGTTAGCTTCTTTAGCGCATATTTTAGATCTTTCCATAAAAACGTTAAATCCAGTTTCACTAATACAGCGCATGGTTTTATTATATCTTTTGCACATGTCCTTTTGTGTGTTATTGGTGATACAAGATTCAACTCCAAATAATTCAAGATTGTCGTAGAAGGGAATTTTGTTTTTATCAAGTTCTCCCTGTTAACGGTGGACGCGAAAGACGTCCTCGTGACGGACAGGCAAGGAAGTAGCACCGGCGGTACTTTCTGGAACCAACACGCACTGGAGGCGGCACAGGGGTCCCTGGCGAGGCTCACCATCGATTAGCAGCCGCAGGCTTCGATTAAACAGTTTCCCGCAAGTGCTACTTGCTTGGGCTTCCACGCCACGTCAACGGATGGGCACCGGCTAGCTGTGAAAAAAGTAAAAGAAGAAGAGAAAGTATGTAAATTAAAACATGGGGCCGGAGAAGAAGAAAATATATTACAAGAGATAGACAGACAGAGTTATATACAATATATACAAGGACATGGCAAGAGGCTTGAGTCGGCGGAACCGACCAGGCTGACCACTGCTGCTGATGGCAGACGACTGGTAAAGTGCGGTGGTCGGAGACTGGTTTTATACGGTGATCTTGAGTACCGTGGCTTTGTTTCGGTCACGTAGGCCCCGCAATTCCGGGAACAGGTAATGATCCTCTTCGCCCGTCCTATTGTTCCGCACTGGCAGCTGCACATTTTGGAAAATTATCTCGTTTGTATTATTTCAATAATGCGAAATTTATGCAAATTATTATTAGGAGCAATGGATGGCTTATAAAATGAATTAAAATATAATTACGCATTTGTTACCACGTTCAGGTAAACTGAACGCCGGTAACATCCCTTCTTTAATACATGATTTAATTCATGGGCTATGCATAATACTGCGCTTTCCTTCACTGCTGCACATTGCTTAAGTACTTGCAAATCTCTACTATTATCTCCGAAATTTACAAAAGCCTTCAATTATAAAATGCATAAAATACAAGTAATACATTTTTTAACTTACAAATGTCGTATGGTAGCAAAGTAGAGAGAATACTATGACGGTTTTATAATTCATTTTGTTTGAAGTTATTTAGTAGTTGAATGAATAATAAATGGGGAGTATTTATGTGAAATGTGTAATGAGATGCTTCCTGTTTTGTCGTTCCATTCCATTTAATTAATTATCGCAATAGTAACATTAATTCGTTTATTTAATAAAATTTTTAGGAGTCCTTGAGTATATGTTTATTAAAATGCACGTTGCAAATAATAAAATGAATAATAAATGAATTTATTTTCTATTATAAAGCTATATAATAATTATGATTAAAATTAATTTTTTTAATCTAATTTTGGCCTTTGATTTGATTATTTCTGTTAAGTAACGCCAGTTTTTGGTATACTTATCTGATTTTATAAATCCTTCTAAATCTGCACACTGGTTAAATCCACTACGAAATAATTTCATTTTTCTGGTTTATAAATGCTTAAATAACATACGCTATAGTTTGAAAGTGGGTTGTATATGAATATTTTTTTCCTCTTCTCTTCTATAACTTTTCATCTTCTGGCCTGCCTCTACACATGCTTTCTCTTAGTGTCAAGCCTAAATTTCCTTTGTATTCCTTAAACCTTAATTCTGATAGTTGCTATCTTTTTCTGCAATATATCTACTTACGTCTACGAAATATCCCTTTTATTTCTGAAGTATCAATTCTTGATCTAGTTTAAATTGGTCTAATTCCTGTAACACATATTAATTTTTGTTTAGCCTAAAGCAGATCTTATTTCTAAAGCGTTAAGTTTTTTTAAGTCCATTTATTCTGCGTAGTATTTTTCTTTATTTAGTTTTGCACAATGAACATAACACTGTGTCTTTCTAACAATATTGTACCTCTTTCTCGTAGGCCAATTTCATCGACATCTACACCTCATATTCTATTCTCAATTAAGGTATTTACTATAAATAATACCTGCTCAATATTCAATCCGGTTTTTTTGCTTCTTATTCTTAAATCATCCCATATGATGTTATTCTTCTAATTTAATGTGTTCATTTCTATTCAAGTCGATTTTTTCTCCCCTATGCTTACTAAAAAGTCTTTATTAAATATACTTTACTTATTAACTACTAACTAAGCCTGACAATTTTATTTAACTTAAGTGACGTTTTTAACATAATCTTGAATAATCCTCATATTTATCTCTTTGTGAATCATTATGAAATAATAGGTCATTTCACTGATTAATTTTAAATCAGTGAAACAAACCAATTCTTTAACTAGTATTTAACATTCTCCATATCACTGCATTTATTATTTCGTACATTGTTTCACGATGCGTGCTTTGTTTATTTTTGGATTTCCACCTCCACCTAAGGATATTTCTGGATTTAATACATTTGTCACAATTTACACCTCACCTAAACTGATATAGACTTTATCATACACTTCTTGAATCAGAAATAGAATGCGCTGGATGTTCTGTAATAATCAACTCAGTTAGGATAGCAATACTTTGTGTTTATCGGCCTCCATCAGGGGATGTAAATACATTTATGGATAAACTTACTGACATTCTGGTTACAATTGATCAAAACCATAAATACATTATAATGTGTCGCGACTTTAATATCGATGGTTCAGTCAAATCAAGAAATACTATACTATTAAATGATTTATTCAATTCATTTAAACTTATCATAAAATAAAGTCACCGACCAGAATTCAGCTAACAGACAGGGGCATGACTAGCACACAGATAGATTACATGTTAAGTAACATGCCGCTAAATAACTGGAACTGTATAAACACAAATCTTCATATTTCCGACCACCGCGCGCAAATATTCACTGGCTATACTTCAGTTACAGAGACAGTAACAAGTGAAATTTCGAAAATCGAGGCAGATCAACGATAATAATGTAAATGATCTAAAACATTACTTACAAAAAACGGACTGGAATTTCATCGAAACGAGTAATGTTAATAATGCATTCGAATTATTTCTTAATGAGATTACATATTACTTTAATATATCATGCCCCCTGTTACGAAAACGTCTTCACAATACAAATCGTAGGTGGATAACTGATGAGATAAAATCATCTAGCCAGAACCTCAAAATGACATACCGTCTCATGCTAGAAACTGGCACGGAAGGAATTAGAAACATGTACCAAAACGCAAAAAAAAAAAACACGGGCAACTAATTAAGGATGCGGAGAAAAATTATTACATGCGTCAAGTACAAAATTCTTCGAATAAGCAAAAAACACTATGGAAAATGGTTAAAGATGAATTGCAGGGCGAGAAGAATAAACATGAAACCAATGGTATTGAAAACGAGGATGGAATACTTGTTAAAGATACCACAGAAGTAGCAAACATGTTTGCCGAATATTTCTCCACGGTGACAGATTATAAAATAAATATGCATTTTGGAAATAACAAATCGGAAGAATGTACTACATCAGCAATCAATGCAAAATCGATGTTTTTGTTACCAGTTACCGAGGCAGAAATCTATAACATAGTAGCCGACTTGAAAAATGGTAAAAGTCCAGGTCAAGATGGGATTACCTCGAAGCTATTAAAACGTATAATTATGGAAATCTGCAAGCCACTACAATATTTGATAAATTTAGCATTTACTAATGGTATATTCCTGTCAGTATTAAAAATATCAAAAATTATTCCGATCCACAAAGCGGGATCAATGACGGAGTTAGATCAATACCGTCCAGTATCACTGCTGGACCTCTTCTCAAAGATATTAGAAAAAACTTTGACTACTAGACTGCAACGCCATATAGAGAGATATAACATATTCAGCAATTACCAGCATGGATTTAGAGAAAACCGATCAACTGAGACAGCCGGAGTGGATCTAGTGGAGGAGATAGCGAAAAACATCGACGAGGGAAAATACGTAGCGGGACTGTTTTACGACTTCTCGCGTGCATTTGACACAATTGACGTTAAATTTGTGCGTGAAAAGTTAAGTGTGCTTGGAATTCGCGGAAATGTGCTCGATTTCGTTACCTCATTTCTCAGTGATCGAAAGCTATATGTGCAGATTGGCGAAAGTGCATCCCACCAGTGTGATCTAACCAAAGGTATCGTGCAAGGATCGACTTTAGGCCCACTACTGTTCCTCTTGTTCATAAACGATTTGTCTGAACATATTACCACAGGCCGTATGATCAATTTTGCAGATGACACTGTAATTATTATTGCTGCCAACACCCAAGAAGAACTTAATCAGAAAATTCAGGAGTCAAATGAAATTATGTACAACTGGTGTAACAAAAATAATCTAATACTTAACTCAGACAAAACTACCAGAATCCAATTTTATAATCGGAAGCCTCTAGATAACCCAATTGAAAACAACACCAATTGGGTAAAATACTTGGGTACTTACGTTGACGAGAAAATGTCTTGGGTAAAACAAGTTGATCATGTAATATCAAAGTTAAACTCTGCTTTTTATGCCATACTTAAATTAAATGTAAATTTGACAAATGCACATGGATGGAAACATACTATGCTTTAGCGTACACACATATGACATTTAACATACTTATGTTCTTTCTCCAGTATTTACTGCACAAAAGAAAATCATTCGTCTCATCTTTGGTTTAAAGAGAATGGAGATATGTCGTAATACTTTTGTTAATCAGAAAATACTAACGATGGCAAGTGTGTACATATATACATGCTCACTGTATGTTTTCAGGAATGATAGCGCATTTGTTAAAAACAATACGCATAACTATCAAACGCGACACGGGCCGAGTATTAGAATGAGAGCTCGTAATACTACAATGTATGAGAAAACTGCATGGTACGCATGTGCACAAATATATAATAAACGACCAGATGAAATAAAAAAATGCACCGAAATAAACGTATTTAAACGTAAACTAAAATTGTTTCTCATAGAAAAGTGTTGTTATGATCTCTCTGAATACTACTCGACTAATATGTGATAGCTTGTGATAATTTTAACTCAATGAGAGACGTAATTAAATTAGTAAATCCGTCCCTTATACTTAATTTTAATATGTTTTAAATTATTTTGTCAGTCCTTTTACATTTGACTTTAATATGTTTTAAATTATTATGTCCGTCCTTCTACACACAATTTTAATATGTTTATATTGTATATTTTATATATGACCCAATATTATTTTTTTATTTATTTATATTTATATATGTATATATGATACTTATATATCACATCCACTGCAACCTATGGTAATGTAATTTATTTTAATATGTAGTTTGTTTAATGTGGCAACGTGAAATAAAGGAATTTGAATTTGAATTTGAATTTGCTTTTATAACATTGATTCTTTGCTTGCTATAGCTACAATACTTAACATGATATTATCAAAAATTACATTTATACATTTTTATGAAAATTATTGTTCTCTACTAACAAAAACCACGGATCTGATATATTTTGTATCTCACCACCGTAGCGCACTCAAAGATAGAGTAACATTTCTTTTTGTGATTAGAAAAGGAAATCCTTTAAAATAGGTAGTGTTGGACTTCCTACTAAGACCACTCCTCTGCAATCACTGTGTGACTAGTCTAGGACCAAAAGGTCTTATTTAGTCAATTCATTTTTGTTACTTGTGTTAGCTATATTGGCATCATTCATAAATTATAAAACCACACAGAAAACCTTCGATTATATTTATAGAAAGAGTGGATATCGATCGGCTCGCCACCAATTAATACCTAAATCCATATAACTCGCTGTGTCAAAATTCAACGCTAACAATTTCAATAATTCAAAATTAGCTTAATCCATACGCCTAAATTATTTCATATAATTAAATCCCGGGATCTCGTATTAAATCATAGCTAGAATTAAACAGCAGATTACGACCGTACACAGCGATATTAATCAGAACATAATGAAATTATGCATTAATAATAATTAACCCCTTATTATCACCTCTGAATGGGTATGTTGACCTGGCAATTCATTTAACTTTTCGCCATAATTTCACGACTAGAAACATCGTAAACCTTCCCTTTCGGACAATATCATGCAACGATAAATTCGCCCCCGGGCCGCGTTTTTATGCCGACAGAATCGATACGTGAAAGTGAATTCTGAATCGATATTTCGACACGTGGAATATTCTAATTCTTGGTACATTGGAAATCCTGAGGGTTTCCTTCGTTAATAATGAATCCAATATAAATGCTGACTATGATTGATGTCGTTTGTAAATTATGCGGCTCTTTGAATTTGTACTTAAATTATGCCGGCAAGTTTGGTCTGTCGATATTAATATTTTATGGCGTAGTTTTCTTTAACGGGGAGTTTTATCGAACGGGTATATCTACTTTAACTGCTAGAATCGAGGGTTGATTTAGTTGGGAATATGTGTGTATTTATTTATTTTCGTGACTGTTTCGGACATAAATTACATTGGTCGTGTTAATGTAAAGGAATTAGTAAGACATTTTTAAATAAACTACAGTAAGTCTTTCCAAAACAATCTAAAAAATACTGAAGTTTTACTTAGATACTTATTATTTTCTTGGGTTTGCATTTTAGTTTAATGAAAAGACACATTCGATTCAAAGTGGATGTTTGTTGTTGACTAACTACATAAAAATTTCATTATATCCCTTACTTATTGCCTCTAAGAAAGTTAATACAATTTTACCCCACATAGTTGTGACTTCGTGATATTATTGTTAATCAAGAGACAGGGAGCATTCACTTATAATTATATATGATTACAGGTGTATACAAATGTATAGTGTTGCAAATAATAGATAATAGAAAGAATCACTTTTACATTTGTAACACCGTTTTTATTTTATTTTTATTTTCTTTCTGTCTCTGCATAATATGCAATAGTGCCACTTTCCAGATTACAAATAATTACAGTCAAAATACTTCTCAGTAAACATATACAAAAAAATTAATCCACCCGGAAACCTAAACGTAAAGAGATTTGATGATCATTATCAAATTAAGCCTATAGTTTGACATATATTTCAGTGGAGCCAATCTACATGAAAATAATATTTTTATTAATGATACATTTAATAAATTATGTGAACAACTTACGGACAACATCACTGATTGGAATCAATGAGGAACGTAGATGTTGTTTTTTATGTATTTTGTAACAGTGTTTATAAGAGGGGCAGAAGGAACTTTGGATATTTGTTTTATAGTATTAATTCCTTTTTCAAGGAATGCGGGACTAAGAGGAATTTTGAATATTCATTTATTGTTAGTTCTGTTTACAGTTAAATCTAAAAAGTTAATTTTACTATCAGATTCTAATTCTACTGTAAACCTAATGAAATGGTGTAGGGAGTTAAGAAATTTTAGAAATTTATGAGCCATTATTATTATTATTATTGAATTCCAACATGAAGTTGGATGATTAATATAACATACATTCGATTAATTGCAAAATAACTTACATAAACAAATCTTTAAACTCTTCCAATTTTAATAAATTTAGATATAACCGCATTTCCTATGCAAAAAGCTTATTTAGATACTTGCTCGCATTTATCAACGTAAATATTTTCATCGGAATAAGTTTTGACAATTTTCGATACATCGCTGACCTCATAACCCTTTTCCTTCATAACAGTCTCGAAACGATCTAGTTTGAATAAACTATCTTCTCCGATGATTTGGTACTTTAAGAAGATACACTTGACGAAACAGTTATGCCGTGGATACCTTTTAGTATATTTGATGATTGATTGGATAGTTGTCTCGTAAAGTAAAATGTTAGCTTCTTTAGCGCATATTTTAGATCTTTCCATAAAAACGTTAAATCCAGTTTCACTAATACAGCGCATGGTTTTATTATATCTTTTGCACATGTCCTTTTGTGTGTTATTGGTGATACAAGATTCAACTCCAAATAATTCAAGATTGTCGTAGAAGGGAATTTTGTTTTTATCAAGTTCTCCCTGTTAACGGTGGACGCGAAAGACGTCCTCGTGACGGACAGGCAAGGAAGTAGCACCGGCGGTACTTTCTGGAACCAACACGCACTGGAGGCGGCACAGGGGTCCCTGGCGAGGCTCACCATCGATTAGCAGCCGCAGGCTTCGATTAAACAGTTTCCCGCAAGTGCTACTTGCTTGGGCTTCCACGCCACGTCAACGGATGGGCACCGGCTAGCTGTGAAAAAAGTAAAAGAAGAAGAGAAAGTATGTAAATTAAAACATGGGGCCGGAGAAGAAGAAAATATATTACAAGAGATAGACAGACAGAGTTATATACAATATATACAAGGACATGGCAAGAGGCTTGAGTCGGCGGAACCGACCAGGCTGACCACTGCTGCTGATGGCAGACGACTGGTAAAGTGCGGTGGTCGGAGACTGGTTTTATACGGTGATCTTGAGTACCGTGGCTTTGTTTCGGTCACGTAGGCCCCGCAATTCCGGGAACAGGTAATGATCCTCTTCGCCCGTCCTATTGTTCCGCACTGGCAGCTGCACATTTTGGAAAATTATCTCGTTTGTATTATTTCAATAATGCGAAATTTATGCAAATTATTATTAGGAGCAATGGATGGCTTATAAAATGAATTAAAATATAATTACGCATTTGTTACCACGTTCAGGTAAACTGAACGCCGGTAACATCCCTTCTTTAATACATGATTTAATTCATGGGCTATGCATAATACTGCGCTTTCCTTCACTGCTGCACATTGCTTAAGTACTTGCAAATCTCTACTATTATCTCCGAAATTTACAAAAGCCTTCAATTATAAAATGCATAAAATACAAGTAATACATTTTTTAACTTACAAATGTCGTATGGTAGCAAAGTAGAGAGAATACTATGACGGTTTTATAATTCATTTTGTTTGAAGTTATTTAGTAGTTGAATGAATAATAAATGGGGAGTATTTATGTGAAATGTGTAATGAGATGCTTCCTGTTTTGTCGTTCCATTCCATTTAATTAATTATCGCAATAGTAACATTAATTCGTTTATTTAATAAAATTTTTAGGAGTCCTTGAGTATATGTTTATTAAAATGCACGTTGCAAATAATAAAATGAATAATAAATGAATTTATTTTCTATTATAAAGCTATATAATAATTATGATTAAAATTAATTTTTTTAATCTAATTTTGGCCTTTGATTTGATTATTTCTGTTAAGTAACGCCAGTTTTTGGTATACTTATCTGATTTTATAAATCCTTCTAAATCTGCACACTGGTTAAATCCACTACGAAATAATTTCATTTTTCTGGTTTATAAATGCTTAAATAACATACGCTATAGTTTGAAAGTGGGTTGTATATGAATATTTTTTTCCTCTTCTCTTCTATAACTTTTCATCTTCTGGCCTGCCTCTACACATGCTTTCTCTTAGTGTCAAGCCTAAATTTCCTTTGTATTCCTTAAACCTTAATTCTGATAGTTGCTATCTTTTTCTGCAATATATCTACTTACGTCTACGAAATATCCCTTTTATTTCTGAAGTATCAATTCTTGATCTAGTTTAAATTGGTCTAATTCCTGTAACACATATTAATTTTTGTTTAGCCTAAAGCAGATCTTATTTCTAAAGCGTTAAGTTTTTTTAAGTCCATTTATTCTGCGTAGTATTTTTCTTTATTTAGTTTTGCACAATGAACATAACACTGTGTCTTTCTAACAATATTGTACCTCTTTCTCGTAGGCCAATTTCATCGACATCTACACCTCATATTCTATTCTCAATTAAGGTATTTACTATAAATAATACCTGCTCAATATTCAATCCGGTTTTTTTGCTTCTTATTCTTAAATCATCCCATATGATGTTATTCTTCTAATTTAATGTGTTCATTTCTATTCAAGTCGATTTTTTCTCCCCTATGCTTACTAAAAAGTCTTTATTAAATATACTTTACTTATTAACTACTAACTAAGCCTGACAATTTTATTTAACTTAAGTGACGTTTTTAACATAATCTTGAATAATCCTCATATTTATCTCTTTGTGAATCATTATGAAATAATAGGTCATTTCACTGATTAATTTTAAATCAGTGAAACAAACCAATTCTTTAACTAGTATTTAACATTCTCCATATCACTGCATTTATTATTTCGTACATTGTTTCACGATGCGTGCTTTGTTTATTTTTGGATTTCCACCTCCACCTAAGGATATTTCTGGATTTAATACATTTGTCACAATTTACACCTCACCTAAACTGATATAGACTTTATCATACACTTCTTATTTTGAACTCTGCTGCACTGAATTTTCCTATAGGAAATAATTTTACTAATTTGCTATCTGAAAGTAATCTATTATATTTATTTTATGCTGTGGCTAGAATAGATTTCTTCGAAGCAATTAGTTTTTGGACTTTTATCAAAAAGATGCATCCATTTTCCTGGTTCTAGTATCTTCCTAAAATGTTTAATTTTCCTTATATTCCATCGTTTAGGTAATTTCTAACTTTCTGTTTTCAGTTTCGTGATGAGTAGTCCGTTACGTGAGTAGAAGTTGAAGATGAAGTTAGATGCGTGTCAAAGATTAAAATAATATTTTAAATGAAATTATACAATAATAATGGGAATATTTTAGGTTATTTGGTAGAGTGTGTTTTGTACTGATTATATTGATCACAACCTTGAGTTCCACAGAATAGATACAGCCTAATAAAGATGGAAATATAATAATGTAAATGTTAACTGTTGAATTATAATAAAAATAAATACTTTAGTTTGTTATGCTAAGCGCAGAATTGCCATATATGAGAATTACGCCACCTTGCCGTCGATTTGTAATCGCTCACCTAATTTCTTCATTATGCAACAGCAATCATAGTGTCTTTCCAGGTAATGAAGTCAATGAGCAGTACAGCTCTCCGATCTCAGAAGGTAATAGAAATGATTTTTCTGGTAGACATTACCGTTTTGAATTATTTGAGTTTGTTTGGTAAATGAGCATAAAATAATTCTATTGAGTCTTTTATATTCAGGTGTTGCATAGCAAGCCTATGTTTAGTTACCAGTGACTATGCGAGTTAAAAAAGGGTCACCACTAAGAAAATAACATTCCAAAAACGTCAAAGTTGTAGCCGTACGCGGTGCTTTTTATTCATCAGTAAACATGAGGAAGACTCACTGTACTTTAACAATTTCACTTTCTTTACGAATGTGTTAATTGAACTCACCTGTTCGTCCATAATAACTGATCGCCGTTTTGAACATTCGTCATGGGTGTCCTCTCTTCTAAGTTAAAATTACAACATCATCGCCAAACAGATGTCTCTTCCATAACATTTTTTTATACACACCCTTTAAATGACGATGAGTATCATAAAGTCGCATATTTCTTAGGTTGAGAAATCTAATCACAGCACTAAACTTCACAACTAGCGGCGATCTTCATTTTCTTATTTAACTTTATAAAGGCTTACATAAACAGTACAGTTAATACAGCGAGACGTAAATTTGCATAGAGCTGAAAAATAATTGCAATACGATGCAAACGAGTTCTACTTTTCTGATATCCCTCTTAACTGAAAGTAAAGGTACATACTAAACAAGCTTATACCTCATCTATATACCTGAGCTATCATCTTATATGTTTTATATCTAACGGGGAGTTTATGATTTTATTAGTTTTATAGAACACATTACCGTTAAATAGTTTATGTTTAAAAATGAAAAGCTTTTTATCAAACCCAGTCTTACTTTAAAAAAAATAGTCATATTAAAGTTTTTCGTAAAATTCGCAATTAAAATGTTTCACCAAGTACATATCTATACCTCTAACAAATACACATCAACTACCACCAATTGCTTTCAATCAATGTGGAAAGAACCACCACGCTTTCTCAAACAAGTATCCAAAAAGACAGGACTTAGTCAACACCCCAACAGACGACACAGCTGTTCCACCAAAATTCTCCCCTACCCCCATTGAAATTATCCCCGCCACATTCACAAAATTTCGTTCCACCCAATCACCAGTTATCCAGGAAGCGATCTCGGTGGCTATCGCTAAAATTCTCGTCGTCTGAGTAATATATCTGAACCTTGCCCCACGACAAAAATTCACCCTCGACAGAGATAATCTAAATTTTGCTTTAATCAACAACAGAGATGTCAGAAGCAAAATCCTCAACCTCCAAATCCTTTGAATACAAGAAACATTACTCGCCCCTTCATCACGCCTCTCCATACCTGGCATAAACATCTATCGGGACGATAACGGACATATTCCTACACCATTCAATTCCTTTCCAACCCCTTGATAACCCACCTATAGACTACACATCTGCATAGCCTTTGTCGTCATTTGTTTCTCCAAACTATACTACAACACAGTTCACTTTATTTACATACTCTCTCTTCTCCCTTCTTCTCCAGAATACTCAATCTTTTCTTCTCCCAATCTCGTATCACCATCATGGTAGGGAAGTTCACCACCAGATACTCTTCCATCGGGGACACAGACACCAATCTCCACGGGTGCCAACTTGAAAACCATTTCTTAATCTCTCCACTCATCGTCATCGTCGCTGAAATTCTCTGCTACTGATTATTATATTCGAAGTCCGCGCGACGACCAAAACTAACTCCCGTCAGAGATAATCTTAATTTTGCATCAATCAACATCGGAGGAGCCAGAAGCAAAATCCTTAAGTTTAAGACATTTCACGTAAAGAATACTTTTCCTAAATAGACAAACTGATCGCACTGCGACACGCTCCTCAATAAATAATAATTGTGCAAAAACATGTATCATAGCAATATTTTATTTTAATATCTTCAGCTACGTTGGACTAATGAGATAATTTCAATAATAAAAATTTAAATTAATTTTCAATATTTCTGGCTTGTTGGAAACATTTTCAGGCTTTAATTAAAATTCTTAATTTGGTCATGCATGAGATTTTATATTTGAAAGTGTTTAATGAATGAATGAAGAAGTATGTTCGAATGTTTAAAATTCATCCATATTTTGAATGACTGCAAATTTTTGATATCAAATTATTCATAGAAATCATTAGTGGAAATACTAGGACTCCAGGCAGGCTAACAATATATTTGTCATTCAAGATTGATTGATTGCATATGATATGACTCTTAAATACACTAAATACAACCCAACTTTTTCAATTTCTGATGCGACCCCATTTGGCGCTGTTATTAATTCTTTGGACCATATTTACAAAATCCTTTAATTTCTGCTGGGTAATTTTATAATATGATACGCTAAAATAGAAGCTCATACATTAAATATAATTTAACTATAGAGTATTCATTACGATTTAATTTTAACATAGCCCAAATGCATGTTTTCGAAATGGTACAAATTCCGAATGGTACAAATTCCAAAAATATGAATTTGGACTATGTAGGTCTAAACTGCCTAAACATTCAATATTTCAAAATAATAAATATTTTATTGTTTTTTACCAAAATCTGGTGTTTCTTTCTGTCTTTATTATCTCAAACCAACTTGCTACAATTCAACACTAGTACTGTAGTAATGCTATTTTACCATCCATCACTTCAATTAACGAGCATATGATGTTACTTATAATAATTATTAATAAATCCTGAAAGCTAAATAACAAATATTTTTTTACCATGGCATTATGCACTATCGTTTGTTTTTGACAAGAATATTTTTTGCACTTTTCTTTAAAAACAATTAGATAAGGTAATACTTAAATAGTTAACACGGAAAGTCCAATAGTATGTGCGCCTGTTCTAGGATCTGTATACATACATCACTTCTGATACAAGTAGCATTATTAAATCACATTTATTCTATAAATATCACGATTACGCACTTTATCTAATCCCGTTTCGTAAATATATATTAAATTTTACGGCCGCGCGTAATTGTATACACTTCCGTGCCGACGTTAGCGTCAATAACTTATAAATATGGATTAAATCCCCTTGATAAAGTACATAGATGTACACTCTATATATTTCCATCGATAATTCAAAGCTGACGCAGATTACAATTTGCATGCATGCTCCAGATACTTATCCAACCTTAATATCGGAGCTTCTGTGTGGCGAATCGCCGCGTAGATCTGGATTAGGGGGATGTGTTCCAGACAGGCCCAGCCGTCCTCAGCGACAGAATTGTACATCTGGTGCCTTAATATTGCACTTCGTAGAAGGCAAAACCTCATTGCAAGGTGTTTTCTTTTCCTTTGACGATTTTATTATTATATTATTAGATATTTCTCAAGTTTAACAAAACAAAATTCGTTTATGAAGAAACAGCATTTCACACAAGACACAACTATTAAATAGTTACTCCAATTTAATACTTGTGTGTTAGTATACTGAAGGGATGTTATGGATGATTGTTTATTTCGTTACGTACGTACGTTTATGAAGTAAATAAGGTTTTGTGATTTTAGTGTGAATCCTTTTTTATAGGTAATTAACTTGAGTAGTAGCAGATACTATACGATAATTTCAATCAGTCAAATATTTTTTTAGTCAACTTAATATGATACCACTGACACTCAACTGACACAGTTTATTGGTATTGCCTGATTATCGGTATTATCGGTATTAAAAGCTCTATTCTCCATATACTTAAAAAAATACGTGGAGATATCTGAACTATGCCAGTGATCAAATCCAGAAAGCTGTTTAAGTAGTGCATAAAATTTGTTATAAGTGATCTCAATAAATGGAATTACAAATAATATTAACCATTATAAAATAAATTAGTAGTGGGATAGATAGGTTCGAGAATGATCGATCTGTTTGAAAAGATCGAACTGGTCCATCATTTGCTAGGATGGAGTACTCGACCTTCTTTAATTGATCTTGCCCATAATTACATTGAGTTTGTAGTACTAATGATATATGTAAGATACAGTTTTATATCCCTGTAGGAATAATAATTAATGTTTACATTATTATTATTATGTTTACATTAATATTTTATCTAGTGAAACTCTTAGACAATAGATGGCAGATTTATGGAAATATCTTTAAAAAAAAGTTGAAAGTACCCCTATGTGACTATTTCTCCCGAAGCATTACGAAAATAATTAAATTATTACATTTTATATCTACGATGATTATAGTTTATTGACGCCTGTCATGATAACATCATAACCAGTATAGCATTATGTGTGCGTGTGTGAATATGGGCCAGGCATGAATTTCCAACGCCAACTTCCTCATCGATGTTTGTTAAACGTTCGTTATCCTTATTACTTCTTTACTGCATTATTTCATTTTTTACTTTAACTTTTTGCTACTTTGTACTATTACTCCAAAAACTTATGATTTAAGAAAACGTTATTATCTCAGAGTAAAACACAAAACGGAACAAAAAGTTTATATTGATAATTTTTATTTAAGTCATATATCAACCAATTTGATATGTAAATGCATTTTTTAACGTTATATAAAGTAGTAGTTTTAAATGTTTTATTTTTTTTTAATCCTTTAGAAATACGCTTTAAACAATATAATGTGCCAAACACAAACAGCCCATATTATTTTCAAAATAGACTATATCAATCCATCAAAATGCTTATCCATAAATCCTTTTAACTATTTATTTGCTATACTTCTTGAATATGGTTTTATCTTGTCTGTTTTTTTTAGAATAAAGTCTTAGATAAGTGAAACAAACAACTCTTGGTTTACCGGGGAGTTGATTCTTAAATCTAATATAGTACGTCATTGATTCATTATATTGCTTCAAGTCATATATTTAATTTATTCTCCTTATTGTCAATCTATCATTTCTTCATTTAATCGCTAATCCATCGAATTGTAGAGCCTTAATTTTATTAATTATTCGTTTCAGATAAAATAATATTTTTCTGCCGTACATTCTCAAAGTGCACCCCCAAACTTCAAATTGCAAGAAAAACGTACTTTTTGATCTATAACATTACTTTCTGAAGGGTTACTTGGTGTTTTGAGTTAGCGATACTCAGAAATATTTGTTTTTATCACAATTCTATCATATCATTGAATTTACAGGTTTAAAACTGCGATTTTTATTTTGTTTATTTGAAAAATTCTGCAATCAATTTGATAGAAATGAGGTTCAATATTTTTCCTTAATCTGAAAGCAATTTCAATAGGACACCGAAACCACGCATCCACTCTTGTCGATACTTTAGTAGCGGGAATACATTGATCTATTTATTTATATAATACATTACTAGGACTTAGACTCGTTTTAGCAACATGAATAAGGTTGCGTTTGAATTGGCTACCGTTTTACTAGCACATATGTTGTTGTTACTTACTGCATAAACTATATATTCATTTAGTCTTTAACGTATATTTATTTGTTTTCTTAGAAAATCAATTTAAATATCTTGTTGAATAAAAATTATTCTACTGAGCCCAATACTATTTCAATTTATGCGAAAATGGTGTTCTTCCTATTTTGGTATGGAGTTTTCTTCTTCCACTTGACTATGTGTTTTAATATAGGACAACTCTCTTGATGTTTCTGGAACACACCTCTACTCCCTAAATAAATTATGTGAATTTCCCCTGTTTGGTGTTTAGTATTAAAATATTTCAGAAACCAAACGAGTTATTTCTGCATTTTAAACCAATTAAGATCATATTCTGAATATAAGAAGCTTCTACTTAAATATCTGGTTCTTATGTTCAAGACAAATTTGCGACAAATACAACATGTTTTTCAATATTTGGATCGGCATCCAATATAAATTTATAATCTAAGAACAGATACTTTAATTACATTAAATTAAATTGACATTTACATGTACATCGCAACATACAATCGTCAATATCGTCGAAAGAAAGGTTAACTGAACTTGAGTGTCAATTAGAAAATATCTAGTGGGATATCGTGGGTCTTAGTGAAGTTAGAAGGCGTGGGGAACAGCTCATTACTTTGAAGTCTGGACATAGTTTCTATTATTACGTGGGAAATGACAATAGATCTATGGTAGGAAATGGCTTTCTGATACATAAGTGCCACCAAACAAACATTATGCCTCTGAAGATATCTCCACAAGAGTAATACGCCTTGTCCTCAAACTCAACACCAGATATAATATCAAAATTATACAAGCTTATGCGCCTACCTCAAATCATACTGACGAAGAGTAATGTTTTATGAGAACATAAGAGATGCTCTTAGAGATCAGCAGGCACAATATACTATCCTATGTGGTGATTTTAATGCCAACGTGGGAACAAGGTCAGATGCTGCCAAGTTTTCTCTGAGCAATGCATCACGAGTAAGCTAGATGGTACTGAAAAGGAAGAGAACATTAATCTCTTAAATGAGACCATCACTACTGACCTGCTAGAGAGCCAAAACAGATACTGCCTAAGAAAGAATCGAAATTAAACGAAGATACTATGCGGAAAATGCAACAAAGGAGAGACATGAGAAGTGATGAACTAACTACTGATGAGGAGCTAAGACAGATAAACAGGGAAATATCAAAGGATGTAAGACCTGGCATTAGAACATACAACCAAAAAAAGTTTGAACAAACAATAAAAAACAATAAAGGCATGAAGGTATTATTTATTTATTTCTTAAATTTTGGAGGCGTTTACTTCGTGGTACATTTTCGATTATTAAATAAAGAAAACACTTAACTTTTTTATACCACTTATATTTTTATTTCTCGTGACTAGTTTCAATTACAAGGTAATCATTATCAAACTGTGTGTGTTTGATAATGATTACCTTGTAATTGAAACTAGTCACGAGAAATAAAAATATAAGTGTTATAAAAAAGTTAAGTGTTTTCTTTATTTAATAATTTATTTATTTATTTATTTATTAACGATTAACACCTTTTACATTTAATTACACAGACATTAATAACAACAATATTCTAAACCAAATCACAAGCGAATAAACATATAAACAATAACTTAAATATAACCCAATATGACACAACAGTGATGCGTTGAAGTCAGTAATATAATATAATCAAATTAAATTTAACATAGATTAATAAGAAAAATGGTATAATAATTTTTGTACATAAGATCAATTAAGTAACGATAAATTAACATTTCTTAGTTTACGTTTAAACAAAGATAGTGGAATGTTTAATTCATTTAAATGACTGTACTTATAATGGAGGACATTGAACGTTCTGAGTATACTACATAGTGGATTGATGCTGCCAAAATTTGTAGAATGAAATTATTGATGAAACAATAGTTTTGACCGAGTTGATACTGCCATTGGTGCATTAGAATTAATAAATTTAAGAAGACTGGAACAGTCAAGATACCCATTAATAAGCTTGAATCCGAAACACAGGTCTACAAATATTCTTCTATTCTTTAATAGCTGTAAATTTAAAAACTCTAAAGACTCAGTATAACTGTAGTTATTCCTTGGAATACCACGTTTCCTTGAAATTGCTTGACAGAATTTACTTTGCTCAGATTCAAGATTTGACGATACATTACTATAGAACGGCGACCACGCCTGGCTAGCGTACTCAAGATGTGGTCTGACTAACTCTACATATAATATTTTTGATGTATCTATTTTAAAATTATAGGCAAATCTAATTACAAACCCGGGAACTTGCATTGCTTTATTTCGTATTTTAAAAATGTGTTTATTGAATGTTAATCTAGAATCGTGGACAACCCCTAAATCCTTTATTTCATCTACATTGTTCAATTTATGACCATCTATAAAATAATTATTTAAAAATACGCTTCTTCTACTGAATGATATACAAAAACATTTTGACAAATTTAAAAATAATCTGTTGTTATTGCACCAATCGAATAAATTATTTAAATCAGTTTGCAAGTTCATTACATCATTCTGGGACTTAATTGTTATTACATAAAAAAACTAAAAGGTGAAAAAAGGCAAATGGCGAATATTAAGAACAAACAGGGATATATTACAACAATCCGGGAAGGTATTCTAAAAATAGTTGAGGACTTTTACCACCTAATATATAAAAGCCACAATGGAGTAAATTTAGACCCAGAAACAGAACCAGAGACATTGACAAGTAAAAAAGGCATCGTTAATCAAGGGTTAGAATCACTGCCTGATATTACTCTGAACGAAATAAACCTAGCACTGGGGAAAACAAAAAAATTAGGACCCTGGAGTGGACTATGTAGTTGTTGATGCAATTAAGGTAGGTGGTAACTAAAGAAAATAGCAACACTTTTTAACCTTTGTCTTTTTAAAAGCACTATATCAGAAAATTGGTACAACACCATCGTGATCTTGATTCATGAGAAGAGAGATACAGCCGTACTGAAAAACTATTGACCAATAAGCTTACTTAGTCATTTTTATAAACTCTTCACGAGAATTATTACCACATAACGGGAAAATAAATTAGATTTTTATCAACCAATGGAACACGGCGGATTCCACACAGGTTTTGGAACGAATGACCATCTTCAAAGCATTAAAACTGTGATTGAAAAAACAATTGAATACTTGTCGTTGCCCGAATGGAGAGGAAAGGGTTTAAATATATATGATCTAAAACTAACAAATCTGCGTTTCGTGGATGATTAGTTTTGCTGTCCGACAAACTACAAGATATCAGAAAAATGCTGGATGATCTTCAGGAAGTATGTACCCAGGTCGGGCTAAAAGTTAATATATCAAAAAAATATAAATAAATCTGATCCCTAGTGGAAATACTACTACTGGTAACTATGAGGTGGAGCTGGTAGATAAGTACACATATCTTGGTCATGAAATACGAATCTTGAGAGTCAACCAAACATGCGAATTAAAGAGAAGAATTACGATCGTTTAGGCTGCATATGGCAGACTTGTAGATGTGTTTAAAAGTAATATCCCAATTTATCTAAAAAGAAAAGTTTTTAATCAGTGCATTCTACCGGTTATGACTTACGGCGCCGAAACTTTAATCTTATTAGTCAAATCTGCTAAGAAGTTCTGAATAAAACAACGCAAGACGGAAATATCGATGATCGGTGTGTCACTTCGTGACCACGTCAGAAATGAGGACTTACGAGCGAGAACAGGAATCACGGATGTTATATACTCGGAGAAACAGGGGAAGACCTCCCACGCAATGGACGGACGATATCAAAAGAATAATCACAAACTGGATGCGGAGCGCTCAAGATAGAGGACAGTTGACAGAAATGGGGGAGGCCTATATCCAGCAGTGGATACAAAGGGCTGATTGATAATGCTGATGATGAATACATTTTCCTATAGTCGCAGATACGAGGGTTGCTATTTATGTATTGAGAATAGAAATAATTAACAAATTAATTTTATCAAAAATATTTTTATTGTTTTTCAAAATAATTGATTTTAAGATCTATATACTTTGCATGCGATTGAACCATCCTTTAAAGCACAGTGTCCAGGCAAAAGATGGTAGCTACAAAACATGCATTTTAAAAGCCTAAACTGCTGCTGATGAAAATCCTTGTTTACGCAGTTTATCTTTAATTACTGGGAACAAGAAAATGTCATTGGGTGCCAAGTTGAGGATGTGAGGTGGACGATCTTTTGTGTGTCCAAATACTAATTTCTTGCATGTGGTCTGTGTAAGCTCGCATTGTCGTGATACAAAATAATTCATCGTTTTGGGCTTCTCTCAATTTACCGAAAACTTCACGCAAACAAATAATCGTATCTTCTTCTTTCTTCTAATTTAGCCGTAGTTTGTCCACTTCTGAACATAGGCCTTCCCCATCTTTTGCCAGGTTTCACGTGAAAGTAGTTTAAATATAAAGATGTATGTAGGGTGGGTGGATGACCTCTGACCCACCCTACAATTTGTAAAACATATTCGAATGAATTCTTAATTATTGACAGTGATATATTAAAACTGCATATTGATGCACGAAATCAAGGATTTACATTAAGGTTTAAACATATTTCAGAAGTATAAAGTGCAAATAAACAAAATTCCCATCATACGTAAATAATTCTTTACCTATTATTTCATAAAGTTTCACAAAGAAATAAGTGAGAAAATGATTGAAGAAATGTTAAAATTCACATAATCAAATAATATAATAATAATGTATGGTACTTTGATCAAATAATTTACATAAAAATAATTTTAATTGACGCAATAAAATGGTAAAATCATTTCCTCAAATATTTATTTAACTGTATAAAGTGCGAAAAGAATGTTTTTAATCATTTATGTCGTCAATGCATTGTGATGAGTCTTTTGCAACTAAGTACCATTTTGTTACTGCGATTTCTATGATGTCGTCCTTCCATCGTTTTTGTTGTCTTCCGACACCACGTTTGTCCTGCCTTGGGCGCCACTGCATAAGTCTCTGCAATCTGTACTTTGCCTAGCTAGATGACCTACCCAGCTTCACTTTAGTTTCGCTATGCGTTTCATAACATCTTGAAAACCAATTTTTCCTCAAACATCCTCATTTTTTATAAGATCTTTCAGACTCACCCCCAGAATTGCTCATTCTATTGCATGCTTAGTAGTTCATAGTCGGTCTGCCCTTCTCATGGTAAAGGCCATAGTTTCCATTCCATATGTCATAACTGGGAGAATACACATATCAAACACATGTCCTTTCAATCCAAAAGGTATATTCGTATCTTTAAAAATGAATTTCAGCTTTGCAAAAGCAGCCCAGGTCATACGTAATCGTAGGGCAATCTCAGCTATTTGGTTGTCTTTGCCGAACCTTATGGTGTATCGTTCACATTCTCTATTAGTTGGTTTTCGATTAATATGATAGGTCGTTGGAAGCTCATAACCTTATTTTTGCTTAAGTTCATTTTTAAGCCTGTTAATTTTGATGCATTGTTCAGCGCAGATAACATATCCTGGATGTTGTTCAGGTTGCTGCTCACAGCGAAGTTGGTTTAGATATTTTCATCAACATTTAACCCCTTTGTCTCCCAATGCAATTTTTCTAATATATCTTCCAAAGCAAGTGTGAATAATTTAGGGGAAATTGTATTGCCGTGTCATACTCCCCTTATTATTTGGATTTGGAAGGTTGCATTTATATATATATATATATATATATATATATATATATATATGTTGGTGCGGATAGTTTCGCGAAGATTATTTTTGTACATTGTCAATGTTCGGCTTTAATCTTCGAATTTGCAAGTTTTGATGGTTCTAAAAAGAACCGATTTGCAACGTTTCGACCAAGTCGCATTGGTCTTCTTCAGGCGGTGTTCGATGGGGAACTGCAGTTCAAGAAGGTTAGTGTATTTGAAGTCTATTCTAGCATTATACATTGCGTCGAAAACTGCCCACAGCTTTATGGAGTCAAACACCTTTTGATAGTCGACGAATGCTAGGTGGAGTGAGATGTAGTACTCTGCGCTTTTTTTAATGAGTGTACGGATCGCATGAAGATGGTCTGTTGTACCTAGTCCCTTTCGAAAGCCGGCTTACTCTTGCGGTTAGTAGAAGTCGAATTTGTTTGTTATTCTATCCGTTATGATCTTAGTTAACATCTTACACAGATGTGATAGCAGACATGTTGGCCGATAGTTCTCTATGTTGCTATTGTTCCCCTTTTTATGCAATATCATTACTTGTGCATTTTGCCCAGTTGTTGAAATTTTACGTTATATAAGCATTTATTTAGGAGGATTTTAATAGTTTCTAGTAAAGCGTCGCCACCTAGTTTTAGCATGTCACTGGTTATGTGATCTTCCCCAGGCGCTCTGCCGGTTTTCGTTTGTTTTAGAGCTTGTCTAATTTTGTCGGTGCTTATATCTGGCATATCCTCGGAGTTGACATTTTGAATTGTTTTAGGATGGCTCTCTTCAAGGTGTGAAGTTGAAGTATAAAGATCGGTGTAGAATTGTTGGATAATGGCTACTATTTCGGTTCTTTCTCTCTTTATTACTCCGTTCTTGTCTTTCATGTTTATAATCTTGGTTCTTCCGTTCGACTGTGAGCGCTTTAAAACTTTCATATTATTATTATTGTTTTCTATAACTGCTTTAATTTTTTCCGTGTTATAACTTCTAATATCTTGACGGATTTTCGTATTAACCGCTTTATTATAATCTTAAATTCCGGAGACTCTCGGTCTATTGTTCTTCTTTTTCCCATCATTTGTATGTTGTCTTCCTTGATTTTCAGGTTATTTTGAAGTTTCCTGTTGAAACATAACTTTCTATTCACCGTTTGAATGTGGTTTTGTAGTTTTTCAGTCAAGACATTGATGTTAAGATTTGAAAGGTTAGTTGTTAGTGTTGGTTTTCTCTCTAGCTTCTTCTTATATTGTGCTGTATTTTGTTTGATAGTTTCTATAATTGAGATTGATTTTTGTTGGATCAACTTCTTTCTTTCTACACTAAAGTTGATTTTAACTGATGCTCTTATTAGGCTGTGGTCGTTTCCTCTGTGAAATCTATTTAGGACTGCAATGTTTGTAATTATGTGCTTCTTATTGGATATTATGTAGTTGATTTCGTTTTTTGTCTGCGAGTCTGGACTTTGCTATGTCCATCTTCTTTGGTTAGATTTTTTAAAGAAGGTATTCATACAGAATAGTTATTCACAATTAATTAACTTCTGACTTAACCCGTGGTGAAATATTTTTATGTTAATAAAAGGATTAATTAAGCACTTGGTTATCGGTGAGTTTTATGAGTACGTGAAAATATTTATATTAAATAAAACACTAGCTTGGCACTTTTTTCACTTGGATTATTTTATAGCTAAATGTACATTTCGGTCACAAATGTACACTTCGTTGGTTCACTTGGTTTATTTTATAGCTAAAGTGAAAAAAGTGCCAAACTTTGTTTTATTTAACACTTGGTTATGTTGCACTATTTTTATATTTCTCCGACTAGTTTCGACCATTGGTCATTCTCAAGGAGATAATAGATATAGTGAAACATAAACAAGTGCTTAATTAATCCTTTTATTGATTAGTTTTTCGGTCTGAAGATAGTTAATTAGTTATTCACCTCTTCTATTTCTTGTTCCTAGCCCGAAGTTTCCCATTCTTTGGATATGATCTGTTTGTGTTTGTGTTTGTCCCACTTTGGCATTAAAGTCTCTGATGATAAATGAAAAGTATGACTTTGCCTCTGTTCGCGTAGTGGTAATATCTTTATAGAATTGTTCAATTTCACAATCCTCAGAAGTACTTGTGGGAGCGTAGACCTGGATTACTTGAAGACTATATTTTTTTGGATAGTTTGAGTACGACGTAAATGACTCTTTCTGATATGAATTTCATTTTTGAGACAAGAAGTTTCAGTTCTTTCTTTATAAGAATGGCGACACGATCGATGTGTGAATTTGTTTCGGAGTTGTTTTGGTAGAGCATGTGCTCAGACTTTAAGATGGTACACTTTTCGCCTGGTAGCCTTGTTTCACAGAGTCCAAGAATATCCCATTTTATCAGCGAAAGTTCTTCCTCTAATTCACATAGTCGTTCTGCAGATTTGATGAAATCAGCTATTGCGATGTGTAGCTTTTTACTATTGGTGTTCTTATTCCGTTACCTTGTCAGGTTTATGCCTCCCTCAGATTCCGAGAGGCAGACTGAGTTTTTAGTGTGGGATTTCGAAGTAATATTCTTGCCCACGTGGCAATATTTGACCAAACTTGACTTATTCATGGGAGATTTTGGAATGTCTAAAACGCCATGCTTGCCCATTCTGGGAACAGACGCTGTTTGTAGCGGGTGGCTACAAACATCTAGATACAGACGCTACGGTGTTCCTCTTGGTCCGCGGGAGGTATTTGATTTCCCTCCTACTTCTCATATCTGAGAAGCATTCCCCTATCCGCCACCTTGTGATGCACCCTGTAGGGGTTTCAGGTTCCCCCTAGGGAATGATCGTATACCACACCGAATTAAAGGTCTTTTGATTTTTGAGTGTCACAGTTACCACATGAAACACCGGCCTTTTCTTTCTGGTTAAAACGCATAAATCCAGGTCTCTTCATCTGTGATGATGCCGTATACGGCTTTGGATGCATCACAGTTGTATTTCGAAATCATTTTACATCATCAATCTGTCTTCAAATGTGGGATCTAACGCACACATAGCTTCCAAATGTACGTACAACATCTTATGAATGCTTAAACATCTCTCGATTTTGTGATATGTCGACATTACGATTTTCTCCGTATCGATGTTTTCTGGAGCAACTACCAATTTTGGACGACGCCAAAATTTGAATTCAGTTTATTGATGCACTGTTCTTGAGTTAGAAATTTAAAAATATGGCGGAGCGCAAAGTACGTCCTCTTTCTGAGAGTCAATTGAATTCAAGGTTTATAAGCGTTATAAGGATTTGTGCGGTATGTGAGAAAAGGCTGCTAACCTTTTGAAACGAGCAAGTCATCAAATATCAATATCCTAAGTCAAGAGGAAAAATTAATACAACTCACTCACTGCATATACCCTCAAAAACAACAACAAAATCAAGGGGATAAACCAAACAGAAAAGACAACTATATCTAATAAAACTGCAAACTCAAAGAATATTAAAATTTTGACGGCAGATGGAGGCAGCAATATAAAATCAATAAATAAAGTTATGAACGAGGCTAATATTAAGCCAACAAAAATCAAGTTCATAAAAACAGCATTGTAGTCGAGAAAAAGGAAAAGGTAAAGAAGGTCGACGAACTCGCAAAAAAAACAAAAGCAGTGATTGAATATCTAGCAGGATGCTTGTTTTACTACTGGTAATTTCCCAATTTACCAATCTATAAAAAAGGAGATACTGACGCATTCTTAAAATATTTGAACACATGATACACGATTGTTTATTAAATTCCTTTATGAAGTATAATGCAATAAACATGTATTCCTAAAACATAGACGTGTTGAAACTGCTTTATTTGATTTTACGAACTGGATTTTTAGGCCCTATAACAAGGAGATGTCGCTTGTGGGGTTTTTCTGGATTTATCCAGAATTTTTGACTGTATCACTCGATCCTATTAGCATAACTTCATTGCTATGGTGTTCGAGGAATGGCACTCGATCTAATAAAAGCAGACATAATGAGTGTTACTGGGGAGGTAGCAAAGTTTGGTAAACTTAAGTTAAATAAAGGCATTCTTCGAGGAAGCATACTGGGCCCACTTGCATTCAAAATTTATGTCAACGACATGCCTAACAAAGAAACACATGGCGTGGACATAATACACTATGCAGATAACACATCATGTCTAATAAAAGCAAGTACGCTCATAGATAAACCACAATTAGAAAACAATGCCCTGATACTTCTGGAAAAAAATATTGACAGTGTTTCCGAGACTTTTATTGAATTTTATAATTATTGTCTATTATTGCATTTACATACACAAAGAATTATTATTTTATATGTTGTCATAATCGCTATATTGATTACAATTAAGGTTATATTTAAGCTTAGAATTATAGATTTTAGGCTTTTACCAATCCAATTTATGTATGAATGTGTATTATATCGCATTGAAAAATTTTTTAACTCTATCATGCTGTCAGTACAAATAAAAGAACTCGACTATTTTGTATTCGTCGACATTCTAGAAAACCATCACGTACAAAAAATATATAAAACTTAGGGTATCGATTAAAATCATGTATTCATTTAATACTTTTATATTTTTTTTAATAAATGTTCTAAAAACTTAAAATTTGTAATAAATATTCTGTTTATGTGGTAATCCAACCGCTGATGTGTAACTTAATATTTTATTCATAACAACATGAAGTTTGTGAAATCACACGCATTATTATTCATTCGTAGAAGGTAAAATCCATATTACGATTATACAGAAGGCGATCGATTAACGGCAGATAGCACCGTCGTTTATTTTCCAGGATTTACAGGCCCTTCCAGTTATCAAACGCCGATGACTTCCTTCCTGTCCGGACCACCAATACACCGACCCTCCTAGGCTTCCTGACCTACCCACAATGACCGGAATAATTTATGTTATAGCGCATCACAAGCGTAAATCAATGTGACCTCTGAACTTTCCCCTAACGGAAATAATAGAAGAAATTGTATACACGCCGGCAAATAATCGATGTAATTACTCGCTTTTTTTCCGTAAAATCGAACCGCCGTGGTGTTAAAAATATTCGCTCGTTTCTAATTTTAGGGTGTGATTTTATGAAGGCTGATTTGATATTTCCTTCCTTAAATGGACGTATTAATTCAATGACCAGTTTATATTATAACTAATTAAAGTCATAGTTTTATTTATTTGTTAAATTTTTACCTACAAAGTCGTTGGAAGTAATATGCATTATTAGAGACTCTTCATCTTCTAATATGAGCAATAATTGAAAATATAACATTATTTAAGTTCATGTGAATTATAATAAAAATTAGTTTATAAAAAAGTATTAAGTAATTTAAATTATATTTAAATTTTTATTTGTTGCTGTAAATAACAAAGTAGTATACAATGCAGAAATATTAGAAATAAATTTCTTAGAAAGTCATCATTAGAGAAAATCAGTGTTTATGTGCGTATCCGTAGCCATTTCCAGCATAACCTTCTTGTCTTTGACCATGATGTCCATATTCAATTCCATTTCCTCCATTAGTACTATAGTAAGAAGATGACTCTACAATATTGAACTTTGGAGCAGTTGGTCCAAAAATATTGGCGCCTCCGGCCGTTGCTCCAACATTAGACTCATGCCCTTTATGTGGTCCTATAATTGAGGAATGTCCGCTGATACATCCTATGACGAAAATATCTTCCTTTTGTGGTCCAATAACTGAAGAATGTTCACCTTGAGGTCCTACGACAAAAACGTTTTTGCCACGAGGCATGTTAACTGCACCATGTCCACCGTTATATCCTTTAATTGACACATCCCTTCCTTGTGATTTAAAAATTTCGGCATACTTAGTAGAATAATCTTCTTGTCCATTTCCGTAGCCATGTCCTTCGTAATCCAAACCAGCCCATCCATTACCTTTGCTTGCACCATGGTTAGCAGATGCGCCTACAATACTTGAATGCCCTGCAGTTGATCCAATAATACTGGAATCTCCACCATGTGGCCCGATAACAGAAACATCGCCTCCGTGCGGTCCAATAACAGATGAATCTCCACCATTAGGACCAATTACAGAAATATCTTTTTCTTGTGGGCCAACAATCAAGGAATTGCCACCATGATTGCCTGCAGAAAAAGTATCTTCTCCATATGATTTAATGTTTGTAGGCTGATTATAGAAAGAATGACTAGTTGAATAATCTCCTTCATTCTGAACTGAATTTTTCAACTCAAATCCATTTCCACGACCGTGGTTATGTCCGTTATAATAAGAGTTATATCTATCAGAGGATACATGTCCTGAAGTTGCACCTAAAATATTTGCATGTCCAATAGTTTGTTTATAGACAGCGGCGTGTTCAGATGATGGTCTAGGAATAGTAACATGTACCCCACTTGATCCATGTACGGAAGACGGTCCATTATTATTTGATCCAATTAAATAATGTGCATCTTGATAATCTGAACTAGAATGGTATCCTCCGTAATTTTGACCATGACCACTATATCCAGCACTAGCCGATCCTGCTCCTCCAATGGCAGCATGTCCAGCAGATGAACCTACAATATTTGCATTGCCTGCAGATGGCCCTACAATGGTTGTGCATCCGGCAGATGGTCCGACAATAGATGCATCTCCTTGTTGTGATCCTACAATTGTTGGAGATCCACCATGAGGTCCAACTAAGGAAACATCACCTCCATGTGGTCCGGTGACTGCAGAGTTACCTTTCTGAGGTCCGTGAACTGAAGCATCTCCACTTTGAGGTCCAATAACATTTGAGTGCCCAGAGGCTGATCCAGCCAAGAAAACATTACCTCCATGTGGTCCAGCGACTACCGACTTGCCATTCTGAGGCCCATGAACTGAAGCATCTCTACCTTGAGGTCCAATATTGTTGACATGACTAGAGGCCGGTCCAGTAATAGAAGCATGTCCGGCTGAACCGCCAAAATTGGCGTATCCTCCAGAATGTCCAACACTAAGGCCACTCCATTGCCCTTGATTTCCAAATTTGGATGGTTCGGCATTGGCGAAAGCCAAAGTGGCGAGAAAAACTATGGTCTAAAAGATTAAATAGTGTTAATTCTTCAATTTTAATTTGTAACACACAAATTGTATAGGCAAGTTTATATAATTATAAAATTGTTGATATTATTTGTTTCATACAATGAAAAAAGAAAATAGGTCAGAAGTGTATATTCAACTATAAAGATAGGTATACCGTTTAATATTTTACTGATGCTATTATATTATGTACCCCTATTTAAGAACAATTAATCAAGCAATTGATATATTACCTTATGCTATTCCTTAATTGAAGTTAAATATAATTTATAATATATATGTTTGAGTAATTAATATTTAAAATGATTTAACAACTTACCAGGCGATGCATTATTAGTGCAGAGACCGGCTTGTTTCTAGATGGTGAACTGGTCTGCTGTTGGCTTGCTGAAGAGGACTATATATACCAAACCCCGACGTTCATTGTTGCATGAAGTCCAAAAATGAAGGCATGGTCGATGGTTGCGATTTTGTGAATTATTCATTATTTAATACGCGATTTCATATATTTAATTGGACTTAACTAATACACTAATTCATATGCAGCAAAAAATAATATTATAATGAAAAAAAAATACATGTCTAAATTCCTTATTATTTGAGAACACTAACATTCCAAACATGCAATAATTAGTTAATCTTCAATTAAATAAAGCCAGTGTTTTTAGCACTTTTCAATTTATTATGTCACATAAATATAAACACATTTATAGTATATTAAAAAGAATAAACATAGGGGTTTCGACCGTTGCAGGTAATTATTAAGTGTTGTATAAGACAGCACAAATTGTGGTATATAACATTAAAACGTGTCTCATTTTTCCATTAAAATAAACTCCCGCGTACTTATTGTTGCCACCTACATCTTTATTAATTATTATCTACCTTTTTAAGATCGATGTTTTATGTTTGCCGTTTGAAATAGATCAAGGTTCGTGTTTAATTGAAATTTAATTTTAATAACTGTATTAGGCTTTAAATCTACAAGAGTTGGATGCGAACTGGGTGCCCCCGACGCCTGATCCCTTATATTATTCCATAATATACGACACCCCGGGGGTTAATATTTTAATTATTGAACGCTGCAATATATATGATGCTACATATTTACGTTATCCCTGAGATTAATAACGAATTTTCAAAATTAAAACTGCATAAGTAATGCTCGACGCACGGATAACACGTGCCTCCCTGAAGGTAAATTTTTAATTTTGTTAGTAGCAGAGTGTAGGTTAATAATTCTTTGTATTTATTTCCTTGTATCATTTAATATATGTCTAGGTATTAGTCAAAGAAGTAGTTGTTTCAACTAGTAATTCACTAAATGTTTTCGTAATTTTAAATTATTATTTATTTTCTGTTTTGTTTAATTGATTGTATTAAAAGTTTTTATCGCCGTATATAGGCGTTAATATTTATTGGGCTCTAATTTTCCACTAGGGATAAATATTCAATAAATAATACATTATATTTTCCCTATTTTATGTAATTAAAACTCAAATGTGGCTTTTGCTGCTATGAGTTAAAACTAGATACTATATTATTTGTGTAAGTGAATTAAAACTTTATATTTTTGAGCATGCTCTGAATGATTATGAATAAGTTAATCCGTTTAAGTAGGTCATTTTCAAAAAGTTAAAATTAAGTCTGTTATTTAGTTTATAAAAAAATAAGTTGTTAATATCTGTTCTCCTATAAAGAGAAAATTAATTATAAGAATGACACTTACTTTGCCCAACAACTCGCCGTACTTTTATCCATTGCTAGATTTCCGTAGACATTCTGTAAGCGCCTGTGCGTATCTGAGATGCCCTGGTTTTCCACCAAAAGAAACTCAATCACCCCGTGCGTACCATTTACTTGACAGTCGCGTTATTGATGAAAGGTCATGTTGTTCCTTCATGCTTGCCTCCAGAAATCTAATGAACGGAAGTTGCTCGTTCTTCAAAGATGTACACTATTCTCTTGTTTTATTGAGATACGTGTTTTGCTTTGTCTGTAAAGAGTTTTACTTAAAGTTTTAAGGTTTCAATCTAGGTTTTGTTAGAGATTCATTTCAAACAGTGCCAACAATTCCCAAAATCGCATAAAAAATGTGCACAACAAACTGAGGTTTCATGAAAATACTTATAAAAATACTCCTCAGAGTTGAGTGAAATAGACACGACATTAATGCATCTGCCCAATAAAACCAACATTAAACTACAATAAGATCATCTTTTGTAATGTAGATGTGGTTAAGTGCAGATAAGTCAACAAGTTTTAAGCAACTTCCAACTGCCTTTGCTATGTCTAGGGCATTTTGTAAGATTAATAATTTTTCTTAGCAGTCTAATATAATATTAGTAAAGTCTTGCTGTTGGTGAAAAGTCTTGTTCTTCAGCCAGCTTGCAACACAATGATTGGAGTTACCTGTTTTAAATGCAGTATGCAGTAGTATAAGCATCTATGCAAGTTTTTTTTATATAGTAATAATCGTTTGTTTAGGTGATTTCAATATAGACATGAGGAAACCAGACGATCCCAAGACAGTGTATCTTAATTCCGCCATTGGCTCTGCGGGAATGCAGCAAATTGTATCACAGCCAACAAGAGTCAGAGATACAGGAGTAAAAGTTATAGATTTCTCAGATCATGACCTAACTTATGTCTAAATTCAAAACGAAGTAGTCCCATTATCATCTAGATCATTTACATACCGTAACTTTAATCACTTCTCCTTTAATGATCTATCTAAAGAACTCGAATCGTCACCATTAGCCGAAATATATTACATAAATAACATTGAAGAGAAAGTGTTTCTGCTTAATAATTGTCTTCTAGATATTTTTGACAAATTAGCACCGCTAAGAACCATAAAAATAAATAAAGAAAGACCCCCGTGGCTAACGGATAATATTAAATATTTAATTTCACTAAGAAATAAAGCAAAGGCTAAATTTATAAAAACGAACCGACTAGAAGATTGGAACTATTACAAAAGCCTTCGTAATTACGCAAAAGTGGCCATCGAAAATGAAAAGAAAGCATTTATTCAATGGAAATTAGGTACATCAGATCCTAAAAAAATGTGGAAGGAATTAAGGTCCTTGAATATTATTCCAGCTAAGAGTAACCAAGCTGGTCAGTTTCCTACTGATTTGGGAAATGCTAATAATATAAATGACCATTTCATTGACTCGGTACCCAATCCTAATGTAAATTACAGCGACCTAATAGATCACTATAAACATACCTATAAATGTAATTTCTCGTCTCTATTCATTTTTAAACTTGTAGATATAGAGGACGTTAACAAAATTTTGAATAACATTAAGTCAACCTCTCGCGGCTATGATGGATTGGATATTAAACTTCTTAAATTATGCTGCTCCTATATATTACCCTTCATTACTAATATAATAAACAGTTGCCTATTAGATGGCTTGTTCCCTAGTGCATTGAAGATGGCACTGGTTGTGCCACTACCGAAAAAACAAAACCCAACTCAATTAAGTCATCTGAGGCCAATAAGTATCTTGCCCACACTTTCGAAAATTTTAGAAATAATCATGAATAATCAAATAAAAAAACACCTGTCACAATTTAACATTTTATCTGAATTTCAATCCGGGTTCAGGGATGGCTACAGCTGTACCACTGCATTGCTAAAAGTCACCGATGACATCCTCAAACAGTCCGATGCCGGCCAAATAACAGCACTGGTACTTCTTGACTACAGTAAAGCTTTTGACATGCTTAATCACCTAGTTTTACTTTCGATTCTTCATTACATAGGATTCGATCAGTCGGCCATAGATCTTTTAAGTAATTATTTAGTAGGGCGGTGCCAGGCTGTAAAATTAAAATCTGGTATATCAAACTTCAAGGAGTTAGTATCTGGTATACCTAATTTATCACATTGCAAGTATCATATGTACGCGGACGATACGCAATTGTACATTTCCTTCCCACCCGAAGATTATCGCGATGCACTACTAAAATGAAACTATGACCTCAATAAATTATAAGAACTGTCTCTTTCCCATGGACTTATTTTAAATCCGTCAAAGTCTATATATCTTCTTTTTGGGCCGAAAAGAAAGTGTACTGAACCAGTGGCCAATTTTAAGCCTTCAATAAATAATCAGCCGATTCCTTTTACTCCTGGTGAAAAAAAACTTAGGTATTACCATGGATAACACGTTTAGATACCATAATTTTATAAAGCAATGTATCAATGTTGCATACGGTAATCTCAGGCTTATATACCATAATCGAGAGTTTCTAACGCAAAAGACCAAAGTTTTGTTGTGCGAAACGACAGTATTATCACCATTTACTTATGGTTCTCAATTAGTACACCCATGCCTTGACCAAATGACAAAATCGCGTATTCAACGGATTCAAAATTCCTGTTTACGGATTATATTTGGGCTACGCAAATTCGATAAAATTAGCCATAAACTCTCAGATTTAAATTGATTAAACATGGATAACCGTCGTATAATGCACAGTTATTCTTTATTTTACAGTATTATTAAATATAAAACACCTGCCTATCTGTTCGAAAAGCTTTCATATAGATGTGACGTTCACCTGCTCATAAAACGAGTTTATTTGAGAGATCATTTCATTATACAATTGTTAATTTTCTCAACAATCTTCCCATTTCTTGCAATGACTTCAACTCGAAACTTAAGTTTAAAAAATATGTCTTTACATTTTTATATAATAAACAATGTCCATCAACACTTGTGTCTCCGCTAGCCGGTAATTGATACCTAGTATGGTCCTTTCACATGCTTATCATATTTGAAATGTATTCTAAGTTTCTTATTTAATTGTGTATTTATTCTATTTTATAATTGTTTAATTTAATCGTTATCAAACTAAATTACTGAGATGTAATGGAAGAACAGGGTGTCCTTTTGCACATATCTGAATTACATCTAATTTTTCCTCTGTATAAGATCGTAATTTTTGTTATATATTTGTTTATATTATATATCTGCTTATATTATATTTACGAGTATGTATGTACATAGTTCTGTCAAAGAGGAAAAATAAATTTATTATTATTATTATTATTATAATCTACCATAGAGCCACGTAATGAACTATGCAACTAAAATTGTATAATGTAGCTCTGTGGGGGAATATTTAAAACTGTTTTTTGATGAAATAAAAGCCTATTATACAGCGAATCTTATAAGACAATAACACATATGATCTACAATTAATTTGCAATGTAGATGTGGCTCTTCAAAAAGCACGTGACTTTAATAAGTTCCACCAATCGGTTTTTAAACCGCGATTAGATCTCTTCTCACGTTTATGTTTATTTTGGTCGTAATTACTGGTGGCTTTAGAGATAATAGGATAGCACATAGTTTGCTCGATAAGACTTACAGAGTTCTACCACCTTCTGGATATTAATTTAAAGTTATAGATTTCAATTTTGATTGGGATTACTCCAATATACAGGGTGGACCAAAGGTACGTTTAAATTTGAATCGGTAGCTGCGATGACGGCGGGGTGGGGCGGAGGGGTTACGAAGCGCAATTCCCAATGGGAATTCAGTACCACGGCGTAGTTCAGCAATAAACAACATGCGTTCTGTGTACGCGAGTACTACCGCAACAACGATTCTTTTACTCTAGCGCAACGAAAATTTTGCGCTCATTACAACATACGGCGAAAATGGGTAAAGAAGTTCGAGGAGGCAGGTTCAACAATGAATCAACCACGATCTGGCCGACCTAGAATATCAAGAGATCTCGAAAACTTCGACCGTCTTTCTTGAAAATCATAAATAAATAAATGAATATATATTTATTACCCTTCAGGAAAAAATCCCAATTACATGGCAACATATATAAAGAAGAAAGTAAATTTACATACTAGCATAATTTAAATAAATGGTTACATACTAACTAATAGTGAATGATTACAGTGACATAACTGAGAGAGTCATTAAATATATCACAATAAGATGATACCTGATTACAATTAGCGCAAACGATGTTTATCGGAGACTTCAGTCGATAATTGGTTTTATGAGGTAAAATCTTAAAAGTTGGCTTTTGTCTACTACTAAAGGGTGGAACATGCAACCTACTATTATGTAAAATCTCAGCTGAATCAATAGAACCGTGAAGTATTTTGTATCCAAAGACAATGCTCGATATATATCGTCGGGATTCAAGAGATTGAAAGTTAAACTTTTTAAGTAACGTTGCATGATCGAACCCTCTATTAGGATAATAACCTTCCGACTTAAAATATAAATATTTTAAAAATTTACGTTGAATGCCCTCAACCATGTATTTCTGCTGTTGGGTTTGGGGAAACCAAATTAAGGAAGCATATTCCAACTTAGACCTCACATAAGCATTATATAAAGTAATTAAGGTATTTATATTTTTAAAACTTTTAGTATTGCGATATATGAAACCTAGAGCTCTTAATGAACCCTTAATTACTTCACCAATGTGACAGTTAAAACTTAATTTTGTGTCAAAATGTACACCTAAATCTTTAAATGTTGAACATTTTCAATTAAAGTGGCATTGGTTGAATAAGTGAACCTCGCAGGATTAGTTTTTCTAGTAAATGACATGAACTTGCACTTATTAATATTTAATTCCAGTCCATTTACTTCACACCATGTAACGACCTTGCCAAGCTCGTGCTGCAAATACAAGCAATCATTATGATTGTTGATTGTCGCATATATTTTGAGATCATCCGCATATAAAAGATGTTGACAGGTCAATGTTGTGGAAAGGTCATTAATAAATATGTTAAAAAGCAAGGGGCCTAAAATTGATCCTTGAGGGACACCAGACGTAGGGAAATAAAAACTAGATTTAAAATTATTGAAAGTGACATACGATTCAGGTTTACTTAAGTAAGACGACATTAGAGAGGTAGATGAATTGCAAAAGCCAAAGTTATCCAACTTAGAAATTAAAAGATTATGGTTAACTTTGTCGAAGGCTTTCGACATATCCGTGTATATGACATCAATTTGATTAGAGGAGTCAAGAACTTCAGCAATGTTATGAGTAAGAGCAAATAGATTAGTTACTGTCGAGCGATTAGGAATGAATCCATGCTGATTATCAGAGAGGAAAGGTTTAATATGAATGTAAATCTGGTCATATAACACACGTTCAAAAACTTTAGCAATATGTGATAAAATTGCTATAGGTCGATAGTTATTAATTTTGAGAATATTGGCACTTGATTTAGGTATTGGACAGACTGATGTTATTTTCAATTTATTAGGAAAGGTAGAAGTTTGAATAGATAAGTAGAAAATAATTGTAAGCGGATAACAAAGAATAGGAGCAAAATCTTTTAAAATAAAAGCAGGTATATTGTCATCACCGGAAGAAAATTTATTAGGAAGTTTCTTAAGAATGTTATATACAACTTTATCTGAAACAGGGGAAAAGGAAAAACTGGGAATATAGCTGAAATTAGATGAATGAACATTTTTAGATGGGGAAACATGAACAGATTAAAAAAAATTACGAAAACCATTAACAATCTTTTCAGGGTTATCCAGTTTATTATCATTATCTATCAATTTCGAAGGAATTCTGGATGTACTAGATCTCTTAGAGTTTATGTACGTCCAAAACTGACCTGGGTTTGAAGTAACTTGATTCTCAATAGTGGACATGTATAAGTTATAAGCAGATTTGATTTTACGTTTAATTAATGCTCGGAGGTGTCGAAACTTAGCCCTCATGGAGATTGAGTTAGATTTGAGTTTAGTTCTAATGGTATTCTTTTCTTTAATTAAATGTATTATTTCTGAATTATACAAAGGCGGGTACTTTATTTTATTTTTATTAAATTTATAAGTTGGAATAAACTTTAAAAGAGCAGAGTTCAATATATTATAAAATTCAGATAGAGCGAGATTAAGTTCAGAGAAACTTAATAGTATATCCCAATAAATACCATATAAATGTTCATATAATTCAGGATAATTTCCGCTTTTAAAGTTTAATTTAATAACATCACTATTAATTGAAGCCATGGTCGGAGAGCATTGCAAAGTAAATTTAAGAGCGGGATGATAAAAATCTTCCAAAACAAGCGGAAATGTTTCTCTATCAATTTGACAGCTAACGTTGGAATATATTAAATCTAAAACATTATTTGAAGAATTTATAATTGTGTTATATTGTTGAAGGCCTAGAAAAGTACAAAAATTAGAAATAAAAGTTGCTTTAGTAACAAAATTATCTGGAGAATTTGAAATTGATGAACAGTTAAAGTCGCCAGCAAAAATAATGTTATCATTATCAAAATTTAGTTGAGATAACAAATTAAAAAATAATTTAACATCGTCAGTAAAAGTGTCTGGTGGAATGTATACTAGAATAATAAATAATGAGCTAGATTTCAGTTTCAATTTACATACTGTAATATCTATTATTGGCACGTGTAATTTAATAAAATCCGTGGAAATTATATCAACTTTAAGAAAATTACGCTATCAACACCACCACCCTTCGATCTACCAGTTGTTTCATTATCACGATCTGACCTAAAAACTAAATAAGAATCACTAAATAATTCACTGCTGCTCACAGGAGATGTTAGCCAGGTTTCAGTAAGAAGCACAACATCATGATCACACTCACTGACATTAGAGTAGAAGGTATCGATTTTAGTATTTAATCCACAAACGTTCTGATAAAAAACTGAAATATTTCCAGAAGGTAACGATTTTCATGCAAAGTTCGTAATGACACGAGGATGCCCCTTAATGAATTTAATAGTTAGATTTGTTTCGCCGCCCTGCTGCCTTAGTTTCAATTCAGTTCGCACTGCATTAAGTAATTCCATTTGCTGAGGAGTACGATCAGGTCCCACTCGGATATTGCCTAAGTCCATACTCTTGCAAAGTTTTAAAAAATTACTGGCGTTGGATTTACAATCAAAGCGAAGCTTAAGGGGTCTAGGTCGTGATCCAACTTTACCTACTCTAAATAAGGATATTTTAGAGAGTAAATTAACAGTACTTAAGTCAGTGAAACTGTTTTTTAAGTGGTCTAAATCCTACTGTCGTCTAATCAAAGAATCAGTGTTGAGAGATTCGGGAAGATTGTAAACCATACAATTGTTTAACCTATTTTCCCTGTCTTCAATTTCCCGAATAACATTTTCAGTGGATATTTGCGATTTTGCAAGAGATTCCATTTCAGCTTTCAGAAGTGCATTCTCTGCCTTTAATTCAGACACTTGCTTAGTAAGAGATGAAACTGCCTGCGTACAAGTGTCAATCTGTTGTTTAATTTCAACAGAGAATGGATCAAAATAGCTCTTAAAAATATTATTAATTGCCTCAATAATTTCAGATTTTAAAGCACTATCCAGTACTTGTTCAGTTCGATTAGAATTCGAGGGACTGTTCCACTTACCATCTCCAGATTTCAAACAGTGTTTAATTTTATTGGGTGCTATAAACTGGTTACATTTTATACAGTTAGTCATATTGATTAGTTTTAAATTACTGAAGTAGGGAAAGCCGGAAAAATGAAAATAGACAAAAACAAAGTAATAACTTATAAATAATAAAACAAAAAAAAAAAAGGGGGAAAAAAACCGGGACTAACACTAGACAAGACAGGAGGGCCGCGCAAAGGTGTACTTACGAATGAAATGGAAAGAAAAATATAAATACGGTTTTGGAAAAATTCTCTTTGATTGATACGCCACTGGATGCGAGAGCGAGCAAGCGATCGACGCGCCAACAGCTGATCACTTTCGCACAGGTTAGGAGACACTTTTAAATTAGATAAATTCACTAATAAACTGTATAAATTAACCAATTAACACCAACAACGCGTTAAGTGTAACTTATTACTTCACTCAAATGTAGTCACAAATTTAACAATTACTAATAAACTGCACAAAACGAAGACAATTGTGTTCGTATGTATGCTCGTATGTACGAGGCACACTTTAATCTAAATGGGCATGTGAATAGGCAAAATTGCAGGTATTCGAGTGACACTAATCCTAAATTAAAACATTAAAAACCTCTGAATTCAGCATTGTCAGCAAGAGGCGTTATTGGTCCATACTTTTTTGAAGATCGCCGAAGAAATGCTGTTACAATGATTACAGAGCGGTATATTGTCATGCTACCGAACTTTTTTTCACTAGCGCTACATGGTTTTAATCAAGGATTAACATGCAATGCCATACTTCCATCGACTAATTAAGTGTTGTTCGCGAAATTTTTGAACAAAAAGTGATATCCAAAAGAGGTGCAATTAACTGGCCACCTCGTAGCCCGGACTTATCCCAACTGGACTTCTTTATTTGATGATACTTTAAAAGTAAAGTTTTCAACAGCATTCCAGTATCTCTAGAGGAATTAAAGGATAATATTCGAGAGGAAATGCAAAATATTTCACGAAACACTTGTGAGGCCGTCATTGAAAATTTCCGCTCCGGGTTGCAGCATTGTTAAAATAGTCAAGGTTCACATATGGATGATGTAATTAAAAAAAATCTCCATTTGTGTACTTTAATAATAAATAGGAAGTTTTTATCTCACATTACTAGTTTCTTTTAAATCATCATTTGAAATGTAAACAAACTTTTGGTCCACCCTGTACTTATGTTATGAATAGTATTATTCAGTTTAATTAATCAGCATTTGCTAGAAGGGGGATTAACGAAAAGCTCCTTCAATGCAAATAAATAGGTGCTGATGGATAATATAGAAGCGTATGTTAAAATGTATAACCATCCAGTAAATCACAAATTGTAAAATTAGGAAGGATTGACTTTTAAGTGTCTAATATACCGATTACATAAATTGGTTGACCAGTGCTAATCCATTGATAATGGTCCGAAATGTACATTTGGCAAATCAAATAAAATTGTGAAGAAAGGTTATTTGTGCTTTATTCGTCAAATTACCGATTACATAGTTTCTCCAAAGCTTTTATTTTTTCTTAAATGTATTTTTTTTCTGGTTTAAATATGATTACTACCTATAGCTTAACTAAGTAGAGCAACGAGACATTGAAAACTGTATTTCAGTTACTATATTAATAGATCTTCTTGTACTTGGCGAAGAGGTCGCGTGTCCCTCCTCTGTTTAAGTGACCTCATTGTTAGTGAAAAGTCTTGTTGTTCAGTCAGCAGGCACCATAAGATCGATAACATGAGAGTTTACTGTAATTCAAAACTACGAAAACATTTCGTGAATCTACAACAATGAGTCTTACTAAGACTACAAAACAAATTAATTTGAAACAACTACTTCTCTAGCTAATACTTCGACAGACATTGAATAATACAAATTAATTTGCGTGTTACAAATAGTACAACTATCAAAGCAACACTAATTTGAATGAAATTATTTCTGTTGAATAAACTAATAAATGATAAAATGTACTTTAGATTGTTTAAATGTAACTATAACATGAAAAATTATGAAAAATTAATTTTAAACTGATTTCATTAAATTAAATTAGCAAAAGCAATAAAAAAAATCTAGCAATAAAGTTTATAATCATCTGCAGACACGTGTTTCGAACTTTCGCTCTCTTCAGTACAGCTTTATTATAAAATTGATTTTAAATACAAATAAAAACACTTACTAAAATAAATATAATGAAATATAAATAACTTACTCAGATATGTACGGTAACTGACACAAGAATGAAAAATAATCGACTGATTTTATACCTGAGGTGGATTAGTGAATTCTACAGAAATCATTACGTTCGGGATTAAGGAAAAATACCCACTTGGAGGATAATTGAATAATAAAATGTATTAAAATCCTTTAGTTCGTTGTAGAAGATTAAATAATAAGGTTGTTTCAAATTAATTTGTTTTGTAGTCTTAGTAAGACTCATTGTTGTAGATTCACGAAATGTTTTCGTATTTTTAAATTTATTATTTAATTTTCTATTACGAACTAAAGGATTTTAATACATTTTATTACTGTAATTCAGTGATACAAATTAACTTCTCGTCTCGTTAGTTAAATGATTTTCTGCGACTCTGTAGTGGTTTTGATAAGAAAGCGGGCTTCTTTAGAAATCCCTTTTCATCAATCCAACCCACTAAAGAGTCACATAAGGAAACTTGAGTATTTCATATAGGTTACTGATTAGATATAGACCCAAAAAATACAAGGAATGATGACATCTGGTGTATCAACTGAAGGCTTTTAAGCGACCATCCAATATGATATAGAAGTGCGACTTAACAAATAATCTTGAGTTGATCAATCGTTAAAACTGTATTAAAAGTAATAGTCCCAAAATCTGTTTTAAACTGTGATATGAACTTTTATTACAGAGCAATAAAATGCATTTAAGACCTAAGAGCAGTAGCATTTAACTGTAATTATTCAAAATATAAATAAAATTATTAACCTTGACAGATATCTTTTCCTTTTGTTTCTGTTATTCTTACGAATATTTGTAAAATCTTTTTTGTTTAAAATGATCTCATAACATGCTTTTGCAGACACTCAGTATAAGTACAATATAGTTAAAAATTAATTTTGTGAACTGTTCAACCCATTTTTGTTGACAGACTTATCTTAAGGTTTTATAGCAAGTGTTATTCTTGGTGTTTAGCGTGAAAAGATGAAAATTGAATTTTAGTCGATAATTGTTAACTTTGTTACGAATGATGTTAATTTTTTTGAGTGTGATGTGAAGGTTTTACATGAAGTTTTATTCTTGGGGTTCTGTCTGACTGCAGTATAGAAACATACGACTAATCATTTCTCAGCTCTCTATTTTATTAGTTAGTAGGTTTATAATTTGATTCATGTTCAGATTCTAGAAAAACAACAATAAGGTTGTTTCTGTTATCTATTTAGATCACTATTAGATCTGGCTTTTAACATAATTTGACTTTTTCACTGTTTACAAGAACCATTATTATTTTTTTTTTATCCTCACGAGGTGGTGTCGCTTAGCGTCCCTGCACTGCGGTCTCCGTGGTCCTTTTGTGCGTCCCTGTCTGTTTTACTCCTTTTGAACTCCTGTATCTTCTAAGAAGTCCAGGAGTTTCTGCCAGGGGATGGTTAGGTTAGGTTGGTGTGGCAGCACCACGAAGAGGTGCACACTTAGGCCTAGATAGGCCCGTTGTGATACCAATTTCCCTTTCCTGAGTTCTTATGGGAACCATTTGGAGCCATTTATGAATCTGGCTATGCTTCTGGCATCGGTTGTCTCGATGTCAGAGAGCTCATTCATAAAGGAACGGCCTAGGGAGGAATCTCTTATTCCGGCCAGCGCGGGACATTGACAGAGGTAGTGGAGTACGTTTTCCTCCTCCTCTTCGTCGAGGCACCCTCTACAAAAGTCGTTGTGGGCTATTCCTAACCTTTCTGCGTGTTTGCCAATGGGACAGTGACCCGTGATGACTCCCACTGTTAGCGCAATGTCATGTCTCTTTAATGAGATGATGCCATCGCTTCTTTTGCTGTTGCAGCGTGGCCATATCTGCCTTGCTGTGCTACAGCTGCTCTCATTCATCCACCTTTTGTTTGTTAGGTTTAGGATGATATTGCTTAGGATTTCCTTGCTAGTCGCTAAGGGAATTCCTGGGTGATGGTTTATTGAGGACGAGTGAAGCTTCGTTCCATTCTTAGCCAGCTCATCCGCTGTGTCTCTGCCCGGGTTGTTGCTGTGGCTAGGCACCCAGATGAGTTGAGCGTTTGTCTGTGTTGCCAGTTCATTTAGTGATTTCCGGCAATCAGATACCACTTTTGAGGTGCTACTCACACCTGTTAGAGCCCTGATTGCCGCTTGGCTATCAGTGTAAATGTGGACCCGGTTTGCGTTTGTCCTATTGGTCCTTAGCCATTCTGCTGCAGTATTTATGGCGATTACTTCTGCCTGTAGTACACTACAGTAGTCTGGTAGTCTGAAGGATAGTCGGATCTTCAGGTCTTCGGAGAAGACTGCTCCCCCAACTTTTGTGTCCTGCTTAGAACCGTCCGTGAAGACGTGTAGTGTACCTGCTTCATTTTCTTTGTCCACCGCCCAGTCCTCCTTGGTAGGGATCTGGGAGGAGAACTTGTTATGAAATGCAGGGATCGGTAGACAGCGGTCAATATTCTTAGGGACACCGGGGAATTCTTTGAGAATTCTTGTGTGTCCCCGCGTATTAGTTGTGAGTTTAGTTGTTCTGCCAGGGGATATTCCTTAGCTGTTCTACAGGAAGCATGGGCTTCCCGAGTTTCGCCTTGCGTTCTTGTTTGTATGCTTCGCAAGTGCACAGTAGGTGTTCGGGAGTTTCCTCTTCTTCCAGACACCCACGTCATAGGGGGCTTTTCTCAATGCCCATCCTATGTTTGTGCTTGTTCAGGTCACAGTGTCCAGTGACTAGTCCTGTGATTTTCCTTAGTTTCAGTCTGCTCAGTCTAGACAGCTTTAACATGCTGTCAGGTACCGGACCATCTAGGAAGAGTCTTGTATGCCTCATTCCATTTTGGTTTTGCCATGCCTTTTTGTGCTCCTCTGCTAACTTGCGTCGGATTATTTCCTTTCCGGTTTCATGGGGTATACCGAATGCGGGTTCAGGTCCTATGAATTCACCTGCTGCTCCTTGTTTAGCCAGAAAGTCGGCCCCCCAAGTGTCCAATAATTTTTTGGTCCTTGGGTACCCATACTAGCTGTATTTCTCTTGTTGTCGCCAGTTTATGCAAGTCATGACCAGCCTGGACTGCACTATCGGTGAGGCTAGCGCTTTTATGGCTGCCTGGCTATCTGTCATAATGGTAATTGGTCCTTTTTTAAGTCCCGATTCCTTTAAGTGATGAGCACACCAGTCAATGGCGGCTATTTCGGCCTGGAAGATAGAGGCATGCTTCCCCAGAGCAATCGCGAATTGTTTGCTCCGGTTGCAGCCTCCATAGATACCAGCCCCGGTTCCTTTAGTATTTTTGGCCCCTTCTGTGTACCAGATGGTTCCTTTACTCGTTCTCGGGTATGTTCCATTTGTTCATTCACTCCGCTGTGGTATGATCGTTTTAAATCTGCGGGATGGGTGTACGATTTTGGTGAAATCGGACCTCATTGTTAGTGTCTCTTCTTCTTGTAGTACTTTAAATGTTGCCGGTCTTGATAGCCCCATATTTAAAGTATGTCCATTTATGTGCATCCTATAGGCTGCCTGTCTAGCTTCCATCATTACAAATAAATGTAGTGGTGGTAGCGATAATATGTGTTTCATGGCTGCCGTGGGCGTTGTCCTCATTGCCCCAGTGATTAGCAGACACGCCTGTCTTTGCACTCTTTCGAGTTTTACTGCTGCACTTTTGGTTTGGGTCTTTTCTCCCCAAATGAGCGCCGCGTATGTCACCATAGGTCTTATGACCACAGTGTATAGCCATTTGGTCATACTGGGTTTCAGTCCCCATGTGCGTCCTACCATTTTTCGGGTCGCAAAAAGTCCTCTCAAGGCCTTTTTGCTGATGCTTTCTAGGTGGAAGTTGAAGTTCAATCTGGTATCAAGTATGACCCCTAAATATTTTACTTCATTTTTGATTGGAACTTCCATTTCATACATACGTAGTGATTTTATGTCATTGGTTTTTCGTCGCCTAGTAAAAGGGACGATCGCCGTTTTGACCGGTTTTACAGTTAACCCTTCATTCCTGCACCATCTTTCTACGGTATTTAGTGCCTTCTGCATCAAGTTTGATTCAGTGGTCCCAAACTTCCTGCTTACTAGAATGGTCAGATCATCTGCATACCCCAGTGCATATATGCCCTGGCTTTCGAGTAGCAGCAGAAGGTCGTCCATGACGAGGCACTATAGGAGCGGCGAGAGAACACCTCCCTGCAGGCACCCGCCAGCGACTAACGCTTCTGCTGTTTTTCCATATAGGGTAGTTGCGGGTTAATTCCTCTTTTCTCCATTGCTGTTGCTATGGAGTTGAAGGTTGTGTTGTCAAACGCCCCTTCAATATCCAGAAAGGCCCCTAAAGCAACGTCTTTGCATTGTAGGGTCCTTTCGCATCTGCTCACTAGCTAGTGGATTGCTAGCTCGCATGACTTTCCCGCTTGGTAGGCATATTGTTGACAGTGTAGTGGCGAGTCCTTTAAAACTCCTTCCCGTATGTGCCTGTCTACTAGTTTTTCTAGTAGTTTTAACATAAATGATGATAAGCTGATCGGTCTGTAAGATTTAGCCTGGGCATATGAATCACGGCCTGGCTTAGGTATGAATACCACCTTTACAGTCCGCCAGCTGCTTGGGATGTATGAAAGGGCAAGGCTTGCTCTGAGGATATCACATAGTGGTTTTCTCAGCGTTGCTATCCCCTTTTGTAGCATGATATGATATATCCTGTCAGGACCTGGTTATTTGAATGGTTTGAACGTGTTAATTCCCCACTCAACGTTACCTGGTCTAATTATCATTTTCGCTGTTTCCCAGTCCCGTTTTGGAGCCCCTGCGTTGGGCTCGCTTAGGTCCTCGGAAACAGGATTGTCAAGTATTGCAGAACCCGGGAAGTGCGTTTGCAGTAATACCTGCAGGGTTTCTTCTACCGAGTCTGTGTACTTTCCATTTTTGGTCTGCAGTGAGCCGATGTTCCCAGCATGATCTTGCTGAGCGTCTTGAGTAGACGGGAGCTTGTGGGTTCACTTTCTATGTCCCCACAGAATTTTTGCCAAGATTCCCTCTTGGCTTTTTTAATGGCATTGTTATATGCCGTGAGGGCCGTTTTGTACTGCGCCCATTCACCGTTTCTCTTGGCTGTAGTAAACAGTCTTCTGGTGCGTACCTTAGCCCTATCAAGATCCTTGTTCCACCAGGTGACCCTGGTTGAGGTAGGTTTGGTAGTTCTTGGGCAGCTTGCTTCAAGCGCAGTATTGATAGAGTCTGTGATGCTTTGCACCATGAGCTCTAACTCATGCGTTGTTCTTGCTACTGTTGGACAGTCCCCGATTCGGCTGGCTAGTACCTCTTTGTATAGGTCCCAGTCAGTTCTCCTCGGGTTTCCGTTTTGGATTTCAGATGCTTCTTCTGATTCGATATCGAATCGTATATATCGATGATCTGAGAGTGATGGTTCCTCAGATACATGCCAGTGTTTTACCATTTCACTTGCCTTGCGAGAGGCAAGTGTTATGTCAATTACTTCGCTTCGCACCGCGTTTACGAACGTGGGTACATTTCCAATATTTACTATTTCAATGTCATTCTCTAAGATAAAATCTAATAGTTTCTCACCTCTTGGATTGATGTCCGTGCTCCACCATATAATGTGGTGCGCGTTGGCATCGCATCCAAGGATCAGCGGTATTCCCTTGTGGCTCCCGCTGTGTATCAGCCGCTGAATCTCGTCTGGCGGCGGTGGTCCTGGTTGGTCGTAGGGAAGGTAACCGGATCCGAGTATAAACTCCCTCCGCGTTCCTCTTTCCACTACTTCCAGCCGTGCTGCCACTAGGTCTCTGCAACATACGTCCCATAATGGCATTAAATTCAGTCCATGTTTTGGTATTATACATGTGCATGGGTTACACATTGGTTCGGCGACAATCAGTCGCCTGCCCTGTATGTTTAACCCCTTTACTATTCCCTTGTGAAGCCACGGCTCTTGTACAATGTCAATATTTTCTCTTAGGATATATGCACTGAGGGCAGCAGATGCCGCCTTACAGTGGTGTATATTAATCTGTAGTAATTTGAACATTACTTACCTTTCGGCGATTCGGGCAACGGACTGTCGTCCATTGCTCCCTCTCCGGGCACTGGAATTCCTTCCATTGCTACCTCTTCGGTCTCCTCAGGTCTGCCGACGGTTTTTGCCGCCAGCGCCCTGAGGGTGATGGTTGAAAGGCCGAAGTGCAACTTCTTCCCTTCGCTCACCTTCCCCCAAGAGACTTTGTTCATCAGTATGATGTACTGAGTTCCCTTGGGGTCCGGTTTTTGGTTGACTACTCTCCAGGTATCGGTGCTTACGTTGTTCTGCACCGATATTCTTTTGAGGAAGGTTGTGGTCTCTATTGGTGGTCCTAGAGCCCACGTTAGTACTCTCCTGGGTTCCGGTAGGTCCTTCAAATCAATGATCTGAAGTTACTTTTCGTTCCCCAGGAAATTCTTCTCCTTGGCTATGCTGTCGCGCCATGTCCTGGTTGGAAGGTCGGAGCATACTATTCTCAGGAATCCCCCTTTATGGGTACATTCCTGAAATTTCGGTGAGGCTTGTCCTTTCACCGTAGCATCAATGCTTTGGATTATCGACACTTTGATAGCCTCGGCTTCCTCTGCATTTATGCTCGTCTCTGGGTATCCTTTCGGTATTATAGCGAGCGCTATTCCCGTCAGTGTGTCACTGAAGGTTCTCTTTACCGGAGGCCCTTCGCCCCCTCTCGGGGTTTCTGTCGGTCTCTTTTGGAGTCCCGGAGGTGTGCTGTCGCTCGACAGGTTTCGCTTCTGCGTCCCTGACGAGCCAGGTGCTGACGCTGGTGCAGGGCGTCGCGGGTGCGACCCCTCCCCTAACGCTTGCTCTCCCTGAGGTAGGTTACGCTTAGGCGTCCCTGCCCTCTGGTCGAGTTTCTCTCTCCTCTGGCGTCGTCTGGCCGCCCCTGAACGCTGTTTAGGTCGTTGAGGTTCAGCCGTGGCGGCATCAGGGGAGGTAGGGTTCTCCGAAGAGCCCCCTATGGTAGTTTTTGTTTTTATATTTTGGTGGTCCATTATTGTTCCCACAAGTACGGAGGAAATAAGTGGTGGATGTGCGCAGTGCCCCGATACGCACAGAAGGCTCAACTACGTTGGGAGGTCGCCCGGTGTCCCAACGGAATCGTTCGCGACACTTAACCCTGTGCTATGCAGCCCTAGGCACGATGTCTGTACGTCGTAGCTTGGGGGAGTTGGTTCGCGGCAGCTGGTTTAGGCCGTTCATGCGGGGGTGGCCCACCTGCCCGACCCTATGCCAGCTTCTAGCCGATTTCTCGGTCACGCTCCTATCCACCACCCGGAGACGCGCTCGGCAGCCTCTGCCTGCAGCTGTCGGCCGACTCCATTGCTGGTGCCGACCGATTTTCCGAGAAGAACCATTATTAGTTGATAAACTGATTGGAGTAAAGTTTCCAATAAAAATTAGGCTAATACCAACCGACGACTTTTAATTTTGTGGTATTCTGTTAGCATCTCGATTTGATTTATCAAAAACAGCCACTTTAAGGTAGAAGACTATTTATAGCTTCCTTTAAAGTTGCTAATTGACTCAATATTTGACCCGGAAGATGAATGGCAGTGATTCGATCATTATTTCTTGACTATCCGGCATTTACAGACGATATACCATTTAGCAAAGCTAAATTAAGCCAACTCGTGTCTATTTTACAATTGTAATCACTTTATTAGTGGAAGGTCATTTTATTCGACTAGCTTAGGTCTCAAAAGCTAAAAGATGGGAGTTGCATGTTCCTCAAAAGTGTAGATTGTCCCCAGATTTTATGTTTTGTCGTGCCTCTAAAGACTAAAGTTTATGCAGTGGTATTAGTATCCGGTATGCAGTTTTTGCTAGAGATTTGTTAAAAATAGTAGTAGAACTACAGATATGCTTGTTATCAACCATCCTTGCTGAATTAAATATGGATGACATACTAAACAAGCTATTCTTCATTTGAATTATTGAATTAATTTTTCTTTTTGTCAACAATTGGCCGGTTTTGATCTTTTTTAGATATAAAAGTATTACAGATAAACTATAAAACCATCAACAGCAACAATAAACAAATTTCTGTTATCTAGTCAAATCTTAAAACATGCTCTCAAGTGCTGTATATCTTGTATAAGTGCAAAACACTGCAAACTTAATTTTAGGAGATGTTCATTAGAGAGACATTATAGCGAGATTTGTTTTTTTTGCAGCTTCTTTTGAGAGTGGATGGAATGATATGAAGTTTAATTTTTGGTATTTGGCATAACAAGTGGAAACTGTACTTTGGTTGATACTTGCTACATTTGCCACGTTAATAAGAGGAATACGATTACTAGTATGATGTGTTTATTCTATATTCTGTCTGTCTCTGTTAAATCAGCCCTTTAACAAGGTAGTAACATTAATTGACTGTCTTTAAGATTCAATCTAGATATATTTATTAAATGCAGGTGATCCTGATAATCTTACCTAAGTAGAGTCATCGATTAAAGAGGACTCATATCATCCGATAGCTTTTGCTAATTCAGTGGTATTTTGTTGTTGTTATGTTGGTTTTAGTCTCTAACAACTACCTTTTAAAGCTATTTGTTATAGCCTGTATGTTGCTAATATAGAAGCCATGGATTGGCTACTTATATTCGTATTTCTTGGGTTTTGGCTGAGAAATTTAGTGACAGTCATTTAAATACTGGATTGATGAGGCTGTTACATGTAATTAAGGTTTAATTTTTTATTTTTGTCAATTTGGTGATGTTCGATTCTTCAGTAGCCATCGACAAATATCACATAAGGATACTTGTTAGTAGACTGTTTGTAGTTATTTTCTATTTTTTTAAATGTCTGCATACACAACTCTGTAATTTATGTGCAGTAATTAAATCTTACTGTCTTATTTTTATTCCAGAAGAAGACGAACTTGTCAAAGCATCGCAAAACCTAAAGAATGTTTTTAAATGGTACAGATTTTACTGTAGAATTGTAGTTAAAGTATAATATTCCAGTGTTGTTGATCTCTATGCAGGTTTCGTTAGAAACTTATATCAAATAGAATAGAATGAAGGCACCGTAATGCCAGACGTTAAATTTAACAATCCTTAGAACTGTATAAAAGGCTTAAGTTCTACCTAACAAATTTAGTTTGGAACCGCTATTAGATTTCTTTTTACAGCCCCAAGGTTGATTTTACAGCCCCAAGGTTGATTTTGGTCATAATTATGCTGGTTTTAGAAAAGAAATGTCTTGTATTGTAAATTCAAGTCAGTTTTGAGTAATTATGGCTATAATTATTTACGTATAATTTAGAATAAGGATATCTTCCAAAAGTTGCAAGATTTGTATAACACTAGCATAAAATAAAAACTGAAAATTTGGGGACTTATTAGCTACTCTTCTTACAAGCAAACACGAGCTCAGAAAGGAAGAAGTTTTTGTTAAAAGCAGAAAAATCAGTCAATATGATTATGTGATTAATGAGAGCCAACAAAATTACTTGTTGATGTTATTATAGTGCACCAGTTACTCAAATTTAATAATTTGGCACGAAACAAGCTCCAGAAGGACAGTTTCTGCAGTGTATTTCCCTAAAATACTTTTTCGTTATATAATAATTTTATCCTGTTATAATATTATTTTTACAACAGGAATTATTAAATTTCGGAATGTTAAAAATATTTCCATAATTAACTTGTGCGACATAACTCAACCCTTCATATTAAAACAATCAACATATTCTCGAGGGATTACAAAAAAGTATTTTTGCACGTTCAAACCTGCATAAATTTACTTCATACTGACTCGAGGGTAACTCCATAAAGCCGAACGCAATATACACCCCCTAAGCAAACGCAATAAAAAAAACCGTTGAGGACTGAAGTTTAATTTTCACTTTCCCGGAATAAAACCGGACATTATCTCGCCCGCGCGAAGAAAATTGCGCCGCGGAAAAATACGAAAAACCAGCACGTTCCCCGAAAACAGTCGGAACGATATCTTATCGCCATTTCGGAAGTTTCTACGCCTTAATTAAACTCGACAGTAAAGGGGTAGGTCGGCTGCCGGGATGATTTCCCTCGCGCCGCGTGTCGATTTTAGATAGTTGTCTTTTGTTCGCCGGTTCGGTTCTGTTGTTCTGTGTTTGAGATTGCGATTAATAAAGTTTCATAATACTGTGTAAACTTATTTCCTCGGAGTTATAATCAAATTAGATATACGCACAGGATGTTATTAAAGGGATTAGTATGTAACACTCGACAGTGTTTAAGGAAGCGTATAGTTATTAAATTAATAAATAATTCGATCTAGTTGCTAGATTTTAATATAAAATTATAAATGTTAATGAAGTACAAAAGAAATATATTTTTTAATAATATATTGCCCCTACTCTTGTTATAAACGTATATTTTTGGCTAAGGGGTAAATATAAAGTAGTTAAGTATTTTAAATATTTCATGGTGTTTTTTTTAAGTATAATTTTATTATTTTTGGTCAGTCAAATGTTGTTTTTTAACACATAGAAAGAAATACTGGCGCCTCCACCATTGACTTATAAATATAAGAAATTTTTACGTAAATATCTATATTAGTAATTTAATTACATTTAGTATTTCTTGTATTTTAATGAATAAATAAATGAAATAATAAGGATTCAACGATAGAGAACGACAAAATCATATTACAAATATTAATTATTTAGTGTAAATTAAATATTGATTTACAGGTGCAGTTTTATGAAAATAATTGCTATTAATTATTTAGATTGTATGAAGGATTATTCTAGCCGAGGTAAAGCTTTTTGCTTTGCATTTAATAATTATTTTATACTTTTATGTTATATGTTTTATGTTAAATTAGTTTCTTGTTACATTCAGTACACAATTTTTAATTGTGAAAATGATTAATTATTTTATTACTTTAAGTTTTAATAATGGCACGTTGAGATTTTGACTATAGTGAACAAAAAATAAATTGTGTTATAGAAACAAAGTTACAAAGTGTTTTTATTTATACTCAACATGTATAACGAAGTAGAAGCCGCAAAAATCAATAAAAGTATTTTATAATTTGATAAAGAGTAAGTTTTATTATCCTATTCTATAATATTACGTTTTAAATTGATGTAATAACTTGATTGAATTCTTAAAAAAAGTCTCAATCCGCAATAAATTGGATTGTCATATTCAGTTCATCATCCACAAATCTCAGTTCGAGCGTAACCGAGGTAATCCGTTCAATTTAATATGCCTCCTCCTAAATCACTGCAAATGGGGTTCTGAAGTCGAATTCATTATTCGCAACATGTTTTCGTTAAACTATTTATCCTGCTGAACTTCGAGAGGTTTTCATGAAAATACCAAGGAGTTTAAAAATCTATACTGTCGAACCTTTGTCACAACCTCCAGAATGCAGCCATAAACTGGCGTGGCATTTATTGGTGTAAATGTCAAAAAGGCGGTTCTAAGTGCGGATACTATAAAGGGTGTACACGTAATAAAGTTCCATTCGCATTCCATTTAATAGCTCATCACAACGACGTGCTGTACCAGCCCGTCTAAAAATATTACCCCAGTTGGATGTTTTACTGCAGTGCGTCTTTTATATTCGAGTGAGATTAATTTTTAGCAGTTTTCATAACTGCATATAAAATTTTAATAAATACCGAATTTATATATTAACAATGACCACGTAGTAACGGTCGTAACAATCATCATGATTAAATAACGAGTATTAAATATTTTCAATTAATAAAATAAAGTACATATTTAGAGACCACTGATATTCTTATTTTCATATAACGTTATTTGTTTATATTCATAACCAGTAGATTACACAACTAAATGTGATAACTCTATTTTGTGCTACAATTATAACAATTTTTTGTAATATTACTTAAATAAATACATATTGTTATTAAAATTATTTCAATGGTTCAACATATCATTTATATTGAATAAAACACGATAACTTTGTTTCTATAACTTGAAAACTTTTGGTCGAAACTACATACAATAAAAAAGTTTTCAAGTTATCCCTACACAGTAATCGTGTTTTATTCAATTTACAAAAATTTATAACGAAATAGAAGCCTCTAACATATATAATATAATTTATATCATTATAACCATTAATTTTATTCTATAATACATGTCAAATAAATGCATTTTCTAAATTAGGCTTTATTTTTAGGTATAGGTGTTGTTATAAATTTGCATTAACGTTTTCTGAGGTCATAAACTCAGAAGAAGGAGCTTGTATATGTCAGCGTACGTTGCAGTTGATAGGTTTCACTATTTAAATGCATACGACTGAAATTGATCTAATAGAATTTAATTAGAGTTAGAAATCCTTCACATATTTCAAGATACATAAATACTTTATAGTAAATTAATTTAGTTTCATTAAAAATTAATAGAAAATTATCTATTTCTTATCATCCATCAGTCAACAGGATTTATCCAACTCGCCTCTTATAAGAAAGTTCATCCCAGTCACAACTGCGCAAGCCCCACGCCCTCTCCACTCACACAAACAAAAACCACAATAATATTTTGTAATAAATTGCAATTTAATGTACATTGTTTACCTGAAGAAGTCACAGTGTGGCGAAACAATTGTAGTGAATTAAATAAAATTATTGAAAATCAACCACTGATTTTAATTAGATAAAGTATTTTGTGTTTAAAAGGATATTTTCGTATCTCCCAATTAAATAGAGTAAATTATAAAACATTGATTTGTCTGAACTTTTATCACCTTTTGTTGCCTATTTTTTTACAAAATGTGTGGTCTTAATAGTCTAGATAGTCAATGAAAAAATTACAAGTATTTTAAACTAAACGATTGCGAATATTGCTGTGATTTATGACACGTATCATATATAAATATTTCTTTAATGATATATCATCAATGATTATAATAAAACAACGTAAATGACCATCCCGGCTACTCCACCATAACGAGAATAGACAAAAGTGGTATTGTAATTTAACAATATTTTTAGTACAATCAGTTGGTATATATATATATATATGAATTGGCAAAACAATAATTTGGATTAATTTCAGGGAAATGCACTCTGGATGCCATCATGGAAGTAAGAAATGTATGTAATGAAGCCAACTCTGGTTCATTGAGAGAAAGAACATTTTGTTTAGCAAATAATTTCTTCCTATGACCAGTTTTAAGAGGGCTAATTATATCAGTGTTGGGATCACTGCATATGAACATAAGCTGTGATAAAATTTTTAATATAGATTTACTTATATTTGCTGATGACATCTCCCTGCGGATGGGAGACAGAATACATCCGCTGCCCACTCAGCAAGTCTTAAGAGGCGACCAGTGGGTACCGGCCTTAGTAGGTACTGGCTGGGTGTAGAGTCTTAAGCTGCAAGTGTCCCTGTGTTATCATATTTTGATTAGTGTGCTGCGACTCGTGTCGGGGGAGGAGGTGATACTGGTGGTTGATGGTTGGCGTATCTTGTGGGGGCGCCTACCAACACGCCTCTCAGGCTTTGAATTCTCCTAAATGGAAAGTCTAGGCCTAGCCTACCATGAATCAATCGGCTAGCCATCAAGTCTTCGGGCTTGCTGGTGGGGCGAGTCGTGTGGGGTCCGAGGGTGCGTTTAATCTATGTACGCCTCTGATTCTCGCGGCTATATTTTCTGTGTAGCCCTGGCTGCCCTGGCGCTCCAAAGAGGGTGAGGAACACAAAAGATGAAATAATAAGATAATATATGGGTTCCTATAACTTCCCCCTATCAGACAGAAATGTCATCGCCCGTTAAGTCCAGAATTCGAAATAAATGTACATTTAAAAAAATATTTGTTGATACAAATGATGGATAGAACTTTCGAGAAAGTTTCACCATTTGTTATTAGTAAACTGGTACATGGAAAAGGACAAGTTGAAAACATTAAGAAGTTACGCGACGGTACCTTAATGATAACTACGGTTAACGAAAAACAAAGTAACACATTTCTGAAATGCACGAAAATGGGAGATTATAACGTAATAGTTCAACACTATAAATTTTTAGACGTGTCCAAAGGAGTTGTCTACTGCTTGCTTTGATTTGACTCACTGTAGCGATGATGAAATTTCCAACGAGATAAAGTCCCAGGGTGTAATTTAAGTGAAAAGATTGACTTCAAGAAAGAATGGAAACGAATCGGCTAGTGGCTATTTTATCTTAACTTTTAATGCCTTCCAATTCCTTAAAAATATAAAAATAGCTTCAATGTACAGCTTGGAGGTATGACCCTAATCCCCTTAGGTGTCTCACTTATCAGCAATTTGGACATGTTTCCGAGAAATGTGGAAATAATTATGTATGTTCACAGCACGGTATCTTCCGCATGAAGGTAATTGTTAGACTCCTTTTAAGTGCGCCAATTGTGCGGAACCGCATTCCCCGCGATCAAATCAATGTCAAAAATTCCAAATCGAATATGCCATTCAAAAGATCGATCCGGGTTGAAATCGGATTTCTTATTTTGAAACCAAACGATAATACCACTTAATCTGTCCATCGACATTTGCTGAAGTGAAGTCTTATGCGAAAGTTGCTACAGTTCAAACATCGACCATATCTAGCCAGTGAGATATGGATAAAGTGGTACCCAATGTGCCAAAATCAGACAAAAGTACAGAGGTAAAAGTTGTTAAAAATAAAACTAGTCAAGTCCCCTCCAAATCAAATACCAGCACAATACAGAAATTAAAAGATCTGATAAAGCTAAGAAATCAGGTTGCTGCGTCTATAAGGACCAGGTCAACCAGTCTTTCGGAATACATGGTTTCTGATGATCTTATGGACGTCGAACAGGCCATGTTACTTACTGGTCCGGACCGTCTTAAGTTGCAACTTAAGAGGTAATATACCTATCAGAAATATCTAAAACACTCATCCAGTGGAACTGAAATATATTCTATACACGATTGCCTGAAATTAAAATATGATGCAATACTATCCAACCAGCCGCATTATGCCTCCAGAAAACCCACTTTTACAAAAATTCAACACCATTGTTGCTAGGTTTTACCTTTTTTAAAAAGTATTAACACGATGGCCAGCGCGCCTTTGGTGCAATTATGGTATCACATGGCATGAATGGTGAGATAATTAACATCGACACTCTGTTGCAAGTTGTTGCAGTGAAATTGCATCTTCCACAATTCCTTGTGTTCCTACCTCCAGGACAAACACCCGCTCTACAAGAAATTTAAGCCTTGTTTGAATCTTTAGCCCGCCGATTTTTTCTAATGGGTGACTTTAACGCCCATAACCCAATATGGGGATCGACATATATGGATTCAATATAATATCCGTTTTGCAAAAGAGATTTTTAAAAATTATTCTAAGGAAAAATATAAGATACCCCAGTGATCTACTTTTTAAAGAGGCAAATGTCATGAATATACATCGTTTATATTCTAAAGTAGTTATATTACATCAACATCAAACAAACGAAAACCTGACAAAAATTTCGCATTCTTACGTTACAAGAAGAATAGAGAAAAAAATTGTCCAATTGCCCAGAGCAAGAACGGAATTAGGAAAGCATACCCATCTTTACTTAGGACCCCGACTCTAGAATGAAATACCAGAGGAATACCAGATTTGTGTGAACATGGAATCATTTAAAAAGAACATTAAGAAATGGCTGCTTGAAATGGAAACCTGTCATCTTGGTAAGATATTATAACTATAAATCGTCCACCTCGAAATTTACATACGGATTGTTTTGTTTTATTTTATTCTTATTTATTTTTTAATGTGTTTTTTTTGCTATTATTTTGTAATGTATATATGAATTTATATGTGTGTGTGAATCTTTTGCTTCTATTAATTCATATTATCATTATAATTATATACACTATTTTTTAATTTATTTTATATAGCCACACTCAAGTATATACTTTAGTGGCTAAATTTTTGCTTCGTTAATAATGTAATAGGTTGTCCGGAAAGTTCGTGCCGATTTTCAGTAGGTAGCATGAGACCAGACCTGAATATAGCACACTTATTGAAAACAAATGACATATGTACATATTCTAAAAGAGATAACTTCAGGCCATATTTGGAAAAAAATTGGTTACGATTCGTTAATTTTTATCAGTTTTATACGCCTTAGAATATGGCAGCAAATAAAGTGCATTATATGCATTTAATGCTTTTCTTTTTTCAAAAGAACAACAATGCCACAGTAGCGGCAAATAAGATATGCGCTGTTTATGGTGAAGGTACTGTAGTGGAAAGAACTGTGCGGAAGTGGTTCGCTCGATTGAAAGCTGAAAATTTTGACCTTGAAGATCAAAAACGCTCGGGTAGGCCTTACACCACAGAGGACGATATGATTAAAGCAGAAATCGAGAATAACTCACACTCAACATTACATCAAATAGCAGGAATGCTAAATAAATCAAAATCAACCATCCACGACCATATTGTTCCGAATGATTTAACGGAGAAAAATCTGTTAGATCGCATCTCTATTTGAGATATGCTTTACAAACGCAAAGAGGAGACACCAATTTTGAAGCAAACGGCTTGAAACGTTTAGAGTGAAAGGTCTTGGGGCAAGCGTGATGAACCACCTTCAATCACCCCGAACGCCGTTCTTCATTCGAAGAATCCTTTATTATGAGATTTTACCAAATAATGAAACAATAAATTCGGAAAAGTATTGACCTCATTTAGAGAAGACAGTTATCGAACAAAAACGCCCAGAAATAGCGAATCGAAAGAGCGTCGTGTTTCGTTAGGACAATGCCCGGCCTCATGTGTCTTCGACAACTCGACAAAAATTTTTGGAGTTTGGTTGCGATGTTTTACCCTATCCACCGTATTCTATAGACCTCGCGACCTCGGATTTCCATCCTTTCCAATCATTACAAAATTCCCTTAATATGAAAAATTTCAACTCTTTGGCTTAGATAAAAATTTCTTTAGACATTTTTTTTGCCTAAAAACCTCAAGTTGCATGAAAAAAGGAGAAAGGTTGTGGAACAGAATGGTACCTATATCATTTAATAAATCTATACCAAAATTTAAATGAGCTGCGTTTCAATTTTACTTAAAAATCGGCACGAACTTTCCAGACAACCCAATATATTGTTTACCATAAATTTTATTTATGTTGTAATGGTTTTGCAAAAATAAAGTATAGGGGCGGACTCCTTGAGCAACTTCTCCAAAGCAATAATATTTCTTTACTTAATACAGGTGAAGAAGATATTTTTCAATGACAAATGGAACATTCTCGTGTATAGACCTTACATTTACATCCCCATCTATAGTATCCAGTCTTGTGTGGAGGGTAAAAACTGACCATTGGCAGTGATCACTTTCCCATTGTATGTCAAATAGATAGTCAGCTAGATCTCTACAGTCGACCTATAAAATGGAAAATTTCTAATGCCGATTGGCACATGTACGAACAAGTTCTCGAATTGGATACTGTCGATTTGTCATGCGCGAATTCTGCTACAGTATTCTTAACAAATCGCATTATCAAAGCAGCTGATTCCACTGATCGAAGAATTGATTATCTCGTGTCATTGATACTAATTGGCAGCATGGACTTTTGAAAACCCTGCGCAGTTGGAAAATTTAAGAACATTGGGGCATTTTATTACAAATTTCTTATTAGTACTTTTTTCCAGGTTCAAGTTTAGTCGTGTCTATCCGATATTTACTTACAGAAAAATGTTTATTTAACGTTGCTATTAACGGTATTGTCGAAGCAATTATACTTCCTTTAAAGGTACACTAATATGTTGATGTCTTAACCATAATAACTTCAACTTACGATTAATAAAATACACAGTTGGGCAATTAGTAATGGCTTCAAAATCAACACAGATAAAACCAAATGTGTACATTTTCACCGCCTTAGGGGTGTTCAAGTAAATCCAGAACTAACTGTTGATAATTCACCGATATTAGTGAATGACAAGGTTAAATTTTTGGGACTTATATTCGACTCCAAACTAACATGGAAAACTCATCTTAACAAATTAAAGACAAAGTGTATGCGTGCGATAAATACCCTTAAAATTCTGTCGCATACTACATGGGGTGTAGATGGTGTAGCAATGCTTTGACTGTATCGTTCATTGATTCGTTCTAAACTTGATTATTACTTTCCCTATATAGTATACATAGGGGAAGTTTTTTCTCCTCAGTATAAAAATCGCCAAGCAGCATTCCACAAAACCGTTTGGGATTAGGTTGCAAGCACATTTGCTGTAAATTGATTTTAATCAAAATTTTCTAAATCTTCGACACCTTCCACATTATTTTAACAGCATTTCCTTAATTCTGCGTACATCACTCGAAAGTATTGTCATGTCTTCACTGGCGGATCATGCTCTTCAGACTCGTTAGTATGTGCTTTCCTCCTTGGTGATGATCTTTATATTTTCCGGCTGCCCGTACACTGCAGCATTTTTGCTGCAGACGCCGTCACTATTATTGAGGCTCTTCGGTTTACAAAGACATACACTAATCAGAGAATTATCATCCTGACTGATTCGCTTAGCGTATTAAAGAGTTTGGACAACTTCTCGCCACATTACGCACTTATTGTGGAGATTCATGAGCAACTTGACCTCCACTCGTTGCGCCGGAATTATGTTATTTTTTACTGGATTCCTAGTCATGTAGGAATATCGGGTAATGATATGGTGGATAGGGGCGCTAATGAAGCACGCGTTAGTGGCACTCCAAGAAGTATATCCATAGTCGGTGACATTCAAGGATACTTAACAAGGGCTGTGCACATGTTGTGAGAATCGGAGTGGGTTGGAACTCCACATAATAAGCTCCATAAAATTAAAAACGCGATAAAAGTCTGTCCTACGTCTTCTAGAAGAGTCCGTCATGGTGAAATCGTACTTACGAGATTGCGCATTGGACACTGCCGTATGTCACATGAATACTTGCTTCGCAGATTAGAACTTGTGGCGTTATAGTGACAGTGTGGCACATTTTTGTCGAATGCTTTTAATTATTTATATTCCTACAAGAGACGGGACTTATTAGATATATTTAATCTATACTAATTTTATTTATACGTATTTACATTAATCATTATTTTATTACTATTTATTCTGTGCTGTCTTCTACTCTGTCGTTAGCATCCTATATACGCTTGCGACTTTTAACACATTTTGTTTACCTATATATGTATGTCCAATATTCGATCTGTGATACTACAAACACTTTATACATGTTTGTAGCTTTGTTCTTTTTATACCAGGCTGTGATACTAGCTTTAAGTTTTTTCCACTTGGCGGCGCAAATGACTTAAGCTGTCGACGCGCCCTATAAAACCCAAATAATTGATTATTTGATATGGTTATTTATCGGAATAAATTCCATACCGATTGAGAGTTAGGGAATCGATTTTACGTTTTTTTTGAGGACTGGCTGATGGTCTATTTATATATGTAGCCCCCATCACTCCTCCAACATTTCATCTTCATTGGCTGCGCGTCACTGGCCTGTTTGTAGTTAATTGTGTAATATATATATATATATATATATATATATATATATATATATATATATATATATATATATATTTATTTATATATTTATCTGAGGTATATACATGTACTTATAACAATATAGTAGACTAGAGCACAACCACCATCGTGTATTCTTTGCTCCCTATAATGTGTCGATAGAGGCCTGTTTTGGTTCTACACAGTTTGTATGCTCTTCTATTCTTCATAATCGTTCACAAAGTCTAGAAGATATTTCAACTCATTGATTTTTAGAAGGTTAATTAAACACGTTTACTTACTTACATACTATTTACTGAAACAAAACCAAGTTTTTAATTAACCTTCTAATTAATATAAAAATTTAATTCATCTTCATTGATTTTCGAGTGGAATTCTATATTTATGTATATCTGTTATATTTTTAATTTTTCTATAAGTGAAGCTCATGCCAAAGGTTGTTCTTCTGTTTTATTGTGTGCCTTTTGCTTTTTATGACTTCATTGATATATTGTGACGTACAACCATTTTGAATTAGAGCCTTTTTGATGGTTTTTAATTATGGTTTTTCATATCTTAGATGTCTTGCCTTTTATCATCAGAAGCTTTTTTTTAGATTTTCCTGTAGTTATAATTTAGACAAATAATTTTAGAAGTAATGGTCCAAGAAATACATAAATACATAATTACAGCATCGCGGAACCTTTCGAAAGAAGACAATAAGGATAAACACTTTACCTTATGAGAGAGGAATTTATAAAAAAAAAAAACAACAAACGACAATGCAAACCTTGAGGCACACCAGATAAAGCTTGAATAGGATAGGATGAATAATTTCTTATTTTCACACACTGCCTGCGATCTACTAAAAAGCTTTGGATCCACTCAACTACAAAAGAATGGAATCCCAGGGCAGATAATTTAGCGATCAAATTATCATGATCGGCTCTATCGAATGCCTTGGTAAAGTCAGTATAAATTGTATCCATTGAATTTATAGCTTCCAAGACATGAATCAGAGACATTTTGAAGGAAAGAAGGTTTGTAGTTGTAGATTTTCCCATACGGAAACCATGCTGCTCTTTAATAAGTATATTCTTGCAAATCTAATTAGGTTTGACTGTAATAAGTTGATCTAATAATTTAGGAATAACTATGACTATATTGACACACTGCGGTAATTATTAGCATCTTCCTTAATGTATTAGTGTTATAAAACCCTTCTTCCAAAAGTTTGGAAACGTATTCTGACTTACTGATGATTGGAATAGAATAAAAATGGAAAAAGGTTGGGAATAGATACAATTTTTTTCAGTAGGCTTGCAGTTATTGTAATAGAAACAGTAGAGAAATAATCAGCGAAAAGATTTATGCATTGAGATCCGCCACTGCTAGTAACACTGTTAAAATGCATATTAATTAGAAAATCAGGGACTGAACTAGAAACTTAAACTAAATTTGAAAAGCTTTTTGAATGGTCTGACTTTATTTTTACTTAATCCACCAATAAGTGCACCCATAATACTGTACATGTACTGCCGAAAGCCCCCGCGTAAGAATTGTTTACAGTCAAGAAAATGAGGATAACTATATTAAACTCTAATTTGTCTATGACAAGTTTAACAATATTTTTGTTAACTTGTTTTCCAACATAGTTTTTTTCCGGATATCGGAGATTCTTCGTTGTTTCATTATCTCGACGGCATTTTGACATTTATCCAAATTTATATTTCAGCCTTTGAAGTGATTCAATAATTTAGGTTTTGTAATGCATACTTCATACACTATTATAATTATAGATTTCTCTATACGGTACTCCTTTTTGATACACCAATATCAATTTAAATTACTCTATACGAAGCATAAATAGTTATAAAGATAAATTAAAATTCAATCTTCAAAAATGCAACAAGTGAAAAAACTACAAAACGAATTCCTGATATCCTGATATCCATTCATATTTTTCTCAACTGTTTGTTAAGATGTCTTGTATATAACTGTTGTTTGTGCTTATAAATAAATTTCCATCAAGCTTTGAAATTCGATAAACATATTATCAGGTCCACCAATAATGCATACAAGGCTTTAAACTTTTACTTCCTTGGGGCAATCAAGGAAAGATTATGTGATAGTACGTTTGCACATTAATTTTGGTGATATATTTTATGGTCAGTGACGCAAAATATATATTTTAATTAATTAATTAATGTCATAAGAAAAAAATATCATACTTAAAAAAATATATAAACTACATCTTTATTAACAGACAAAAAATACAGATAAGACAAATAAAATATATTTATGATGATATGATATATATTTCAGCCCTAAAAATATATATTTTTCGGGATATTGAAACATTCTAAAATCGGCGTACATTACCCTCGACTTGTTCTTATTATAGACAAATTCAAATATAAGATCACGTTTTTTTATATTACCACCTATACATCATATGGCATAATTTAAAATGATATTTAAGTTTACCTTTTTAATTTTTATTTAAATGGTAGTCAGCTATTTCTTAAGATTCTGTGTTAGTCTTTTTATTAATTATAATATCTATAATGTAATTTACACAATTAAGATAATTGAAGATAAAAAGCAATTTGTTTGTTATTGATAAAGTTCACCTTGTGAACGAAATGCACTTTTAACAATTAATAAACATGTGATGTAAGGAATAATCTGTAGTATTATTTTCATTTTCAAAACACTTGATGTAAAGTCAAACCTTCCATAGTGAATTTGCTAACAAATAAAATTGATAATAAGTTATCAAATTACTGGTTTAAATCTATAAAATTAACTGCACATAAGTTCAAAGTGAATTATATAACTGAAACACCGATTTATTGATTAAGCCTTTAAATGTCATCTAATTTCTATTGCAATTAAAACCCGAGTGCGTTTGAAGGCATCTAATTGTACTACAATTTGCGGCGAGGAAAATGTTTTAAAGTTTAATTCCAGACTTGAATTAATTATTACAACCCACTCTCATTTTCATGCAATTAAAAGTACATCTGATAATACTTTCATTTTAAATAAATACATTTATTTCAATATTTTAATAGTATTAACTTATATTAAATAATAAAGTAAGTAATGTAAAGAAAAACATTTCGCTTAATTATTGTAAGTTTTGAAAAGAGAAACAGTCGTATTACTTTATGCATGTACTCGACGCTTCTTACCTAATACCATACGATGCCAATCGATTTTCATAAATAATGCAAGAGCCGCCTTTCATATTTCCATATTAGTCTACTTAATAAGGAGTCCCTTGATACGCTGAACATTAAAATTGACTTTGAAATTAAATTACCGGCTTCCAAGTAAAATATTATTTTCAATTTAACACGAATTGCACGCAGCAATTTTATATTATCCTGTCGTTATTAAATCGATATTTAAATAACACCGTTCGTGCTGTATTGATTTTATGGTTCGGCCAGAACTTTTTGTTAATTAATGGAAAAAATAATTTCAATAAAGTTCAATACAAAGCATAGTATAATATAAGCACTATGTATAATGGTAAGTTTGCATTAAAAATTAATATAAATTAAGGCATAGATAGTCATAATAATATTTAATAATTAAAAATAGTCAAATTTTTCCAATACAGAAATTTGTGGTTATCAGTTATTACGTTAAGCTATAATTTAAAATGATTTACTTATCATATGTAAATATGTAATATTTATAATTTATTGTGATATATTGCTTGTTTTGAAATACCACGATGGATATCATATTTGAATAATTTAATATTTGTTACGTTATTAAAATAGGCTACAGTTATTATTTTATTTAAACAACCACTCAACGTATATTTCCATGCCAAATATTTATTAACAAACTATATACATTATTAGTTTTTTAAAAGATACGAATGAGATATTAATATATCGTTATATTAAAAGTTGTTTTAAAAAAATATCACCATCATATGATTTAGTAAAGCATGTTCAAGTCTTAGATGCTAATAAAGTTATACAAATTAATAAAATAAAACGTATCTAATATTAATTTTCTATGTTATATTTATTGACGTCACACGCTAAGTTCTTGGGCCTCTGCTCAAACATTAAACAGATACCGCAAAGCCATGAACAGAATTTCACTTTCACGGCCATCGCAGTAGGAAAACGTAGTGTTTCAGACTTTTATTTATACTTAAATATTAATACAGCTGCCGTATAATTCCCCCTTTGAAGTTACACACAGACCTTTGCGCCATTGAGATGGAATATTTGAGCAAGAATTAAATATTTCGCCAATTTACTTTTGCTGGGTCCTGCCGTACTGGTAATAAGAATATCCTTTTTAAAAAACTAAATTCGAATGCAGTATGACATTAAGTAATTTCTATATTATTTAAAACCCTTTTGTGGTGTACATATGTAATTTATAAAATTGTTTATTTTCAGAATTTATGACGGGTAGGATATACTTGACATAGATGAGATTTTGGCAGTACCAGAAATTGTTTAAAAATATTGACCAATATGTCTTATACATTCTGTGACAAAAATTAACAGTACCCTGCACAAATCAGTCCATACACACTTTTGCAATATGGGGATAAGCATTGTCTTCCTCGAAAATGCAATGAGTCTTCTAACTTCTAACTGCTATAGAAACCACCTATGCCACTGTAAATTCCACTGCAGTTCCAACCTATACCACCCGATATGTTTGTGTTGATAATACAAGGTATGAATGATAGGATTGCAAGCCAAAAGTTCTGCTTCAACGGTAAATCGTTCGAAGGGTAACAGGATCATCTTCGTTAGCTAACCATAGATCTGTAATTGATCTGGTATTGGGGAATTGGTCTCTTGTTGCTATAAGTGATAGATGGCAGCCTTGAAACTCATTTATTCTTTTTTCCTCTCCTACTACGTTCCCTAGTAGTCCTTATCTGATAGAAGTGTATGACGTTGTATTGGTTTCTATTAAGGCGATTAGCAATTTCTTTAGCCAAAACATATACTGCATTTATATATTAGGGTATTAGGGTATTTTCTATTGAATCCAATATGCTAACAAAATATTCTAATAATTTTATACAAAACTTTTGATCGCATTTGGTATAGCTTCAATTTTATTCTTCTGGTTATAGTGGCTCCATGCATACTCTCTTGATGACGACTCATCAAATGATTTGCTAAATATGGCATTTTTTTCATAAACAGATTATCTGTGTGTCAAGGCTATCCTCGTGATGAATCCATCGTTGATGTTTTTAATAAAAGTAATATTAATAAAAGCAAATAAAAAGAATTGAAAAATGGTATAATTTAAAAACTATTTTTTATTAAAACATTCCTTATTTAAAAAATCTTATTTTATATTTTATTTCTGTTATCTTAAGGTATGCTAGTGGCTACACAGCTGCCTAAAATATATATTTAAACCTGAAACTCGATTATATTTTTTACTTACTTATCATTAAAACTCATTTCAAGAATCCGAAATCAATTAATCATTGTCAAAATACATTCTCTAGCTTACTCAGCGAAACACAGATGACCTTAAAACCTGTAATTCTGTTGAAATTTTTAATTCTAAAAATTACTATTTTCGTATTAAACAAGTAAAAGTTTTCCAAAAGAAAAAATATATGTTATAGGGAAAAGGTGATACTCGCCTTGCTTCCAGGCCTATTGATACAAAATTGTGAATGTTCATATTGTAGAAACAGTTATACAAACAAAATAAAAATTTGTGTAGAAATTGAGGAGTTGGATGGAAAAGGGGCACTTCTACAAAATTGGCATTTTGAGTTAGAACTATTGAAAGTATTTGAAGCATCAGAAGTTTGTTATTCTAAGGTAACCTGTATTTCTTTTAAGTATATTTATACAAGACATGTTGGTTTTATTAAAAACTTTTTTTGAAAACATTTTATTTTTTACCTAACATACCTAAAGTCGTTAAAAATAACAGCTGAAATAGTGCCCGTTTTCCGTAGATCTTAATAAATACTACAAAAAGATTAATTTTAGCAAATATTTATTATTGAACATAACTCTTGTTTAACATAAACGTAAAAAAATATTAAACACTACCATTATAAATCACTGTCACTGTTTTGTTGGTCGTTTTCTTCGTTATATGTACATGACAGGTTCACCTGTTCCTTGAAAACATTTTTGCTATACTACTCTGACTCATCTAACTCCATTTTTTCAGATTGAATAAAAACTGGTGGAACCGACTCCAAATTTACTTCCAAAAAAATCAAATCAAATGAAGTATAAAAGCCGTTATATGACTCTGCTGCACTCAGAATACCTGAAGCATTATATTTTATCTGACAATATTTTCTTAAAGTAAAACTTTGTTTTTTAGTATTTACAGATTTCTTGAAAAAATCTTTTAAGCCCTTGCCCCAGTCTTTAATTAGCGGCGCGCCTTTAATAACCTCAAAGTGGGTCGGTTTTTCTCTACACTGTTGCATAATTTGCAAATAAACGTTTGGAGTTTTGACCGTTTCTAGTCGTTTCAGTAACTTTCCGTAAACACCAAAATTTCTATAGAAACGCAGTAAGAATGTCCACGATCTGGAAAAATGTGCCGAATGTTAATATTTTTTGTTTTTGCAAGCCAAGAACAGTAGTGTAGCATATTCATATTCTTATTTTGTTCCCCTGCGGCGTCTGAAAAAAGTACGATATTTTTTATATTCGGGTCATATCATCATTGTGACAGTGTACATTAAACACGTCCAACCATAAAAGGCGTTTATAAAACTGTTGAGACTGTTTATCGTGTACTGATTGTATCACTTTGCAAGAATCGTTTGGGTTTAACTTAAGCTTAATTTTGTTTTCTTCACAAAAATCACAAATGTCAGATCGTGGACTCCGGAAAGAATACTCGGAGTTTTCGCGAAACCATCGGTGGAAAGTACAGTACATCAAGCCTAGTGTACGACCAGTTTTTTTCGAAAAAATACTGCTGGAATCCTGTAAACAAATTCGTTACATTTAGACCAGGATTTTTGAAATACTTTCTTTTGGATTTTGACCGATTATAATGAGATTCTTTGTTTAGAATCTGTGCCAAAAATTAATTTACCAAGTACCAAGTTTCTGGGTTTATTTTGTGGGGCCTGTTTTCATGTTGGCCTCTTTTGTCGCTAATAGAAATATTTCCGTCTTTTAACGACTTCGTGTGGATTGTCCGTATACGTTTGTACCCAATTTGAAAAATATTCAAGAAAAAGTGTTTTCACACCTCAATCGAGGAACTAGTTATTTTGAGAACATATTTCCAATTAGTCCTTGCTTGACATATAGGAGCTGTAACCCTTGTTTTTGGTTGAAACGGAGACATGCAACCAAGAAGAAAATTATCCTGTTCGTTCTTATCTGCCAAGATCAAAAATTTTTCAAAAAAATTCTTGTTATAGTCTGCCTGGTATAACCTCATAACACTTCTTCTTACAGCACACAAGAACTGTAGCAAAGATTTTTGCATGCACTGTCACACCTGAAAATTTAAAATCTCTGAGTATAAAAATTATTGACCACTAATAAAATATATTACCTTTGGTAGTAGTGTACTTTTTTCCGCTATTTCTTTCTATTTTTTTCCTATTATTTGTCCACTGCTCCTTGTTTATTTTTCGTTTTCGACCCAAGTTTTTTCTCTCTCACAGCTACTTTCTGTTTCTTCATAACTACTGTCCTCAGCGCTTTGAGTCATTTTCAGAGCTCATTGTGCCCTTTTAACGTAGCAATAAAATATGCATAAAAATTAGGTTAGGCACATGTGAAATTTGACGTTCTATGAAAGAAGGGCACTTGTAGTGCTTTACAGATTGGCTCACAGTGCCACCAATATGCGAAGTATGAAAACAACAGAACACAAGGCCGGTAAAGAAAACCCATTTACGGAGAAAGGGCATTTCCATGGAAGTGTCCTTTTTCCATCCAACTCCTTAATTGAATTTATAAATATTTTTCACGCTTGACAGACGCCAGACATCACGTGACATTTGAACACAGGATTACTTGGAAATAATGAAAAATGTATTAAAATAATGGGAAGATAATCTAGGGCAGTAGTACTTAATATTAGCGAGCAGCTCTGGAGAATCAATAATATTATTACTCAATTTAAATAAAAATACTGCACTACTAATATCTCGTCAAGCTGAGAGTGATGAAAAGCAACGTTTCTTCAATAAATAAATATAATCACAAGATCTATTAGAGTAAATTCCATCAGTTTAACACTTTTAGAAACGTCTTTATACCTTTTCACCAGTTAAAGAAATACTAGGGTAGTAAGGACATCATACAATAGAAGCATACTCTAGATAGCTATAAATTAGAGCGAAATATGACATTTTTAATAAGTCAATCTTATTGAAATATTTGGACGTACGTATTATAAAACCTAATATCCTCATGCCTGATGACGCGACAGCGTTTATATGGCTAGAAAAAGTAAGGCGACAATTAAAGATAACTCCAAGTTCTTTTATTTCGTGTTTTCTTATGAGGGGAATAACGTTAATATTATTTTTATCGATTAGGGGCAGTTTCTTGCGACCGTAACCGACAACACAACATTTCATAACATTGGAGGTTATCTTATTTACATTACACCACGGACCTAGTAAATTCAGATTATTTTGAATAACATCTGCATCAAAATTATCATTAATAAAATTATAAATCATCTGCTTAGATTAAAACTTGTCAAGAAATCACAGTTATAAGATTATCAATAAATATAAGAAATATGAGCGGTCCTATGTTTGAACTTTGAGAAACGATGGAGCTAGATATAAACTTTCTCGATTTGAAGCCATTATAAAAAACATAGTTGGTTCTGTAGTCTACATATGAAGATATATACTGGCCGCCATATGTAAAAGGACACAAAAAATTTGTCACTCAATTTTTGTGAAAATTTCAGATATGTAAATAATCTATACTAAAAAATGATTAAAATTTCAATAAAAAATCATAATAACTTTTTCTTTAATTTCAATAATTAATTAATAGTCTTCTGCCAATTGTATCCCACACGTGTTCAATAGGTGATAGGTCTGGAGAACGAGAAGGCCATGGAAGTAATCAACAATTAGCTAGTTCCATGAATTCTATAGTAACCCTAGCAGTATGTGGCTGTGCATTATCCTGTTGGAAAATGGAGTGTGACCTTCTTAGATAGGTCATTAATGTTGGTTCTAGAACTGTGTTAATGTAGCGATTTGCGTTTAATGTTCCTGAATGAACACAAAAGGAGACTTACTTCTATAACCGATCGCCCCCCATACCATCACACCGCGTGTAGATTTCCTCGTTCTTCTCGGCGACATCTAACCATTTTACGACCTTCGTGATCAAACAAACAAAATCTCGATTCATTGCTAAAGACAACCTGCCTTCATTGATCAACCCGATGTAGTCTCTCATTGCACCATTCCAGATGGCACCTCATATGGCGAGGAGTTAAGGTGAAACAAAGAAAAGGACGTTAAGACTTGAGACTAAATTATTTCTTGGTGAGTTGAACGTCTCCAGACGTCTCCAATGGCTCTTGTTGCTGAAAATGAATTCCTGACGAGCGGAAGATCTCGATCTTCAGGTTGTGTAGTGTTTCTAGGGCGCCCAGGTCGTAATCTTTGCCGTTGTTCCTGTCCCTCGTTCCATCTACGCCAACATCGAGATATTGTACTGACACTTCTGCCAATTCGTTGGCAATATCACAAATTGACAAACTTGCTTTTCTCAACCCGATTACTCTACCGCGTTCAAATTTGCTTAATTGCTGAAATACGCTTCGCTGATGAATTTTTTATTTAAATGGGAAACCAATTAAATGATTTGCACGATAAAATTGTAATGTCACTGCTCAGTTAATTTAACACAATAACAATAAAATGTCTTTTATTTTTCATATTCCTAATTAAATTGATCATAAGCTACCATTATTTTTAGTTGAAAATCGTTTCTTAGTGTGGATTATTTACGTATTATCTGAAATCATTAAAGTTGAGCGACGAATTCTTAGTGTTCTTTTACTTATGGAGGCCAGTATATGTTAAATAAGTGGTCAGGTGACACCAATAGAACTAAATTTACATATAATCAATATGTTGTGTTCGAGGATGTCGAATGCATATATCACATTGGTTTGGCTACGTTCATCCAAACACTCACTTAATTCTTGTCTAAATTATTAGGTGGAGAATAACACTTGTTTTGTTCCATATTGTTTTTATTTTCAGTTGCCTGACACGTGTTTCGGTCTTCGCAGACCATTATCAAAGTTAAATACTGCCAAGTTCGTTACTGTAGGGTGACCCGACAGAAATCCATGTTGTTGAGTATTTATATATTTATGAACGTGACTGTACATGATGATATACAGGACCTGCTCAAACACCTTGGCAATATTAGGCAAGCTTGCAATGGGAATAATCTGTTAATGATGCAAAGTTACTACGTTTAAAAATAGGACAAATGACTGCGCACTTCCAGTATTCAGGAAGGCAGTACGAATAGCAAGATTTAATATGATAGTTAAGGGTTTAGCCCATAAAAGTTTGCAGACTTTAATAAAATAAACTAGAAATACAATCATCACCCGCGGCGATAGTTCTTAAGCCTATCAATACTAGCAATAACGTCGGATTCAGTAATAGTAGGTATTAAGAGTTTCACGACTTGAATAACATTCGCTACTTGGCGTTGTTTTTAGGTAGGAAACGTCAAGAAAAATCAACAAACGCATTAGCAATAACACTTAGGAAGGAAATATTTTATATCACCACATCCAATTTTTGGAACGGAAAAACTTCAAAAGATTTGTGGGGTTACTCTTAAGGTCACACTCCACATTCTCTTTGAATGAATTATAAGCCAAGGATATTTGGGTTTTAGTTAATGCACACAATCTTTGATATTCCGCGTATTAGAATAATAATAACTTAATATTTTGCCTTAATTTCCTATCAAACTAAGGTTTGAATTAATTCGATTTTTTGAATTAATTCGATTTTTTTATAAACTAAGGTGTTGAATTTATCCACTGCATTGTAAGATTCAAGGAATGACAAATCAGTATTGAGAAATTCATTGTATAAATTATGATAGTTGGCATTCCTAAAGTTATATCTCTTATTACATGAATTTGTTGGAAAATTTGTGGGTTTAGCGTTACGATTTACTTGTACTAAAGCTGATGAAGCCGGAAAATGCCCATCTTCAGCAACTATGATAATTTATCTCGTTCAAGAATCAATTCATAGTTAAAATTACACAATATCAAGTCCAGTAAACGATCGTTGGAGTTTTTAGTATTATTCATTTGACGAATATTTAATATACTCATAATCTCCACAAGGTTTTGTTGATCCTAAGAAACTCAGTTGAGTCAACAAAGGAAGTAATATTAAAGTCTCCAAGTATAAGAATTAGCTTATCTAAAATAAGTAATTCAAGTGCCTCAAAGAGCATTCAAGAATATCATTATATTATATCAAGAGGTATATATATATATATATATATATTAAATCGATTAGCGGCACTACAATTCTAATATACTGCACATCAAAACTTTCATACTCAAAATTGCTGGAAAAGTCATTAGAACACCACCACATGTTGTTCTGTTGGTCTCGCTCACGGTCCCGGAGTTAAATAATTAATTGCTAAATATTGAGTCATTGAGCCACGTTTCAGTAATATATATAATGTCAAAAGAACCGAAGATATATATTCATAAAATGAGTGTTTCTTGGATCGGAGACCAAGCGTATTTTGGTAGTAAATGTCACAGCTACTTCCAGGCTAGTTCAGTTTTCCGAGCTAAACTATCGTAGGTAAACCTCTAATATGTCTGTATCTCATATTTGATTTTAATTAAACGCATCAAAAACCGTTGATATGACAGAGAATATCAAAAATATTACATAATAAAATATATATTTTGTAATATTTTGGAAATTTTGTTTGTTAGAAAGGAGTGCAAAGATGTAATAAATAAATAAATAAATAAATACATATTTAAATCCTTCAGTTCGTTGTAAAAAATTAACTAATAATTTAAAAATACGAAAATATTTCCTGAATCTACAACACTGAGTTGATTGTTGTAGCTTCACGAAATGTTTTCGTATTTTTAAATTATTAGGTGACTTTGAATCAATATCTTAAATACATGAACAATGTATTTGATGTAATTTGTTTGTGCGAACATTGGTTACAAGAAAAAGAAGTGGAGTACCTACCCATAGGAAATATAACGGCTCGATCACACTTTTCCAGATACACGGAAGCATCTTGCAATTATTTAAAGATAACCTATATTTCAAAACGTACGAACATTTTTACACCCTATTACAAGAAAAGGACTGTGAATTAGCAGCAACATTTCTACTACAAAACAATTTAATATTAATTACTGCGTATAGTTTACCCACTGGTGATTTTAATAATTTTATTCTAAGCTTAGGAATTCTATTGGATAGCTTGAACTTTGAAAAACCCATAATTATTGTTAGGGACTTTAATGTAAAAATTAATGGCTATGATTAGCCAGAGCAATACACCTCTATGATATTTTATCATCATTTGGATTATATATCAAAATCAACTTCACTACAAGAAAATATAACTGTTTGCACAACGTGTTTTCTATTATCAATTGGTCCACTTGATTCAGAACTATCAGATCCTATTGGACTCTATATAAAGTACAACACCAAAGAGGTAATAAACGAAGTGACAACTAAAATTGTACCAATAACAGAATTGGGGAAAATTCATTTTTTTAAATTTACTAAATGATACTGATTTTAGTTTTATTAGTTTAAAAAGTAGTAATATCAAACAAAAATTTGATAAATTCGTTAATATCATTCAGAAATATTTTTTTGAAAGCTTCTCTGAAAATCTGTCTGTTATTGTAATAACAATAAAATAATTTGGTTTAATAATTCTCTAAAACAGATGAGAGAATCTTTCTCATCAATGAGAGAAGCAGGCAACAGATTTCCGAATTTAAAAGCAAATGATCTCTGTTATAAAAAAAATACAGTCTTGCTCTAAAAAATGCGAAGATAACTGCAATTGAGAATTTCATTAATAAATCAAATAACAGCCCGAAAGCATTATAGTCTTTAATTCGAAAAAAGAAAACAAACTATGGTGAAAACTGTGATATAGCTTCTAAGGATTTTAATATGTTTTTTAGTTCTATTGCCGAAGAACTGTCAAGGAATATTCCTCACTCCAATGATGACCCAAACAACTATTAAATAGTTATCATAGAAACATACATTAAAACCTACTTCAAATTATGCACAGTCAGTCCCATAAAGGTTAGAAATATAAAAGGAACATTAAAGTGTTTAGAAGCACGAGACATCTATGGTATATCGACAAACCTGTTTAAAAGCATTATTGATGTAATAGTTCTACCGCTCTCAAAGTTAATCAATGAATGTATAAGTCCACTACTTTTCCAAGTTGTCTAAAAGTTGGTTGCATTATCCCACATTTAAAAAAAGTAATGTATCAGATATAAACAACTATAGACCCATTGTTCTACTACAAATTATTTACAAGGTTTTAGAAAAAATCTTGTTTAGACAAATTATAGTTTTTTGTGAAGACCAGGCTATACAAATTTGTAGTCAGTTTGGCTTATCAAATACCGTTGCAATCAATGCCTTAGTAGAAGAAATTCTAAAAGGCTTCAATTCTAGATCCTACACTTTAGCATCCTTCTTTGATCTCAGAAAGCAAAAACCCATTCGTTGCTTTATTATGAGTATTTGTCAGCAGGTGAAATAGTGACAGCGACAACGGACTCTTATGAAGGTCAATTAATCAAATATAGGAACAAAAACAGCCGTATTTTAACAAAGGAGAACGTTCAGTAAAATTTTTGCATAAGACGACGCTATTCTTTACTGATATAGTATTATACCTTCACCATGTTTAGTTGTTCCTCAGAGGAAATTGAATTTATTACGCCTCTTTTCGTAATTAGTAATAAACTGTGTGCAAGTAGCAAAATCAATATCGACAATGAAGGAATCACGTGTGGAATTTGTAATCAACATTTCCTGCATTAAGAGCGAACATAAATTCGACTGGCCGGCATGTTGTCGGTGCAAGAAAAATGGAATCCAGAAGAGTAGCTTTCAACTTCTAGTCGTATTGAAAATGGAGGTAGCAGAAATGATACACCATGTGCGTAATCAAAACAAACTAATACTCCAAAGAGATGAGCAAATAAAAATTTTAACCAATGTAGTAAACCAATAACAAAACCGATCGATAATTACAGAAATCATAAAACTATAAACGAAAATTTCACATTAAAATGTAAAGATGACAGACACTTATCCCAAAAGTAATAGTGTATCAAGAAATATTTCGAAAAATTTTACCTGTACCGCCAACGAAATAATTGAGGAATTCCCTGAAAAAACAAACGGAACATCAATCCTGAAGGAAGAAAGACCAAGAGACGGTTGTAAATAAACATAAAAAGAGTTCGCGAAATAAATTCACTGACACGGGAGCTCAAGATTTAAAAATTGCGCCCCATAGGAGCGAGAAAATGAAGTATATATTTGTATAAAGATTAGACCAATCGGTAACAGTGGAAGAAGACAAAAAATGTCGACCCAAGTACGAAGATGCTGAATACAGCTCATTTAAGATTGGAATTCCGAAGCAAGTATCTGATGTTGTAATTGATGCATCCTTTTGGCCACAAAACACTTTTATCTACGATCGTACAGAAAGTAGACGCTTTTTGCATCATTTTTCATTGTAAAAGTGGCTTTTTAAAGCACTAGTGCTTTTTTACGTTTTTATTGCACGGTAATGTCAAACTGTTTTATTGTACAGAATTATCAAATTTGACAGATGAATATATTTCGACGAAAAACTTAATTTTTTATTAATTGATACAAATAACTAATAAACTATAAATAAAATATACAACGTGTCCACGTAAGTATGCAACAAATGGGAAACTTTTTTATTATTAATTTCTCAGAAAATTTTATTCTTTATAAAAGTTTGTGCTTGATCTTAAACTTACAAAAAAGACAAAACAAATGACATACGGTTTTTTGTTCTTCTGTTAAAATCTCTGATTACATTTTCAAGAATATTGGAATGATTATTTAAATATTTTATACCATTTCTAATTTTATTTTCCAAATCCTTTAAATTTCAAAAAGGCCTTTCGGAATAAACTATGTTTTGAACCACCCCCATAAAAAGTAATCAAGTGGATTTAGATCGGGTGAGCGAGCAGGCCATGGAAATCTTGAATGTCTTCCAATCCATTTCTCATTAAATTGTTCATTTAAATATTCAACTTCGTCACGAGCACCCAGGTACCCATCCTGCATAAACCAAAGAGAATTTTTTGATGCCAATGATAACGTCAAATTCATTGTACAATTTTATATTTAAAAATTCTAAATATCTTTCTGAATTTAAACTCTGCCGAAATATGTAGGGCCCTATAATATTTCACACCAAACATTTATTTTTCGAGAATATTGATTTTTTCAGATAATTCAGAATGCTGGATTTTTTGTTGACCACCAACGACATTTTTGTGATGAAACTACACCATTTGTAGTAAATGTAGCTTCATCCGTCAACAGGATCTTCTTAAGAAATGTAGTATCAATTTCTATTTCACCTTGTACCATGAATCAAAATTCAGAAAAAAATAACGCAATCATGTTCTTGCAAAGTTTCAACATATCTTGGTTAAAATGCTTTAAACTTTTTTGCCGTTAGTACCTTATGTACTGTTGATTTACCCAATCCAAAACTTCTAGCGCCTTTTTTTAACAAATATTTAAGGATTTTCAACCACGCTTTGCAAGATGTCCAAGGAGTTCTCCATATTTCTCACACTTGTGAATAACTGATTCTCTTTTGAGGCGCCTGTCGTTAAAAATATCAGCTGCTTCTCTGCAGGTTTTATAGTTATTATATTGGCACCAACTCTGCTCTGTCTTGTAAAGTTAATCGCTCTGCCATAATTTAGGAGACAACAACTCTTAATAATTAATTATTTAATTATTTAATAATAATAAATATTAATGACAGATACGTCAAAACTAAGAATACTTGATAAAATTCGCTTAAAAAGTGCAAAAGTTATAAAAATTGTTCCATATCTTTCTAATATAGCGTCGAATTTCATTTGTTTTGACTTTTTTGTATGTTTAAGATCAAGCACCAACTTTTATAAAGAATAAAATTTTCTGAGAAATTAATAATAAAAAAATTTCCCATTTGTTGCATACTTACGTGGACACGTTGTATAATACAAACCAAATGGCCGATTTAAGAACTCTGAATATTTCATTTAATGCAAGTCGAAGCGATTACAATAAAGCGAACATTTTTTCCATAAATAATAATGGCGGCCGACATTTGTGCAACTTGTTTACTGGTTGCTAAGTAACACTTTCATTAGTGCACTGCGGGTAAAATATGTTTTCATTCATTGAATTATTAAAATGACATTTAAATATTACTCATAAGAATATATTCTTTGAAATCCTTTACGATCGAAGATAAAAATTTGTAAGGCACACGTGTAAAAAGTTTCTTTATTGCACTCCTGGCTTAAAAAAAACTCGCTCGTTCCTCGCTCGTGTTTTTAAACGCCAGTTCGTTCAATAAAGCATCACTTTTTACACTTGTACCTTAAATAACTATTATCTACGATCGTGCAGAAAGTAGACGCTTTTTGCATCATTTTTCGTTGTAAAAGTGGCTTTTTAAAGTACTAGTGCTTTTTTACGTTTTTATTGCACGGTAATGTCAAACTGTTTTTATTGCACAGAAATGTCAAATTTGACAGATGAATATTATAGCACAAATTTTCGACGAAAAACTTAATTTCTTATTAATTGATACAAATAACTAATAAAATATAAATAAAATATGTAATACAAACGAAATGGCAGATTTAAGAACTCTGAAGATTTCATTTAATGCAAGTCGAAGCGATTACAATAAAGCGAACATTTTTTCCATAAATAATAATGGCGGCCGACATTTGTGCAACTTGTTTACTGGTTGCTAAGTAACGCTTTCATCAGTGCACTGCGGGTAAAATATGTTTTCATTAATTGAATTATTGAAATGACATTAAAATATTACTCACAAGAATATATTCTTTGAAATTCTTGACGATCGAAGATAAAATTTTGTAAGGCACACTTGTAAAAAGTTTCTTTATTGCACTCCTGGCTTTAAAAAAACTCGCTCGTTCCTCGCTCGTGTTTTTAAACGCCAGTTCGTGCAATAAAGCATCACTTTTTACACTTGTACCTTAAATAACTATTATTTACGATCGTACAAAAAGTAGACGCTTTTTGCATCATTTTTCATTGTAAAAGTGGCTTTTTAAAGCACTAGTGCTTTTTTACGTTTTTATTGCACGGTAATGTCAAACTGTTTTTATTGCACAGAAATGTCAAATTTGACAGATGAATATATTATAGCACAAATTTTTGACGAAAAACTTAATTTTTATTAATTTATACAAATAACTAATAAACAATAAATAAAATATATAATACAAACCAAATGGCAGATTTAAGAACTCTGAATATTTCATTTAATGCAAGTCGAAGCGATTACAATAAAGCGAACATTTTTTTCATAAATAATAATGGCGGCCGACATTTGTGCAACTTGTTTACTGGTTGCTAAGTAACGCTTTCATTAGTGCACTGCGGGTGAAATAGGTTATCATTAATTGAATTATTGAAATGACATTAAAATATTACTCATATGAATATATTCTTTGAAATCCTTTACGATCGAAGATAAAATTTTGTAAGGCACACGTGTAAAAAGTTTTTTTATTGCACTCCTGGCTTTAAAAAAACTCGCTCGTTGCTCGCTCGTGTTTTTAAACGCCAGCTCGTGCAATAAAGTCTCACTTTTTACACTTGTACCTTAAATAACTATTATAAATCGCTTTCACTATAATGAAACGAAAAAGCAAAATTTTCCAACTTGCCAGGATACAATAGGAATCAAATGAAACAAAACAACGTTTTTATATCTCTACTGGATAAAAATGTTCGGTCACTGGGAAACTCGATAATTGAAATGGAATATTTCTTTAATAGTATATTTTCATGTAATTTTGTGTGCTTCACGAACCATTGAAAGTCACGAGAGGAACTACAAGTCTTCTCGTTATTAAATTTTACACTGGCGTCAAGTTATAGTCGACCGTCTGGCAACCACGGAGGAGTCGTTGTATATTCTATCAAAGGAAGACAAGGATTCGAACGGAATGATATAAATGCCATCTAATAAATGTACACCATCGAATGTGCCGGGGCTGATTTTAATATTACACCAAATTCTAAATTAACCATTGTTGCAATATATCGATCTCCCATTAATTCTTTGATAAGTTACTGCTACAAAAAATATTTTATAGAAGTATTTTATTAACCTTGTAGAGTCATATGGTTTTAAATTGGTAGTAGAACAATTTACAAGAATTAAAAATACATCACAAAGTGTTAAGATAATGTAATATCAAATATCCTTAATAATATATCTTAGGAAGTTATAGCTTCAGGAATATCAGATCATATGGCGCAGATAATTACATTTAGCTACGAATCTGATCAAACACGACCTGTTTCACAACACCGAAAATTTTCAGAGGATACAATTTTATCCTTCACCATTGCATTTAATAAAATCAATTGGTCTATTGATGATTTAGAAAATAAATAAAATTTATTTTTTAATACATTTTAAAAAATCTTCGATTCTTATTTACCTTTGTTCCAATTAAAGAATCATTCAACAAAAAGAAAAAATATATTTAACATTGCAAAAATCGTAAAGAGTAAAAATCAGTTATTATTATTCGAAACAATGTCAACATTTTATTCAGAATATAGACCACTTTTCAATCATTACAAGAAGAAATATAATTCCTTGCTGAATGAGGAAAAGAAAACTTTTTACTTAAATACATTAAGAACATTTAAAAATAATACAAAAACTGTATGGAATATAGTAAAAGACCACACAGGTCAAACGGAAAAAATATTCATATTAGCAGTCCAGAGAAGATGGCTAACGATTTTAAGTTTTATTTTGCCAATGTTGCAACAAGTATCATATCGCAAAATTATCCATCATCTCATGAAATTTTAAGTCAAATACCTAGTAACTCAAATTCTATGTATTTTCACCTATTACCGAAAAGTATTTAACACATTGCTGGCCGCTGACGTAATACTACGTCTTATAAATTCCAAATTTAGTAGCCGTTGACGTATTAATACGTCAATCAATTTTTATTGTCGGGGAGCCGTTGACGTATTTATACGTTATTTCATTTTTGTTTTCTTGTAGCCTTTGACGTAGTACTACGTCTTTTTTATTATTTCGCATGTTTGTTGTTCAATGTCGAATAATTTTTCTAAAAAACTGTGAAGATCTTAAATTAATTTTCATTTTAACCCTTAACTTTACCATGAATGCAGAAAGTGAGTCTATTAATGGTGAAATGTGTGCCGATAATTTGTCTGAAGCCGAAAGTGTTGCAGATATTTTGGATACTCGCAGTGATTTTTCTGTTTTCGTATCCACCAAAAGAAGAAGAGCCTCACCATTTTTAAGCGAATCGATTACTAGTGATATAGAACGTGTCAACATAGAAAATAAAGAAATTATTTCAAGAAGTAATTTTCAGACTGTTGTAAATATATTACTTTTAGGAAATAAAGGTATTAAAGTTTTTCCAAGAGATTCAGGAGATATATCGCAAGTAGTAAATATATTTATTAATTATGACTTTTCATTATTGAAGACCGAATCAAATAGATATCGCCATAAAAAGGCCCATAAGTTTAAAATTATAAAACTTGTTAAGTGGTGGATGGACACAACGGTATCCGAACTGAAAAAAATCTTGGGACTAAATATACTATGGGACATATTAGAAAGAATAGGATAAATGACTACTGGTTCACAGATCCTTATATGGAAACACCTTTCTTTGGCAAAGTAATGAGTCGAAATAGATTCAGGCAAGTTTTACAATCGATCCATTTTTTCAACAATGAGGAAATGGTAGAAAATACTACCCGAACTTTTTAAGGTAGGCTTAGTTCTAAATAACTTTTTGGAAAGAATTTGTAAAGTATACAAACCAAAATAAACCTCTCGTTAGATGAAGCAACTTCTTGTAGAAAATGCTATGCGATGCAAAAAATGGTTAAATATGTAAATATAAATTATATACTGGTAATGGACAAGGGTTGAATGATCTTGTTTGTAATCTCTTAGATAGTAGTGAAAATGTATAGCACCTTGTTTACGTTTGGCAGAACAATTTATTTAAAAAAAATTAGAATATGCGGATTACCTGCAGTCCTAAGAAAGTTAAAGTTGCGAAAAAGTCAAGATGTTTTTCGCTGGAAATAAGACGTTCTAATACACATTTGGAAAGATAAAAGAGCAGTTAGGGTGATGACTACAATACATAAAGCTACCATGATTGAATCCGGGAAAGTAAATAGAAAAAACTGGAGATATGATTGTAAAGCCAAAAATAATTTTGGATTACAATAAATACATGAAAGGTATAGATTATGCTGATCAATACCTTTCAAACAATGAATGGATAAAAAAGTTTCCATGTTTGTTTTAAATTGTGCACTGCATAAACTTTTGTAATTTACAAACATTTAAATACCCAGAAAAAACTTGATGACAATATTTTACCATGTGATCCCGAAAGTTCGACAAGTTCAATACTTATTACTTTCCCTATATAGTATATATAGGGGAAGTATTGTTTTCGTGATTTTTTTTTAAAAATTTTTCTTGCGGAAATATTCGTTTTGGGGTACCCTAAACCCAAAACACTAATTTCTGGAAAAAAAAAAATTGTGTCTGTGTGTCTGTCTGTCGGTGGGCGCTGTATCTCAAAAACGAATGATCCGATTGAGATGAAACATTAAACTTAAGGTTTTGTCGTTAAAAACTGGAACTGAAAAGCTTTTGGTAAACATTCATAAACCGGTGTTTACTCGAGCAATTTGTTTGTTTTTTTTTCGATAATTTTTTTAATATGAAAAATATTACAAAATTTTACAAACAAAAGTTAAAGAGAATGAAAATCTAAACATAGTTTTCATAAAATTTTTAACTTTTGAGTAAAAAAATAAAAATTGAAAATTTTGATATATTTTTCTAAATATAAAAAAATTAAAAACGGTTCGAACAAAAGTTAAAGGGGATTATAAACTGAACAAGTTTAATTTGAACATTTTTTTCATAAAATTCTTAACTTTCAAGAAAAATAATAAAAACTGAAAATTTTGATATTTTTTACTAATTGCTAATAAACTATTGAAGTTACATGAATCTTCTATAAAAAATAATTATAGAGAATTTAAGACTGAACAAATTATTAAGAATAACTTTTTTGCGAAAACCTCACAGTTTTCGTGTAAAATATAGGGAAAGTACTATTATGGCCACATCACCATTTCTTTCCATATACAGGGTGTCCCGTTAATGTGGGGAAATGGCTGGACCATAGATTCCTTGGATCAAAATATGACGATTTAACGCAACTTATCTATATCCAAAAATTTACGGTTAAGCCGGAATTTATCTTCAAAGTTCCAAAATTTTGTATTTCTTTTGTTTATAACAATTGAACGCTTCATACGATTTGGATTAAATTTATTATTAATAACTACCACAATATAATACATCATTTCAGTTATTGTGGACATTAGTGATTGACAGGAAGTATAAAAAACAGTAGTACCACCACATAAAAACTAAAATATTTTTTTATTGGTGCATCGAATAAAATCCAAAAAAATCTATTTGAAAAGACATTAGATTTAAAAACTTTTTTGACTCTTACTAGTTTTTGATATCTTGTACGGTTTTTGCACAAAAAATAAAATATGAATATAGTATGCACTCATTAATAAGTAAATAATCTTACTCAATTGAATAAAAATTAAATAATATCAATTAATAAAATAAATCAAAACAACATCTAACACTTTTCAAACAATTTTCATTGCAAAATCCTAATACAAACAAGATATCTGTTTTTTCCAAATATGAATATTTATGAACTATAATAAAATTAAAAATTAATTGTTAAAAGTCACTAAATAATAATTATTATACATAATTTACATTTTTTAAACAAAGACGGCCACGAAAAACATTTATTTTCGATTCGATGAAAAACTAGATTTTGTTTTTACTAGATAAAAAATATATATTTTATTTTTTTGTGAGAAAACCGTAAAAGATATCAAATATTATTAAGATATGGAAAAGTTTTTAAATTAAATGGTCTTTCCAGCAGTATTTTTTAGTTTTTATTAGATCCACCAATAAAAAAATATTTTAGTTTTTAAGTGGTGGTACTACTGTTTCTTATACTTCTTGTTAACCAATAATAGTCATAATACCTGAAATGGTGTATTATATTATGGTAGTTATTAAAAATAAATTTCATTCAAATCAAATAAAGCGTTCAATTGTTATAAAGAAAAGAAATTAAAAAAATTTAAATTTTGAAGCCAAATTCCGGCTTAACCGTAAATTTTTGGATATAGATAAGTTGCGTTAAATCGTCATATTTTGACCTCAGAAATCTATGGTCCATCCATTTCCCCGCATTAACGGGACACCCTGTATAGATATATAGGGGAAGTATTGTTTTCGTGCATGAAAACGTCTGTGGGCGCTCTATCTCAAAAACGAATAATTCGTTTGAGATGAAACTTTAAACTTAAGGTTTTATCATTAAAAATTAGAACTGAAAAGCTTTTGGTAATTATTCCTTAACCGGAAGTGGTTTACTCAAGGCGTTTTTTGGATTTTTCTCGATATTTTTCTAAATTTTAAAAATATTACATAACTCTTCCAAGAAAAATCAAAGGGAATGAGAAACTGAGCAAATTTTATTAAAACACGTTTTTCATAAAGTGCTTAACTTGCGAGAAAACAAATTAAAAATCAAAAATTTTGACATTTTTTGCCTAGTACTAATAAACTATAGTTACAGTTACATGAAATTTGTATAACAAGTAATTGTAAAGAATCCAAAATTGAGCAAATTATTGAAAATCGCCTTTTGCCTAAAAGTCATAATTTTGGAGAAAATGTAAGAAAAAAATTTAGATAGCTATAGCAACATTTTTATATTTCTTTACATTTTAGTCCTATCTATTTTAGATTTAGAAGTCTGCCCACCCATCATGCATTAAAATTTTATTAATTACCTCAACCAAAATTATTTTAATTCAAAAAGTTCTGTAATTAATTTTACTCCAAACCGCGAGACGATAAGTAATTGAAATTTATAGGTATATTTAGGGTGGGTGACCTCTATTCCACCCTCTAATCAGTAAAACATCATCAAAAAATGGTGATGTGGCCATCATAGTAGTTTCCCTATATTTTTCTCGAAAACTATGAGGTTTACGCAAAAAAGTTATTCTTAATAATTTATTCAATTTTAAATTCTCTACAATTACTTTTTATGTAACTTTTACGTAACTCCAATAGTTTATTAGTAATTTTCAAAAAATGTCAAAATATTCAATTTTTATTTTTTTTCTCGAAAGTTAAGAATTTTATGAAAAATATGATCAAATAAAACTTGTTCAGTTTATTTTTCCCTTTAACTTTTGTTTGAACCGTTTTTAAAAATATTTCATATTTAGAAAAATATGACCAAAAAACCAAAAAACGCCTCGAGTAAACACCCACTTCGGGTTTATGAATGTTTACCAAAAGCTTTTCAGTTCCAGTTTTGAACGATAAAACCTTAAGTTTACAGTTTCATCTCAATAGGATGTTTCGTTTTTGAGATACAGCGCCCACCGACAGACAGACACACAGACACACAGACACACAGACACACCATTTTTTTTTCCAGAAATTAGTGCAATGGACTCAGGGGGGCCCAAAACGGATATTTCCGCAAAAAATTTTTTTGAAAAAAAAATCACGAAAACAATAGTCCCCCTATATATGTATAGGGAAACTAAAAATGGTGATGTGGCTATCATAGTACTTTCCCTATATTTTACTCGAAAACCATTGAGTATACGCGAAAATGTTATTCTTAATAATTTGTTCAGTTTTAAATTCTCTATAATTATTTGTTATAGAAGTTTCATGTAACTTCAATAGTTTATTTCCAATTAGCAAAAAATGTCAAAATTTTCAATTTTTATTATTTTTTATTGAAAGTTAGGAGTTTTATGAAAAAATTGTTCAAATCAAACTTGTTCAGTCTATAATCCCCTTTAACTTTTGTTTGAATCGTTTTTTAAAATTTTACATATTTAGAAAAATATTACCAAAAAACAAAAAAACGCCTCGAGTAATCATCCACTTCCGGTCTATGAATGTTCACCAAAAGCTTTTCAGTTCCAGTTTTTAACGATAAAACCTTAAGTTTAAAGTTTCATCTCAATACAATATATTTACAAAAATTGTATAATCAAATCTCCAAAAATTGCAATTATTTTGTGTTTATTTATATTTCACAACTTTTAATTAAAACCCTCGCTTATGTTTTACTGTTAGAGGACGGGATAGATGCCACCCACCCACCCTACATATACATGATAACTTTAATTGCTAAAGGTAGATGATTTTGCTGCTAGAAACCATTAAACCCTTTATGTAATAAAAAATGAAACAAAATCAAAATTTTATTTTAAATATAATTAACTTTCTATCGCAAATCTTATCTAACTTAGATTTAAAGGCTGCCCATCCATTATGCATTATATTTTTACTAAGTTACTCAAATTTTTTTCCATTTTAATTTTATTTTTATTCAAAAAGTTTTGTAATTAATTTCATTGGATACAACGATACGATAAGGAATTAATGTTTATATGTATATGTAGGGCGGGTGGGTGGCCTCTATCCCACTCTACAGTCAAAAAAACATCATCAAAAATTATTTGAAAAATTTGTTTGTATTAATCTATCAAATTGTGCAATAATGTTGTGTTTTTTACGTTGTACAACATTTAATTAAAACTCTCGCTTATATTTTACTGATTGGAGGGTGGATTAGAGATCACCCACCCACTCTACATATACATAATAATCCAGGACTGCAGTATTTTGTTGATTTACATGATTTAAATAATTATTAGTGATAAACTTATTTTATCTTCTTAAGAATTTTAAAATATAGTTTCACTTCTAGTTTTCAAATCAGCAAGTATCTATCGAATCTTCCAACAACCCTCTTTTATACACACTACAGTTTCTTATACATATGTCGATGATGTGGATATTATTTTTACAATCCCATTGATGATAAACCATCTACAATATACTGCATGTGCAATGATTAATTTCTATTTCATAAGTACCTTATTGCTGTAAATCATCTAGAAAATACTGCTCGCACAGTACTTCTTACACGCAGGCATACATCACTGCGCAAGCAGTATTTTGTAGATAATTTAAGTCAATATATATTCTTAACCGCAAACGTCCACAACTGCGCAAGCAGTATTTTGTTGATGTACATGATTTACATTGATTAACTTTCACCTCTAGATTTCAAATCAGCCAACATCTAGGTCATTTAAGTTCTAACATCCCTCTTTTATATGTATCTTTGAAAGCTTATCTTTTTTAGTTTAATATTTCTTGGCATCAAATTTTCTTTCTTTTTTTTTCTAAAATTGGACAGCCACATAATTCCATACCTACCTATACAATCCTCCTAACGAAATAATGAATATTACTTTTACAATCGCATTGAATGAACCTCAAAATACTGCTTGCGCAGTGATCAATTTCTAGTCCACAAGTATCTTTTTAATGTAAATCATCTAGAAATATTCACAAACGAGTTGTAATTAATTTCATTAGACAACGAGGTGCTAAGGAATTAAGGTTTATATGTATAAGTAGGGTGAGTGGGTGGCCTCTATCTCACCCTCCAGTCAGATAAACATCATCAAAATTTATTTGAAAAATTTGTTTGAATATATCTAATTAATTTTGCAATAATGTTATGTTTATTAACGTTTTACGACTTTTAATTAAAATGCTCGCTTATGTTTTACTGATTGGGAGGTGGGTTAGAGGCACCCACCCATCCTACATATACATAATAATTTAGAATTCAAAATTGAGCAAATTATTAATAATACCTTTTATTGCCTAAGCCTCATAGTTGTCGAGAAAAATATTGGGAAAGTATTATGATGGCCACATCACCATTTGATCAAACAAGATGCGTTCCTCATAAGGATCCACATTTAGACTCTCAGGCGATACAAAGCACCGTAGATTAAAAATATTGTGAGTTTAGGTACAAAAACCTAAGAAACGTTGAAGAGTTTGCGCAAAACCCAGTATTCGATGAGAGACATGCTTTATATTGAAATATTGTAGGATTCCTTTATGTAGAGGAAAATGTTTTGAATATCATATCAAAAAAATATATTTAAGTGTAACTTTATTTATCACGGCTAGGAAAAAAATAAATAGCCTCACATTTTTATTCAATGTGCAGACATACTGTATATGTTGACGATCACAAAAGTTGCACATTTTTTTAATTATGCATAAGATTCCACTTCTGCAGGTTTTAGCATATGTATGGAACTAGTATCTAGTATCTAGTATCCTTTTACTAACAGTATAAGACTAAGTTTTGGTAACAATTAATTTTAAAATTAAAAATTGTTGATGTAATACCACTATATAAAAAAGGAGATCCGGATTTACCGAAGAACTATAGACCCAATAAAATGAATTAAAATCCTTTAGTTCGTTGTAGAAAATTAAATAATAATTTAAAAATACGAAAACATTTCGTGAATCTACAACAATGAGTCTTACTAAGACTACAAAACAAATTAACTTGAAACAACTACTTCCCTAGCTAATAATAATAAAATCTTTCTGATATTTCGTCATTGATTTAGTCTAATATGGCATATTATATACGTATAAGATAGTTGAATGACAAGAATTAGATACATTTTGGAAATACCCATAAATTTTGAAATTAAATAAGGTTAAGAAAATCCTGATTACAAATTCCTCGTACTTTTGATTTAAGTTAACCAAAAACCAATTTGCAAAATTGTTAATTTTGAAATACTTATATGATCTTTAAAAATGTTCGAATTTATTTTTGAGCCGCGTTTAAAAAACGATATCAGAATAAGTAGAAATTCTATTATCGGCATTTTAGTGTGTAGTTATAACATAGCTTCACTGACGCTAAGTGTATTACAATTTACATTTGCGTTTTAGTTTTATTCTCCAAAAATTCTTTACAACTAAATGAAATTTTACATTATTTTATATTTGCACGTACCTATAGAATATTCTTTAATATTAATGATATATTATTAGTATAAGAGCATAACAATAATTAAGTTTAAATATATATTTTATATTTCTTTCGAGTACGCTACATAATGTATTTCCTGCTTATATCATAACATTTAAAAAGCAGAAAACACTGCAAAAGTAATCGTCTTAGAAATTGAAAGTTAAGCGGCAGCGACGAATATATGAATGGAAATTTCGCTCGACATCAAAATCGACAAAATTGAATTATTTATGAGGACCCACGACAGTATATTATATTTCACTAAATCTGCGCCGAGCAGCACCAGCTAAATTTAATATAACTGACAAAGTCTCCAACATAATTCCCCAATTTTTACATCATTGCCCATATATTCAAAAAGACATATCTTAACGAGATTTAATGGAAATTTATATTATATCTTGTTAATTATTACATATATGGTAGATATATTTCTATATTAAATGAACAGGTTGACGAGGCACTTAGTTAAATCTCCATATAATAAGAATAATAATAATAATAAACTTTATTTCCAAGTCATAATTAAATACAATATATAAAACAAAGAGAATATATTAATTTCACACTGAAGAAGCCACATTATGGCGAAACAACTATGAGTTAAATAAAAATTCGATAATCAACTTTCTATATTAACTTTTGTTTTTATTTTTTTGTCTATTTATTAGTGTAATAGATTTAATAAAGCGAATAACATTATTTAAATAATTGAGGAAACGTTAACCATGATTTATTAATGTAAAATATTATTAAAAACAATCGCTACATTTCGTTTCCGTTTTTAAATTATCTTATACGCTTTATCTAATATATTACCAATAAGATACTTCAATCATGAATTTTGTGAATTATTACTACCTTAATAATATGGAAAATAACGAAAATAATTCCCTAAGTACACTTACCTAATTTAATTAACTATTAAGTTAGTTGAACTAAAAATAGATTCCATAACCTTTACTTTTCTGCTTTATACTATAAATATGCATTTATTTAAAGCAAAGTAAAAAAAGTAGTACATGACGTAATTAAAAACTGCGAGAATAATTCCGGAAATTCATTAAAACATTCTTTTTATTATTTTAATACGCTGGAATATAATCATCTGCATTCACGAATGTGGTTTACCCACAGCATTAAATCCGAATAGAATTACGTTATACACTCCAGATATTCGCGGTTGCGTTGCGGCCTAAATGAAAACGGTAGTAAAGCCATTATCGATTTTAAAAAAGCGATGATTCGGATAATGGTATACAAAATTAATTAACTCCCGATCCGAAAGCAAATTCTGTTCCGCTAATAGTACCTCTGCATTGAGCCGTGTCGAAGGATTTATTTTCGGGTTCGCGTTACATTTCCAATTAATAAATAATTAAGGCAGTGCAGGCAGGTGATTACTTATGATCTTATTAAAGCCTCGACTCAGCCGGGTGTTAATTTTAATACAGATCCGGCGCCGAAGGGCTGAGGGTTTTGATAGTTTCGACAAATTGTTTCAGCGTCGACATGATTCCGTACGCTTGTAAACTTAGACAGTCGTCGAATAGTTGTGTAAATTAAATATTTTATTTTGGCAAATTAAAGCTCAGAGATTTGTATTTTTATAACAATTGAATATTATTAGTGGTTAAGAATTTCTTACTCATCATTTGTGCGATTTGTCGTGAAAACTAAGCATTTAGAAATTAAAATGTAATACTTGTCAAGGGGAATATATAGGTCAGTCTGGACAGAATTTAAACACAAAGCTAAAAGAACATATTAATACATATCCTTTTCCATGGTAAATTGTATGTTGCTATTAATGATGTTGAGAAGTTTAAAAAAATGATCTAATTGTCGATCTGTACCTGTCCAAACACAGAATACATCATCTACGTAGCGACACCAACATTTGGCGTTATTGATTAACTGTAAATTTCTTTGAATAGTTTTTCTTCAAAAAATGCCATGAATAGTTCTACCATCAATGGTGATAATGGTGATCCCATTGCTAGACCTTCTTTTAGTTTATAAAATTTTTGGTTGAATTGAAAATAATTAGAGTCAATGCAAAAAAATAGGAGTTGTAATATTTCTTGTTTAGACTCATGATCGCTAGTTGTTATCTTTGTTTCTATTAGTTTCTTCAACTCATCTATTGGAATGCACGTGAACAAGCTTTTGACATCAAAGGATACTAAAATGTGTTTTTGTGGGATGTGAACTTGTTTAGTTTTTTCTACAAATTCCATTGAGTTCCTTATTGAAAATCTTGAATTGCATTGGATTATTGTTGGGAGTAAGGCGTTGAGAAATTTTGCTATTTTATAAGTGGGTGCGTTATTATACGAAACTACTGGACGGATTGGGATGTTAACTGTATGTATTTTTGGCATTCCATATAAAACCGGGGCTTTAGGTTTCATTTCCTTATACTTGTACTGCTGTTTTTCACTAATAACATCTTCGCAATCATTTAAAAGTGAGGCGAAAGATTTATGTGTGTCTGCGGTGGATCTTTAGTTAATTCGATAAAGTCGTTATCTTTTAAAAAATATTGTACTTTTTTTATATTGTCTAATTATTTTAGAATGGTAATTGTGTTTCTTTTATCTGCTTTAGAAATAGTTATCTGTTGATTTTCACATTTAGTTTTTATTGATTTGATTATCTTCATCTCCTTATTATTTATCCAATCTAAATTTCGGTTTTGTTGAATCTTGAAGACATATTAGCAAAACTTGCATTCTTGATGGAACATAATCACAGGGGTGGATTTATAAATTAAAGTCTTGTTTCGTTCCATAATTGATTTATCAGTTTTTCGACATATGTTTCGATAATGACCTGTCATTTTCAAAGGTGTACTATGATTACTGAAGGAGTGAATTTTTATCTGTCAGTATATATAAACTAGGGTAATAATATAATTTTGTTAAGAATTCAGCGCTTAATTCTTACATACTTTGGCAATCATAATACATATTGCTTTAAACAATTGATATAATGAACAACAACTATTAAGAATTTTTTTTTATTGTATTGGCTTTTAATTGTTTGAAAGTCCATTTTGAATTCACTGTTAGGTGTTGTAACTAAAACAAAAACAAACAAACCTACAAAATTAATAAAAAACAATAAAGACAAAACCGAACTTAAAAATCAAAGTGGAATCTACATGTTACACTGCTGTGATTGCCCAAAAATATATGTAGGACAATCTGGGAGATCTATAACGGATAGGATAGAAGAGCATAAAAAAAGATCTTCAATATAAGAGAGAGAAATCAGCATTTGCCACACACCCCATAGCAGAAAATCATAGATTTGGAGAAGAAACAATACTACACATTGAAAGAAAAGGAAGGAAATTGGATGCCCTGGAATTCATGGAAAACAATAGAAGAAAAGAAACTGGACACCTACTAAATGAACAAACTGAATTGTCAAAATCCCCATTATTGAACTTGTTTAATTTACCACCTCCACTCAAAAATGTATAAATATACAACCCTAGTTTCATAATGTACCATTCTTCGCCTGAAGAAGCCACAGTGTGGCGAAACATTTGTTGCGAAAAATAAAAGCATACTCTTTGAAAGTTTGTGTTTTAGTTACAACACCTAACAGTGAACAATTAAGAAGAATACTTAAGCAAAAATTAAGAAATAACGTACAATAACTAGTATAAAATGGCATCAATATCAATGAAGATCAACCCCTATACTGCGCCAGAAATTACATACAACCTACTAGTCAGAAGATCGGCAGAAACCTGAAACGACACAATATAAGGGAATAATAATTTAGGTAAATCTATAATTAATAAGAAAATTGTTTTAAGGGATAAACTAAAAAACAGCTGGGTTTACCAATTAGAATATCAAGACTGCGACGCCATTTATTTAGAACAGACGGGAAGAAATTTTCAAATTAGATTAAATGAACACGAAAGAGATATAAAACAACAGAGAACCAAATCCGGCATGGCGGATCATGGGACGAAAAACAAACATGTTATTGGCGGCATTAAATCAGTGCATAATTGCCTAAAGGGATTAAGCCTTAATATTTTTGAAGGTTTAGAGATTAAGCGGGCGATTAAAGAGAGCAAAAATATAGTAAACAACCAACAGGAGGTCATTTCAAGCCAAAACAACATTTTAGCGGATTGTCGTATTTAACAACATTATATTATTACCCTAGTTTATATATACTGACATATAAAAATTTACCCCTTCAGTAATTACCTTTGAAAATGACAAGTAATTGTCGAAACATATGTCAGGAAACCGATAAAGCAGTTATGGAACGAAACAAGACTTTAATTTATAAATCCACCCCTGTAATTATCTTGTTGTACAAAATATTTTTGAAGACAATATGGGCAAAGTAGGTATGGGTCTATAGTTATTACACTCGCCTCTATCACCCTCTTTATGGATAGGAACTACACGAGTCCTGAAGGCAGGATGGAAAAACATGTACCTTTAGGGTGATTCTAGAGTTTTTCTTTTAATTTTCTTATAGAATTCATTTGCAGATATTTTGGATTTCTTCAATGCAATTGAGTATTTAGGTTTATATTCATTATATGCTGGCAGAAATCAAGAAATTTGCAGCTTACATCTCTGATAAAGTGCAATATTTTTCTCAAATTACGCAGATTATGAATATACCAAATAATTTGTTGCTTCTTAGGAAAACAAACCTATAAACAATGCTTAATTGTAGCCATGAATGCGTTTACTTTGTCTCCCGAACAACAATACTTTAATCTATGTTACACGGTTTGTGTAATGGGTCTTACCCTATGATGTCCGAATTCTCTGCCACCCGTCGTTGGCTTGACCCTAGTAGTTACATTGTCTAAATAGGTTTTATTTCTAATACACAAATTAACTCGTCGACTAAGATTTTATGATTTGATATGGCAACTAAATGTCCGGGCTTTGAGATCATCTAAGTTAATTTTCACATTTAAGTCAAAATCCTAAATTATCTAGGAATTCTAGTAAATCACACATAATGCTTAAAACATTGTCAAAATCGCCAGGAACCTGTATGTTGCAATTACCAGCACATTATAGTTTAATAGCTTTGTTGCAGCAAAATTGCAATACACTTTACTAGAAATTTCATTGAGAGTTTGCAGTGGTTTTATTGGTAAATTATTTCTTCACGTTGCATAACATCCCCATGGTTGTGATTATAACATGTAATCCACAAGATCAAATGTATTTGAGTTTGATTCATTTGTGTTTAGCCAATGCTTGCCCTAACAAAGCCAACCAATGTTCTTTAACAATTGAACATAAAAATATATTTAATGTACCAAGTGTATTGTCTGAATGGACATTGCTATTTATTGCAATGATGTTCGAGAACCCATCTAAAATATATTGGTTTATTGGCTGGGAGAATTTTCCGGATCTGTTAAAACTACGTTGTATTTATAATCCGCACCAATTTCAAATTTCTTCGGTGACACTATGCTTTTCTCTTATCAAAACCAGCCAGTATTTCTTCGGCTCTGCTTAAAGACTTAAGTCCCTCTCATTTTCTCACCAAGAATATAGGAGAGAACGTAACGTAGTTAATTTGCCGATGTTGAAGAGGTTTGCCTGAAAGTAACATTACCTCGCAATTTTAAGCCCTATTTCGAAAGCCATCCCAACTCCGCTTTCCAACTAGCGACACGTCCACAAGGAGGACGTAGAGATCATACTTGACTGCATTTCACTAGGTTTGGCAGATGTCTTACAGCCCATTGAGCTAGAAAGCTAGTATTTGATGGTCTCTGATCGCCAAGCTGGTTGTAGCAATATAGAGAAGCTGTCTTCTTCACGATGTGATGGAGTCACTAAACGGATGAATAGATTAGTCCCCAGTGCGAATCTGCAATCGAGTCATAGTCACTTCCGCCACTGAAAGCAACAGTAGACCTATTTCCCCATACAAGGTGTCCCATTTTACATTACGGTCTCGAATAACGATTCTGGTAATATTCACTGGTGTGGAAATAAATACGAGATAACCTCACAATATGGGGATTGTTCGGACGCAATTAGGGATCGGCACCGAGGTAAGCAGCCTCAAACTAATCATAGTATACAAGGATGAAGTTCAATTAAAAATGAGCGAATATTTTTTTTTTCGTAAATGAAGCACAAATTCAAAGTACCCAAAAAATAAACTACATCCAAAAAGTATACAATACAGCGACATGAATAAATTATTAATTCTTCATCAAAACATTCGAAACGCGCTTCCAAAATTAGACGAACTGGAAACTGTACTATCTGAAATAAAACCCCACATTATTTGCCTGACTGAAACGTGGAGCAATGATGCAAATAATGGCTACATAATAATACCAAGGTATCAGAAACTCACCCACTATAATAGAAAATCGAAAAATGGCGGAGGGGTAATGATCCTGACAGACTCCTCATATGAAATTAAAGAGTTAACAAATATAAAATAGTATTTTTATAATTACAGCGCCACCAGTATGGCATACAAGAATAATCACGGATTTTTACGATTCTAGCACCATGTGTGTGGAATTTGAAAAAAGTCGCCAGATAAAAAATATATATTTTTCTACGCTCTGTTCGAACCTGTAATAAAAAATAAGTGTTTCCATTTAAGATATTCAATTTGACCCCCTTTCCCGGCCGCCTTTGGAGTCTGGGGGGACTATTTTGTCAGAATCCGATGTCCCCCTAGAAATTATGAAAGATTCCGTTCGGCACATTTTTCGTTGTTTTCAAGTTATTAGAGACCGTAATATAAAATGGGACACCCTATATATGCCACCTAAATGTTAAGCAAATAAAGATCCAAAAAAGTTGAAGAAGTTTATATCTATGCAGCATGGTTTGCTAATAACTCTGGGCGATAGAGCATATCCAAAATAGTCGTACTAGCCCTTATCAGTGTGTGTGATGTGTGCAATTTTATATTTTACGGTATCGAGAAACAGCATAAACCTGTTAAAATCATACAGGTGACTGCCATAGGTACCATAGTTGACTTCAATTTAGAAAGCCTACCCGTATCCTTCAAGTAAGTACTTAGAGAGTTTTTTTAAGGATAATATTAAACCCTAAGTTAAACATTCAAATCTAGAAATTTTAGCTGACGAAACAGAAATAGTATCAACTAAATCCGATACCATTTCAATTTGCAATAAAGCCATTGCTAAACATATAATTTTAAATAATAAAAAAAAAAACTGGATAATCACGTTAGCTGAATCTAATATTGCTAGATTCATAAAAAATGTATTCAAAATTACTGGATTGATGAGGATGTTACTTGTTGCATAAAATACTGATATAGTATGTGGTTCCAAAATCGTTTTTATTATTCTACAATAATGTTTCACAACACAGAGGTTTCGTCAGATTAGATGACAAATTTTGTCAGTATTGTCTTCATTAAAACAGGCAGAGGCAATGCCGACATTGCCATGGGGGAAGTTGTAAAATCAGATATTGACCTCAAATAGGCGTTTAGAAAAATGCCTATAACTTCTAATAGGTACAAGATAGACACACGTGCGGCATCTTGTTTTGTACCTAATCGATTCCTCTACAACGGAAAAAAATGACATGTGTCAATTTTGACAATTGGTGTTTCAAAAATATCAATATTTCAGCGCCCACTTAAAAACATCATATTTCAATTTTTTCAAATGAAATGACCATTATTTTATCTTATAGGGTAATTCGCAAGACAATTTGCTACAAAAAAGTATTATACATCACTATATCTAGAGCCAGTAGTTTTTAAGTTATTTCGAAATTTATTTCCTCTCACATTTCAATAATTCCTCTTATATTCACATAGGCACTATAGTAGGCTTCTGTCAATATTTATTGAATCGAATTAGGAAAAATTCGTCCGAATATTATTAAAGCGAATAGTTATCCCCAGTTACAACTTACAAATAAAACTGAAGCAAGAAGACTGGAATAAAATAATTTTTAAATAAGTAATTAAATGCAGAAACTGAAAAAAAGTTGTCAGAAAAAAAATGATAACAATTGTTCAAAATGATAACCATTAACATGTAAACACTGTGCAGCACGTGTTGCGTCACCCTCTTATGTTGCTCGCCTATTTTTTTCTGAATTAAGATTCCGCGAATGCAGCTCGCACCATCTCTTCCAATTCTTCTCGGGTATTGTCGGCATTTGCATAAACTTTATTTTTTATACGACCTCAAAGATATATATGAATTTTCAATTGACACACATGTGATTGGTTTTTCTATTGAAAATACCTTCATAAGAGAAACTTGATTCGTTTGTCCAAATTATATTAATTTTAAGCAACAACAACTCACAAAAATCAATCCTGTTCTCTGCATCTTGAGAAAATAATTTATATTTATAATTATGCATCCGATACATTTTCCAAATTCTTTGGAGTGGGGTTCTGCTTACTCTCAAATCCTCCTAGCAACCTGATGCGCGTTGATTTACTTGAAAATAAGTCAAAACATTTACTTGAATTTCCTCATTCTCGGTTATTAGCTTTGGTTGATTTTTTTCTGCGTTTTGTTTTCCAAATAGTAGAAAATTTGACTCCAGTCTTCGAAACTTTTTTCTATCCATCGGCGGTAATTGTGGATAAGTTTCGTTGAAAGTTTTGCAAGTTCTCTCAACAATTCTGTTGCACTGGCCATATATGACAAATAAATTCATAATTTCTTTATTGGTATAGGTATTCATTTTATTATTACTCGAAAGAAGCGTACACAAATATTGAATGACAAGAATCGTCTGCGGATATTCATTCTCAGCTACAGTGAATAATGGGTTGAGTGGAAGAACACTGCACTGTGAACTCCGCCTTCAAGTCTTGCGACTTAAATTTTGAAGTTATTGTGAGTGTATTTTATTTTGTATCATCTTTTTAGTAAGACTTGTAAAGGAAATAAACTAAACTAAACTAATACGTTGGATTCAACAAATATTGACAGAAGCTTACTATAGTGCCCGTGTAAATAGAACAGGAATCACTCAAATAAAAATTCTGAGAGGAAACTAATTTCGAAATAACTCAAAAACTACTGGCTCTAGATATAGGGATGTATAATACTTTTTTGTAGCAAAAGGTCTTGGGAATAACACTATGAGATAAAATATTGGTTATTCCATTTAAAAAAATTGAAATATGATGTTTTTAAGTAGGCGCTGAAATATTGATATTTTTGAAATATCAACTGTCAAAATTGACACATGTCAATTTTTTTCCTTGGTAGAGGAATCCATTAGGTACAATACAAGATGCCGCTTGTGTGTCTATCTTGTACCTACTAGAAGTTATAGGCATTTTTCTAAACGCCTATTTGAGGTCAATATTTGACAAATAAATTTTTAAATCAAAAACTGTAAAAGTTAAGTAGACATAAACCTATATGGAGAGGTAGGCAATAGAACAAGGAATTTAAAAATAAAATAATATACAGTATGTTCTATTTAAAATAACAAAGTTGGTAGCCATTTCCGGTACAACCGGAAGTGATAGAAAGTCAAAAATATTTTCCATGAGGAGGTCGCAATCAACCGTACAATGTTGAATTTTTTCAAATTTTTCCTCTTGCAGGAATCCCGTAAACTTTTAATGGTCGTTATTCGTGGCCCACCCTGTATATTTTAAATCCTTTAATCCTATATTCCATAAATTTGCTGCCTATAATTTCATGATCCATCGCATACTAAATACCCCTTTATCCGAGGGCAATTAATTTTAATAAAGAATTAAACAGAAATTTTTTAATTGCAAATTAAAACGTATTATCAAATAAATTGATAATTAATACGTTGAATAAAAAACAGTAACGCAAAATTAAATCATTATTTTTTATGAAAATTTGTAAATATTTAATTAATAATTTTTTATAATGCTTTTACGTTTTGATCACTTTGGTAAATTTTCGTAAATGAAATACGATAAAACTTTCAAATATTTATTTTGCCGTTCGCGACAATTGATTCGACACACTGTGTCTTCTTCAGGCGAAGAATTTCGCAAACGGCAAAATAAATATTAGAAAGTTTTATCGTATTTCATTTACGAAAATTTACCTAAGTGATTAGAATATGAACTTTCAACAACTAACAGCCTCAACTATTCAGTTATTTTCGTTTTGAATTTATATAGCCTAAAATACCACCATTTTGATTCAAGAATCTATTATTATATAATGTCATAGACTTTAAATTTAAATAACGTTAAGTTGTGTATTTTCTACGTGTCTTTTAAAACTATATGGTAGAATTTAACTCCCAGATGTTTCAAATAAATTTTTAATTCGTCAATGTTTTTATTTATACTTCATGTGTAGTTATGGATAATTTTAAAATCACATAATCCTTTATTTTTATGAGAAGATTATTTTGTTGTGATTTTACTTTATCCGATTTGATATCAGTAGTTTGAAAATTTCTTAATTACACAACCAACTGAAACTTAATCAATTAATACTTTAACTTTATTAATTTCCATCAACTTGTAAATGAAAGACAAATACACGCATCAATGGATCCGCACGGTCATAAAATTAGCAATAATTCTTTTTATTGTAATAAACCACAAACTTGCAACTTGCCTTTATTGTATCTTGCATAAACCTTTCTTTAATACTATTGTCTAGTTATTATTATATTTATCATTTATCCTTTTGATACTTTTAAACTTTTATATTTTGTATGTGATTTTGGTGCACTTTACACGTTTATTTATTTAATATTACCTTTGGTGTCATTATTATTCTATTAATAAATTATTTTTATGAATATCTTAAGCAGCTGTCTCCTATTTGATCGATAATTAAATCAATATTAGATGCGGATTTACTGTATTTTCAAGTAATATATTTTAATTTTAATTGTAGGTACCATGGCACCAATAAATACATTAAATTAAATGATTTAAATAGATATTTTTATATTGCACAATTGTCAAATGAATGTACATAGACAGCAAAGAAAATTGCACGTTTGCAAATCATCATACTTGACAGCTTAAAAAACCGATATGTTTGCTGGGCAATTTAAACCTTACTGTGATTATAAATTAATTTATAAGTTATTTGTTCAATAATTTTATAAAACATGGACACAAGGGCAATATGCACATACTTTTATAATTTTTCCTCGCTTCATAATAGAACTGAACATTATTGTGTCTTTGCGCCCTTAGCTCAAATTATTAATATTATTTTTTTATATAATATATGAATAACCGCATGAAAGGCCTTAAAGTACTAACAAAATCGTAACAAAATATAAAGTGTACGATGGCAAGAATTCTGTGACAAGTCAAATATATATATATTTTTTTCATAAAATGAAAATTGTAAATCGTTGGATTTGTTAAAAAAGTTATATTGCTCTAATTATAATATGAGGGATAGTAAAAAAGTACCCGTTTGAATCGTGCGGAGCACTGGCAAATAGACTAGCTACCGAATGTGTGCTAATATGTTCAATTGTTTTATCAGCTGTCGGTGTGAAAAGTTGCCTTTGCTGTTTATGTGAGTGTTTATAATGTTCAAAAGTATGAATAACGCGCTACTTACAAAGGTATTTTCTGTATAGAAACGAGATTTACGATTGCGATATTCTGCGTCAATTGAAGAATGTGTAGTTAGAAATTGTTGTAGATATGACGTTTCTTCTGCGCTGGTGTCGTAATTTTAATTTAGGAATAGAGCACATCCTTGTTGACAAGCGTTTGTGACCATCGTTAATCATTATGGACAAACTTTCAATCATCCACCCTATAGTCCAGCTTTTCGCTTTTACAATTATCACCACGTAAATATATGTTATGGTCTTTAACAAATAATTCTTCTTCTGTTGTTGTTCCTTAGAATCTTATTTTATTCAAAAATGTAGTTTTAAATGATATACAATGTTATTATACATGAACCATGACTAAATATAAATAAATACATAAAACGTACTTATAACTACTTAACAGAATGTGAAGTAATATGAAACTCAAACTATTATCGCAAGGAATTAACTAAAAACAGTGTCCCAATATATTCTATATAGGTAAAATCGAAAACTTTCATAACTGTATGAGAAAATAGGAAAGGATAAACTTTTATTTAATGTGTTGCCAAGTCGCATAATTCTACAAATTCTATAAAATTAGTGCCAAAAAATAGCTCTACTTCTAGTTTGTATAAAATACGAAAACATTTGCGAAATCTTAAATGTGTCAAATTATCAGGGGTGGATACCGGTTTTGATTTATAAAGCTTATTGAATGTACTTGTTAGCAAAAATACTAAAAAGAATGATGAAAAACAAGTGTTTGATGATCATCATCAATTATATGAAAAGGGGAACATTAATAGTTACTTTTAATATTTACAAATTAAAGAGTTACACAAACTAAGAAAATAAAATTGGTGCAAGGTAACGCATGATCCATTGTAGCGAACAAGCATAGTTTCACGCAACTTGGCAACAGTAATAACTTCGACGTAATTCTAATCATGGAAACGTGCACTTCTTCTCCGGATAAATATGTGATTCTATTTTTCGCGGAGACTTTAGTTTCCTCTACCCGATGTAAGGCTTTTTATTCTTTGAGCCATACAGTTCCAAGTTCGTATCAATGACTGTAGTCCAACAAGAGATTCCGCAAGTAATCCGCCTTCTGTACTAGATCTAAGAATAGTTTCTGTAGATTTGTTATTAAAGACATCTTGGGATCACACTGGGATTTAATCACTAACTCATTAAAACAAATATTGTAATGGATAACAGTAGAGGAGCAATAATGCGGCTCAACCATTTTACATGTGGAATGAGGCTAAGGCTGATGGGAGGCTATATCAATCAGAGTTACTTCATAATTTAGAAACACTATCGATCATCGAATGAAAAAAATATTATCAAGGCTGTTTATAAAGGTATCCTTACTAAAACAATTAAATCATCTTGTAGATATTTACAGATGTGGTGTGAGGAGGAATGCTCCGATTTACAGAAAAAGTAAACAAACCCTAGCAACACAAAAGAAGCCAGTCCTTTTATAAATTTCTAGCCTAGAATCGAACTGAGGTATAAACCTCAGTTATAATATATAATTATAATGCATAACATATGCTCTAAGATAAATAAATCCATGTCGAAATACAAAATATAGAAAATTATGAAAACCATATCCAATAAAAAAACTACCCTTCCTGTATTCCTGATATGATAATCGAGCATATTGGAATAAGCTTAGCCCGAGCATCTACATCAATTAATATTGACGCACTATGTAGCAAACTACCAAAATGTAGGCTTTGAGAAATTTTGCATCAGTAACTTGTCAGATACTTCCCCAGGATATGAACAAGTCCCCTATAAAACGCTTAAGAATCTACCATTTGAGCGCAAACAATACCTCTTAAACATATATAATGATTGGTGGGTGAACTCCAATTGCTACTCCATTCCAATAAAATTAATCGAATGAATTTTTAAGAAGCCAGGCAGGGAGCATGATAGTGACTCAATATCTGCATACAGGGAAATATCCCTAACTTTATTCATTATTAGAACATATGAAAAGTTAACTAAACTTAGATTGAATTTTCAAATAAATGTTTACTCCCTACCACTTTCACGGAATCGTCTGAATATACTAACACATTTAAATTTTCTCTAGTCAATGAGTCCGATATCATAAACAGTGTATTTAAATTGAAAATAACATTACTCCACTGATGATTTTTATCAAACACTCTAAAAACGTATTTGTTAAGCCTCTGCTAAAAATTGTTAACTTAGCCATTTTTACTCCGACATTCCCAGATAAATGTAAACGTGAACGTTTGATTCCTGTGTATAAAAAGGGCGACATATCGTACCAATATTATGGCAATTATCGGCCTATTGCCAAAATTTTCGGACAAGTGCAATATAGACACATAAGAACGCAAATTTCACCACATATATCAGTGAATCTTAAGGTAATCGTACACAATTGGATGTAATCTACACGGATTTCTCTCGTGAATTTGAGTCTATTGAACATGCAACTTTGTTAAACAAACTATCATTATTTGGCCTTAATGGTCATACTGTTGACTTTTTAAAATCATACCTTTGTTGTCGAATAAACTATGTACACTATAATGGTTTCAAATTTTATGAATTTAGTTCCAGATCTGGTGTACCGCAGGGTTCTAATTTGGGTCAACGTTTATTCATAATTTTCACTAATGACCTTATTTCTTTATTGTCCCCGTTTTGGTATCTGCGGGTAATTTAAAATTTTCTCTAATGTCTTTAGTCTGACTGACTCACTTAAGTTGCAAGATAATCGAATTTATTCCTTCAAGGAGTATGTTAATGGATTAAGACTAAATGTTGAAAAATATGCTACCGTCTCTTTTCTTCGTGTTTCGCACATAAACTACTGTTATAATATTTAAGGTTATCTTTTGCAAAAATTTCTTGAATATAGGGACTTAGGTGTACTCTTTGGTAACCAAATAATTTTTGTGAAACACATAAAGGATTGTGTACATCAGCTTCTGAAATGTTGGGGTAAGTTATGCGGATATGTAAATATTTTAACAATTGCGATTTAATTAAATGAATAGAATATGCTTCCTTAATATGGTACCCATACTATGTTTACCTATCACTGCTAGTTGAAAGAGTATAGCGTCGTTGTCTTAAATTTTTAAGGTTTAAAGAGGGTAGAGTGTATCCTCAACGGGGAATAGATTATGAGCAGTTGCTATTAGGCATCGACTTATCTGTCTTTCCAAACGTTAAGTTGTAAATAGTGCATCATTTATGCACAAATTAATTCACAAAAATATAGATCTCTTTGCTAGAGTTAATTTTCTTGTTCCAATATAAATACTTTTTCATACCAAATGCTAAGTCCGTTATTCTATATAAATCATCTATACAAATGAATAGAAATAAGTAATTTAAAATTATTATTATTCATTATAGATATTTTAAAATTATAGTCTTAGTTTTAATATTTACTATATGTTACTTTTTATACTTGTTTGTTATAATATAATTTGTCCTGTAATTGGTTTCTCTGTTTATCAAATAAAATATTATTATTGTTATTATTATTGGTAATATGTATTAAAAAATATAATTATCAGGAAATACATTTTTATTTTTGTTACAATATAAATAATATATCGAATATGTTTTATTAATAACAACACTAATGTTTTAAATGTGCAGCCAAATTAAGTTTAAAAGTTGTTTAACGAAAATTTAAATTTTACACCCCGCACATGTTTCCTAAAAAAGAGCAATCCATCATGTCGCTTTGCGTGCACCCAGGGGATGTCGCTTATTAAGTGCGTGGATTTTCGTGGTAATCTGGCAAGCCCTCAGGGATGGTCATCGCTGCGAAATGACCGCACAAAAACTGGCCCACGCGCAAGGGTGACGTTGACGTATGAGTTTGCTCCCTTTATAAATTCACCCCGTTTTATCGCGTGTAATAAAAATACATATATAAAAAAAACTAGGAAGATTCCCGTAACAGACACCTCATCAATCTGCGGACCTTTCATTTTCGCTTATATAAATATTTCACACGGGTGATGTATAGAAGGCACTATGTGTATTTAACTCAAAAGTATGTCACGAAAATTATGCAGTTATTAATAATATCTTCATTAACAAAAATTTATTTAAATAATTAATTTTTTTAGTAAATAATTAATTTTAAATTGAATTATCTTCAATGAAAGTTCATTAAATTATATATTTAATTAATAGCTCACTTAACCCGTAGTGAAATATTTTAAAACCATTCTAATCTAGATAGTTCAATAAATTATTTCTTTAATTAGAGTTTAGAGTTAATTTATTTCCAAAAATAATGAATACATTCATGGGTCAGTCAATAAGAAAGTTCAATATAATAATGAGTACAATTAAAGGGGATGTAAATATTGTATATAAAAATAGTTAATAAATAGGCATATAAATTTTAAAATGATAAGGAATAATAGTGAAACAGTATTCATTACTGCATAAATATAAACACAGACTAGTGTATAGATAAAATAATACTTAAATGTATAAAACATAAAATCTAGAGGCACACGGATTAAAATTAGTGTATATATACAGGGTGGGCCACGAATAACGACCATTAAAAGTATACGGGGTTCCTGCAAAAGGAAAAATCTGAAAAAATTCAACATTGTACGGTTGATTGCGATCACCTCATGGAAAATATTTTTGACTTTCTATCACTTCCGGTTGTACCGGAAATGGCTACCAACTTTGTTATTTTAAATGGAACATACTGTATATTATTTTATTTCTAAATTCCTTGTTCGATTGCCTACCTCTCCATATGGGTTTATGTCAACTTAACTTTTACAGTTTTTGATTTAAAAATTTATTTGTCAAATATTGACCTCAAATAGGCGTTTAGAAAAATGCCTATAACTTCTAATAGGTACGAGATAGACACACGTGCGGCATCTTGTTTTGTACCTAATCGGTTCCTCTACAACGGAAAAAAATTGACATGTGTCAATTTTGACAGTTAATATTTCAAAAATATCAATATTTCAGCGCCCACTTAAAAACATCATATTTCAATTTTTTCAAATGGAATGACCAATATTTTATCTCATAGGGTGATTCGCAAGACAATTTGCTACAAAAAAGTATTATACATCACTATATCTAGAGCCAGTAGTTTTTAAGTTATTTCGAAATTTATTTCCTCTCACATTTCAATAATTCCTCTTATATTCACACAGGCACTATAGTAGGCTTCTGTCAATATTTATTGAATCGAATTAGGAAACATTCGTCCGAATATTATTAAAATGAATAGTTATCCCCAGTTACAACTTACAAATAAATCTGAAGCAAGAAGACTGGAATAAAATAATTTTTAAATAAGTAATTAAATGCAGGAACTGAAAAATGTTGTCAGAAAAAAAATTATAACAATTGTTCAAAATGATAACCATTAACATATAAACACTGTGCAGCACGTTTTGCGTCACCCTCTTATGTTGCTCGCCTAATTTTTTCTTAATTAAGATTCCGCGAATGCATCTCGCACCCTTTCTTCCAATTCTTCACGGGTATTGTCGGCATTTGCATAAACTTTATTTTTTATACGACCTCAAAGATATATGTGGATTTTTAATTGACACACATGTGATTGGTTTTTTTATTGAAAATACCTTCATGAGAGAAACTTGATTCGTTCGTCCAAATTATATTAATTTTAAGCAACAAAACTCACAAAAATCAATCCTGTTCTCTGCATCTTGAGAAAATAATTTATATTTATAATTATGCATCCGATACATTTTCCAAATTCTTTGGAGTGGGGTTCTGCTTACTCTCAAATCCTCCTAGCAACCTGATGCGTGTTGATTTGCCTTAAAATAAGTCAAAACATTTACTTGAATTTCCTCTTTCTCGGTTATTAGCTTTGGTTGATTTTTTTCTGCGTTTTGTCTTCCAAATAGTAGAAAATTTGACTCCAGTCTTCGAAACTTGTTTCTATCCATCGGTGGTAAGTGTGGATAAGTTTCGTTGAAAGTTTTGCAAGTTCTCTCAACAATTCTGCTGCACTGGCCATATATAACAAATAAATTCATAACTTCTTTATTGGTATAGGTATTCATTTTATTATTACTCGAAAGAAGCGTACACAAATATTTATACTTTGGATTCAACAAATATTGACAGAAGCCTACTATAGTGCCCGTGTAAATAGAATAGAAATCATTCAAATAAAAATTCTGAGAGGAAACTAATTTCGAAATAACTCAAAAACTACTGGCTCTAGATATAGGGATGTATAATACTTTTTTGTAGCAAAAGGTCTTGTTAATAACACTATGAGATAAAATATTGGTCATTCCATTTGAAAAAATTGAAATATGATGTTTTTAAGTAGGCGCTGGAATATTGATATATTTGAAATACCAACTGTCAAAATTGACACACGTCATTTTTTTCCTTTGTAGAGGAATCCATTAGGTCCAATACAAGATGCCGCTCGTGTGTTTATCTTGTACCTACTAGAAGTTATAGGCATTTTTCTAAACGCCTATTTGAGCTCAATATTTGACAAATACATTTTTAAATCAAAAACTGTAAAAGTTAAGTGGACATAAACCCATATGGAGAGGTAGGCAATCGAACAAGGAATTTAAAAATAAAATAATATAGAGTATGTTCCATTTAAAATAACAAAGTTGGTAGCCATTTCCGGTACAACCGGAAGTGATAGAAAGTCAAAAATATTTTCCATGAGGAGATCGCAATTTACCGTATAATGTTGAATTTTTTCAGATTTTTCCTCTTGCAGGAACCCCGTAAACTTTTAGTGGTCGTTATTCGTGGCCTACCCTGTATATATATATATAAGGATTATTTAATAGTAGGGCGTTTCATTTTAGAATATAATTGTTAGTAGAGCACTTAAAAACATTAATATTTAATGTTTCACTTAGCACTAATTATATTTGAGTGTCGGAAAGCCCATAGTAAATAATTAAAATTTTTAATTTTTAAGTTGAATAAATTATACAGCGTGATAATAACCTCATCAACTATTACACTAGTTGTGCCTGTATAACTGTGTGTTCTAAACAATATCTTTCATGCACAATCAAAGGATACTGGTAAATAATTTACAATGTGCTCTAAAATTACGTACTTGTTGGTCACGTTTCGATAACCTGAATGAAAATCGAGATAGTAATTAATGTAATGTATCTCAAGGGGGAGCGACAATAAGTGGTAAGGTGCTATCAAAGGACCCTCTAAAATATATGTGCCTCAAAGGATACACTTGCAGTACGGGCTTTTATTGTTCTAAGAATCCACTCATCCATAGAACAATGTTTCGCACGGATTGAGAATGGGGCTTTAGCTGTTTTAGGTGAAATTAGGCGTGATTAATTACAGTTGAGATTTTGTGTGCGGTGGTGGTGTTTTCGGATCGCTGATAATTTTCTAATTACTCTAGGTGTTTGTATAAGAAACTGATTCTAATAAAAATGTTTATCACTAAATTGCATCTTAATATTATATATTAAATAATATTTAAAAAAAATCTTGATAATACAAAAACTTCAATTAGGTAAGGAAAAAATTGGTATTTGACCTGATAATTCAATAAGTTGTCAATTAAATATAATTCAAATACGAGGGATAGTAGAAAAGTAGTACCCGTTTACAATGGCGTTCGGAACGGTCGCATTTTTTTAAGTGGAACCCCCTGTATATAATTGCATATTTGGATTCGTGGGTTAATTATGATGTGACATTATGTATCATACATAGTATCTAAAATAATTCGTTTCGTCGCAATTCGTCATTTTAACAAAAAGTAGACGTGTGGTAAAAATTCAATATCACGGCTTAGAAGGCCGTGGCTCTGCAGTATCACTATCGATGAAATGTTTGAAACTTTTTTGTGTAATAGAAATCGCTACGCTAATTTCAACCATAGACAAATTGCATTTTTAAAATAAAACTACCAACTTTTTTAGTGAATCGAATGCAGTATTTAATTATCTTTCTAACAATATCAGGTTGTCTCCGTTTTTTTCTTTTACAAATTTTATTTATTCAAAAATTTCTAATAATAAATTATTTTTCATTTTGCAATGCCAATCAGTTTTTACTACCCTTAAAAAAATTAATAAATACCTTTCCAATTATAAAAAAAATATTAACAACAAAAAAACAATAAATAAAAATTCTAATACAGCAACAAAAATTTATAGTAAATGTTCAAAATTCGTTTCTTATTCTGTTTTTCATATTTTCCGAATTAGTTGGTGGTTTCATATAAACTTTCTCCTTGACATACCCCCACAAAAAGAAACCCATTGTTGTTATACCTGGAGATCGCGCTGGCATCGTAATGGTCCATCCGTTCCTATCCACCTTTTACCGAATGTATTATTAAGCCATGTACTTACAATAGGGCCACTCTGTGGTGCTGCTCCATCTTGTTGAAAATACATGCCTCTAATTTGATCATGTAGCAAATTTTTAAGGAGTCCAAATAAAGCTTTATTTAAGAAATTTAAATACATGTTAGAATCTAAAACACTATAAAAAACAATACTTCCCCTATATATATATATACTATATAGGGAAAGTAAAAATGGACCAATGCACAAGTGTCCAAAATACATGTCGATACATTAACCAGCCAGTTTTCGTGACTATTAATTAGTAATAGTGAAAATTGTGCCGGTTAATCAATCCATTGCGGTGAAACGTACACTCGTCCGTAAATATAATTTTATCAAAAAATGTGCTTTTTCATTTACATTTTGTTCTACCCAATTGCAAAAAAAATTTCGGTGCCGAAAATATTCTTTCTTGGTGCAGTTCAATATAAAGGGTGGGCCATCTCTTGGTATCTTTTTGAACAACCACTTCATTTTTACTGTCATGATATTTGACATCTGATGTATGACAGTTCTTCAGTACACAACACCCGATTAACGAAATGCCACGCTATACTCTTGAACTTTGGGAAAGTTAAAAATTTACTTTGAATGTAATTCTTGTATTGCAGAATCAGTGCAGCAAAACTGCAGGACAAAAATCTGGCGAAATAGTCAACGGAAACCGCTATAGGACCATGATAGCAAACTTTTTTTGGGAGCAAATTGCTGGTTTTGATGTGAGCAACATCTGGTTCCAACAAGATGGGGCGACATGCCACACTAGCAACGAAACTATCGACTTATTGCGGTCAATGTTCGAAAATCGTGTAATCAGCCGTCGCGGAGATGTGAATTGGCCAGCAAGGAACTGCGATTTGACGCCCATTGACTTTTATCTTTGGGGTGCCGTTAAATAACTGTTATGCCAACGCTCCAGCAACGATTGGCGATCTTAAAGTCAATATCCAAAATGCCATTGCTGGATAGACCCGCAGACATTGGAAAATGCCAATTATAAGAAAATTCTAAGGCCAGCCGTGGCAGCCATTTGAACGATGTTATATTCCATGTATAACCGGATACTCTTGGCTAATAAATGCAAGATTATGAAATTCCATCTAGCCGTTTGTGTTTTATTAAGATTTTAAAAAGATTCCTTGCGATGGCCCACCCTTTAATCGGGATGAAATTTGTTTTTCTTAATAATTCTTTGAATTGAGGTACTGCTGATTTCAAAATCACTTTCAAGTTGCTAAGGATTTTCTATTACCCTTTTTAAAATATTAAATTAATTTTCATTGTTTTTCACGGGTTTAATTCTATAAACTAACAGTAATACTATGAGTTGACCCAAATATCGATGTGGATCGGTCGAAAGCCATCTATAAGCCGAATCGAGGGCCAGTGAAGCCGCTTCCGATTCCATTATAAGTTTTAGATCCGTCAGTATCATTTGGTCTTTGGGCATGTATATCGCTCTTTCGCACACAGTGTTGAGAATTTTAAGATGCCCGTTAATATTTCCATATTTTGCTTCCCATTTCAAGTGCAGATGTAGAGGTGTGAGGCTTAGAATGGCCTACATTACTTCAGCCGTTGAACTTTGCTGAGATTTATTTGAGTTGTGATCTCCGTTGTTTTTGCCCACGGAACCATAGGTGATCACCGTTATCAAAAGTCAATATATCATCTTGGGGTGTAAACCCCAACTTCTGCCAAAAAGTCGGCGGCAGGACCATATTACCCTTACTGCTTTGGAGGTAGTGTTGTTTACATGGGTCAAGCCTTTGATCAAAGGTGAGACCGATATATTTAACTGTGTTAGAAAACCCAATGAATGTCCCATTTATTTTTAGTGCCTGAAGGCCTAACTTTCTTCGCCTTGTAAATCGAACAATTACAGTCTTGTTGGGGTTGATGGTGAGCTCCTTCTGTAGGCATCATGTACTCACTTTTCGAGGGGCTGTCTCCATGCGGTTAGACACCGTGTCGTCATGCTTTCCCTTTACTATGATGGATGCGACTTTTTCTTAGAGTGTTGTCATATTTCTTCAAACAATATCGTCAACCGTCCATTTTCATTTCTGTGATACGTTATCGCTACTATCGTAATCATCATTACTACTAGAAGTTGTAGCAAACATTCTTCATATGTAAATACAGTCTTGTTTGTCTGTAAACTCCGGAACATATCTTATTTATATTGCAATTAAAATACTTCTAAAAATCCGGAATGAAATATTTATATAGAACGATAACACCAAATGCACAAACCACGGTTGTATTTACCCTATCTTAACTATTAGTGGGACTACCATCATGATGTTTTCTTTTACGAGGAACTATTTTTGGAAGTGTCTTTTGCATAACGACATACCGAGATTGGTTCACGTTAAATATAGTGCTATAATTTACACTCATCCTTTCTGAGAGACCGAAAAAAATACTGATAACCTCTCTATTAAAACCTCTTGGTCTCGCCATTAAAGTTCCTTCTGATTTTCGGAGCAACCTTAAAGTATCTATCAGTCTGCTTATACCACCACTTGGCCCTTAAATGATGTGTCTAGGTTAGTAACTCATAACAAAGTATTATTATATCATTTGGCTGAATACGTGAGACTAAATAATTACGTCCATTCTATGGAGTAGGATGCTGTTTTTAAGAATATTGACCAAATAACTGAGATATTTTATTTGTATATTTATTATACCTTTGCACTCATTTTTAATAAAGTATCACAAAAAAATATTATAAAATGAGAAAATATATTCAAAATTTTAGCTGAAGGAAGACGGGCGGAGTCACTTGTTTTTAGTATTTATTAACGATATTTCTGTAAATATTAAATCTTGTAAATTTCTCATTTATGCGGATCATGTCAAATTATTCAAATCAATCTATTAATCAATCTAGTGTAAGTGATTGTGAGGACATCAAGAAGACCTATCATCTTTGGAAAGTTGGTGCGTTATCAATAGACTGGAAATAAATATGCTGAAATGTTGCAGGAGCGGAATCTTTTTTACTATTATAACATTTATAATAATGTGCTTCAATCTGATAATGATTTAGATATTTTATTTGACAAAAAGGTATCATTTAAGGAACATTTTTTTAAATTATAGGTAAAGCTACCAAAACACTCGGTTTTGTTAATCGCTTTTCATATAATTTCTTACCTAATACTTTTCGACATTTATACCTAACGTTTAGTGTTTAGAATATGAATATGAATCATGAATATCCAGTCATAACAAACGCGCAGATTAGTTCTGTTGTGTGTATTTAATTTAAATAAGTAATTGTAGAGGATTTTACTTGGTGATACATTTTATGATTCAAAATAAATTTTATTTTGTATTTAATTTAATTTGGTCAATGGTATTCTTAAGTGCAGTGAACTGCTGACGCATGTGACATTTAATGCTCCTCCGCCTCACTTACGAATATATAATCTTTATAGAAATTTCATTCAGCTAATTATGATCTCAATAATACTCTTTGCCGAATGATGAGACTGTTAAATACTTTGCCAATTAATAGTGACATATTTAACTCATCTATTTGCTCATTTCGTAAAAAGTGCTACTCCTCCTTGTAAATATAACATAAACTCTTTAATTAGCTTATATCTATATTAACTTCGTATCTATTGTTTTGTTTGTTTATAATTTTATTTAAGGTTACAATGTAAGATGGTGTACTTTTTGTAAACGTTGAGACGTTAAATAAATAAATAAATAAACTTCTTTAAAGGCTCTTTCACTTTAATCCATAAATATAGATCATCAATACTGCTTCCAAATATTCGGTCTTTAAATATGCACTTTTAGATCTATGCTGTCATTTAAGTTATATATTTTTTATATTATTTTATTTAAGGGAATCGAAGCATATATTTGTTTGATAGAAGATGATTCATTCCCGCGATTGAGGTCAAAGAATCTAAAAATTTTAATTCTGCAGGAGAAGAAAGCACATGTGGTGTTTAATAAAAGCGGACATTTGAACGATTACAATACAATAATTGGATGAAAATCCTTACATGAACATTTTAAGTAAATATTATTATCGCTCTACAAACAATAGAGAAGTAGCAAATTACAGTGATTTTTTTTAAATGAGCTGATAATTCTATAGAGAAGAATACAAGATAGTATCCAGCACTTGAATGATAAGCTAATAATGGCCAGGAGATTGTGGATTTTATGATTTTTCAACAGTATACGTATCCTCTACACACCAAGATCGGAATTTCGAACTAGGATACACTTCCATAGTCAACTATAGTTAAATATCTCTCTTCGAGACGTTTTTAGAAAAACTGAACATTTAATGAATAACCTTGCTGCCGAGCCAGATGAGATACCCATGTTTTTAAGAGATGTATATATTCTTTATGTAGGCCGATTTATGAAAAATTCTATAACACACTGACTTAAGGAATTTTGCCAAACAAACGAAAAATTAGTTACATTACACTCATTCTTAAATCTACTTATAGACATTTAATTTGTAATTATTGGTCTTTATGCATACAATCTCTAATACCAAAATTATTAGACAAATTAGCTTCAATTCAGGTCGAATACCTTGAAGAATAATAAACAGATCGATGTCATATAAACTGATTTCTGTTAGCCATTTGTCAGAGTCTGGCGTGATATTTTATTATTAAGTTTATATCAAATGGGGTTTAGTAATCTTACAGTAAGCTGGTTGAAGGACAATTTAGTGTTCGGTAAAGAACGCTGGCTACATATACTACGTATTCAAACTGTATTTTAGTAGGAACTTGTTATTAATTATTTGTAAAAATTACTGTAGTTTATACGTTATATTTAATACATATGGTGGGTGAATATCAAATTATTTTATCTAATGGAAATCCATATATTTGATATTATACTTTGCTAAACTTCCACAGTGATTGCCGATGCTACGGCCTTGTCTCGCAAAAAGATTTGATTGGCGGTCGTTGATCTGATTATTTTATTTCTATAGTCTGTTCGTTGGATCTTTCGTCGCACGTCACAAATTATCGCTTCGAGAAACGACGCAAAAACATTCAGTCTGATAAAGTAAACCAAATGCGTTAGAAAAAGAACGCACTGTAAAACTTTCGTCGTTTTTTGAAGCGATAGTTTGGGACGTACGACGAAAGATCCAACGAACAGACTATACCTATGAATTGAATCCTATACGTTCTGATTCGATTCATCACTTTTCCTATTATCCAATATTATTTTCCGTGGTCTACCCTGTTGATTCTAAAGCCCTCACAAACGACCCTGTGAGGTGAAGTGTATGTCTTCTGTCTTTTATATACGTTTTCCTCTATTATAAATTAATAATCAATGAACATGGCCATTAGATGCAACATTTGTAAATTAATTATTAGTCCACGTTCATACTCTCTCGAACGCCACCGTAAATGCGGCAAATGGTTCATTGCAAACTGTCTCAATTACACTATCGATTTAATTGACTATTATATTAGTGAAGGTAATAAACGCGACGGTGACCATTGGGTTTGTCACATCTGTGTACCTAATGATCCATCGGTAAAACCACGTGATATCTTCGTCAATGAATGAGACAATTAAACATGTTTTAGAAAAGGAACCGGTTCTCTTTTCAAAGAGGAATTTCAGTGAGAAATGCAGAATATTATTAATGAAATTAGTGAATTAAAACAACGTGTTTCAAAGCTTGAAAATCAAACAACTAATATTTTAATGAAATCAACTATTGTGAATGAAATGGAGAAACATCAAGAGCGTGCACTAAATGTGATGGTTTACAATGTTCCAGAATCCACTGGTACATCTGAGGAAGCTGAAAAGTATATAGCAGCTGTGAAGTCGATTTTAGGTTTAAAATGTGCTGAATTTTATCACGAAAAGCTATTCGTATTGGGATACTATCTGATAAACCTTGACCTAATAATAATAATAATACACCTTTTTATTGACAAACTTTATACATGTTTACATTTAAATAATAAATAATTAATGATGTGTTAGTGAGTTAGTTCATTGAAACCTTAGTCTTAGTGGCGATTTAAATACAACTTTTATAACTGCGTTAAATAATTATTTGAGTTTCATGGCCTGTGGAAATGTAATACAGTCTCGAACAATCTAGGTATCACCAGTATCGATACAACTTCAGGAAGGCTAATTTTACAAAATTATAAGGCGACATAGCTAATACAAAATGGGATAAACTATACAACTTAGATGATGTAGATGAAGCTTGCATTTTTTTCTATAATAAACTCTATTCGTCTCTTGATATGAATGACCCCATATTCAAAGTGCGTAATATCAAAAAGGACACTCTACCGTAGTTCGACTCGGAATTGCTTCGGGATATCAAGCATAAAGAGAATCTTCGCTCTAAATATTTGCAGAGTAAAAACACAAACCATCTAACAGAGCCAAGACTCACGTAGAAGTGTCAAATGCAAGTTGAAGATGAAACGTAATCACTATATACGCTCTGTCGAGGGTAATTTAAAATCTGAACCTAATGAATTTTGGAGTTATGTCCAACCCATGAAGAATACTACCCTTATCCCTGGTGTTATGAAAACAGAGAATGAAACTTATACACTACACTGATAATCAGAGTGTTACCAGTCCCGTTGATCTAAATGCATGGACTTGTTCTTGGTTTCTGAGGATGAAGTCCTTAAACAACTTAAAAATATTAAAGCTAAGATGACTGCTGGCTTGGATAACATACCCTCTTTTGTGCTGAGAGATTGTATTCACGTTCTGTATAAACCTTTGACTCGCATATTTAATCTTATCCTAAAAACTGGTACGTTTTCTCGGATCTGGAAGAAAGTGAAGATTGTTCCTGTACATAAATCTGGTGAGCGCAATCAGATCAAAAACTATCGGCCTATTGCTCTTTTGAGTAATTTTTCTAAAATATTTGAGTGCATTCTGAGCAAACACATACTATTCATGGTTTGTCATTCAATCACAATTAAACAACATGGTTTCATATCCGGCCTCTCTACAGAAACTAATTTAATGAACTTCACTCAGTTCGTCTCCGAAAATTTGGATAAGCAGTGTCAAACTGACGTAATTTCTACAGACTCGAGTAAGGCTTTCGATAATATGCCTCATACAATATTCGTCTCCAGGCTTAAAGATCTTAATATAACTGGTAATATTATCAACGTCATTGACTCATATTTGAGGGATCGCTTGCAGATTGTGGAGCATGGAGGTGACCAATCCTTTCCATATGAAGCTATCACTGTAGTACCCCAAAGGATCTAACCTTGGACCACTGCTGTTCCTTCTATTTATTAACAATGTGTGCAGTGCTATTTCATCTGATGTCTTAATGTATGCTGATGACATCAAACTCTACAGGATAATCAACAATAACTCAGATAGTCAATTACATCAAGAGGACTTGAATAAATTACATGTGTAGTGTACCGATAATGGTCTTAGAATGAACATAAACAAGTGCAGTGTACTTACTTTTACAAGGAAATCCAACCCCATCTTTAGTGACTATTATATTGGTCAGTCAAAGTTACAAAGAGTTTCTGAGATTAAGGATCTGGGTGTGACTTTTGACTCTAAGCTCAATTTTAAGAGCCATATATTTAAATTGGTTAATGAGTGTTATCGTCTGTTGGGCTTCATTATTAGAAACTGACACGCTTATTATACTATACGATTCATTTATTAACAGTTAACTAAGGTATTGCTCTGTAGTGTGGTCGCCTTACCAACTGTATTTAATAGGCCTACTAGAGGGTGTGCATAGAAAATTCTTAAAATTTTTATTTTTTATGAGGTACGGTATGTACCCGAATAGAAGTGTACAGTACACGAGCTTACTATTAGAATTCGACAGGTGGTCAACTGCAAACAAGCATAATCTCCTTTCTGGGAAGACAATATTGGGATAATATGTGAAAGTTGAAAGAATTTTTGGAGAATTTTTCTGATAGGAATCAAGGCGATCTAGGATGGAAATAACTAGCGTGGTATCATAGAGGAGCTGGTTAGAAGGATTGTGTAGAAGATTAAGAGGATGGCGGAGTTTGGTTAACCTTGACCTATTAAACTGATTTTTCAATCTCGTGAAGCAGCCGTCACAGTATTTAAAGCAGCAAAAGCAGTTGATATCGGTAAAATTCGATTTTTTAACGACAGAACAAAACTTCAGCGTGAACATCTTGCGTCATTAAAAGAAGAATTAGAAAAGCGTAGAGAGATGGGTAAACGTGTTTCGATCAGTTTAACTTTTGAAAAGAATCGAGTATGATCAAAACACGTGTCAGTAAACTAAAAATAAAAGTAATAGTATAGAATATATCAGTATTTTTCTTCGCCTAAATTACATATATAGTTCCATCAAGAGAACAGCTCAACAAGTATCAACTATATCTGATAGAAACGACTGCCAGGTTCTACCAAATAATCTGACAAAATTAAATGAGTGGTGCAATTGCAATGAACTCATTTGAGTCGCACATCACAGCCCTTTGTAGTGAAGCTTTGTTATCAAGGCTCTTTCTGGCTCTGACTGAAAGTGAGGAAAACCTCTCGGAACGATAATAATAAACAATAGCAAATCAGTTTGATTAGGTTCCTGCCTCGACAACTGCACCGATAGTTCAGGGTAGAGCACTATTCGCGTAAAGATTATTAAACACGGTGAATTTTGAAATCATAGTCTTTAATACCAGCAAAATTAACAAGTATATTAAATTTAAAATAAAAACAATATTTACAACACGAAACAAAACACAATAAAAGCAAAGATTAAAACACTTACACAAAAAAAAACAATGACCACTGGGTCTCGACGAAAAAAAAATAAATTTCAAAACTTACGTAATCATTCGTGGATCGACGATTTCGAAGGAAAGACTGATTTTTAAAGAGGCCTTACTCTAGGGAGCAGGCGGTATTTATTCGGTCGGTGGTCATCCCTCTGCCTTTCACATCCCTCTAGCGACCACCGAACTCTCGTCGATCCACAAAATTAATTGTTAAGTTATTATTTTTGAAATATTTTGATCTTACTAATATTATATAGGTGCGCGCGAAGATACCACACCTGGGCATCCCCGAATTATGGCGCTATCTGTAAGTTCCAGGTAGTTACAGGTACGTTTACCTTTTCGATGTACCGAAAAGGTAGGCCTAGTTAAATTACAGCAATACATGGTAGATACAGCGCCCGTTTTGGCTTAAATAAACCAATTTGCATATTTGCAATTACTAAATATTAATAATTATATATCATGACAGCTCGTGGTTAACATCCTTCGACGTAGGGTTAACCTCTCCGTGTTTGGTGTCGTTCGAATCGCCTTCCTCTCAGCCATCCGATGTCCCATGTGGATTTCGCGTGTGTGGACTACATACGCGAATATTCGCGAACGGTGAAGATGATGTAAGTGACTTTCGCCGTGACGTCACTTCCCGTCCTTTTGTTCTTCACACGTGCGCTTCGCCCGCTCGGTCCGTTCGGTCGCAGGTAGTTGCGACCCTTCGCAGATGTGGCGAACACAGGATTCCGGGAATTTTGGACACCGTTGGCGGGACGGCTTGGCGGCAGAACTCGTCTCTACCTGCAGTTGCTGAGAGGGGCTCTTCGACACGAAGTTGAGCTATCATGATATAGGGGCGCTGTTCTCTGGAAATCTAACATGTTATAGTGCGGCGCGAATTTTACTCATTTGGGAAGTAAAAAAGAAGCAACACAAGTTGCTGAAAGTTGCCGGTGCTTCGCGCCGGTAACAGCTTTAAGAATGGAATCACCATACACATAATATAATATAAACCGCTTTGAACAAATTTTTAAGACATCGAATACTAACTGGGAAATGTACATAACCAAGAAAATTAGACCGTTATATCGTCTGAACTAAACTACACAGTTTTCACAATCGGAGATTTTTGGTGAATCTTTTTTTCTTTCATAGTCTAATTAATGGTGTTATTGAGAGTAGCTGGTTGTTACAGCAATTACGTATATAGGCGACTATTATATTTCTGAAGAGACAGTGCTAAGATGTATGAAGAAAGTTAAGCCAAATTTAACCATGGGGATGGACCATATACCTGCGTTTCTAATTAAGGACTGTTCGCACGTATTATGTGTACCGATTACGCGAATTTACAATTTAATTCTAAAAAGTGGAGTATTTCCGGACTGTTGGAAAACTGTACGAGTCGTTCCTGTTTTTAAATCAGGTGATAAGCACCATATTAATAACTATAGGCCAATTTCACTCCTTAGCAATTTTTCAAAGGTCTTCGAATGTATTCTGTCTGATGTAATTTATAGTCTAGTGCAGCATGATATATCTAGTTATCAACATGGGTTTGTTAAAAAACGCAGTACTATGACGAACCTAATCAACATTGCACATAAGATATCTTCTGAACTGGATCAACAAAATCAAGTTGATGTCATTTACACGGATATATCGAAGGCCTTTGACTGCATGCCACATCATATTATTATAGAATATTTATATAAGTACAATATCAGTGATAATATTATAACTGTAATTAAATCCTATTTGTATAATCGTCAACAAATTGTTGAGGTAGATGGCTATAAATCCCCTTCTTATACGGCATCAAGCGGTGTACCCCAAGGGTCCAACCTGGGGCCATTATTATTCGTAATTTTTATAAACTCTGTTGCTAGAAGTGAATAGTCCGAAATATCTTAATATCATCCGCAAACATTAGAAATTCATAATTAAGATGAATTTCTAATGTTTGCGGATGATATTAAGATATTTCGGACTATTCACACATTGGCTGACTGTGTAGAACTACAGTACAATTTGAATAACTTATTTAAGTGGTGCCGTGAACATTGCCTAAGTCTTAATGTAAAAAAATGTAACATTATGTAATTCTATCGCAAATCAAATCCTATAATATTTGATTATGAAATCAATAATAAAATTATCAATAGAGTAACTGAAACAACTGACCTTGGTGTAATATTTGATCAACGGTTGACTTGTATACCGCATTTAAATAATACTATTCAATCATCATTAAAGATGTTAGGTTTCATTATCCGAAGCTGTAGACAATTTAAAAATGTCCTGAGTATTATTACCTTGTATCACTCATTCGTTCTTAGTAAAATGAATTATTGTGCGCCCGTTTGGAGCCCTAATTATTTAAGTTATATTTCTTTATTGGAGAAGGTCCAGAAGAAGTTCGTGAAGTATTTATATTATTTTAAATTCTGGGTATATCCTCCAAATACCATTAATTACGATATGCTGCTCAGTGAATTCTCGATGCCAACAATGTTTCAACGTCATAGGTACATCAAAATCCTTACATTATATAAACATATTCACAACCATATTGATAATCCATTTTTTCTGAACCTTCTTCACTTCTATGCTCCTAAATTTTTTACACGTAATTCATCGACATTTTATTACCATAAAGCCAATACCACACATTTTTTAAACTCCCCTCTATATCAAATGCTAAATAGTTACCACGAAATTCAATGTTTTGTTGACATATTTAGTCCTAATCTTTCAAGGTTTTCTTCCGATATCAAGCGTATTGTAAAGTTGTAGTTTGTAATTAGAATAGTTTTCATTTATCACATGTATCTTATTGTTAAGTTTCCCTGTAACTGGATATATTTCTGTTGGGAAATAAATAAATAAATAAATAAATAAATAAATTACATTTTCGAACATTAAGAAAATATTCCAGTAGATCCTAAGGATATATTTTTACTTCTCGCGTTTATAGAATTTATTTTGGCTCAGATAATTGTATAAATCGCTTTATATTGTCTGCAAACACCCTGAACAATAATTCTTAATTTTCGTCCTTTAAAGAAAATTTTTAAATTAAAAAATTGTCAAATTCTGTAATATTTTTAATTCTAAATAATTTAGGTCTTTTATGTTTTTGTTCAAAAACGATTAGGGGAGCAGAAAATTTCATAATTGATTTGATTTTACACATTAAATTCCTATTACCGAGAGAGGGCAGATCAATATCCGGTATATGGGCCTCTAGAATCTGTTTAATTTTGTTTATTGACAAACAATTAAAAATAGTACTTCATTTGATACTAACCACTTTAATTATTCAAGTATAAATTAGCTTTTGCAAAATACATGCAGGAAAATGTTTTATCAGTCCACACCCTGAGCATTAATGTAATTATAATTAAGCACTCATTTAGAAATATTGCTGAATAGTTTTTATTAATTGGATGGGATAGGTGGCAACGATACGTGCTACATGTTCTATCAGATTTTCTCTACAACATTTTTAATTTTTATTTATTATTAAATTTAAAAGAGTGTTTGTAATTATACCAAATCAAGCAATTAGGTATGACTTCTAACTTTTCAACCCATGTTTATTATATATAAAAGAACAAATTAGTGTTATTTCTCAGCGCTTTTCTATGATATAAGTATACATGCCCTCATTAATTATAAAATTGGCATATTATCAACGTAATTCATATTTAATCGTGTGATATTAAATTGGTATTTCCGAATAAATCAATCACAGATTCCTTCCTTAATATGAGATGAAAATTGCGAAAAATGCATTAAGTGTATTAACTTTAAGGAATGTTTGATTAGCAGTAAACTAACGCACATTTAATGTTATTACCAATAAAAATTGTGTAATATATGTACTTATATAACAAAAACACACGACTTAAGTTTCGACGTTTTAATGTCATTATAAATATTAACTAATAATTTTTCAATTACCACGTAGTAACGATCGCCACCATACTTATAATTGAATGTTTGATTTATTATTTAAAGTTATTCAATAATTTCAATACTTTTTTATATAATTTATAGCTACTATTTAAGGTTATAAAATTATAAAGTAAAAGCATGCGGCAGCACGTCTTCGTAAATTTGACCTTCCAGTCAAGTGATACTTATTCCAGTCTGGTGGTAAGTGCTATTCGCTATCGGCAAATATTCAAAGAGCTTCATTTGTACATAAATCACGTCGTTAGTCTATTGCGCAGTCAACTACAATTATTTTTAACACGATACAATTACGCTTTTATGTAAAACTGAAGACGTCTGATTATCCGCCAAAATATGGATTGAATTCAACAACTCCAACTTCCAAAGTTCTTTGTCTAACTTCCCTGACTTCAATTCACAAGAGTAATAGTTTATATAAGTTACAACTTCACTTCTCATAGGCACCTTTATAAAATACGTTTTCCTAGCGCTGCGATTTACATGCGATTAAAACAAATGTTTGGAATATTCCAACTACATAACGCATATCATACATCGTAAATTAGAGTCGTAAAAATAGAAATACTTGGCATATCATATATTTGCGGATGCTTTAGTAATCGAGAATTTGTGCAGAAATAAACTCAAAGCGCTCCACTCGAATATCACAACTAGGCAAACATTCTTCGACGCTTATGTAGGCAACGTGGCGCCAATAAATGCGCGGAATTATTAAATTCCGATGGCGGCTTTGTGAATACAAACCCGAGTTTTGGTTCGTGTATACACCGAAGATTGTCATCTGTTCACCGACATTCCTCCGGTGCCGCGGGATAATTTGAGTGACTGCCTGCGAAGGGCGGCAGGCATCTACTTAATCTAATAAGTTAACGCCATCAACAGACGGGAAAGTGCTCTACAAATAAGTGGGTGTTGGATGTTCGATGGGATTATGCGGCGCTCTGAATAAATTTGATATAATTAAATACGTCACACGTTCCAAAAAAGAGAGGGTTTATAAAATGCTAATAAAAATGTTTCTTTTTGCACAATAAATATGAATAATTAAGTAGTCACAGTCGCAATTAAAAAATGGGTTTATTTACTTATTATTTGAATAAGTTCGAAATTAGACGATAATGCTTTTGTACAATTAATATTACAATAAAAACATTGGTAGAATTGCAGTTAAAATATGCACGTATATAAAAAAAACACTACCTTTGTTGATTTTACATACTAAGAGTTTAGAAGCCATACTATTATAGCTTCTGTCAAAACCGATTGTCGATAAGATGAAAGATAGAGGTTTGTTATCCTAAAAGCTGCTGCTGAAGAACCGGACCTAAGAATTGGGAATGATATAGATAGTGGATGATCTATATAACCAACACCAAGGTATCTTTCAATAATGCAACTGAGGAAAAGAAAATTTTAAAGACTAATTTCAAGGATCAGAATTAGAAACATTATTTGACCCTATCGCACCTAGAAGCTACTGGAAAATTTCAAGCGTCTAAAATCTATATAAGTATTATTGAGTTTTACATTTGCAATTCAACAGAAAACAAACAAACATGACTGGTCGTGGAAAAGGAGGAAACTAATTGGGAAAGGGAGTCGCTAAGCGTCATCGTAAAGTTTACGTGATACACTGGATGTATCACCAAGCCGTCAATCAGGCATTTGGCCCGTCGTGGAATTGTAAAACGTATCTCCGGTCTAATTTAGGCAGAGACTCGGGATGTCTTGAAAGTGTTCCTTGAGAACGTTATCCGTGACGCCGTCACTTACACCGAACGCGCAAAACGTAAGACGGTGACCGCAAAGAATGTTGTCTACGCCTTGAAGATGCAGGGTCGCACCCTGTACGATTTCGGCGGTTTTTCAGCACACATACACACACTCTGAAGATGTCGTGAAACCAACAAATTAATACATCCACTACAGGAAGATTTATTTGCCACTGTGGAAGGTCTTTAGCCACAGCGTCAGGCATCAAAAGTCATCAAAGACAGGCTTGTAGGGTAGTTGAGTCTCAGTCAAGCGCAACCGAAACATGTAATCTTTGTGAGAGACAGTTTAGCTTATAGTCAGGCATGAGACTATACATGAAACTGGCCCACCCCATTAAATTCAACGCTAAGCTGGAGGCGTCTAGTGACCCAAAGATGGTTGCGTGGAATCCAATTGAAATTTATAACATGGCTGAATTGGAAATTAAGTATACTGGTCGAGACATAAACGTCTTCATATCCAAGGAACTAAATAGGTGGATCGACACTGTTAAGAAAACGAGGAGGGAGACCTCGTACACCACCCTGGTAAGACAACCGAGGGATGCGGCGAAGAGTTAACCGGAAACTAGTACAGATGATGTATTCTCCACAACTTCGCTAACCCCCACTCCCCTCTCCCCTATTATAAACGAACCAGTTACTTTTTCTAATTATGATTCTCTAATATCAAACACCTTGCGCCACAAATTCACTTAAGACCACCATTGGAGACCACATCACCCTCCCCTGTTCCCTCCTCGACACCACCCAACTCCAGTCCTCAATTAAACTTCCTCGAAGGCGATCCCATGCATAATTAAATTAATTCCATAAGAGAACGTAGATTGGAAACATCTGGCCAAAGGTGTAGCCTTTTACTCAGGATCTGAAGCTGAGAAGTCAATAGATCAATTTCTAAAGTACACATACAGATAAGTCGGACGAAAAACAAGGGATTCAAAATCTACTCCACGAATATGAATAGGTTGGGACAGGAACCTTTGAATAGCTCTGAAATGAAAAGAATGCTCATATAAAAAGAGCCAAGAACTGTATAACAAAAATAGATCTATGCTTGCAAATAAACTAATATCCGATGAGAACATTCTAGGTAAAGACATTTACCCACCAATCGAAAATGTCCAAAAGCACTATGAGGACATCTTGGCTGACACCTTGCCACCAGACAACACGGTTATACCTACCAACATAACGGAAAACCGTAGTATATATAAACCTGCCTTAAGGTGGATCAGGCCATCTCAGGCAGTAAAAGCCAGGCTAGCGGCCCAGACAATATCAGCCTCCGGGCAGGCTTAAAGTGGCGATTATTACCATCTACATTAATGGGATGACCCTCCTGGGTTATACACCTCCACTCCCACTTATATAGAATAGAAAAAATCTTATTCCCAAAGACGAAACTGAAGTTTGCATCAAACACTAATATGTATATGCACGCCTGTTTATATATGTGTTTATATTTTATGTCCATCTACTTGTAGCCTGTTCTATACATTCAGTTAGTAGTATACAATGTAATTTTTCTATATTATGTAATTACCAACACCCCCCCCTTCCAATTTTGTTTACTCGACCTAGTATATAAGTGATAATTGTAATTGTTTGAATATTATTTTCATCTATCTGATGAAGCCACTGTGTGGTGAAACATTGTAGTAGTACAATATTATTAAAAACAATCAGAAACCCTATACTGTGTCAGTATTTCTTTAAGTGATAGGAAGTTAGTTGAAAACTGGAGGCCAATCACCATTGCTTCAATTATTATGAACCAACAAAATCTGGGCAAAAAGATTGGGCGAACTAAATTTCCATGAGTCGCAGAAAAGCTTTATTAAGGAGGACGGAGCACTAATTAATAGTGCTTAGTCCTCCGAGATATAATTAATAAACACAAAAGGAAAGACAAACCTTATTCAGTAGTTTTCTTAGACCTTGTCAAAGCCTTGGACTCTATATCACACTACTCCATATCAAAAGCAATGAAAATGTTTGGAATCGATTGTCGTCTTCAAAAATACATATTGGCCAACTAGAAGGGATTTCTACAACTCTCGAAGTGGGGGCAATAACACCTCAAACATTAGTATTCATAGAGATGTTAAACAAGGTGATCCTAAATCTTCTGTAATTTTCAACATGGTGCTCGACGAACTCCTTAGGGAGCTCGACCCAAATCTGGGAGTACTATTACAAGATACCACCCGAATAAGTGCCTTGGCTTACGCTGATGATATTCTTATTATGGGACCCAGGAGAATAAAAATAGCTGCAACCCTGCGGTAGTGCACAACATTTTTCCAGAGGAAACACCTTCAACTAAACCCGACTAAATACTACAGCTTTGGTGCTGGCAAAGTTCCCGGGAAAAGACAGCTATATACTACAACAAGGAACATTTATAATATTAATGGTACTCCTATAAAACAACTATGAATAGAGAAGCTTAAATATTTAGGATCATTTTTCTTCGTACTCGGTAACTCAAAACTTTAAAGACTATAAAAACACACACCTAGAGCCAAACCAAAAACTTAGTATCCTCAGATCCCATCTGGTACCCACTTACTCCAAAATCTTACTATCACCAGGAAATTACTATATGAAACCTATAGGATTCTTAGAAAAGTTTAAGAGAAATCTGCCACCTCCCTTAAACTTGCAGTTCTGCCTATCTTCAGGCAGGTACCAGGGATGGTGGACTACGACTTTTTTGCTTCATGGAGAGAATTCCTGCAATTTCACACAACAGGCTGGCCAATATCTCTGGGCCAGTTGGTAGTATTAACAACGCACTGATGCATGCCATAGACATCTCAGGCATAGAATAGGGAAATTTTACAATCAGCAACGAATCCCCTCGTCGTCCGAATCAAACACCAAATTTAAACAAGATCTACACCGTTCCTAGTCAGGGAACGGGACTAACCAATGTAAAAAAACAATTAGTGTTCCTCGTGGATCACCAACCCGCTGACCAATATGTCTAGAAACACCTATGTCAAGGCCATACAGTTGAGAGGTAACTTGTTACCCATAAAAGCCAACGCCGGTAACAGAAATGAAGACAGATTCTGCGGTTCTGCAGGTTAGGATTTAATAAAATAAATACTTTGTCTCATATACTCCAAGGATGTCACGACATACAACACCAGAGAATCAAAAGACACGACAACATCGTCACTAAATTATCTAAGATCTGTAGAGCGAAAGGGTCGTGTATGACTGTAGAGAAAAGGCTTCGTACACAAGACGGAAGCATACCTGACCTGATACTAACTAAAGACAATACCACTATAATCACGGATGTCGGCACCAACTGGGAGAGCCCTAGGACACTCCAAACTAGCTGGTTAAATAAGCAAATTATTTATGACAACGATCAAACCAAGAATGCAGTAAGACAACTTAACCCAAACACGAGCGTCCAGGTTCTACCCATCATTATTAGAGCTCGCAGTACGTGGTGCAGGAACAATGATGAGTTGATGTGCATAATAGGCATCAACCCAAGGGATCAGTCCAAATTGATCTCCGATGTAATTCTGGGGAGCATCTTTATCCATAACCATTTCAGTAGGGCGGTATGAACGAATTAGACGTATAGCAGAATAATTCATCATTATTAGTACTTTTAGGGGAGGAAGCATAAGTCGGAGACCTGATTTTTTTGCTCAGAGGTCTCTTACGCTATGGGCCTAATAATATCTTAGGACTATGCTCTGTACCCCTGGCGCGGACGGCCATCTAATGCGTCCGAAAATCGAAGTCAAAGGCAAGATCTGACTTTTAAAAATACTTTAGGTGTTTCAGTGGTGCGGAAAACGAGATATGCGACTCCAAGATGTTAATCTCACGGTTATTTGCTCAAGGTCATGCGCTTTTTAGCTACACTTGAGAGTGTCACACCCTTACATTTTAGTGCCGAAATCGTTCTTATGAGGTAGCTAGGATTTCAGGCTAATTTCTTGGGCCTCCTTTATTCAGAATGGAATGGATCGGCTGCAGGACCTCAGTGCCTTAGGTAAATGATATGAGTGCTGAGGCATGGAATGTTCCTATTGAGGTGCCTGGATCTTGGGCAGCGTCTTTGAAAGTGGCGCCTCCTTTTCCTTGTAAAATAATATAGTGTCCGTCGCGTCTGGATACTAATTTTGATGTACTTTGGTTTTGGGATTGGCTTAGCAGTTGGATGTTGATTCAGGCTTGATCTTCAGGAGAAAAGCTGCCCATAGGTCAACGAGCGGTATCAGCGTAAATTTTTGCGGTGTTACCTCGGCGATGGTGTTTTCAGTTGTTCTTAATTTTTGGCCAAAGGTCAGGTAGACGAGGCTATATTCTATCTGACCTTTGGCCAAAAATTAAAAACAACTGAAAACACCATCTCCGAGGTCATGCTGCACTATTAATGGCAAATCAAATTGCGGCTAGTACTGTGGGCCAGGTATTATGCTACTTTCCTACGAGAATAGCAAGCTGTGTCTTCATATCGTGGTTCTTTGGCTCCATCAGGTTGACCTGACTCTGGACTGGCTAAGTTCTCTTCTTTCAAATTGCTGGGATTATATCTTTGATACTCAACACAGTTCTTAAATGTTTGCTATGTCGTCTCAAATTGCTGGGCTTCCTTGCAGGCAACGTCCAGGCTGCACCTATGGAGTACACCCTTTGTTACTCTAATATATGGCGTCTTCCGTCTGTGGTTGTGCTACCAACCACAGACGGAATACGCCTTTATTAATTTCTTCAAATCTTTAGATAGATAAATAGATAGATATGTTTATTGGTGCAAATACAATTTTTACACAAGTCCAGGATAGATGTTTACAAAATATAGTGATATTATATCTGATTACCCATACAAAATAACTAATATAAATTAAACGTCTTAATAAATAAAAGTCTGCATAGATAAAAGTGATAAAAAAGATTAAATATTAGTAAAAGCAGTTCTGTTCTGAACAATTCAACGTATTAAAAGCAAACACAAACAAACAAAATCTACATATATACAAATAAAAGAATTTGAAATTTGACAATACAACATATTAAAAATGGGCATAAAACGCGTAGAGCAACTTATGGTTTACTCGGTACTTATTTTATAATTATCGAGTAATAGATCATCGATACTGTAGTGTCCCTTACAGGCAAGATATGTTCTAATTTTTTTTCAAACTGTTTAACATCCAGCGATTTTACCGATTCAGGCAGATTATTATATATTTTTGGTCCATAGTAATTTATGCCAGTTTGAGTTTTAGATAAACGCTAACGGGGTAACCAAATGTTATCACTATTTCGGGTACTGGGTGTGTATATCATTATGTAGCTAGTACGATCCAATATTTTTACGTATGTATATAAGACAGTTTAGTACATATAGTGATAGTAATTTTAATATTCCAAGGTGGATATAAGCATTCCTGCAATCCTGTTTATGAGATTATTTTTATTACCCTTCTCTGTAATGCAAATAGTATATGCATTATTGTTGAATGGCCCCAGGTGATAATGCCATAAGAAAGATGAGATTCGCAGAGAGAGAAGTAGGCAGCACGTAGAGCGTCGGATGTTAAACATCTACTTAGTTATATCAACATATATCGTTATTCAGAATTCGTTACAGAGTATCCGCGACGTAATTTGATCTTCCAGCGATGTGTCTTACGATTACTTTGAACTGTTTTTAATGCAAAGCCTATATCGCTGGGATTGCATTCAAAGACATTAGCCAACGGAAGGCCTGGTGATCGATTAGGACGGTGATAGGTTATCCCTCCATGTAACTCCTCTCTATCATAGTGTAATTTCTGTAAGGCGGCTGACATAATCAAAGGCGTGTTCCTTAGGTACCTCCCTCTAGATAAGAAACGTAATCGCTTGCGTCGATCCTGTTAAGAAATGGCACGGTGGGTGTGGTGGTTTCTAGAATTGGCGCCATAATTAGGTAATCCGGTGCATTTTGATGCTGCTGACCATATTTACAAGTCGTGGTTTTCTTAAAAAGTTTTGTTATGGGTCGGCTTTTCTCTGCAAAATTCGATATAAAAGAATATAAGGACCTTGCGTTCCTTAGGGCTCCTTCAGGAGGCTATTCTTTAACTTCCCTGGGTCTGTAGCGATAACCTCTTGATTTAGATAATGGATGTGCTACATTACAATTCCAGCGTGCGATTTAAAATATCTTTGAGGATTCAACTGGGGAAAATGGTTAAGATTCCCGAAACTTCTGCTTGCGAAAGCTAAAGGCGTCCTCCACATCGTGCAGGTGTTTCCTGAAATTGTCTACTAGCAGATTGATATCGTATAGGTATACAATCGTTCGAACATGAGAATTCCTTACTTGCAGAAGGTCCATCGTTAGCTGGAACACAGCCGGGGCATTGCGTAGTTTAAAGGGGATTCTGTTGAATTTGTATAGGCTGAACGGGCAAGTAAGCGCTTTTTTGTCGGCCGCTGCTATAGTGGAAATGATCTTTTCTGAAGGCCTATTTTGCAATAAACCATCCTATCTTGGATGCGAGTATCGGTTTGGTTTATACTGAATACTTGTTGCGTTACTTTCTTGATGGAACCATATTTTTACCCAATTCGGTTTGGTTTGATGGCGGTGTTGATAATCCATTTTCTAAGGCGAAAAATGCGGTCTCTTGGGCACCTCTACCATTAATAAGATGATAAGGTCTGCATGATGTTATTCTCCAGTAGTTTTCTGATTTGTTATTGCAGCTCTTTATGTTTTGTGCTGATCGGGGCGTGTATCCCAGTGTTGATGTGGTGGCACCAAAGTTTCTTGGGTTGCTTGGAGCTCTGGAATGCTTCTGCTTGTTTTTCTAAAAATTTATTCAATGCCTGTCGCTCTTCCGTCTATAGGTTACTTTCTTCATACTGGTGTAGTTTTACCGCTAGTGTACAATCAACATTGTTATAATATTAGTACGAAGATAACTTTTGATTTATGTTCATATGTTTGCAACTATTACAAAAAATAATTCCTATGATTGTGATATGAATTGAAGTTTCCAATAGATTGATATTTCCAATTAATAATAATAATAATAATGGCAATCCACTATATGAATTTTCAATTTTCAAGCCTTACTATCGTTAATTAGAGGGTACATAAGTACATTTAGGTCTCATTTGTTTAGCAATATAATTAACCCTGTTAATTAACGAAATATGCAATTGTTTTAAAAACTCTAATTTAGTTGTGTATGTTGATGATAATTACATCACAACCTCCATTTTTTTAAACTTTAAAGTATAAGTGTGTGATATATTGTTCGAGAGGTCTCTTCATTCTCTATTAAAAAATGGAAATTGTTTTCAATTTTATTGCAAAAATTAAACTTACTTCCGTTTAGTCTTAATAATAATAAAAGTAAGCGAAAACCATATCATTATTTTTTATAGTAACAATTTAAAATATCCTATAAAAAGTTACCATAGTAATATTAGTTCGTATAAAACGCTTTAGCAAATTAGTTTGTAAGTATAACTGCATGACAGTAGTTGTAGTCTCATAGGTTTAGTTTGAATTTCTTTAACTACTATTCAGAAAAATGGTAAGATTAACAAAAATGCATAAAATAATAGTTTAACAAATGACGGGTTTCGGAGATAACACCCGAACACAAATGGAAGGTGTTCGCCTATTTCATGAAAAAAATCCGGATTTGCCGCCTATATCCCAAGGTACTATTAGTAAAATAGAGAAGCAGCTTCGCAAGTCTGGATATGTAAGGAAGATAAAAGAGCAGCTGCCAATGCACTGTGTTATGTGATGCTTTAGTTTGAGGAAAACATCGAGTAGACAAGCATCTGTAAGATAGAATGTTAGCCATGTATATGATACTAGATGATACTAGCCAATGAAGTGCATCTCTATAAAATGATACCAAATCAGGAGCTCATGGAAGACGATTATGATAGAAGAACTTATTTTCGTGAACAAATGATGGAAATGTTGAATAACAATATTATCCAATTAGAAACATTATGACGTTTTTCCTCAACGCTTATGCTAATCGTCAAAATTGCCGCTACTGATCAACGGAATATCCTCACTGGATGAGAGAAGAATATACACCCTTTTTGTTAAAGGGAATTTTACTGGTGATTATTATTTAGCACTACTTCAAAAAGATGTTGTGATGTGTTTGACAAATTTATTTTCTAATCCAGGAAACCCTCAAGTTTCAGCGAATACGATATAGTTATAGCAAGATGAAGCAATACTATATTACCGAATCAATGTCAATCTCTGGATAAGGAGGCGATGATCGATAGAATGGCGAGCAAAATCACCTGATTTTACATCATTTGACTTCTTTTTATAGAGATATGTGAAGAGTATTGTATACAAAACTTGATTGACAATTTATAATTTAAATTTGACGTATTTACTGCTATCAGAAAATGAAATTAATGTGCCAGTGCTAAGGAGTTTATTCTAAATTTTCTATAAATTATATTCTGTACCCTTCTCCCTTATACATTGGAGTATGCGACTCCAATTTGGAGCCATACAATTATATATATATATATATATATATATATATATATATATATAGATATACAGAGTTCATTATAAAAGTAATGTGCATGTTCCGTTTGCACTGGTTTCTTTAAAGTACTCTCCCCTAGCATTAACATTCTTGCGGAAACGAGTCTTCCTAGAAGGCACACTAAAATTAATCTTAGAAACGTTATAACATGCTTTTAGATACTTCTCACAGGTTTCTAATGCGTTCCTTTCAGCTCTTTCTTCAGTCGGAGGAACAAAACATATTTTGATGATTTTTTATGCCACTTGTTACTCTGCCTTTTCGATTCGGAATAGTACATCCAGGATTTATCTCCGGTTATGATAGATTTAACGTTATAACATGCTTTTGAATGATTTACACAGGTTTCTAGTGGTTTCATTTCACTTTGAATCAAATCCAACAATTCTCTACAACGCCAAGCTTGATGTTCTTTCTGCTCTTCTTTCGACCCTTTCGGCACAAGCTTCGCACAGATCTTGCACATTTGCAGATCCTCATTCACCATCCTAATAAACGAAAATGTGGACATGTTTAAGGTGTCAGCAATGCTCAATCGACAGTCGGATCGCAAAGCTTCCTGCACACGATTTACGTTTTCTTCGGTTCTGGTCGTTGTTGAGCGTCCAGATTGTTGGCGATCTCTTCCCAGCATTCCTTGGATACCTTGTACTATCTTCCGAATGGTGACCTTGAAATGCAGTCACCCTAAAGTCTTCTTGAGTCTTCTTGAAGCATCTGATAGATTGTCGCATCAAAATAAAATCATGCTCATTACTTTCATAATAGATCCTATATACTTTAATGTGTACAAAAAACCATTTTATGGTTCGTAATTTTTCATGATTTTAAAGTTTTCTAAATATATATGATTTGAAGGATACAATGCATGTTATCGATGTTTGCTTGTTACATCGTCTAATTAATGGAAATCTGAACAGTGAGCAGCTTTTAATGTGTTTTAATATCTTTAAGCCTAAAATAATCGGTATATTTTATTTTATTTAATTATTTATTTTACTTTACAATGCTCTGTATCTATTGAACATAAGAAAAACTTTAAAATATATACAAAAAAATATTACAAAAATTTAGCTCACAGGACTTGCAGGCGGAGTTCACTGCGTGTTCTTCCCCTCAGACCTTTTTTTTCTGCTTCACGAATTTTGTGTCGACACAGTATGTTCACCATTTGGTAATATTTTAGCCATTATAGGCATATTTAGGTCCATATTACATGGAGTTATAATTGATACACTTCCATAAATAGGTTTTCCTCATAACAAACAAATTTGTTGCCAAATTGAGTCTAATTAATAGAAATAGAAGATACAAATTCGATAAACAATACATTTTTAATAACTTTTTGTGTAATACAGGGTCCGGCAAAACAGACAGTGCAGTTTTGAAGGGTTATTAAAAATAAACGGCGCAATTTAAAGAAATGGGGTTTATTTTATCTTAATGGGTACATCATGCCGTTTTATGCATTAAGTCCTGAAGATGACATCAGAAAGATGATGACCCCCAGTAGCATTACATTGATGAAGGCGATTTCTGAAATTTTCGGCCGCATTTTGGCACATCTCGATGGGTGTAGCCGCGATTTCCTCCCGAATTCGAACCCTGAGTTCTTCCAAGGTGCAAGGTCGATGCCTAAAAACCTTTTCCTTCAGGTAGCCCCACAGGAAGAAGTCGCAAATGCTTAGATCAGGGGAGCGTACGGGTCAGTCCACATCACCTCTCAGAGAAACAAGGCGCCCAGGGAACACCTGTCGCAGTTTCGTCATTGAAACTCGAGCACTATGGGCCATAGCCCCGTCCTGCTGAAACCAGATGTCTCGCAGCTCTGCTTCCTCCATCAGTTCTTCCGGACGAGGTAAAAAAAAATCCAACATCTCTTTAAAAAAAATAAGGCCCAATCACCCCAAATTTGGAAATCGCACCCCACACGGTGATTTTTGGGGAGTGAAGTGGTCTCTCGTAAAGTTGCCTTGGGTTATTTACAGCCCAGTATCGAAAATTTTGTTTATTCACCCCTCCACTGAGATGGAAGTGGGCCTCGTCACTACTAAAAAAAGTTGACCTCGCATGGATCCTTTTTAACATTTCTTGGGAGCGTTCTCCAGACCAAACCATGGTAACGACTAAAAACGGCACGACCCCGCCGACACAATGAGATCCCTCCCGGGTAGGTACCCCCATTACACGGGATGTACTGGGCGTTCCAAACTGCACTGTCTGTTTTGCCGCACCTAGATATAAATATAATAACTACTATCACACTATTAAGGTGATATCTATCATCTAAACTGTTGCACTAAACTTGTGAGTATATATACATGTTTCCAAATTGAGTCTAATTAATAGAAAAATAAAGATACACATTCGAAAAACAATTCATTTTTAAAATACTTCTATATTTTGCATTACATCTTCTGGGATATGTTGTTTCTGTTTCTGTTTGGTCACCATCAACTAGTTCCGATATCTTCAGAGTTGAGAGAATTCAAAATAAGTTTCTAAGATTGTACCCTTTTTGTGTATATGCATATTTTGTAAATACAAATATAATACCTGCTACTGCACTATTAAGGTGACATCTATCATCTAAATTATTGCACTAAACTTGTTGAATGGATACACCACCGACAATCAAAGGGAGACGATAACTTTTACATTTTTATTAAATTACTGGTCGCTTATCACAGTTCCTTCTAATTGTTAGTGTTGCATTCACAAAATTGTTCTTATTACGCCAAAAATTATATTATTATAATTAAAACAAATAACTAAATTGATCTATAACGTAGAATATAGTGGCAGTTTTGTGTCGTACCTATTTATTTAATTACTCTAATAATCTTACTTGAGTTTAGGTGATATATATGTATGTATGAAAAAACCAAAGGTATTCTTACAAATAAATTTTAGAAATGTAAGAAAACTCATTAAAATTGTTGGTATTTATTAAATCTTTGAATAATCACTAAATCTACTTTTAGATATTTTTCTTAAGTATACACATTTTGATATTTTATATTTTACAATTAACTTATCAGTAGCGTCAGTTTCTTGTAATTTTCGACAGTGTGGGGAAGGAAAAGATGTATTTCTAGATTGTATCATAAACAATTAATTTCCTTCTCAGTCTATCTTGCAGACACAGTTTATCGGTAAATATTTTACACTGGCTGGTGAAAAGTTATCGAATACATCAATTTTAACCATAAACTGAAGCTGAAGTGATTGAAAAACAAGTCTATGACTCTTGAAAGTATTCATACAAATGTTGGTTAGGCTATATTAAGCAAAATGTCGCCAGAGTGATAAACTTTTATAGCTTTACCATACTAAAAACTAACATGTATTCAATTTTCAATTATTTGTAAACTATTAAAATATGCGACCTTTATATCTAATCCTTATGATGTCTTTCAATTTTTAAAATATTTTTATTCTAATCATGTTTTATATTGTCTGCACTAAAGACTATATTTTATTTAAATTTAACTATCGTTATATATTACTTCCTCCAAATAATTTCAATAATGTAAAATCTGGTAATTCTAGAAACGGTTCATTATTAAATAACTTTACTTAAGTATTTGTTAAAAATTGAAACTTATTTGTAAAAAGTTTTTGTGAAGTATTTTCTATTTTAATTTATCAGCTAATATAGTTATCAGTATACGCGCCTAAAACTATTGCTCAGAACTTTCTTAGTTTAAAATATGTATTTCCCCTAACCCAGCTATTATCATTTGCAGTGCTTTCTTAAATCTATGATGCAATACACATTTCTTCTCAATAGTATCCAAATATCATTCTTCCACCTGAACTTAAGTCTATCATTTTGAAATCCATTAGAGTAATGTTCTTCGCTATTTTTATTTTATTTTTATACACTATTTATTTCCATGGTAAGTTGTTTATATTCATCTGCGCATGCGTTATGATGAATCGATAGTGCTAACGTGTTCAGCATGGATTTGAATTTAACAGAACCGGTTTGTAAAGCATCGTTTACTACAATATTCAAATAATATCTGAAACTACTGCAAGGTGTAACACAACCACTTCAGAGATTTTGCAATTAAATGTAGATTATGTTTCAATTACTACATTAACATAAAATTACAAAAATTAGCTTGATTTTATGTTTCCCAGAATATGACTGGAACAATAATTTTACGTCAGAAAAACAATAGAAGAAGAAAAAAGCATCAGTATTTAGCGGAAATTGACGAATAAAATTGTATATAAATATCAATAAATATATGTATTATATAATTTCTTACAAATATTATTATTGCTAATGCCTAACAACAGAATTTTTTTTACTACTATAAAATATATACTTTAATTTGATCACTTCAATGTTATACAAAACAAAGAAGTCTCACTGATTTTAATTACAAAAAAATGTGTCCCGTTGCAGATTTAAATGTAACATTCTTTTTCATTTTCAGGGGCACCGATGGCGTAGAGGTAAGAGTCATCTCCAGTTATTCAAGTTTCCATCGTAGTGTGTTTTGCGCCGAGCATCTATTCTACGTTATTGAAAAAGGAAATGTGAAATATCGCATTCAAACGACATTTCCGAGTTGCCGCCGCTTTCAATATAAAATGGTGATTAGAATTTTATTGTGACGGTAAATTTAATTCGAATGCTGTTCACCCAAATTTTATATTTCTAATAAATGTTTTTGTTCTGAAAACATATTTCAATTAAATTAGTGGTTTTAACCTATTTAAACAAACGTTTTTTACAATTAAGTATAAAAATCAATAAATATACAGGGTGTTTATTAAACTTACGGGAAAGGTCAAGAGATTATTTTCTGGGTTATTTAAAGAATAAGTTAAGGTTACCTAGCAAATAAGTCTTGACTGAATGCCGAAAGCCTAAGTAAAAAAAAGAATAAATTTCCATTCGATGATTTCCGAAATCCTGCTTTTTTGAAGATGCAGGGAGAACAAAATTTTCCATAATAACGATATTTTGTTATTATTTATTATGTATTGTATACTGAGCTCAATTACCTATAAAAATGATGTGATTAATAAATTCCCAACACAATACGTCTGTAGCTATACTACTATACTATAATTTTCCGCTATTTATTACACAGGCATTATGTACACTTACACATAATAAAACATTAATTGCTCTGCATTAAACCTTATTGTACGACCCAAACATATTTTCTTGTGTAGGCAATTATCATTTTAATTATAAAACACGGTTCGCGCACATGATACCAGAATGCCGAATAATCCATTTTCATCCTAAGTTTGCATAAAAAAGTGATGATCGTGAAGATAAGGCTCTTTTGGTGCTGGCATAGCGCGGAGTTAAATATTTTATGCTCGTATAATTCATAAATTAACATACGCACGTCACGCCGGAGACCATGTACAAATTAGATTTTCTGTTAAATTAAAAAAAAGTAATCAGCTGTGTACATTTAGTATCATGTTAAATACAGAAATTTTAATTAGATACTTATGCAAAAAGTTATTAATTTACTTTATAATTAGACAAATAATATAAAAAAGTTGATACTTTACCTTTAACTTGAATGACTTTTTCATTTATCGCATGGTGAAACATTTTAAACTATTATGGATGAATTTAAACCTTCATCAATATTACTTTTAACTCTAATATATTCAAGTGAAGTATATTTACAAATTAGGATTAATTAAAATATGAGTATCTTCCATTTATGTGACTCGTGAGTAGATGCTAAAAATTATGTAAAGATAAAGCGTGTGTTATGATGCCCCAAATGCTGACATCCACAATATCTCCATGAAGATATAAGGAAGCTGCGGAGGGGCGCGCCTCAGTCCCTAACATCGGTCGGCTCGCACTTCGTTCAAATCGCGAAACTAGTTTTAAGATAATTAAGTGTTTTATAAAGTTCTAATACATATAATAAATCAATAATTAATCATTTTGTGAAATAAAAAAAATTACTTTTTAAAAACTCATATTCCATAGTCCGGAATTTAACTGGCGCTGTGAATAGGATATCTTTAACGTCTAAAAATCGGGGGTTCATGACAACGATTCGATTAGATATCGAACACAATCGAAAGTGCAAAGAACAAACTCAAGTAAATTTAAATCCAAAATTATAAATTGGACTACACTTGGATTACCTACAAGATGGTTCCAGTTCTGCTAATGTAATTGCAAACTTTCACTACATTGCCAAATCATTTCATGTCCCAAAACAATATTGATATCGATCACTTATCCCAATTACTAAACTCCCTAAGAGTCATGCCTTCTACCGTAAAATATATAACCAACGACTACCAAGACACAATTCCGAACGTATTAAATGCTTATATATCGGCGAATTTCTTGTTACAACTTTTTTACAAGAACCAAATCCAGCAATTCAAGCTCTATTATTAAGAATATTTCAAGGAAAATTAAAAGGAAAAGCTTTAAAAACTGTGAGCAGTAACGAAGAAACCAGTACATGGCGAGAATTGAAAAATTTATTGTTAAATCATTTCGGCTATCAATCATGTTTTTTTGGTGACTTAGCACAGATTCGACCTAATAAAAATGAGGGTTCATATAATTTTGGCGCTCGCATAAAAGATACATTACAACTTTTGTTGACTCAAGTAAAATTAATAGACAACGACGCGAATATCAGGCTTTTGAAAAGCAAAAATTACAAAACTACGGCGATACAAATTTATCTGCAAGGATTACTTAAAATAGATTATGTGAATAATGGTGTAAGTAAAACAACCCCGCGACCTAGAAACAGCAATGAGTCACGTCATCGAAGTAGAGAATTTTAATTTTCGTGCAGGACGCGCAAATTATTTACAAAGTGCAAAATCAAGATTATCTCAAGAAAAATCACGCATTCCAAATAAACAACCTAATCATTACGTACCACAATCGGCACCAATGATGCAACCATATTTTTTAAACCACAAAATATGCCATCAACTTCGGCAATCAATCAATATACGCTGAGACCTAATTTGAATCAAAATTACCAGCCAAATCAAAAACCGTTTTATAATCAAGCAAACAACGCGAATCAAAGATCATCTCAATTATTTATTAGAACTCCTGCTCAAATAATGCAAAAATGTGTGCCTAAACCTACGCAAATGGAAATCGACCCAAGTTCGCAGAAGCAAGCAGCATCAGGCACCGCGCAACAACACAAGCGACCTAGATGGACACCTGGCCCTGGTCAGCATTTGTACTATCAAGACGATAACGAGGAAATGCCATACGTTGAGACGCAGAACGACGAACACATAAACACAGATTGCGATTACGACGAGGAATTCGATAAAGACCTTGAATAAAATTTTCACCTTATCAGCCTATCTACGAAGAAGAAATAATAAACGACGAAACAGCAATAATCGCCGTAAATAATATAAATTATAATTTGCCCTATATCACATGTTCAGGACTTAAATTTCTTCTATATACCGGATCAAGGAAAACGCCTATTAATTCTAAACTTTTGAAACATTTTAAAGAATATGCACTCATTTAAAGAATATCGATCTTTTAAACAAATTAATTTAAATACAGAAAAACTGACATTCGAATCCCTAGAGGCGAGAATAATAAAAATACCAGTTAATGTACAGGAGGGAACTATTTAAGTACCACCAATTGAATTTTGCCCTGCAATTATTGTGAAAGAATCAATCGCTGAAGCAATTAATCACGAAGCTTTAGTTATTGCCATTAATTACACTCAAGACAAGATAGATATTAAAATTTGTGACTCCCTTCAAACCCAAATAGAAGATGAAATTAACTAAATTTACGGATACGAAGAAATGGAAATCGATTATGACTTGAATTTGGACGAGATACAAAGAGAAAACGTAAATAAAAATTTAAATACCACTTGAATGAACATCGAAGAAGAAGCCTTTATTAGAGCACTCGCAGAAAAATACAAACATATATTCTACGTAGAAGGTCAAAAATTAACGTTCACACACTGCGTTAAACATAAACTAAATTTAAAGGAGCAATCACCTGTTGTGTATGTATAGCCAGCTAATTGAAACAAAAATGGAAATTAAAAATCAAGTTTTAGAACATCTGGATCAAGACATCATTCAAAAAAGCATATCACCTTGAAGTTGTCCTGTGAATATCGTCACAAGAACTACCAATGGCAAAACGAAGAAACGAATGGTTATCGAGTATCGGCGATTAAACGATCGAATGTTAGAAGATAAATATCCAATTCCTAATATAGCAGATATATTAGATAAATTGGGTAGATGCTACTATTTGAGCAGTATAGATCTAGCGCTCGGCTACCACCAGGTGGAGATGGACCCAGCTGACAGAGAAAAAACCGCTTTCTCAACTGAACAAGGACATTTCGAATTTAAAAGGATGTCGTTCGGGTTAAAAAATGCCCCAGCGACAATTCAAAGACTGATGGGCAACGTATTGAAAAGGATTATTAGAAGATAAATGTATGGTTTATTTAGATGATATAATTATTTACTCTGTATCACTTTAGGAACATATAGCGAAATTAAATAAAGTTTTTGAAAGACTAGAAAACGTAAATTTTAAAGTAAAATTGGAAAAATGAGAATTTCTTAGAAAAGAGCTCAAGTATTTAGGTCATATAATTGCGGAAAACAGCGTAAAACCGAATCCAGAAAAGGTCAATGCAATCAAAAATTACCCATTACCGAAAACACTAAAAGAAATTAAAGCATTTTTAGGACTTGTTGGATCCAATCGAAAATTTATTAGAAATTTTTGCGGAAATCACAAAACCGCTCACAAATTGTTTGAAGAGAGGATACCATGCCAAGATAAACCAGTAACTTATGCTTCCAGAACATTAAGCGCAACCGAACAAAAATATTCAACGATCGAAAAAGAATTGCTTGGAATAATGTATGGAGTCAAATATTTTAGACCTTATGTTTACGGCAGACATTTTAAAATTTATACAGATCACCGACCATTAGTATGGTTGTTGAAATTAAAAGAGTCTAATTCAAAACTAATGAGAAGGAAATTAAAATTGGAAGAATATTATTTCGAAGTTATTAAAAAAAAAGGAAAATATAACACAAATGCAGACGCTTTATCAAGAATTACCTAAGAACAATTGTAGGCGATAGAAGACGATATAATTTCTTTAACTCCTAACCCAGATCCAGAAATACAACGAATGTTAGACCAGATTATTGAAGAATTAGAATTAGGGGATACCTTGGATCCACAAAATTTACCAAATACATCATTTGCAAGAGAAGAACAACCTGCCCCATTGGTAAGAATTTAACAATGTTACGACAAGAATTACAACAACAATCCACAGCAGAAAGAGAAACCCCAATGTTGCTACCAAATGAAGAAGACAATACGAGTAAAACCATATAGAACCTACAAGAGGAATCACCATCCTAGACGATATTATAAATGATAAGAAAAAACAATATTTTCTGAGCCTTATTACTACTGACACGAAAGTCGATCTATCAAACGAAGACGGAAACAAAATATTGAAAGTAAAAATAGGCACCCAAAATTTAGAAGACGAAATCACAAAATTCATGAAGGAATATTTAATAGGACCCGGAAAACATTATTTATATTTCGAAAACGATACACTCTATCCTCAATTTTGTAAAATTTATATTCAACTTTTTAATGATAAAGGACCAAAATTAATTAAATGTACAAAAAGAGTTATCGTAATAAGCAACGAATCTGACCAGTTGGAATTAATAACAACGCACCACACTGGTAAAAGAAATCACCGAGGAATAGTAGAAACACTAACTCAACTAAAACGGCAATATATTGGAAAAATATGAAACAAATGGTAACAGACTATATTAATAGCTGTATGATTTGTAATAAAAGCAAATACGACCGGCATCTCACCTTGCCACCTCTACAACAAAAACCACAGATTCAAAAATTGTTCATAGATTAGGTCAAGCAATACCTCTAACATCCACAAATTTTATCCAAGTAGCTAACGGACTATTGGAATATTTGAAATATTACGGAGCACCATCAGAAATGAGTTGTGACAGCGGAAAAGAATTCGTGAATGACCTCATCATGAAATTACTTGAAGCCCATAAAATAAAAATACATTTTGGAACACCTGCAAATCCTAGTTCACAAGGGAACATCGAGCGATTCTACTCAACAATACTCGAGCAAATCAGATGCCTAGAACCAAGAAAAAAGCTACCTATCGAACAACAAATGAAGTTAGCCGTCATAGCGTACAACAACACCATATCAAAACCAACTGGCTTTATACCACTGGAACTAGTTTTTGGCCACACTTCGCTAAGGGACCCAATGGATCTGCTTCAACATCTCTACAAATCCTTCCAGAAAAACAATATCGAACAAAAAGAAAAATATGTACACAAATCTCAAAAAAACGCTAAGACAAAACCTTTCAAAATAAACGAATTAGTATATGTTAAAAATAATGGTAGAAACAAATTAGTTAACCCATATATTGGTCCTTATAAAATAATAAAAATTAATGGCGATTCGACTGTAGAAGTCAAAACAAAAACAAGAACCAGAAAATTCCACACAAGAAACTTGAAACATTCTGTTATTTCAGATGTATCGGATATTATATCATTAACATCAGATACGACGTTACCCTAGAAGCCATCACAGGTCTTTTCCCAGTAAAATTAGGACAAGCCCAAATCAAAACCAATCAATGGAAAATTACAACAATATATCATCTCAACCATCTGGCACAAGAAATTAAAACTCTCAATAATAATTGCGATCATTGGATAACTACATTTAAAAATGAACTCACAGCAATCTTTAAGGCAGAAAATGGCAAATTATATATCCATACTATCCACAAAGAAAAGTAAAATATTACAGCAACTTGAATAACTATTACCCGAAAAGGAATCTCATAGTACTAAAAGAGGAGCCATTAATATTTTAGAATAAATAAGTAATAGGATTACTGAAAATTTAGATAACAAAGATGCAGAAAGATACGACAAAGAAATTCAGAATATAATTCAGTCACAATCAAACATTGAAGCTATAATGGAGAAACAGATCGCTGTGTCAATCATAACAATTAATGAATTTAATCAAATAATAGCAGATCTAAGAAGCAATCAGTTAGTGCTAACCTCAAGAATGATGCAATTAATATATTTAATAATAGATAACATAAACGACATCTTATCTTCACTCGTTAACGCATTAAATACATACATACATGGACACTAAAAATCTTATTTACGAACTGAAACAATTTAACCAACTTCTCCGCAACGAAAATTTACCACGAGAACCCACAACAAAAAACATTTATATAATTGAACGAATTATTACGGTTAGAGCTTACGTCAAAAGGAATTATATTATATTTCTCCTAGAGATCCCTCTGACAGAAATCTCCCAATACGTCTACTACCATTTATATCCCTTACCAATCCGAGAAAACAATAACACATTCCACTATATCATACAAAATCATAACTTATTGGCAATCAATAGTGAACGATTTGTACCAATCAACAAACTATGCGAGGAAATAGAAGCAATGCAGTTTTTATGTCAAGCTGCCAACAGTCTACGGAACACCCAGGATTCACCATGCGAAGTTCAGCTATTATCCTACATCCTACATTACGAAAAATGCGTATACAGTTTTAAAACAATCGATGCAACTTGGGTCAAGCAAATTCATGAAAACCAATGGATCATCGTTTTGCCCTCTACTCAGAAAATTGAGAAGAAGTGCAACAAATAGACCGAATTAGATGCAATCAAATGGAACCTACATCGCAAGAGTAACCCCAGGATGCTCTCTGCACATACAAAATTATTCATTGACCAGTTTCCAAGGAAAGAAAATTTCAAAAAGGACAAACATTCCTCAATTAACATTCTCCGAAGAAAAATCTGTACCGGCAAAATGGAAAATGCAGTTTGCAAAGTTAAACGAAATCCATGCGACAAACATAACTGGACGACTTAGTCAAGATTCAAGAAGACCTTAAAACACCTCAAACACAATCCAAGGCCAACCTCCTTTCATTTGGACCATAATTATTTATGTATTATTAATTGTAGGCCTCTTTACCTTCATTACGAGATACTTTCGGAACGAGAAATCCTTCTCTATCTGGAGGAAGAAACCTTCAACCACGGACCAACCCAACCAAGAACCAACGACTTATTGAAAACAATCCTGGATTCCATGTCATGCCAGAGGATGTTTCCGCACTTATGCCGGGGGTGTTATAATGCCACAAATGCTGACATCCACAAAATCTCCATGAAGATATAAGGAAGCTGCGGAGCGGCGCGCCTCAGTCCCTAACATCGTTCGAAACTAGTTTTAAGATAATTAAGTGTTTTATAAAGTTCTAATACATATAATCAATCATTGTAATCAATAATTAATCATTTTGTGAAATAAATAAAAGTTACTTTTTAAAAACTCATATTCCATAATCCGGAATTTAACTCGTGTTTTCCTAATTTAATTATTTATTATTATATTAATACTAGTAGTAGTGTTTGGCTATCGACCACGTGGTCCTTATGCCGTGTTATGTATTTATGTTTGTATAAATATCCTTGTTACTTTAAAGGATCATCTCTAAACCACATTTAATTATAGAGAAAAGCAATACCTGCCACCCATCCAATAACTGACCCGAACTATCGATGCTGCGCAATCACCATCACCAGTTCGGCTACAACCGTATGATCCCACAATTGGCATTTAAATCTTGATTATTCTACCATGTTCTAAATTATTGTATACTTATTCATTCATTTAATTGAATAATATTACAGATTATATAAACAATATTGTTTGAATTTCCAGTAACATAACATTATTTTGTATAATCTATAATAAATAAAACTAGGTAGACTCATGATAAGCATGCGTAAACTAAAAGTGACTATTCAATCATTTATATTCAGTAAATATGTATGTAATAAAAATTTTAAATGTAAAATAAACAGAAAATCATTAAATTAAATATTTTGCGAAAATAAATATGGTTTAATTAACTGTCCGCAAATTCGTAAAATTTCCGTGTTTGCTGTAGGACTATTTAATGTGATTTGTTCCGGCGGGTGGAATTTTCACCGTTCATTTTATAAAGTTTTCAAATAAACAGCATTTACCGCCGATAGACCCAGGAGACTCAAAAATTACCCTCAGTGATATATTACAAGTGTGTAAACAGAAATATATTTGCATGCCCCTGCTGTCGAATAAAAATTGAGACCGATCCAACAAGTAGCTCTGACCCAGTTTTAAATATTTATTATATCGATTTATTGGGACGAATATGTGTAAACACACAGGCGTCGATGTTAACTGCTTTGTATCTGATGAAACATTTTACATATATGTTATAGAAATCATATTTTATCATTTAAGACTTAAATCATTTCTAATATGTATTTATAATTTTTGACGAAATTTAATCCAAAAACAGATATTTAATTTTTTAAGACCACATCTTGTCTAATTTTTTTATTTGAGGTTTTTATCTTATCTTGTACTGAAGAATATTTTTTCATTTTGTTATAGTAGTTATTATGTTAATTTTTATTCACTTTAAATAGATAAACACAAAATCTGCTAAACTGTTCTGTCTGCATAATTGTTTTACTTTTAATAACACTCATTTATAAAGTTGATTAAACATGTTATGAATTTCTTCTAACCCGTACTAACATTTGTTTTGTTTTTTTAATTAAACTGTGTATTATGTAAGGAACATTACGATTACATAAAAACAGATAAATTACTAGTAATCGTAATAATAATTGTGGGTAATATACATTCTGCATAAGATTAGTTTATTATTATAAGCGAGTTAATCGTTCGAGTGGAACAACCCTCTCAGCACGATAACGGCTTCATTTCCTAAATTACCTCCTCGCGTCCTGTTTTATCGATGGAATTTCAGTCTCGGGATTCCTTTCAATTCCCCAAACTAGCAACTTAATCTTGTTGCCCTTTTAATTACTTTAAATATCAGTAGTTCTACTAGCTCACATACTCTGTATAGTTCTATAATATATTACAACGACCTGATAAATGTCATTTTACGACAATAATCGATTCCATATTGAATCCCCTTAATTCTCTTAACTCCTATACTTCCGCTTAAAATAGCAGAATAGGTCTACAGTTTACACATACCATCCATTCCATGTCTTTTGCTAACATTCCATCAATATTCATCCATATCTTCTTTCTTCATCCATTTATTTGTGTGACACATCCACGTCATCTTACTTAGATTACTTTTTATTGCCTATACCCTTATAATCTTTGCTTGGTAGAATTTTCTTTAAGTCTGCTACAAATTGATTGAATCTCTAAACTCTGAGACTAATCTCTCTTGCATTACAACAGGTCTTTTTATGCACCTCTTTAATGACATTTACCATTTTCTGTTCGAGCAAAATATGTTTACTCAAAATTCCCCTGTCCACTGTCAAAAACTGTTTTTAAATTTACAAATCATCATCATCAAGCCATTTAATGTTGAAAGGTTTATGGCTACGCTTTAGTATATTTATAAATCCATTCCTGTTCTTCCTCTCTTGCTGTCTTCATAAGTTTTCCTATATTTTGGCTGCGTTGGTTATTTCTTTCCACTCTTTTCTGTATCTGCATGCTTCTTTTCAGCTTCTAAGTCTCATTGCTTGCGTGTTTTCTCCTATTTCCTTCTGCCAGCTTTTCCTTGGTATTTCTCTTCCTTTTTTACCTCCTGGGCTCGATTTTGTTATTCTTTTGATTACATCGGTCTTTCTCCTCCTCATTATGTACCCTGTCCATTTTAGTCGTTTTGATTTTATGTGTTTTATTATGTTTTCCCTTTTCAGTTCTTCTTCTATTTCTTTATTTGTCTTCATTTGTCTTTCTCCTATGTGTGTTATGTTTGGTTCTAATATTGTTCTCATTTATTTCCTTTCTTGTACTTGAGTTCTTCTTCTCCTCTTTTGTTCATAACGAATATTTCTATTTCATACGTTGTGGCTGGTGGTTTCAAAGTTTTATATATTTTTATATTTGTTGATTTGTAAATATTTTTGTTTTTAAATACATGTTTATTCCTCCCATATATTTAGTACCCTTAGTACCTATTTTTGGCTGGCTGCTCTATTGTCACACCTAAATCGTTGAACGTAATGACTCTTTGGAATTGGAATTCTTTGTTGTTTCTGTTAATACCTTTTCATCCTAGATATATATGTATTTTGTGTTTTCTTCATTGATTTGAAGACTGTATTTAGTTGCTCCTCTTGTAAGTTTATTTATTGCTTTAATTAGTTCTTTTGCTGAGTTTGTTACAATTGCTATATCATCTACGTAAGCTATTGCTTGTGTGTGACCTGTTACGATGTTTTAATTGTGCATATTAGTTTTTCTCATTATGCCGTCGAGTACTAAATTAAATAGGATATTGTGTCGCCTTGCTTTACTTCTCTATTTGTTTCGAATGCTTCTCTATCATTATCTTGAGTTTTGCTGGTAGTCCTAACATGTATAGCACTTCTAACAGCTTTGTTTTTTTTATTGTATCGAATGTACATTTTAAATCAATGAAGATAATATGTAATTTCTTATCATATAACCTATATTTTCTATTATCTGGTCTAGCAGTAATTGAAGATTGACCTCTTCTAAAATCGTTCTGGTACTTACCCAGTACTTTGTTGGCGTATGCTTTCAATCTTGTGTGGATTATATTGCCAAAAACTTTGTATTACTTTTAGTAGTATAATTGCTCTGTAGTATCTGCGGATTTTGTTGTTTCCTTATTATGGATTGGTGTTATTTGTCCTGTATTCCATTCTTCTGGAATTTTGTGCTCTCTCCAGCTTTGCTTTATTAGTAAATGTATATATTTGTACTTTTTCTGTTACGCATACTTTAATAATTCTTCCTCAATTTGGTCTTCTCCTGGTGCTTTTTTATTCCGCAACCTCTTTAACTCTTGTCTCGTCCGGTGTTGGGCAGTCTCCCTCTACGTCCTATTTGTGTGCTGTTATTATGTTTACTTCTAGTTGTTGATGTTGAAGGCTTCTACTTCGTTAAACATGTTGAATGGAAATGAAACACACTAATAACTTTGTTTGTATACCATGAAATTTATTTTTGTGACTTTATGTTTGAAAATGGTACGTGCTGTTACCGAAACTTAAGTCACAAAAGTAAATTTCGTGTTATACAAACAATGTTATTTGTGTGTTTCATTTTTTTTTTTACTTCTTGTTGTTCTGTTGTTCCAATTAGTTCGGGGTCGTTTTCTAATTTGTCATTCTTATCTTTTATACCTCTTGTTTGGTTCTTCGGTTTAGTATTCAAGCTGTTTATTTTTCTGTAGACTTATTTGATTTGGTATGTACGCCTGCCATTTTTAATATCGTCTAAATATCTGTTCAATGTTTCCCTCTTTTTGATTTATATGATGTTTTTACCTTATTTCTCAACTTTTCATATTCATTCCTAATTTTTCTGTTTTCATGTTTATCCATCTAATTCTGTTCTTCACACTCTCTATCTTACCAACATTTGTTCTTATATCCTCCCTCCTTTCTACTTAATAATTCTTCTGCCGTATTTATTATGTTGTGTTTTATTTTTTTCAATTGACAATCAATATCGTTGGTATTAACTGGCTGCTTTCTCATGATATTCGCAAGTGTTTTTTTCGTACGTTTTTCTCGTTTCTGGTTCATTTAGTTGTCGTATATCCCATATCTTTGTTTTTCTAGTGATATATTTTTGTAGTTATTTTTGCTATCACTATATAGTGGTCTGTTTGCAACTCTCTATAGGTTATAGTATCAGTTGCTCTCTTACTTATTTCCCTCGTGGCAGCTATGTGTTTGTTTATGTATTCAACCGGATGTTTCCATGTAATTTCATATTTTATTGGGTGTTCGAATTTAGTTGTTAGTAGTTTATTTTTAGAGCGTTAGTTAATTCGCATAATTTGCGTCCATTATCGTTTATTTTTGTATGGATTGTGCCTCTTCCATTTCCCACCACTTCTTTAGGTATAACTCTTTTCCTATTTTTGCATTTGTATCTCCCAGTAATATTATTTCGTCTCTCTTTGGTATGTCTTCGCATATTTTGTTTATTTCCTCGTAAAAAGTTTCGTTCTCTCTTTGTGTAGCTATTTCTGTGAGTGCGTAGATGTTTACTATTGTTACAATATAGTGCTTGAGTTGTAATCTAAGAGTAGCTATTCTACCATTTATCGGCGTAAACTGTATTATGTTGTCGTTTAGATTTTTTGTCACATAAAATACCAATCCATCCCTGCCTCTCTTTCCTTTATCTACTGTATAGAAACGTGTATTTATCTATTAATCTTTGTTTATTTCTCCAAATATAGTTATTTTACGATATTTTACTAATGCTGTATTTCCTTAATTTTTTATTTTTTATTTTATTGCACCTTTGCTCTCCTTTCTAATACAATAACACAAAAAGCATATACAAAATTTGAAAAATTTTAGCCGAAGGGAGAACGGGTGGAGTTCACTTCTTCAAATGATCTTCCACTCAAACCCATAAATAGACTTCATCAATACTGCTTCAATGAACGTGTGTTCACTTAGTTTGTCACTTTTTGCAGAGAGAATATTTTAGTTGTTTATGTCAGCATGACACATATATGGTCTCTTGCAATACTTCTTAGTTCCTTTTGTACGAATTGTTTTTCTCTTGTTAGGTCATTTTCAATGAATATTTTTTATTCTTTTAGTTTTTGGTTTTGCCTCATAATTTCTTGTTTGATTTCCCATTTTTCTATTTTGGCAATCGTTGTTGTTTTTTCTTTATTTAGTTTGTACACGCTTTCCACTTTCACTGTGATTCAGAAACTGTTCAGCTTCCACTTTAGTATTTATTGCTATCATATCATCAAGAATTCTCGGTCCATATATTTTTGAAATCCACTAAGTAGAAATGATTACTTTCATTTTCCTCAGAAAACATTTGAATATATGCAGGATTATTTAAATTTGTCGTTACGGTATAAATTAAAATGATTCCAATTATTTAAATGATGTTTTTCCTAACTCATGAGTGGAAAGAAATGAACCAATCTCAGGGCCACCTATATCGCCCGATCTATGAGTTTTAGACTTTTTTCTGTGGGGTTATGTAAAAAAAAGTGTATCAGAAATCATATCAATCCGTGAAGGACCATAGACTATCTCTTATTGAAACATTTAATTGAATTGACATGAAAATAGCCAAAAAAGACACAAATTCAATTTAAAAAGAATAACGTTTATGCCATAATAATATCAATGGTGGACTCTTCGATCATATTTTTTTTAATATTAAATTTTTCTTCTATTATTATTTATTACTTTTTGATACTTTTCATTTTATTTATCTCTGTAAGACTTATAATTATAATATTGCTATTATTATGGTGCAATTGTTTTACTTTTATCTTTTTCATAGCTAACTAGTTTTTATTTTTAATAAATTTAAAAAGATTAAAACTCACTTATTAAAATGTAAGTTTGCGTCATATCTTGGAAAATAATGACGATAGAAAGTTTATTTTTATTAATCTGCATAAAATTATCTAAAACTTTGTCTTTTACAGTTTTTTTTCTATCTATTATAATATATCAGATATATTGATTTGAAAAAATTGACCCTTTATACTTTTTTCAAAATGACTTTTTTGAAAACATTAAAAGTTGAATTTTATTCGTCTCGTAAATTTACACTTTTTTGCCCATTTAACCGTTTTTCTATCCCAATAGAGAACATCTAAAAAAACTCACTGTGTACTTAGCAGTTGACACTTAATAGTTGACAGTAGGCATTTTACAGATTCATCAATTAACGCCTGACACACCTTTATTGTAAATTCGATATTATTTTAAGTTTTAAATTGACTGTTTTTAAAATCTAAAAACCAAACTATAAAAAGTCAATTATTCTTAAATAAATGTATAATCAATCTAGTTGACAGATGATAAATTTTAGATTATAGATGATAATTGACAGTTGATTAGTTGTCTGTTGGCAGTTGGTATTTGACAGATAACATTTGTTAATAATATTGTTCTTTTTTCTTTCTTTTTCCTGCTTTTCTAGCGTTTCTATTTTTGTTTGCCTATCCTTGTGATTAGTCCTCCATTCTCTACTTTTCATGCTTCTTCTCTCTTCATTATCTCTTTCTTCAGTTTCTTCATGTCTTCCGAGTTAATCTCTGTTATCATTCGTTTTAGTTCCTCTATTTCTCCCTTATTTTCTGTTCTGCTATGTGTCTGTAAATCTTCCTTTCCTTATTGTCTTTGTATTTATTCTGGAGATCTAATTACTTTCTTGCTTGATGCGAATATATCTTGCTCAGGTATCTCGTTATTTTCTTCTGCACCTTCTTTTCTTTTCCTCTTTTGCAATTTACAAATAGAACATATATTTCAATGGAGCTATCTGACGCGTGGAAGTTTTCTTGTATATTAGGATGTCGGTGCTTCTTCTACTTTTTGATAAAATTAAACACAATAATCACTTTGTTTTGTATAACCGTTATTTATTTAATTCTTGAATTTTGGAGGCGTTTACTTCGTGGTACATTTTCGATTATTAAATAAAGAAAACACTTAACTTTTTTATACCACTTATATTTTTATTTCTCGTGACTAGTTTCAATTACAAGGTAATCATTATCAAACTGTACCACAGTTTGATAATGATTACCTTGTAATTGAAACTAGTCACGAGAAATAAAAATATAAGTGGTATAAAAAAGTTAAGTGTTTTCTTTATTTAGTTATTTATTTATATGGTGACCAATGGTTTCAATACATCAGCGTATCATTTTCAAACCGAAAGTAACTTAAACTACCTAACGTGCGGTATTTATATACGATTGGATTATGGATTAACAATGGCATTAAAAATAGGAGTGTATACTAGATCAAGCTGGTCGTTAATTACTGGAGTTTCCGGATTAGCACGTGCTTTATGAATTTCCAGTGATTCCAGGAGGTCCATTTTACGACCCTTTTCGGCAAAATGAATAACCGAAAATACATCCTCGCCAAAAGAATGATTATTTTCAATCATATGTCTGGCGAATGACGACTTGTCGATTAAATTTTGTCGAAAAGAGTGCAAATGTTCTCCCAGACGAGTCTTGAAATTACGACCAGTTTGACCTATATACACACCTTTACAAGAATCGCATGTTAACTTATATACCCCTGATCTGTGAGTTGTTGGTATCTTGGTTTTTTGATTAAATAAACAATTTTTAATTTTAGAAAAAGGTTTGAATGCAACGTTTATGTTGTGTTTTTGTAAACTATTTTTAATTTTAAATGACACATTACCAAAAAATGTTAGGGGGGTGTATGATTTTGTATTGAACATTTCTGAACCTGCGTAAATGTATTTTTGGATTTTTTTATATTTTTGTTGGTTAACTAACTTGTCAATTAACGAGTGAGGGTAACCATTTGAACCAGCAATTCTTTTTATAGTGTCTATTTCTTTTTTAAATGAGGCATCTGAGAGGGGAATATTGAAAGCGCGATATATCATTGAATTAAAGGCCGCCAATTTATGTTTATAGGGGTGGTTGGAACAATTAGGGATTACTCGGTCCGTGAATGTAGGTTTTCTATATATGTCAAATGTTAGTTTTTCGTTAGTTTTAGTTATTGACAGGTCTAGAAATTTTATATTGTTATTAGTTTCAGTTTCTACTGTGAAAATGATGTTGGGGTGTAGGGAATTAATATATTTTAAAAATTGTGTTAGTTGTCTGTTAGTACCTGCAAAGGAAGCTATAATATCATCTACGTATCTAAACCACATTTTTATATGATTTTTGCCTAATTCAGAATTTAAAATTAAATTAGGTATGTTACACATAAATATTTCAGCTAGCAATGGACTCAAAGGTGAGCCCATTGCTAGTCCTTCTGTTTGTTTATAATATTTGTTTTCAAAAGTGAAATAATTGTTGTCTAAAATAATTTCAAGGATATTGATGAATTCTGTTTGAACTGTCATGTTTACGTTACAATTTTCAAATGATCTCTTGATTAATTCTATGCAGTCTCTAGGTGGATTTTTGCAAACATGTTAGATACGTCGAATGATACAAGCTTATGGTTAGGTGGGATTTGGAGGTTAGCCAGTTTATCGGTCAGTTCCTTTGAGTTTTTTATCGATGTTGGGTCTCTAAAATCTGTTAATTGTTTATATAAGGAATTAAGGTGGCATGCAATTTTATGAGCGGGAGAATTAACGGAGGATACTACGGGACGAATCGGGGAATTATCTTTGTGGATTTTTAGTAAACCATACAATCTTGGAGAGTTAGGATTCATAGGGAATAAACGGGTTTTTGTAAATTGGTCAAAAATTGAATTACATGCATTTGTAGTGGTTTTTAGTTCTTTTAGAAATTTAGGAGTTGGATCGACTTTTAATTCAATGATATCTGGGCTATTTAAGAAATGCTCTACTTTTGAAATATAGGTCGGTTTATCTAAAATAACAACTGAGTTTCCTTTATCAGCTTTAGTAATTATCAAATTATTATCTATTACCTTGTTTTTAATTGACTTAATGATTTTGTTGTCTGAATTACTGAATTTTGAATTTTTTATAATTTTGGCAATTTTGTGTTTAGTGTACTCACAGTCAGGGGAGCTGAAATATTTATGTGTAACATAACTAATTTAATTTTAAATTCTGAATTAGGCAAAAATCATATAAAAATGTGGTTTAGATACGTAGATGATATTATAGCTTCCTTTGCAGGTACTAACAGACAACTAACACAATTTTTAAACTATATTAATTCCCTACACCCCAACATCATTTTCACAGTAGAAACTGAAACTAATAACAATATAAAATTTCTAGACCTGTCAATAACTAAAACTAACGAAAAACTAACATTTGACATATATAGAAAACCTACATTCACGGACCGAGTAATCCCTAATTGTTCCAACCACCCCTATAAACATAAATTGGCGGCCTTTAATTCAATGATATATCGCGCTTTCAATATTCCCCTCTCAGATGCCTCATTTAAAAAAGAAATAGACACTATAAAAAGAATTGCTGGTTCAAATGGTTACCCTCACTCGTTAATTGACAAGTTAGTTAACCAGCAAAAATATAAAAAAATCCAAAAATACATTTACGCAGGTTCAGAAATGTTCAATACAAAATCATACACCCCCCTAACTTTTTTTGGCAATGTGTCATTTAAAATTAAAAATAGTTTACAAAAACACAACATAAACGTTGCATTCAAACCTTTTTCTAAAATTAAAAATTGTTTATTTAATCAAAAAACCAAGATACCAACAACTCACAGATCAGGGGTATATAAGTTAACATGCGATTCTTGTAAAGGTGTGTATATAGGTCAAACTGGTCGTAATTTCAAGACTCGTCTGGGAGAACATTTGCACTCTTTTCGACAAAATTTAATCGACAAGTCGTCATTCGCCAGACATATGATTGAAAATAATCATTCTTTTGGCGAGGATGTACTTTCGGTTATTCATTTTGCCGAAAAGGGTCGTAAAATGGACCTCCTGGAATCACTGGAAATTCATAAAGCACGCGCTAATCCGGAAACTCCAGTAATTAACGACCAGCTTGATCTAGTATACACTCCTATTTTTAATGCCATTGTTAATCCACAATCCAATCGTATATAAATACCGCACTTTAGGTAGTTTAAGTTACTTTCGGTTTGAAAATGATACGCTGATGTATTGAAACCATTGGTCACCATATAAATAAATAACGGTTATACAAAACAAAGTGATTATTGTGTTTAATTTTATCATTAAATATGTATAACGAAGTAGAAGCCTCCATCGTCAATGAGTAATAAAATCACTTAAATCAAAAATAACCTCTAATTCTGTAGCCCTGACAAAGCCGAGAAATCCAATTCAATAGTTATTCTCCAAAGAGAACAATATATTACTACAATGAACGCTCTAACCGTGACGAAAAACTTCCTTAAAGAAAAATCTCATTCTAAACTTTCAAACCCAAATCCGAAACCTTTTCAAATATCACAGTGTTGTTCTCAGATTTTGAAAAATTTACTTCCCCGAGTCTATTGTCTTATTAAAAGCCAAAAACCAGATTCTCCCTTACATCCCGTAGTTTCTTATATTACTAGTTTAACAAGAAATTTAGCAATTAAACTTAATAAATTATTTAAGAAATACACAAAATTTGCCCCAAATCATTCAGTGAAAAATTCACTTTCTTTATCCGAACTCCAAAATCCACATCTACAAAAACTCTCAAAACTTGTATCATTTAACGTTAGTAGTATGTTCTCCAATATGGCAAATATAAGAATGTCAAGAAATTATTCAAAACTCACTTGATGAATCATATTGCAATTACTTGATTAAGTCAGAACTTTATCAATGTTTAGAAGTATGTATAAATCAAAATTATTTTAAATTAAATAATAAATTCTACCAGCAAACCTCAGGTCTTTCAAATAAGTCCTCTTTTAGCCAATATATTCATGGCCAATATTGAAGAAAAGATTTTCTTACTTGGTTAACATCACATTTCCTTTTGTTACAGATGTGTTGATGAAATAATAGCATGTTTCAGTGGCACAACACATAAATTAGATCAGTTTTAATACCTAATTAACAGTATACACCCTACAATTAAATTCATTCTCGAAACAGAAAATAACAAAAAAATTATACCGTTATTTCACAAAACTAATAATATTGAATTTAATATATTTAAAAACCTATTAATGTCAATTCAACAATCTCATTTTTCTCAAATCACCCGATGTCACACAAACTAAGCAGTTTAGCACTCGATGAAACATCAAACTTTCTCTATTCCTTTAACTATTGGCAGAAGAGCCGCTGAATTAAATAAAA